>CM051261.1:33026279-33626279 GCA_027921565.1 Artemia sinica | reverse complement strand
TTTTTCGAAACTGCTATAAATTCGTTTTCGCAAAATCGTTTTATTATTCAGATTTTTTTGAAAAAATAATAAACCGTTCCTGAATCAGCTAAAATAGCATTTTTTTTTTCATCAGACAGGTTTCTTTTTCTGGAGCGTTTTTAAATTTTGGTTTCACTGGGTCGTGGTCTGCTCTTTACTGGCTTAATGCTCCAGCTGCAACCATGATAAAGGTACTTAAAAACACATCTTTACATATGAGGAGAAAGACACAGCGTCTTTCCCCTCATTCGATAAAATAACCACAGCATAAATTAATAACCACAGTAGCGAAAATTCCTATACTCTCCGTTAAAGATTTTATGGAAACATCAGTCGCATACCTTTATTCATGACTCCATCTTCTTTAATACTAACTGTGGTACCAACTGAAGATATCGCTGTGACACAAAGGAAAAATCCATTTCCACGCGCATTGATGTGTCCCATTTCACAAACAAATTTTTGCTACCGTTTTATATTTATGCGGTAAAAATAACACTGAACTAAAACCACAGACAAAAAATAAGTAAAATCACTGAGTAAAACACCTAGAGGCATGTCGATACTAATGAACGTGATTGGTTATGCAGTCAATATTTCAAAGCTTCTTTTCCTATTCTTGAGTTGTTTTACTTGATGTTTCCATGGCTAAATAACCCAGTATGCAGATAATAGCATTTGTCCTTGTTAAACTGAGTAAATGTGTGTTTAACTTCACATTTTTTTTTTTTTTTTATTAACAAATGGGTCACAAAAAAACAACATACAAATCTCCATATAATGCTAACAAAATAAAACTACACTGAAATAACACTGAACTAAAACCAAATAACACTGTAAAAATAACACTGAACAAATATAACACTGTGTAAAAATATAACAATATAACAAGTGTAAAAATAACACTGAACTAAAACCACAGACAAAAAATAAGTAAAATCACTGAGTAAAACACCTAGAGGCATGTCGATACTAATGAACGTGATTGGTTATGCAGTCAATATTTCAAAGCTTCTTTTCCTATTCTTGAGTTGTTTTACTTGATGTTTCCATGGCTAAATAACCCAGTATGCAGATAATAGCATTTGTCCTTGTTAAACTAAGTAAATGTGTGTTTAACTTCACATTAAACCGTTGTCTGTTTTATTTCAAACGTAATTAATTCCCACGAGTGATGTAGTTCAATAGCTTTTGTCACAACCTATTAGTGGGTGTTTTCGAAAGACGTTTCCTAATAGTTTGCAGCGAGAACTACTAAACTATTAATACTACTAACAAATTACCGCAGCACCAAGCCACCTGAGGTGAACACAGCTACACACGCTCCTCTTCTATCCTAATCTATTCAAAGCCTCCCTCTTTACACCCTGCCAGGAAGTTCCCATTTCTTTTAAATCTTTCTTTATGAAATCCTCCCACTCCAGACGAGAACGACCTGCTTTCCATTTAGCCCTAGACGGTTGGCCGAAACAGACAATCTTCGGCAGTATGTCATCCTTCATCCGCAAAACTTGCCCTAGCAATCTCAACCATTCTTTCATTATAACCCTAGAAAGCGGTATTGAACCACATTTTTCATACAGCGTACTGTTTGAAATACGGCTAGTCTGCCGGGTACCCAGAACAATCCGTAGGCGATTTCTGTGGAAAAAGTCTAGCAAATCTTCATCCGCTTTTCGGAGCGCCGATGCTTAAGAGCCATATTTGACTACTATCATCACTGTAGCTTCCAATATTCTAATCTTCGTTTGCAGACTTAATTTTCAATTCTTCCAAACTTTTTTTAACTGTGCAAAACACCCTGAATCTTGCCTATTCTATTTTTAACATCTTCACTGCTCCCACTGTCTTTACTAATAATACTACAAAAGTAAGTGAAGCTGCCCACCTGATCAATCTTTCCGTTCCCCAACGAGTCCTTTCATCTTCACTTATTCCTAGCCTTAGTGACTCGGTCTTCTTAACATTAATTTTCAAACCGATTTTAGCACCCTGAACTCGCAAAACCTATAAAAGTTCATTCATTTTACTCACACTTTCATCTAGGATGCTTAAATCATCAGCATAATCAAAGTCCAGGTGAGTTCCCCCCCCCCCATTTGATTCCGTGGTCTCCCATTGTTTTTCCTGTACTCCTTAAGACAAAGTCAAATTGAATCAACATACGCTACGCTATCAAATTGAATCAACATACGCTACGTACACCCATGATATAAAATGCCATATCAACTATATTTCAGAAATGGGTTAGGATATTGGTTGGGATTTTTCAGGGCATGTTGAGGAGGCTGTTGAACTAATTTAAAATGCAATATGTAGATTTGGCTGTTAAAAATAGGATATCGGGAAAACTTGTAAAAGGCCTTAGAATATTGGTTGGGAACTTTCAAGGCATGTTGAGGCGCCTGAACTCGAGGGAGATGTGGAGCTAAAAACGGATGATATGTGTCTTTTGTCAGAAAAGCGTATCTCCAATACCTCGCAAGCATCGGTGGCATTGGGAATCGGTGGCTAGTGATAGGCGACTTCAATTGTGATGTTTGTAGATCCTCTACTCGTGCCAACTAAGTAAGATTTATTGCCAATTGGTTACCACATAGCACCTAAAGCTCTTAAGTCTTAATTACAGTTATATTCATAATAGTTGTCTGTCACCAATATTGACCATTGTATTTGCTTCGCAGAAATTCTCTGTTATGTCGTTCATGTTGACGAAGACGAACATGATTTTGATCACCTTCCCTCTTCCTTACTGTGACATTAACCACTGATCCATCTAATAATACTTTCATTACTACTTATAAGAAATGGTGTATGAAACGAGAGCGGAGTAAAGCCAGCTGGCCTTAATGTTTGGAAAGAAGATCCCGGTCTTAAAGCCGTCAAAAATTGCAATAAAACTCTGGCTTCACATCTGGATCTTTCTATCCTAATAGCTCTGTTGTCCTCCGTCAAGATCTCTTTTAATCTACTGTACAAGAGCCTTTTTACGCCACAAACCAGATTATAAATGGAATTTTATTACCATCGTTTAGTTTAGTGCAGGAAAAAAACTGAGAATGTGGCTGTACCCCTTGTCCAAGTTAAACTCAAAACCCGAAACCCGATTTGAAAAGAAGACCCCAGTCTCTGGCTTCGCATCTGGATTGTGTGTGGGTGGCCACTGCCGAGGCCAAGTTTTTGATATAAAAAGTTAGACAAAAGAGGAGTTTAAGGGGTATCTTCGTTTGGTTTGATATAATTGCGCTGAGTTCCCTAAAAGTGAAATACAATGGAAGAAAGTCACTAATGCGTATAAATTTGATTCATTAGGAACCAGTGATGTCCCAGATTCGTCTTGGCATAGGAATTATAGTTTTTTGTAATATTGAATATAGTGTCCATTATCATTTCAGTGCTTAGTTTCAAAATTTTTGCCACCTAAAGTTTTGCAACGTCATGTTATTCCTGTATCAACTAAAAGTATTGCTAATTATATGCTTAAACTTAAGTCTAAATCGAGCTATCTTGATGGTATTAGCCTTAATAATTTACTTTGTGATTGCCCGGCACAAGTCACTCAGCTCCAGTCACTTTTCAGTTCTGTTTATGTTTCTCAGTGGTGCCTGATTCCTTCGTTTGCGGAACGGTAACTTTAATATTAGATGTGGAAAAGACCCTTTTAATTGGAGCTCATACAGGCCCATCGCTGTTACTTGCAATATTAGTAAGATATTTGAATATGTTCAGCTCCCACGTATTATTGAACGAACTGCAAAAGACTCAAATCAATTTCGGTTTCAACCTCGTATTGGGTGCCAACATGCGCATAAGGTTTAAGCTTCAATTCATTATGATGCCCAGTCGAAAGGTTATGAATTACATATTGAAGCTTTGCACCTTTCTAAAGCTTTCGACAGCATTTGCAATACACAAGTTTGGCACTCTTCGTCAGAATTTGGGGTGAACCTTCTGTCATACATGTACTTAAATTTTGGTAGAGTAACGCGTTTCTTCGTTTCTATTTAAAAGGACCAATACAAAATTAAATCTATTTAAAAGGATGTTTTATTTTCTAATCGTTAACCAGTTAAATTTATAAGCAAAATAATAGAAAATAGACATAGTAAGCATAAAAAAAGATAAATGCAATTTCACAGTCTTCGAAACTGAATTTGTCTAAAAATTATATTTCTTTACTGTATATACCGCGTCTAGGGGGAAAACTTAAACGGATTTTATGTAAATATAACACTGATACATGTTTTCAGTCAAGAAGACCACTAAGCAGTCTCCTAAATTTTGGGAAGGATTTGACTGATGGAAATTTGGGTAGTGAGGTGTATAGTATTCCTCGTTCGTGTGGGAAGTTTTACATTGGCCAAACTCACCAGCAACTTGTTGAACGATTAATTGAGTATCATAAATGAATAGAAAAAGCTCTAAAACTGAGTAAGCCTCCTGAAACTTTTGTTTCAGCTTTGGCTGAACACACTGTCTATCAACCTGATCATTCCGTACAGTTCGATGATACCACGGTCATTTCTAATGATAGAGGGTTTACACAGTGGGCTAGGGAGGCTATTGAAATAAAAAGGCGTATTCTTGCTAATATTTCAATAAATAGAGATACGGGTAACTTGAATATTTACCCGATACGGTATATAACATTCTTCTTAAAAGTAAACCAGTAGTTAAAATAAGATTTTACAAAATCACCAGGGGACTAGATTAAATGCAAGACCAAGGAGAATTGCAGTAATAGTAGCAAACAAGAGGATTATTTCGCAACAGAATAATTAGCGTCATGTTCATTTTATTCAATTTTATCCAGTTGCTTTGGTGTTTTCATTGAAGCAACTCTGTTAGCTTATGTGATCTATAGTCTCAGTTTCGACAATTGTAAATATGGATATTGGTTTTCTTTATTTCTTTGTTTTGGATTTTATTCGTTTTAAGGTTATTTTAGTTTCTATCCTTGTTGAAGACGCCTTGTTTTTTTTATTCAGGCAAAATTTCCACTTCGTTTTAGTTTTTATCTTTTCTTTCTACGGCCGTAGTCCCGTTTGTTTATTCATCGTTGAGATTTCTCTCATTCTTGTTCTTTGTCATGGCTGACCAGTTCGGCTTTAGATCTTTCATTCGTCGAAATTTGTATTAGGTGGGCCGAGCACCCAATTCCCTTCAGAAATATATTGACTGACTTTCAAAGAACCCAATTCCCTTCAGAAATATATTGACTGACTTTCAAAGAACAAATAAAATTATTTCACTTTACAAGTTCGGCGGAATTAATATTTTCTTGGAAGAATTATAAGTCCCATAATGCCTCACAAATAACTATATTAAGGACCCTGAATTTTTATCTGTATCCCTTGGGAACTTCTATTGACTATCTAAGAAAGAGGAGAAAACTGACGCTGTTACAAACCTATTTTGGTAAAAACCTATAGGTAAAAACCTATCTTGAAACTCGGTATTGCTGAAGTTGCGCAGAGAAGGCTTGCACTAACAGAAGGGTGTGAAAGTCTGAGGGATCGCTATGTTTTTCTAAGCACAGATGCTATGATTCCATTAAACAGGTTTTAGTGTCTAGACATTCCCTGGCGTCTAAGTTAGAGGAAGTAGCTCTCAATAAAATCACTGTTTCAGATCTTTTCGAGGGAAAGAGGGCCAAAAAGGTAATAAAGGGGTATTCTTAAGCCCAAATTTCTAAATTCAATCCCTACATTAAGATTTGATTTAAATCTTGATATCAGAGTATGGAATGTCAAATTAAAGGGCGCGACTTCCCAGGGGTCTTTACTGGGAGAGAAACTTGGTAAAATATCATCTTTCAAGGATTCTCCTTTAAAACTGATGTTTTTTTCTATAAATAGCAACTTTTTCTTCTTATTTTTTTTCCGTAATTCAAATTACGATATTAAATTTAAAATCCTAGCATTGGCTCTGTTAACAAAAATAGACGGGACTGTTCATAACTTATGGATGAATAGCAGTTTCTCCCCGATGGAGCTCCAGATGAATGGTCAGACGAAGTTTCTTATATATGAATTCGCTCTGTCTCTCTGCAATATCTCAGTATTTTTACCGCGCGGCACCTACAAATGGCTGAAAGATTTCTCTGATCCTAATTTCCCTGTCAATATCGCCAGTATCAATGAGAACAGTGCTGTGGGTTGGTTTTTCAAAATGGACGGTGAAATTCTGGTAGAATAGCATGATTCAGTGAAAAGCTTTGTTTTCCAGTGCATAAATAGACCCATGACTCTCGTCTCTTTAAGCCCTATAATCATTCCCTGGTAGACAGAAGGATGCACTGGACCCCATTAAAACCAAAACTCATTGTAGACCTATTACCAAAACAGAATTCTGTTGTACATCGGTATTCTCTTAAAATAAATTGTCACAAAAGCTTCGAAATTGTAAAATCTACAAAGCACTCCAATCCGAAAAAAAACCTTTATGAAAATATGTATCAACATTTAAAGGTTACAAGAAAACTTTTGTTAAAAACGGTTAGAAGACAAATCAAAAGTTGAAAAAGAAATATCCAAAGAGATTTTAAATTCAACTTTGGAAAAATGTGCGAGTCTGCCATTGGAAATCTCCCCCTCCCCCTTCCCAAAGGAAACCAGACCTTTTATCTATGCTGAATCAAAGGGCCATCTCAAAATTTTGATAGGATATCATGGAAGCAAAAAGGGCCACGGGAGGAGGGGGGCTAAAACAGATGCCGATTTAACTGGTGCTGTTAACCATGTAGCAGATGTAATCTATTCTTATCTAAGTAAACGACAATTTAAGAATAGAGTTTAAACAGGTTCTTCATCGCTGTGAGTCAGTGGCAAAAAACAGAGGTTCAAAAATAACCCTTCCTAGGTTAATCAAAAGGGTACGGCAATCGCAAAATTTACGTTTACAGATACAAACGATTGAAGAGTTTTATTGTCGAGCTCTCTTTTCTTTCTTGGTTAGAATACCTAGCCAATAGTCTAAAAATAGGTTTACTAGACATGAAGACATACTATGCAGTATTGGAATCCTTTTATTGACGGGTAAACCTCTTTGTCCAGAAGATATAAAAGGTTTTAAAAAGCTTGTTGAGTTTTATTAAATTGATTTACCTGGGATCGGGCAGAGAAGTTTAACAGCAGAATTGGGGCTTTGGCACAACAGCTTCCAGATTAGATTTGGGTCAAGCTCAAGTACTGCGGAACCCAGCCCACAGAATGAAACTTTCGTAAAAAATGCTACAGACGCCCTAAATGCACGCGACGGTAGCTTTTTCCTCAATGTGCATATGCTATTAAAGATTCTTGTAACATTACCAGTTTCTATCAGCACGGTTGAAAGGAGCTTTTCCACATTAAGAAGAGAAAAAAAAAATACCTAAGGAATTCAATGGCAGAGACTTGGCTGAGTCTTGCAAGTTTTAATATTTACAGAGATGTTTTCTGCGACGCAGAAAAGTGACAAATATTCTAGCGAAAAATGGACCAAGGAAACTGAATTTGCTTTTATGAAATAAAATCCATGTGTTTTTCAGATCTTGTAATATATTATAATTTGCTTATATTAAATGCGTTTATTTGTATATATTCCATAAAAGTGTTGGATTTGCAGTTTTGGTCTCTCTCATTGGGTAGTTCTAATCCTTTGTGTTTTTATGTAGAAAGCTGGTATCTTAAATATAATTTGCTAAATTGAAAGGTTTTTAGAAGCATAATTGCAGGTAATTGAGAAACTAACCAAGTTCATCAGAAATTCTCCATTAAAATTTTACAAATAACAAGAGAGTAATTTTTTTCAAATTCGAATTATGAAAGAGGCAGATTTCCCTAATGGGTACATTAATACTAGTTAGATTTCAGACGTATACTTAATAAGAAATAGGAGAGACTAAAAATAGTAGGTCCAAATTTTTTTTAGTATTTCTAGATTATAGACTACATAACGTAATTTTAATCACCCCCTATTAATTTATATGCTAATGTTAAAATTTACGCTGAAATATTAATGACATTTTCTTTCTTAAATCAATGAACAAGGAACTATTTTAGCGAAAAGCTAAAACCCTTTTTTTCTAACTCTCCTGTAAAACAAAAGATTCGTTAGGTTTGTTTTTTTTATTTTTTGCACAACATCCCTCTTACTAATAAGCAGTTTTTAAGCCTACAATTTCTTTGTACTACGATTTTGGAAGAAAAAGCTTTTTGAAAGAATTAATTTATCTAGTGGGCAAATAGAGCTCAAATACCCAAAGCAAAAGAGCGTACTTCGTAATTATCTTCAAAAGAAAACTGTTAAATGAGTAAAGTTTTCCCTAGTTGATACTTTATCAATTGGTCAAAACGGCAAAGGGGTAATTACTTCATAGGATACAAGGCAGACGAACTATGACGTGGACGAATGTATTTCAGTACTTTTACGTCAAAGACTACCTAATATAAGTTTCACTTGCCATGTAATAAGTCAAAGCTATATTTTCAGTTATTCATTGTGTTCCTCATAGTTTCCTTAATTAAATCCTTTAACAAAGAAATCTCGAAAAACCTTAAGAAACCTTGACTTTACGCACTTGCAAAGTTTCCGGAACAGGGGTATCACCAAATATATGGGCAATGATTCTTTTTTCCACTTTGTTTAATGAAGATACAAAAAAAAAAAAAAAAAAATCAAGATCCAAGAGAGGGGGGCAATCTTCTGAATTTTTTATTTTCCGCAATGAAAGTACCGTACCAAAAAGTTAATTTTTAAAATTTAATTGGGCAAAATAACCTAGGGGGCAAATGCTCACTTCCTCCGACTGGTTTTCCTGAACGGATGGCCCGCTCTTTCGTTTTAAGCGTGAAAATATTTTCTTATTCAGCTTCTGTTAAGTCTACAATTGCTTATTTCTAATATTTTTCCTGTAGCATAGTACGAAGTGCTCTAAAGATCTTATCTTAATACCCAAAATTTATTTTCTTACATTCTAAACTTCACAATTTCTAAAATAAAATTATTCCATGGAAATAACTACTTTTTCATCTTCTCGGAAAAAGTTATCAGTGGCCATATTTTGCATATATAATTAGATATTTTCTTTCTTTCTAAAAGAATATAAATAAGACGGACAGGGGTTTGAAATAGAATTTAATAGCCTTATAGAAACCATTGAAACAACGTTGGTTCTTCTAAAAAGAGTCAAAAATTTAAGTTTTCGCTTTATTTGTACTAAAATAAAATACTTCTACCACTGCAGCACTTTCTAACTCTTCTTCAACTATTACTTTTGGTCCAACTACTACTTCTATCGCAACTACTTGTAAGGTTCAGAGAGTTAAGGTGAAAATTTCAAGAAGTATATGAACATACAGGTTATCAAAAGCGCATACCGACAACGTCATAGCAATGGCTAATTGTATTGAGTTGAGTAGTAATACAACTGCTATGACTGCTATTTCAGCTATACCTACGGGTACGAAGGTAAAACTTTCAGAGAATATTTCTGAAATTTTCTGTTATACGGATGACAACCTGCCATCCGTATGCAGGTTGTCAAAAAAGCATATCCGAAATATCTTAGGAATAGTTTCTTGTGTGAAATTAAAACTTACAAAGCTTGTTTTGGGGGATGTTGAACTAACCAAAAGACAATATTTGCATCATAATAATACTAATTGCACTCTTACAGCTAATAATAACGCTACTGTTATTATTACTGCTACTACTGCTACTGCTACTAAAGGTAAGACTACTACTACTAACTCTACTCCTACTGCTGCTACTGCTACTACTATAACTACTGGTGCTACTACTACTGCTAATAAACCTAAGGATATTAAGGTGAAAAGTTTGGGCAATCTTATTTGTACTAAAATAAAAAAAAAGAAATGAGAGCTTTTTTTACTATTTCCGAGACTTCATTAATCTACAAGGTACTACGTGACTCTAATATATCATACACCAAGGGGGGGGGGAGGGGGAGGTTTATTCATTGCTAAATAAAGAAAAATTAATGAGTGACTTTAATTCGTCAAACAGAAAAGGTAGCTGTAAAAAGAAATTCCTCAACTTTTACTTGAAAACCCCCGAATAATAGGCAGCTCGTTTAGTTTCCATGGTAGTTTAAATATCGCCACTTAGTAATATACCTGAAAACCCAAGTATACTACGAATTTTTTTTTTTAGTTGAGTTTTAACCAGGGTTGACAACAGCTCAAAAACAGGGTTGCCCTTAGAACAAAAAATTCGTAACGTCCAAACTCTTAAAACGTAACTTTTGATAGGAAAGTCTCTTTTCAATGCAGGGTGCCTTAATTTTGATATCAAGGACGGTACTTAAATGGGGGAGGGGAAATTTTTTGCCTGTATAATTTGAAAAGTATAGATTAACTAAGTCAATATTGATTAGCTTTTAAGCTACTTGAGTTGGATCCCAAGCATATTTTCTTTTGATCCCAAGGCTTGATAAGATTTTCATGTCCTCATCTTCCATAATGTAATCTAACAGTATATTTTCTTTAATGTGATCTGGATTCTGCGATTTGGGAAGAACGCCTGAAAAGAATATGTAAACATAAAATGGCTATCAAATTTAAAATAAAATAGTCGTTGGCTTGATTTTTCTTTTCTTGTTTTGTTTCAATTTTCATATTTAGTCTATTAGTTTATATCTTTAGCTAATTTGAAAGATTTCGACTCGTTGTTCAAAGTGATGTCAGTCTAAATGACATGTTAATAGTTTTTTCAAAACAAACCCAGCTCATGCGAAGGATTTCTTTTTTTGTTTGGGGGGGGGGAGGGTGGGAATAACAAATGAAACGATAGTTTGAACAAGATGTGTCAAGAAATTCAGAAAACTTAAGATTTTCCAGCTCTTGCTTGCCAAGAGTGAATTGTTGCTTCTAAGCGAAGATCCAGCTGTTGCGTTTTCGGTGTGGTGTAAGTTCTCACTAGCGAATGACATTTCATTTTTCTTCAAGAATTTAAATACCTCCTGTTAGTTGGTGCCGAAAAAGGAAATTAGCGTCGAATTACGACACAAGCCGATTATCTGGACAACTTCCACAGAATTCGAAAGTCGACAAAAAAAAGTTGGGCTAGAAAATACACGCTTCTCTTTCATTTTTATGCAGGAAAATTCTATGTAAAAGCTCAGTGAACATCTGGACCATCATACTGGTCAGAATTGAAATGTGTGGAAATTATCAGAACAAAGAAATTCAAGATGTTGAGAGTGGTTGCCGTAATTTTTAGTTTGGAATTCGGTTACTTCCAAGACTACAAACGCCACCTATTACTCCAATGTTCTACTATAGTCTGAAGTTTTATTCCATAGCAATTTAAGAGTATTTCCGAATTTCTAGCATTTTTTTTTAGATATGCTGCTTTTCTGCCTTAAAAAGTCCATCTACACTTCTACATTATAAAATACTACCACTCCTTTGGACTACATTACTTCAAATATTGGTCCAAAAGTGGAATCACGGGTTTACCGATGCAAGAACTACCAGATTTATCATACCATTACATAGCTGAAATTTAAATAGCCATATACAAGGGATGTTCTAGCTTATTTAAGGGCAAAGGAGTGTGGGTCCATCAGAAAATTAAGAGGAAAAAGATAATCACGCAAAAAAAGTTAATGAAGAATTTTTTTAAGACAGTGAGGAAAAAAAAAGAAAAAAAGACAATATTTCAGTTACTTGACTAAAAGCCGTCCTCAGTGACATATAATGTAAATACTAAAGCAAATATGTCAATAAGGTTCCTACTCATTCAGAAATTTTTCGACAAAATAACCCTGGACTAAAACCACAGAATAAAATATTCAAATCCACCAACTAAAAACAGGAGGCTGGGGAGTATGGAAGATGTGAGGTTGCAAACTTCATGTTTGAGTTTATAAGCCATGGAGATACAGACACCATTCTTTTCATGTGTCCAGACCCTTTCCACTCTAGAAATGGCAACCAAAGTTTAATTTTTAACGTTTCTGGCACTTCATAATGGCGTTAAGTCAAATTTCTAAAAATCACGTATATACAACAAATAGCAATCAAATGAGCTCTTAAACAGCTCTCTACAATGTTCCAATGCCCCACAAGCAACGGAGAATAAAAAGAGACACCAGTGCTTTCCATGCAAAAACTGATCTTCCTTGTTGTTCAAGGCAGGGAACTAAAAGGTGCTGAAAGGTGTTTTTGACTTTGGCGATTCCTAAGTGTATCAACAGCGGTACACTTCTGACACCATTTCCGATGGTTTTCAGATTCTTTTTCGAAACTGCTATAAATTCGTTTTCGCAAAATCGTTTTATTATTCAGATTTTTTCGAAAAAATAATAAACCGTTCCTGAATTAGCTAAAATAGCATTTTTTTTCATCAGACAGGTTTCTTTTTTTGGAGCGTTTTTAAATTTTGGTTTCACTGGGTCGTGGTCTGCTCTTTACTGGCTTAATGCTCCAGCTGCAACCATGATAAAGGTACTTAAAAACACATCTTTACATATGAGGAGAAAGACACAGCGTCTTTCCCCTCATTCGACAAAATAACCACAGTATAAATTAATAACCACAGTATTGGTTTTCTTTATTTCTTTGTTTTGGATTTTATTCGTTTTAAGGTTATTTTAGTTTCTATCCTTGTTGAAGACGCCTTGTTTTATACAGGCAAAATTTCCACTTCGTTTTAGTTTTATCTTTTCTTTCTACGGCCATAGTCCCGTTTGTTTATTCATCGTTGAGATTTCTCTCATTCTTGTTCTTTGTCATGGCTGACCAGTTCGGCTTTAGATCTTTCATTCGTCGAAATTTGTATTAGGTGGGCCGAGCACCCAATTCCCTTCAGAAATATATTAACTGACTTTCAAAGAACCCAATTCCCTTCAGAAATATATTGACTGACTTTCAAAGAACAAATAAAATTATTTCACTTTACAAGTTCGGCGGAATTAATATTTTCTTGGAAGAATTATAAGTCCCATAATGCCTCACAAATAACTATATTAAGGACCCTGAATTTTCATCTGTATCCCTTGGGAACTTCTATTGACTATCTAAGAAAGAGGAGAAAACTGACGCTGTTACAAACCTATTTTGGTAAAAACCTATAGGTAAAAACCTATCTTGAAACTCAGTATTGCTGAAGTTGCGCAGAGAAGGCTTGCACTAACAGAAGGGTGTGAAAGTCTGAGGGATCGCTATGTTTTTCTAAGCACATATGCTATGATTCCATTAAACAGGTTTTAGTGTCTAGACATTCCCTGGCGTCTAACTTAGAGGAAGTAGCTCTCAATAAAATCACTGTTTCAAATCTTTTCGAGGGAAAGAGGGCCAAAAAGGTAATAAAGGGGTATTCTTAAGCCCAAATTTCTAAATTCAATCCCTACATTAAGATTTGATTTAAATCTTGATATCAGAGTATGGAATGTCAAATTAAAGGGCGCGACTTCCCAGGGGTCTTTACTGGGAGAGAAGCTTGGTAAAATATCATCTTTCTGATGTTTTTTTCTATAAATAGCAACTTTTTCTTCTTATTTTTTTCCGTAATTCAAATTTTGATATTAAATTTAAAGTCCTAGCATTGGCTCTGTTAACAAAAATAGATGGGACTGTTCATAACTTATGGATGAATAGCAGTTTCTCCCCGATGGAGCTCCAGATGAATGGTCAGACGAAGTTTCTTATATATGAATTCGCTCTGTCTCTCTGCAATAACTCAGTATTTTTACCGCGCGGCACCTACAAATGGCAGAAAGATTTCTCTGATCCTAATTTCCCTGTCAATATCGCCAGTATAAATGAGAACAGTGCTGTGGGTTGGTTTTTCAAAATGGACGGTGAAATTCTGGTAGAATAGCATGATTCAGTGAAAAGCTTTGTTTTCCAGTGCATAAATACACCCATGACTCTCGTCTCTTTAAGCCCTATAATCATTCCCTGGTAGACAGAAGGATGCACTGGACCCCATTAAAACCAAAACTCATTGTAGACCTATTACCAAAACAGAATTCTGTTATACATCGGTATTCTCTTAAAATAAATTGTCACAAAAGCTTCGAAATTGTAAAATCTACAAAGCACTCCAATCCGAAAAAAAACCTTTATGAAAATATGTATCAACATTTAAAGGTTACAAGAAAACTTTTGTTAAAAACGGTTAGAAGACAAATCAAAAGTTGAAAAAGAAATATCCAAAGAGATTTTAAATTCAACTTTTGAAAAATGTGCGAGTCTGCCATTGGAAATCTCCCCCTCCCCCTTCCCAAAGGAAACCAGACCTTTTATCTATGCTGAATCAAAGGGCCATCTCAAAATTTTGATAGGATATCATGGAAGCAAAAAGGGCCACGGGAGGAGGGGGGCTAAAACAGATGCCGATTTAGCTGGTGCTGTCAACCATGTAGCAGATGTAGTCTATTCTTATCTAAGTAAACGACAATTTAAGAATAGAGTTTAAACAGGTTCTTCATCGCTGTGAGTCAGTGGCAGAAAACAGAGGTTCAAAAATAACGCTTCCTAGGTTAATCAAAAGGGTACGGCAATCGCAAAATTTACATTTACAGATACAAACGATCGAAGAGTTTTATTGTCGAGCTCTCTTTTCTTTCTTGGTTAGAATACCTACCCAATAGTCTCAAAAATAGGTTTACTAGACATGAAGACATACTCTGCAGTATTGGAATCCTTTTATTGACGGGGAAACCTCTTTGTCCAGAAGATATAAAAGGTTTTAAAAAGCTTGTTGAGTTTTATTAAATTGATTTACCTGGGATCGGGCAGAGAAGTTTAACAGCAGAATTGGGGCTTTGGCAAAACAGCTTCCAGATTTGATTTGGGTAAAGCTCAAGTACTGTGGAACCCAGCCCACAGAATGAAACTTTCGTAAAAAATGCTACAGACGCCCTAAATGCACGCGACGGTAGCTTTTTCCTCAATGTGCATATGCTATTGAAGATTCTTGTAACATTACCAGTTTCTACCAGCACGGTTGAAAGGAGCTTTTCCACATTAAGAAGAGAAAAAAAAATACCTAAGGAATTCAATGGCAGAGACTTGGCTGAGTCTTGCAAGTTTTAATATTTACAGAGATGTTTTCTGCGACGCAGAAAAGTGACAAATATTCTAGCGAAAAATGGACCAAGGAAACTAAATTTGCTTTTATGAAATAAAATCCATGTATTTTTCATATCTTGTAATATATTATAATTTGCTTATATTAAATGCGTTTATTTGTATATATTCCATAAAAGTGTTGGATTTGCAGTTTTGGTCTCTCTCCTTGGGTAGTTCTAATCCTTTGTGTTTTTATGTAGAAAGCTGGTATCTTAAATATAATTTGCTAAATTGAAAGGTTTTTAGAAGCATAATTGCAGGTAATTGAGAAACTAACCAAGTTCATCAGAAATTTTCCATTAAAATTTTACAAATAGCAAGAGGGCAATTTTTTTCAAATTCGAATTATGAAAGAGGCCAGATTTCCCTAATGGGTACATTAATACTGGTTAGATTTCAGACGTACACTTAATAGGAAATAGGAGAGACTAAAAATAGTAGGACCAAATTTTTTATAGTATTTCTAGATTATAGACTACATAACGTAATTTTAATCACCCCCTATTAATTTATATGCTAATGTTAAAATTTACGCTGAAATATTAATGACATTTTCTTTCTTAAATCAATGAACAAGGAACTATTTTAGCGAAAAGCTAAAACCCTTTTTTTTCTAACTCTCCTGTAAAACAAAAGATTCGTTAGGTTTGTTTTTTTTTATTTTTTGCACAACAGCCTCTTACTAATAAGCAGTTTTTAAGCCTACAATTTCTTTGTGCTGCGATTTTGGAAGAAAAAGCTTTTTGAAAGAATTAATTTATCTAGTGGGCAAATAGAGCTCAAATACCCAAAGGAAAAGAGCGTACTTCGTAATTATCTTCAAAAGAAAACTGTTAAATGAGTAAAGTTTTCCCTAGTTGATACTTTATCAATTGGTCAAAACGGCAAAGGGGTAATTACTTCATAGGATACAAGGCAGACGAACTATGACGTGGACGAATGTATTTCAGTACTTTTACGTCAAAGACTACCTAATATAAGTTTCACTTGCCATGTAAAAAGTCAAAGCTATATTTTCAGTTATTCATTGTGTTCCTCATAGTTTCCTTAATTAAATCCTTTAACAAAGAAATCTCGAAAAAAACCTTAAGAAACGTTGATTTTACGCACTTGCAAAGTTTCCGGAACAGGGGTATCACCAAATATATGGGCAATGATTCTTTTTTCCACTTTGTTTAATGAAGATACAAAAACAAAAAAAAATAAAGATCCAAGAGAGGGGGGCAATCTTTTGAATTTTTTATTTTCTGCAATGAAAGTACCGTACCAAAAAGTTAATTTTTAAAATTCAATTGGGCAAAATAACCTAGGGGACAAATGCTCACTTCCTCCGACTGGTTTTCCTGAACGGATGGCCCGCTCTTTCGTTTTAAGCGTGAAAATATTTTCTTATTCAGCTTCTGTTAAGTCTACAATTGCTTATTTCTAATATTTTTCCTGTAGCATAGTACGAAGTGCTCTAAAGATCTTATCTTAATACCCAAAATTTATTTTCTTACATTCTAAACTTCATAATTTCTAAAATAAAATTATTCCATAGAAATTACTACTTTTTCATCTTCTCGAAAAAAGTTATCAGTGGCCATATTTTGCATATATAATTAGATATTTTCTTTCTTTCTAAAAGAATATAAATAAGACGGACAGGGGTTTGAAATAGAATTTAATTGCCTTATAGAAACCATTGAAACAACCTTGGTTCTTCTAACAAGAGTCAAAATTTAAGTTTTCGCTTTATTTGTACTAAAATAAAAAAAAGAAATGAGAGCTTTTTTTACTATTTCCGAGACTTCGTTAATCTACAAGGTACTACGTGACTCTAATATATCATACACCAAGGGGGGGAGGGGGAGGTTTGTTCATTGCTAAATAAAGAAAAATTAATGAGTGACTTTAATTCGTCAAATAGAAAAGGTAGCTGTAAAAAGAAATTCCTCAACTTTTACTTGAAAACCCTCGAATAATAGGCAGTTCGTTTAGTTTCCATGGTAGTTTAAATATCACCACTTAGTAATATACCTGAAAACCCAAGTATACTGCGAATTTTTTTTTAGTTGAGTTTTAACCAGGGTTGACAACAGCTCAAAAACAGGGTTGCCCATAGAACAAAAAAATTCGTAACGTCCAAACTCTTAAAACGTAACGTTTGATAGGAAAGTCTCTTTTCAATGCAGAGTGCCTTAATTTTGATATCAAGAACGGTACTTAAATGGGGGAGGGGAAATTTTTTGCCTGTATAATTTGAAAAGTATAGATTAACTAAGTCAATATTGATTAGCTTTTAAGCTACTTGAGTTGGATCCCAAGCATATTTTCTTTTGATCCCAAGGCTTGATAAGATTTTCATGTCCTCATCTTCCATAATGAAATCTAACAGTATATTTTCTTTAATGTGATCTGGATTCTGCGATTTGGGAAGAACGCCTGAAAAGAATATGTAAACATAAAATGGCTATCAAATTTAAAATAAAATAGTCGTTGGCTTGATCTTTCTTTTCTTGTTTTGTTTCAATTTTCATATTTAGTCTATTAGTTTATATCTTTAGCTAATTTGAAAGATTTCGACTCGTTGTTCAAAGTGATGTCAGTCTAAATGACATGTTAATAGTTTTTTTCAAAACAAACCTAGCTCGTGCGAAGGATTTCTTTTTTTGGGGGGGAGGAGGGTGGGAATAATAAATGAAACGATAGTTTGAACAAGATGTGTCAAGAAATTCAGAAAATTTACGATTTTCCAGCTCTTGCTTGCCAAGAGTGAATTGTTGCTTCTAAGCGAAGATCCAGCTGTTGCGTTTTCGGTGTGGTGTAAGTTCTCACTAGCGAATGACATTTCATTTTTCTTCAAGAATTTAAAGACCTCCTGTTAGTTGGTGCCGAAAGAGGAAATTAGCGTCGAATTATGGCACAAGCCGATTATCTGGACAACTTCCACAGAATTCGAAAGTCGACAAAAAAAAAGTTGGGCTAGAAAATACACGCTTCTCTTTCATTTTTACGCAGGAAAATTCTATGTAAAAGCTCAGTGAACATCTGGACCATCATACTGGTCAGAATTGAAATGTGTGGAAATTATCAGAACAAAGAAATTCAAGATGTTGAGAGTGGTTGCCGTAATTTTTAGTTTGGAATTCGGTTACTTCCAAGACTACAAACGCCACCTATTACTCCAATGTTCTACTATAGTCTGAAGTTTTATTCCATAGCAATTTAATAGTATTTCCGAATTTCTAGCATTTTTTTTAGATATGCTGCTTTTCTGCCTTAAAAAATCCATCTACATTTCTACATTATAAAATACTACTACTCCTTTGGACTACATTACTTCAAATATTGGTCCAAAAGTGGAATCACGGGTTTACCGATGCAAGAACTACCAGATTTATCATACCATTACATAGCTGAAATTTAAATAGCCATATACAAGGGATGTTCTAGCTTATTTAAGGGCAAAGGAGTGTGGGTCCATCAGAAAATTAAGAGGAAAAAGATAATCACGCAAAAAAAGTTAATGAAGAATTTTTTTAAGACAGTGAGGAAAAAAAAAGAAAAAAGAAAATATTTCAGTTACTTGACTAAAAGCCGTCCTCAGTGACATATAATGTAAATACTAAAGCAAATATGTCAATAAGGTTCCTACTCATTCAGAAATTTTCGAAAAAATAACCCTGGACTAAAACCACAGAATAAAATATTCAAATCCACCAACTAAAAACAGGAGGCTGGGGAGGAGTATGGAAGATGCGAGGTTGCAAACTTCATGTTTGAGTTTATAAGCCATGGAGATACAGACACCATTCTTTTCATGTGTCCAGACCCTT
This sequence comes from Artemia sinica, assembly GCA_027921565.1. Classification (NCBI taxonomy): domain Eukaryota; kingdom Metazoa; phylum Arthropoda; class Branchiopoda; order Anostraca; family Artemiidae; genus Artemia; species Artemia sinica. The sequence continues at coordinate 33,607,357 of CM051261.1, read as the reverse complement.
TCCACTCTAGAAATGGCAACCAAAGTTTAATTTTTAACGTTTCTGGCACTTCATAATGGCGTTAAGTCAAATTTCTAAAAATCACGTATATACAACAAATAGCAATAAAATGAGCTCTTAAACAGCTCTCTACAATGTTCCAATGCCCCACAAGCAACGGAGAATAAAAAGAGACACCAGTGCTTTCCATGCAAAAACTGATCTTCCTTGTTGTTCAAGGCAGGGAACTAAAAGGTGCTGAAAGGTGTTTTTGACTTTGGCGATTCCTAAGTGTATCAACAGCGGTACACTTCTGACACCATTTCCGATGGTTTTCAGATTCTTTTTCGAAACTGCTATAAATTCGTTTTCGCAAAATCGTTTTATTATTCAGATTTTTTTGAAAAAAATAATAAACCGTTCCTGAATTAGCTAAAATAGCATTTTTTTTTTCATCAGACAGGTTTCTTTTTCTGGAGCGTTTTTAAATTTTGGTTTCACTGGGTCGTGGTCTGCTCTTTACTGGCTTAATGCTCCAGCTGCAACCATGATAAAGGTACTTAAAAACACATCTTTACATATGAGGAGAAAGACACAGCGTCTTTCCCCTCATTCGATAAAATAACCACAGCATAAATTAATAACCACAGTAGCGAAAATTCCTATACTCTCCGTTAAAGATTTTATGGAAACATCAGTCGCATACCTTTATTCATGACTCCATCTTCTTTAATACTAACTGTGGTACCAACTGAAGATATCGCTGTGACACAAAGGAAAAATCCATTTCCACGCGCATTGATGTGTCCCATTTCACAAACAAATTTTTGCTACCGTTTTATATTTATGCGGTAAAAATAACACTGAACTAAAACCACAGACAAAAAATAAGTAAAATCACTGAGTAAAACACCTAGAGGCATGTCGATACTAATGAAACGTGATTGGTTATGCAGTCAATATTTCAAAGCTTCTTTTCCTATTCTTGAGTTGTTTTACTTGATGTTTCCATGGCTAAATAACCCAGTATGCAGATAATAGCATTTGTCCTTGTTAAACTAAGTAAATGTGTGTTTAACTTCACATTAAACCGTTGTCTGTTTTATTTCAAACGTAATTAATTCCCACGAGTGATGTAGTTCAATAGCTTTTGTCACAACCTATTAGTGGGTGTTTTCGAAAGACGTTTCCTAATAGTTTGCAGCGAGAACTACTACTACTATTAATACTACTAACAAATTACCGCAGCACCAAGCCACCTGAGGTGAACACAGCTACACACGCTCCTCTTCTATCCTAATCTATTCAAAGCCTCCCTCTTTACACCCTGCCAGGAAGTTCCCATTTCTTTTAAATCTTTCTTTATGAAATCCTCCCACTCCAGACGAGAACGACCTGCTTTCCATTTAGCCCTAGACGGTTGGCCGAAACAGACAATCTTCGGCAGTATGTCATCCTTCATCCGCAAAACTTGCCCTAGCAATCTCAACCATTCTTTCATTATAACCCTAGAAAGCGGTATTGAACCATATTTTTCATACAGCGTACTGTTTGAAATACGGCTAGTCTGCCGGGTACCCAGAACAATCCGTAGGCGATTTCTGTGGAAAAAGTCTAGCAAATCTTCATCCGCTTTTCGGAGCGCCAATGCTTAAGAGCCATATTTGACTACTATCATCACTGTAGCTTCCAATATTCTAATCTTCGTTTGCAGACTTAATTTTCAATTCTTCCAAACTTTTTTTAACTGTGAAAAAACACCCTGAATCTTGGCTATTCTATTTTTAACATCTTCACTGCTCCCACCGTCTTTACTAATAATACTACAAAGGTAAGTGAAGCTGCCCACCTGATCAATCTTTCGGTTCCCCAACGAAACCTTTCATCTTCACTTATTCCTAGCCTTAGTGACTCGGTCTTCTTAACATTAATTTTCAAACCAATTTTAGCACCCTGAACTCGCAAAACCTCTAAAATTTCATTCATTTTGCTCACACTTTCATCTAGGATGCTTAAATCATCAGCATAATCAAAGTCCAGGAGATTTTCCCTCCCCCCCCCATTTGATTCCGTGGTCTCCCATTGCCTTTCCTGTACTCCTTAAGACAAAGTCAAATTGAATCAACATACGCTACGCTATCAAATTGAATCAACATACGCTACGTACACCCATGATATAAAATGCCATATCAACTACATTTCAGAAATGGGTTAGGATATTGGTTGGGATTTTTCAGGGCACGTTGAGGAGGCTGTTGAACTAATTTAAAATGCAATATGTAGATTTGGCTGTTAAAAGAGAGGATATCGGGAAAACTTGTAAAAGGCCTTAGAATATTGGTTGGGAACTTTCAAGGCATGTTGAGGCGCCTGAACTCGAGGGAGATGTGGAGCTAAAAACGGATGATATGTGTCTTTTGTCAGAAAAGCGTATCTCCAATACCTCGCAAGCATCGGTGGCATTGGGAATCGGTGGCTAGTGATAGGCGACTTCAATTGTGATGTTTGTAGATCCTCTACTCGTGCCAACTAAGTAAGATTTATTGCCAATTGGTTACCACATAGCACCTAAAGCTCTTAAGTCTTAATTACAGTTATATTCATAATAGTGGTCTGTCACCAATATTGACCATTGTATTTACTTCGCAGAAATTCTCTGTTATGTCGTTCATGTTGACGAAGACGAACATGATTTTGATCACCTTCCCTCTTCCTTACTGTGATATTAACCACTGATCCATCTAATAATACTTTCATTACTACTTATAAAAATGGTGTATGAAACGAGAGCGGAGTAAAGCCAGCTGGCCTTAATGTTTGGAAAGAAGATCCCGGTCTTAAAGCCGTCAAAAATTGCAATATAAAACTCTGGCTTCGCATCTGGATCTTTCTATTCTAATAGCTCTGTTGTCCTCCGTCAAGATCTCTTTTAATCTACTGTACAAGAGTCTTTTTACGCCACAAACCAGATTAGAAATGGACTTTTATTACCTTCGTTTAGTTTAGTGCAGGAAAAAAACTGAGAATGTGGCTGTACCCCTTGTCCAAGTTAAACTCCAAACCCGAAACCCGATTTGGAAGAAAACCCCAGTCTTAAAGCCGTCAAAAATTGCAATAAAACTCTGGCTTCGCATCTGGATTGTGTGTCGGGTGGCCACTGCCGAGGCCAAGTTTTGATATAAAAAGTTAGACAAAAGAGGAGTTTAAGGGTATCTTCGTTTGGTTTGATATAATGCGCTGAGTTCCCTAAAAGTGCAATACAATGGAAGAAAGTCACTAATGCGTATAAACTTGATTCATTAGGAACCAGTGATGTCCCAGATTCGTCTTGGCATAGGAATTATAGTTTTTTTGTAATATTGAATATAGTGTCCATTATCATTTCAGTGCTTAGTTTCAAAATTTTTGCCACCTAAAGTTTTGCAACGTCATGTTATTCCTGTATCAACTAAAAGTATTGCTAATTATATGCTTAAACTTAAGTCTAAATCGAGCTATCTTGATGGTATTAGCCTTAATCATTTACTTTGTGATTGCCCGACACAAGTCACTCAGCTCCAGTCACTTTTCAGTTCTGTTTATGTTTCTCAGTGGTGCCTGATTCCTTCGTTTGCGGAACGGTAACTTTAATATTAGATGTGGAAAAGACCCTTTTAATTGCAGCTCATACAGGCCCATCGCTGTTACTTGCAATATTAGTAAGATATTTGAATATGTTCAGCTCCCACGTATTATTGAACGAACTGCAAAAGACTCAAATCAATTCGATTTCAACCTCGTATTGGGTGCCAACATGCGCATAAGGTTTAAGCTTCAATTCATTATGATGTCCAGTCGAAAGGTTATGAATTACATATTTAAGCTTTGCACCTTTCTAAAGCTTTCGACAGCATTTGCAATACACAAGTTTGGCACTCTTCGTCAGAATTTGGGGTGAACCTTCTGTCATACATGTACTTAAATTTTGGTAGAGTAACGCGTTTCTTCGTTTCTATTTAAAAGGACCAATACAAAATTAAATCTATTTAAAAGGATGTTTTATTTTCTAATCGTTAACCAGTTAAATTTATAAACAAAATAATAGAAAATAGACATAGTAAGCATAAAAAAAGATAAATGCAATTTCACAGTCTTCGAAACTGAATTTGTCTAAAAATTATATTTCTTTACTGTATATACCGGGTCTAGGGGGAAAACTTAAACGGATTTTATGTAAATATAACACTGATACATGTTTTCAGTCAAGAAGACCACTAAGCAGTTTCCTAAATTTTGGGAAGGATTTGACTGATGGAAATTTGGGTAGTGAGGTGTATAGTATTCCTCGTTCGTGTGGGAAGTTTTACATTGGCCAAACTCACCAGCAACTTGTTGAACGATTAATTGAGTATCATAAATGAATAGAAAAGCTCTAAAACTGAGTAAGCCTCCTGAAACTTTTGTTTCAGCTTTGGCTGAACACACTGTCTATCAACCTGATTATTCCGTACAGTTCGATGATACCTCGGTCATTTCTAATGATAGAGGGTTTACACAGTGGGCTAGGGAGGCTATTGAAATAAAAAAGACGTATTATTGCTAATATTTCAATAAATAGAGATACGGGTACCTTGAATATTTACCCGATACGGTATATAACATTCTTCTTAAAAGTAAACCAGTAGTTAAAATAAGATTTTACAAAATCACCAGGGGACTAGATTAAATGCAAGACCTAGGAGAATTGCAGCAATAGTAGCAAACAAGAGGATTATTTCGCAACAGAATAATTAGCGTCATGTTCATTTTATTCAATTTTATCCAGTTGCTTTGGTGTTTTCATTGAAGCAACTCTGTTAGCTTATGTGATCTATAGTCTCAGTTGCGACAATTGTAGATATGGATATTGGTTTTCTTTATTTCTCTGTTTTGGATTTTTATTCGTTTTAAGGTTATTTTAGTTTCTATCCTTGTTGAAGACGCCTTGTTTTATACAAGCAAAATTTCCACTTCGTTTTAGTTTTTATCTTTTCTTCCTACGGCCGTAGTCCCGTTTGTTTATTCATCGTTGAGATTTCTCTCATTCTTGTTCTTTGTCATGGCTGACCAGTTCGGCTTTAGATCTTTCATTCGTCGAAATTTGTATTAGGTGGGCCGAGCACCCAATTCCCTTCAGAAATATATTGACTGACTTTCAAAGAACCCAATTCCTTTCAGAAATATATTGACTGACTTTCAAAGAACAAATAAAATTATTTCACTTTACAAGTTCGGCGGAATTAATATTTTCTTGGAAGAATTATAAGTCCCATAATGCCTCACAAATAACTATATTAAGGACCCTGAATTTTTATCTGTATCCCTTGGGAACTTCTATTGACTATCTAAGAAAGAGGAGAAAAACTGACACTGTTACAAACCTATTTTGGTAAAAACCTATAGGTAAAAACCTATCTTGAAACTCAGTATTGCTGAAGTTGCGCAGAGAAGGCTTGCACTAACAGAAGGGTGTGAAAGTCTGAGGGATCGCTATGTTTTTCTAAGCACAGATGCTATGATTCCATTAAACAGGTTTTAGTGTCCAGTCATTCCCTGGCGTCTAAGTTAGAGGAAGTAGCTCTCAATAAAATCAATGTTTCAGATCTTTTCGAGGGAAAGAGGGCCAAAAAGGTAATAAAGGGGTGTTCTTAAGCCCAAATTTCTAAATTCAATCCCTACATTAAGATTTGATTTCAATCTTGATATCAGAGTATGGAATGTCAAATTAAAGGGCGCGACTTCCCAGGGGTCTTTACTGGGAGAGAAGCTTGGTAAAATATCATCTTTCTGATGTTTTTTTCTATAAATAGCAACTTTTTCTTCTTATTTTTTGTTAACAAAAATAGACGGGACTGTTCATAACTACGGATGAATAGCAGTTTCTCCCCGATGGAGCTCCAGATGAATGGTCAAATGAAGTTTCTTATATATGAATTCGCTCTGTCTCTCTGCAATATCTCAGTATTTTTCACCGCGCGGCACCTACAAATGGCTGAAAGATTTCTCTGATCCTAATTTCCCTGTCAATGTCGCCAGTATCAATGATAACGGTGCTGTGGGTTGGTTTTTCAAAATGGAAGGTGAAATTTGGTAGAATGGGATGATTCAGTGAAAAGCTTTGTTTTCCAGTGCATAAATAGACCCATGACTCTCGTCTCTTTAAGCCCTATAATCATTCCCTGGTAGACAGAAGGATGCACTGGACCGCATTAAAACCAAAACTCGTTGTAGACCTATTACCAAAACAGAATTCTGTTGTACATCGGTATTCTCTTAAAATAAATTGTCACAAAAGCTTCGAAATCGTAAAATCTACAAAGCACTCCAATCCGAAAAAAAAAACTTTATGAAAATATGTATCAACATTTAAAGGTTACAAGAAAACTTTTGTTAAAAACGGTTAGAAGACAAATCAAAAGTTGAAAAAGAAATATCCAAAGAGATTTTAAATTCAACTTTTGAAAAATGTGCGAGTCTGCCATTGGAAAATCTCCCCCTCCCCCTTCCCAAAGGAAACCAGACCTTTTATCTATGCTGAATCAAAGGGCCATCTCAAAATTTTGATAGGATATCATGGAAGCAAAAAGGGCCACGGGAGGAGGGGGGTTAAAACAGATGCCGATTTAGCTGGTGCTGTCAACCATGTAGCAGATGTAGTCTATTCTTATCTAAGTAAACGACAATTTAAGAATAGAGTTTAAACAGGTCCTTCATCGCTGTGAGTTAGTGGCAGAAAACAGAGGTTCAAAAATAACGCTTCCTAGGTTAATCAAAAGGGTACGGCAATCGCAAAATTTACATTCACAGATACAAACGATCGAAGAGTTTTATTGTCGAGCTCTCTTTTCTTTCTTGGTTAGAATACCTAGCCAATAGTCTCAAAATAGGTTTACTAGACATGAAGACATACTCTGCAGCATTGGAATCCTTTTATTGACGGGGAAACCTCTTTGTCCAGAAGATATAAAAGGTTTTAAAAAGCTTGTTGAGTTTTATTAAATTGATTTACCTGGGATCGGGCAGAGAAGTTTAACAGCAGAATTGGGGCTTTGGCACAACAGCTTCCAGATTAGATTTGGGTCAAGCTCAAGTACTGTGGAACTCAGCCCACAGAATGAAACTTTCGTAAAAAATGCTACAGACGCCCTAAATGCACGCGACGGTAGCTTTTTCCTCAATGTGCATACGCTATTGAAGATTCTTGTAACATTACCAGTGTCTACCAGCACGGTTAAAAGGAGCTTTTCCACATTAAGAAGAGAAAAAAAATACCTAAGGAATTCAATGGCAGAGACTTGGCTGAGTCTTGCAAGTTTTAATATTTACAGAGATGTTTTCTGCGACGCAGAAAAGTGACAAATATTCTAGCGAAAAATGGACCAAGGAAACTAAATTTGCTTTTATGAAATAAAATCCATGTATTTTTCAGATCTTTTAGTATATTATGATTTGCTTATATTAAATGCGATTATTTGTATATATTCCATAAAAGTGTTGGATTTGCAGTTTTGGTCTCTCTCCTCGGGTAGTTCTAATCCTTTGTGTTTTTATGTAGAAAGCTGGTATCTTAAATATCATTTGCGACAATTGAAATAAGCTCATAGTATTACAAGTGTAATAAAGCAACCAATCTAAAACTTTGGGCATAGAGCCTATATATATATATAAATATATATATATATATATATATATATATATATATATATATATATATATATATATATATATATATATATATATATATATATATATATATATATATATATATATATATATATATATATATATATATATATATATATATATATATATCTATATATATATATATATATATATATATGTATATATATATATATATATATATATATATATATATATATATATATATATATATATATATATATATATATATATATATATATATATATATATATATATATATATATATATATATATATATATATATATATATATATATATATATATATATATATATTATATATATATATATATATATATATATATATATATATATATATATATATATATATATATATATATATATATATATATATATATATATATATATATATATATATATATATATATATATATATATATATATATATATATATATATATATATATATATATATATATATATATATATATATATATATATATATATATATATATATATATATATATATATGCGAGAGTCACTGGATAAGCACGAAACTTGATCCGTAATTATTAGGGGATATAAATGAGAAGAAAAACCAGCTGTAGGATTAAGAATAATGTTTTCCGTTAAAAATTGGTTGTTGATTCTGAGCAGTCCAACAGTGAGGAACCTAGGGGGAAGCAAGCTCAGCCCATATCAGGAATTTAAACTATGCTCGCAAGCTTCATTATATAGAAAAAAAAAGGATTGATAATTAGTAGGAGATATGAACAAAAAGGAATAATCAAAATAAAATTAAAATATGACAAAGAGTAACGTGTTTAATTAAGACAGTAAACGTTGAAAGAAAAAAGACAAAAAAACAACAAGTTTATCAAATGTGAGTTTCTTTGGTTTTGCATAGTGGACATGATTTTTACTCATTTTTTTTTTTGTTGTTTCCTAACATGTGTTAGTTATTAAATCTAGTGTTTTCTTTTACTTTTCTTTCGTTGATACAGGCTTACATATGTGAAGCTGACACATTCAGACTTTTATTAGTAGGCCTACATGTGAAAGAAATAGAAAAAAAAATTGACAACGTTACTATCTCAATTAGTTTTGCGCGTTATTACATTTTCATTTCATTTCAATCATAAATGACCTATGGAAATTGTGGTCTAAAAATTATTAACAAAACAGAAAAAGTAAAGTAGGGCTGATGTATTTCATCAAAATACAGTTTCCGGCTAGGCCAGTCTGAATCTGCCCAGGCAAATGCATTTTGAAAGCAAGTAACAATTGCAAGTTTTGTTGCAAGAACGTAGTTGTTATAGTTTATAGTTTAGACAATAAAATGGCAGAAATGAAGGTAGAGTTATGTTTAAACATCTCACCTATTTCTTGTTGTATGGCCCACCTCAGTAAAATTTGAGCTGCTGTTTTGTTGTACTTTTTTGATATCTCTGACACGACTGGGTCAGATAAGAGAGGGCTGTTACAAACAGTTGTACCAAGAGATGAATACGCTTGAATATGAATACCATGCTCTTTACAGAAACTTCGGAGATCTTCTTGGATATAATGAGGGTGATATTCTACCTGCAAATTTGCACTGATTAATCCTGAGTAGGGCAGCCTCAATCAAGTGGACGGCTTCCTTTACCTTGGTAGTGTTATTAGTAAAGACGGTGGGTGCAGTGAAGATTTTAAAAGTAGAATAGAAAAGGTCCTTGGTGTTTTTTCAAAGTTGAAAAATGTTTAGGAGAATAAATCGGAGGAAGATTTGCTAGACTTTCTCCAGAGAAATTGCCTACGGATTGTTTTGGGTACCCGACTGACTGACCGTATTTCAAACAGTAGGCTGTAAGAAAAGTATGGTTCCATTTTCCATTCAAAACCTAAACTCCTCTTTCTCCCCCTTCTCACTTCCACTAAAACCAAACCACTGATTTGCTAACATTAAGTACTAAATTTTTTCTCTCGTAGATACTCTTCTAAAATATCTAAAAGTCTCAGTAGTTTTTTTTGCTGAATCAGCAAAAAAGACAATGTCATCAGCAAATATTAGAACAAAAACCACGTCAAATTAAGCTGTACCAATAGCGTCTGATTTTACTCAGACTTATTCTCTAAATCTTTTAGATCCAGTAAAAACAATCTCGGGGAAACTGTGCAGCCTTGCTTTACGCCAAGTATACTTACCAGAGCTCTTGAGGCAGATTTTCTAACCCTTACTACCATCTTTACCTTAGACCTTAGATCCGCCTGTGCCTCCTGAGGCTCCCAGGGCATCAATGAGGAGCTGCCAATCTTCCCTCATGTTTGCTACTGCAGTGATGTCCTCCCATTCTGGTAGAACGGAGGTGTGTAGGTTTCGTAGATCTCTTTGGTAGGTCTGCCGCAGTGTGTTTCTGGGTCTTCCCCAGCTGCGAGTTCCTGGTGGTTGCCAGTGTAAAGCGGCTTTTGGGAGTCTGTGGCCATCCATTCGCAGGACGTGGCCCAAGTATCTACACCTTCTGACTCTGATGATGTCGCCGACTATTACAAAAATAGAAAGCTTTCCTAAGTTGATCTGCTTTCTGCTCTTCAAATGCAAACTTTTTTTTTAATCGACCTCTTGTACTCTCATCTCATTCCTTCAATCCGGATTATAGCTTATCATTGTCTTTCCGGTAGCAAATTTTCAACTTTTTCACTGCGAGTTCTAACTGCATCATACAAAAATTATCCAGTGATAGAAATATCGTAATTTACCTACAAAAATAGAATATATCTTATAAATGCACTTAATGGCTTATGATAACCCTTATTTGCCGAAATTTCAACTTTATCTAGTCTCAAATAAGAAAATGTAACCTAAAAAGTATTTATCAACTCAGATAAATACAGTCAATTACACAAAAGAGCAGAATACATCTTATGATTTATTTACTTTAATCTAATCCTATTGCTAGTCGTACATAATTTACTCTAATATGACATACAAATCTTCTCTAACATCGAAAATTGTTACCAATAACTCAGACTTACAAAAATGTTTACTATGAGCCACCTTCAACACGGAAATGAAACCTAAGAATACGTTTATTCAGAAAAACAAATACAGTGAATTGCCAAATGGAGTAGAATATATCTTATAAATGCACTTAATGGTTTATGATGACCCTGAGCTGCTAAATTTGTTATTACGTATTGTCTCAAACAGGAAATGTATCCTAAAAAGTGTTAATCAAGTGAAATAAATACAACACATTGCGCAAAATATATCTTATGATTGTACCTAATTCACTGTATAATGTCATATAAATCTACTTAAGCATCAAAAATTGTTGATAATAGCTCTGATCCACTAAAACTTATTCCCTGAGATATTTAAAAAATTAACATAGATTAAGAATATGTCAGTTAAATCTAGTAAGCGCAGCAAATTACAAATAGGTGCAAAGTTTTTTTTTGATTTTACCTTAATCATACGCCACATTCATATTTTTTAACATTAAAAAATAACCGCTAAATTATCTAAAACCACGAAATATTATCTAAGAATGTGTCGAGTTAATGTTCTAAACAGTAAAAAAATGTCCTGAGAACGTACTATTCTACTATTCTTGAGGTTGCTTATCTGTTATTTGTAAAACTTTTTTAAGAAAGATATTTTTTTTAAGTTGAAGTATGAACAATGAGTTTTAAACTTAGAAAAAGATGTTATAGAACTTTTAGTCATATATATAAATAAGAAAATTACGGTTTTTTCTAAAAATTTCTAAATTCTACAGCATAATTTTTTAGTTAGGTGGTCCATATTGGAGAGAAAGCAAAAATGCACTCAAAATTAAAAAAATCTAACTTGTCCGATATATAATTTTCGGAGGTCGCTCAAAGACCTTAATAATGCTCTTTTTAGATTTTAATATTACTCTACAGTTTTTTTTGAAAGCCTGAGCTCAATATTATCTCAAAAACCTACCTGTAAAACATGTGGCATTGTTTTTGCATAGGTCAGCATTTCTGTCAGATGCTTAATTGTATAGTTAGATACACCGATGCTGCGTAATTTTTTCTCTTCATACAACTCTTCTAAGCCTCTCCAACTTTGACGGCGAAGTTCAGAATTCCGTGAATCTCCTGGAGACAGACCCTGAGTTCCCGGCCAATGTATGAGATATAAATCCAAGTAGACCGTTGAAAGTTTTTGAAGCGACAAATAAACTGCTTTGACTGACTTTCCTTGGCCCTGATCTTTCGGAGCTGCGAACAAAAGAAAAGAAGCTGTCTATGTACAAAATGAAGTACTTGGGAAAAAATAAGAGTGCACTCAAGACTATTTGCAAAAACCTATTTTAGGAAACAAGGGCAATTTTAACACAATAGAAAATTGTGTATATTGTGATAATATTACAGTAAATACTCAGAACCATGAGATTTCAAGGGTTTCAGACCCCAAGAACGGTCGTGCGCATACATCACATTATTAGGCCGAGAAGGCTAATAGAAGAACGTACAATATCTAAGTTATTTTAGGTATATTACTTAAGTAGGTACAAATTAATTAAGTAATTAGGTACAAAAACATGAGATTCATACATGCATACATACATGCACACACACACACACACACACACACACAAACATATATATATATATATATATATATATATATATATATATATATATATATATATATATATATATATATATATATATATATATATATATATATATATATATATATATATATATATATTAATAGTCACCATCTTGTATAAATTCGCATGACGTCATGACAAAAAATTCTCTTCCAGCTCTTCCCAAGTAAATTTGGTTTACTTTAATTACGTTGTTATATCATAGGCAGCGCGCTAGCGCTGCCTAAGTAAAGAACGATGTGGGCACAATGTGTGTGTGTGTGTTTTTTTTTTTTCTCCATACCTTGGCACTTCGTATCGAAGGAGTTGTCGTAAAAACTTTGAAAAGGGCTCATTCGATTGGAAATTGGAGTGGCTAGTGCCCTTTTTATAGTCGAAAGTGATTGGAGGGGAAGTAGCCCCCCCCCCCACGCCCATCATTCCCCCAAACACACATCCAATCAAAATTTTGAGATAGCCATTTTGTTCAGTGTAGTTGATTTCCAGATAGAAAATCTATTTTTGAGGAGGACACTCCCCAATGTTAGCACAATCTACTATTTATTATTTTTTCCTTTAGAGCAGGGCACTTCATATGGAAGAGGTCGTCGTAGAAACTTCAAAAGGGGCACACATTTGATTGGAAATTGAGAGTTCTAGTGCCCTTTTTAATAGTCGAAAGTGATTGGACGGCAACTAGCCCCCCCCCCCCCCCCCGCACATCATTCCCCAAAACACATCCAATCAAAATTTTGAGATAGACATTTTGTTCAGCGTATTTGATTTCCAGATAGAAAATATGTTTTTGAGGAGGACACTCCCCCACAACCCTCAGAGCAAGGGTTTTAAGTTATGCCCTGGGGACATATACGGTTTTTATAGAAGGCGTTGTCGTAGAAACTTCAAAAGGGGCTCATTCGATTGGAAATTCAAAGGGTAGTGCCCTTTTTAATATTCGAAAGTGATTGGAGAGCGACTAACGCCCCCCCCCCCCCCGCCCATCATTCCCCCAAACACACCCAATCAAAATTTTGATATAGCCATTTTGTTCAGCGTTCAACACATCCAATAAAGATTTTGAGATTTTGTTCCATGCAGTTCAAAGTTCAGGAAATTATACCTTTGAGCAGGACACTCCCCCCACAGTCTTTCAGGGCAAGGGTTATAAGTTATGCCCTGGGGGCATATAAGGTTTTTATTGAAATCTTTGTCGTAAAAACTTAAAAAGGGCTCATTCGATTGGAAATTCAAAGGGCTAGTGCCCTTTTTAATAGTCGCAAGTGATTTCAAGGCAACTAACCCCCCTCTCACGCACACCTTTTCTCCAAACACATCCAATAAATATTTTAGATAGCCATTTTATGCAACGTAGTTGAAAGTTTTGGAAATTGGGTCTTCAAGGATGACAACCCACCCCCCACAGCCCTCAGGGCAAGGGTTGTAAGTTATGCCCTGGGGGCGTATAAGGTTTTTATTGAAAGCGTAGAACTTGAAAAGGGCTCATTCAATTGGAAATTGAAAGGGCTAGTGCCTTTTTTACTAGTTGAAAGTGATTAGAGAGCGACTAACGCCCCTCTCACGCCCACCATTTTCCCAAACATATCCAATCAAAATTTTGAGATATCCATTTTGTTCAACGTAGTTGAAAGTTCTTGAAATAAGGTCTTTTAGGATGATAACCCCCTCAGAGCCCTCAGTGCAAGGTTTGTAAGTTATGGCTGGGGGCTTATAAAGTTTATATAGAAAGTTGTTATAGAAATTTCAAAAAGGGCTCATTTGATTGGAAATTGAAATTGCCCTTTTTAATAGTCGAAAGTGAGTAGAGTAATTAACCCCCCTCTTACGCCCACCATTTCCCCAAAAACATTCAATCAAAGCTTAGAGATAGCCATTTTGTTCAACGTAGTTGAAAGTTCTGGAAATTATGTATTTAAGGATGACAAACCCCCCAGAGCCCCAAGGGCAAAGGTTGAAAGTTCTGTCCTGGGGGCATATAAGGTTTTTATAGATAGAGTTGTCGTAAAACTTCAAAAGGGCTCATTCAATTCAAAATTGAAAGGGCTAGTTACCTTTGTAATAGTCGAAAGTTATTGGAGGGTAACTAACCCCCCTCTCACGCCCACCATTCCTCCAAACACATCCAACCAAAATTTTCAGATAACCATTTTTGTTCAACGTAGTAGAAAGTTCAGAAAATTAGGTGTTTGAGAATGACCCCCCCCCCCCCCGCCCAGCACTCAGGACAACGTTTGTGAGTTATGGCCTGGGGGCATATAAGATTGTTATTGAAAGTTTTGTCGTAGAAACTTCAAAAGGGCTCATTTGATTGGAAATTGAAAGGGCTAGGGCCATTTTTTAATATTTGAAAGGGATTGGAGAGTGACTAACACCCCTTCCATGCCCCCCATTTCCCCAAACATATCCAATCAAAATTTTTAGATAGCCATTTTGCTCCACGCAGTTTAAAGTTCAGGAATTATACCTTTGAGCAGGACACTGCCCCCCACAGTCTTCAAGGCAAGGGTTATAAGTTATACCCTGGGGGCATACAAGTTTTTATTGAAATCTTATAAAATAGAATATTGAAAAGAATAGTCTTCATACTTTGGGCTGACTAAACGAATCTGGAGAAGAACCCTCGAAGAATACAAGATGTAAAATCCTCCCGAAAATTCAGTCCGAAAGGAGGTGTTTCCAAAGCTATTGAAGCTCCTCTGGGATGAGCTGGCAAAGGATGACAATGTCAACCTTCAAAATGGGTTGACAGCATGCTTTGACAGAAAGCGTTGCATCGAAAAGATTCCCGATAGGCGATCAAATGACGAAATCCGTGAGGCAGTTGGTGTCTTGTCAGAATTTCCTTTGAAAAAAGGCGGTTTGTCACTGTTGGTACTGTGTCGCGTAAGCGAAAAAGCTTAACAAGGCTCCCGGAAAATCACTAGCTGAATCGAGCAACAGAGAAGATGAAGATCTTGAGGATTCAAGGACGAGTGAAGTTAAATCTGGCAAAGCTAAAATGAAGCCGAATAAAGGAAAAGTGCAAATTATGTTCTGGCCTTGGGAAGGCATAGGGGTTTTAAGTCCTACTCATGTTAATTTCTGCCCGTTTTGAGTTTGACTCAGGTATTTATTGTAATTTCTGTTCGTTTTGGTTTTCATTTATTTATCGATGCCGATTTGTGGTAATAAACTTGTAATAATTATATTTAAAAATAATAAAAAAAAAAAATTAGCACACACTCACCCAATTTGGAAGTAATGAAAATGTCCTCTCGCTTTAATCTCCATTTCGAGGCAAGAATACAGACAAAGATTTGGCAACTAAATCCTCGTTACGGTAGCCCGTAGCGGTATCTAAAATAACAAATCTTTAAATTGATCAGCTATTAGAGATAAAATAATTTCTTTTTAATTTTATAAGCACTCCATTTACATTGTGCTTTATAAGAATCAAATCAAGAATAAAGCCAGATTTTCAAAAGAAACTGAAAAGAAAAGAAAAACTTAAAAGGACAGATACTATATTGTGTATGATTGAGGCTGCCAATTCTTAATGTCCTAAGACTTTGCATTTTTATTTATTTAATTGCTATCGGTTTTCAATATTATATTCAGGGATATCCTAGCCATTCCTTTCAACCTTCGCTTCCTTTGCTGCAAAGTGAAAAATCATGAGTATTGTCTATAATAAATTAGCTTGCTGCCCAAGCAACAGTCATCACAGGGCCCCCAAGGCCCATCTAAGACTTCTAAAGGGTGTATTAATCAAGGACAGATGTTTTGAGAAATTTTCAAAGATCTGTTGCAAATTTTTCGCTTATCAAATATAAGAGCGTTTTTCAATAGCAGTATTAGAGGCTACTAACACTTATTATTAGAGGTTGTATAGGAAAGGCCTTCTTATAGATGCTGTTAGACCTGGAAGTAAGTCCCTCCCCTCTCGATCTAATTATCATACGATTTATAATTCATTTACAAGCTCAATGAGATTTCGGTGTTATGATTAATAGTCAATTTTGTATATTATTTAGTAGAGTTTTTGGTATGAGTTTTGATTAAGAGAAATGTTAATTAAATTGCATAGGGCCTACTATATCATTGCTTCAACAAGTTGGAATAGCATTAGTAAATTTCAAAAGAAATACGTTGGATTTAAGCTATAATTTTAGTAGTATGTCAAGTAATGGTATAAAGTCTACACGGTGTCAAATTTTCACTACTTCAAGGGCTGTCATCTCAGCTTTAGTTATAGATGGCAGCATAACTGAATTTTAAGCTAGGTTACATTGCGTTTGGTTGAGAAAAATATTAATTGAAATTTATAGGATCTACTACATCAGTATGTCAACAAGTTGGAATAGCATTAGAAAATTTCAAAAGAAATATGTTTGATTTAAGCTATAATTTTAGTAGTATGTTAAGAAATGTTATTAAATGTATAATAGAATTCCTGAGAAGGAGTAGAGACCAACTTAAAACAACAGGTAATGATATTTAATTGAAAATTTCAATCCATGTTTAGGAGGATATAGAGCAAATTCAGAAGACACTATGTGCTTTCAGGTTGTCAAAAGGTGTCTCTACACTATTCCAGGAACAGCAAAGGGTATTCCCGTGGAAATTTCAAGGTATGTTGGTGGAAAAGTTGAACTAAATCAAAAAAAACATTATGTGCATCCATGGTTTCCAAAAGGGCATATCTGTAATTTATCAGGAACTGAGAGTGGTTTCAAGCCAAAATTTTCTAGGCATGTTGAAGAAATATTAAACTGAATCATAAGAGAATAAATGCATCCTGGTTGTCAAAGGGACGCATTTTGTAATTTATCAGGAACAGCTAGTGATATTAAGTTGAAACTTTCAAGGCGTGTTAATTAGGACATTAAGCAAAATCAAAAGAAACAATGTGCATCTAGGTTGTTAAAAGGGTGCTTGTATGATATCTCAGGAACAGATAAAACTATTATATATGAGCTTTCAGGGCATATTAGTGGGATTGTTCAACTAAATCAAAAGAGACTATGTGCATCCAAGGTTATCAAAACCACTTTATACTATTCTGATTGTCAAAAGGAAGTTTTTTGCATTTTATTAAAAGTGACTAATGCTATTAAGTTGAAATTTTCAAGGCATGTTAAGGAGAATATTGAGGTATATCAAATGACATCATGCACGTCAAGGTTTTCAAAACGACATATCTTCAATATATCAGGAGCATCTAATGGTTTTAAGTTGAAACTTTCATTACAACCAAATCGGGGATTCAAGATTTTGCATAACTTAGACCCCAATTGTTGAAAACAGCTTACTTCGTACAAATGCTAGATTCTGAGGACAATCAATGAAAATGTTTTTTAATGAATGTCACTAAAATTCTGGTGACGTCCCTTTAACATAATCAGAATTCTCAAGGGTCATATGACCTGAATCCAGACCTAACTAAGAGCAACTGTCAAACTGCTATTGCTACAGAAGATCTTTCTTTTAGTTAGGCTGGTTTCTTCCTACGATATTATGTATATGATAGGCTTCAAACTTCCAAATATGTTATTTTTAAAATTAGTCTAAATTACCAAGAACACTTAAAATAAAATTTAATTCAATAAATTGGTTAAGTGGAATGTTACACAACCATATACGTCTTAGAAACCCGGGGGGCTGAATATTTAATGGCAAAGATACTAATGCTGGTATGCAGTTTCTATACTTATCGGGCGCCAAGTTTAAAAATAAAGAACGTGCGTGAAAAAAAAGCAGAAATGATCGAAAATATTACCCTATGTAGCTCCAGAAAGTGTAACTTTCCTGATTTTCATAGCAAAAGACAGACACTGCCATTAATTGGCAGTAAACTGTCTGGAAGAAAAAAAACACGGGTTGAATGATTAAAACATGCAAGAATATAACCCTAACATCTTGTTTCCAAATAGGAATTGAAAGGAAATGGAAATATCGTTGAACAGCACAAGATTTAAGCTATAAACTAATATGTTTAGTATAAAAGTTTTTTTTAATTAAACTTTATATTATTAGTTAATTGATTTACCCATAGGATAATATTTTAGAATGACCAGCTATATTATTTTGTTGTACTTATCCCTGTAGTTAAATACTGTTATATCGATAGTATCTTTTTCCTTCTAATTTGAAAAACATAAACTTTCTCATTTAATTTGGCATGCTCTCAATACCCCATATTTGTTCAAGAACAAACGGGTGTATTTCTCGACTGATCTTTTAAATACTTATTTATATTTGGGCTGTACAGTCGTTTGGTTACGCCTTTTCTGCAAATACGAAATTTTCTGTTTGTTGATCTTCGAGATTCAATGTTGCATTAAAAGAGACTTTAAACGATGAGAAACACGTTATTAATTGTACATTAACAAAATAAAAACCGGGGAAATCCTGCTTTTCAGGAATGAACAGACCAAAGATGGCACCAGGGGGAAAAAAGCACTTTCATTTGGATATTCTTGGTACTTCAAGAGTATCTCAGCCCGTTAAAAATCAATATTCTTAGTTTATCCCGATTAGAAGAAAGTATCCTGAGAATTTTTTTCCCTGAAACTAATCGATCTTTCGGCGGGAGGGATTAGCCAAGCAGAAAAAAAAGAGTCGGTCACTGAAAAAGGACGAGCACCCAGAAAATCAAAATTGTTGTAATTTAGAGTTAATGGGAAGCATATTAAAGATAATCAAAAATTTGACGTTTGAAATGTTTTAAGGGTTGATAATTAAAGTGACTATCGGTTTTAAGTGGACTTAATAAGAAAAATATTGCACCAGAGGAATCAAGGGCGCCGATTCACGAGAATACAAGCAGGGACAAAGATTTTTATTAATTGTTTCAAAAAGAAGATAAATACTAGGTGCTTTTCAAAATCTGGGGGAGCTATCGCCACCACCTCAAATTAGTGCCTTTAAGACGACTATTTTCACATTGAACTTTGCTTATTTTCTGTGTTGTAGGTCAAATTTTTTACACAGTTTTTTCATTACATCACTAAAAATTTTTAAGTTAGACCTGATTTTTTAGAGCATTGTATCAAACAGTTCGTGATAACAAACTGTAAGTAAGGAGTAATGCGGCTCAATAGTAACCGAAACTCTAAGAAACAGAGTCTTGATAACAATAGATAGATCAAAAGAATTAAATTTTGATGCCAATTCAAAAAGCTTATTGCGTGGGAGGATATTTCCATGGAGGAATTTTTTTATGGGAGAAGCAAATTTTCCATGGACTGGGAGTCGGATTTCCCAGCATTATTATTAAAAAACGATCATAAACTGAATAAAAAAAACAATTTTTTTTCAACTGAAAGGAAGGAGCAAGATCAAAACTTAAAACAAAGAGAAATTATTATGTATATGAGGGGGTCGCCCCCTCGTTAATACCTCACTCTTTACGCTAAAATTTTTTTTTTTAGTACTTTTAAAAGAACAATTTATTCTAATTAAATGGCCTTTGTGATTCAGGAGTCATTCTTAAGGATTTTGGACAATATTCGAACTTTAACGAAAAGAGCAAGGTCTTGACTAGGGGCGACCCCCTAATATACACAGTAATTTCTGTTTGTTTTAAGTTTTAATGTTGCTCCTTACTTTCAGTTGAGAAAACTTGTTTTTTATTTAATTTAATATGGACTATGTATAAATTGATTGTCTATCTAGATGCGTTTTAAGGAGCTTTTAAAAGAAAGAGAGCCCCAAAGTTACCATATTCATTTATTTTTATTTTGAAGGGTTCAAATTCAATTATTAGATAAAAAAAAACATCCTAAATAATTACATACCTATGCTCCTATATCCAGCTTCTAACGCAGCCTCTATAACGGTTGAAACACATTCTTGACCTTTGACCTTATACATTCCAACTACAAGAGGAGAAATTATTTGAACGCTATAATTTAGTCAAGAGATATACCTTCATATTGCAAGTGACCATACTTAACTATATTTTTTACCACTGTATGACTATTTGAAAGCTTTAGGCGAAGAAAACAAATCTGCCTCACTATTTAAAATGTGAGGTGAAAAGATTTAAGAAAATTGTAATTATATAAATTTATAAAATAACTAAATAAAATGGCAATCATGAGCTCGCATCCATAGATTCATCGGGAAGTTAGAATATATAATCATAGATAAAAACCTACAAGTTAGAAATAACCTACCCTATATAGCCAAGCTATAACTTCAAACAAAATTTAGAGCAATAATATTCGAAAACGATTATATCTTTAAGAAACATGAATAAGAACAAAATTTGCTATTGAGCAGTACCGTTCGTAGCATTCTATGCAGCCACCAGTCCTTAAGTTTCAGCTAGTTTCATTTTATTCACAATTTTTTTTAATGCAACAGTGAATGAAACTCGCTCGAAAAATTTAAATCAAATTGGAATCATAACAAAAAATCATACTTTAAAGCTCATATTTTCTCTTAATCTACATCCCAAAACTCTAAATGCTTACTCTACAAACAAATTTTCAGGTGTGAGTAACCGTACGTTTGAGTAAACGTATTTTGTTTTCAGTAAAGTGCAATTATGTTCTGGTCTTGAGAGGGCATGAGGGTTATCAGCCCTATTCATTTAAATTTTGCTCCTTTTGAGTTTGACTCGGCTATTTATTGTAATTTCTGTTCATTTTGAGTTTCATTTATTTATTGACAGTGATTTGTGGTAGTTTTTACGCTTAGAAGATTAGTTGACTTTATTTCTGCTCATTTTTGGCTTAATGGAGCTCTTTACTTTTCTTTGAGAAACTTGTTTTGTTGGATAAAGATTTAAATTAATTTCTGTTTTTTTTTATTGACAAAATCTTTTTCATGGAAAAAAGTAATGTTTTTTACCTTTTCGGTTTTTTCTATAAGAATCCATAGTATGGGCTGCTATTTTTATGTTGGAGAAACTTTTTAAATCCTAGCACAAACAGTATTTTTTAATTTAATTTTATAACTCCTGAAGTTGATCTGAAATTAAAACTTAATATCATCTCCAAAAGATTCTATCTATGCTCTTTGACAACCTGCATACACTTGGACTCTTTTTATTTATTTAAATTGTAAGAGGAGAAGTAGTAATAGTAGTAGCCCCGAAAGTTTCAACTTAATACTCCAGTCCTTCTCAATAT
The DNA here is from genome assembly GCA_027921565.1 of Artemia sinica. Taxonomy (NCBI): domain Eukaryota; kingdom Metazoa; phylum Arthropoda; class Branchiopoda; order Anostraca; family Artemiidae; genus Artemia; species Artemia sinica. The sequence goes on along the minus strand of CM051261.1, from coordinate 33,585,933 downwards.
ATTGCTGAGGTGTCTAATAAACGCAATGCCTTTTGATTTAGTTTAAAGCAACAATTTGTTTTAAAGTATAATGGGTCAATTTCATAATTTTGGGGGATTGGTATCCCTAGAGACCCAATACCCCTATAGACATAGTTGCTGGACTGTTCTACTATGCTGAACCAAATGGCTTTTTCAAAATTTTGACTGGGTGCGTTTGGAAAATGAATGGGCTTGAGAGAAGGGCTGCTTGCCTTCCAATCTCTTGTTATCGTTAAAAAGGGCACCAGAACTTTTAATTTTGAATCGAATTAGCTCCTTTAAAAGTTTCAATCTAGCTATTATTGAGTGCTGTTGCCTATGATATTGCTAACATTCCCTTTTGAAAACCAGCATGCATACAGTTTTTTCGTTTTATTTAAAGTCCTCCTAAACGTTATATAAAAGTTTCAGCTTAATACCCTTAGCGTCATTAGTTACAGTAAATGTAGTGGTAGTATTAAAAGTATGCACATAGTGCCTTCTGGCTAGTTCAAAATCCCCCACAACTTACCCTAAAAGGTCTAACTTAATAATATAAGTTGTTCTTCGGATATTGCTTTGTTGTCTTTTTGAAAGTCCGCATGCTCATAAATTGTTTTTGATCTAGTTCAACATTTAGTCAAACAGTTTCGTGGTAACGAACTGTAAGTAAGGAGCGACCCGGCTCAATGGTAACCGAAACTCTAGAAAACGGTATTTTGATACAAATAGATACATCAAAAGAATCACATTTTAATGCTGATTTCAAATATATAAGTTTCATCAAGTTTAATCCTACCCATCAAAAGTTAGGCGCCTGAGAAAATTTGGCTGATTTTCGAAAAAGGGGGGAAAGACCCCCTAAAAGTTATAGAACCTTAATGAAAATCATACCATCATATTCCGCGTATCAGAGAACCCTACTGTAGAGGTTTCAAGCTCCCATCTACAAAAATGTGGAATTTTGCATTTTTTGCCAGAAGAAAGATCACGGGTGCGTGTTTATTTGTTTTTTTTTTTTTTTTTTTTTTTTTTTCCCAGGGGTGATCGTATCGAACCAGTTGTCCTAGAATATCGTGGAAGGGCTCATTGGAATGGAAATTGAAAGTTCTAGTGCCCTTTTTAAGTGACCAAAAAAATGGAGGGCAACTAGGCCCCCCTCCCACGCTCATTTTTTTCCCAAAGTCACCTGACCAAAATTTTGAGATAGCCATTTTGTTCAGCATGTTCGAAAATATTATAAGTATGTCTTTTAGGATGACTTAATCCCCCGAACTTCCCGGGGGAGGGCTGAAAGTTATGAACTTTACCCAATGTTAACATATAGTATTGGTTATTTGGAAGTATACAGACGTTTTCAGGGGAGATTTTTCCTGGTAGTGGGGGGGGGGGGGGGGGGGGGGTTGGGTCAGGGGTTATGTGGGAGGATCTTTCCATGAAGGAAGTTTTCATGGGGGAAGGGACATTGCTATGAAGGGGACGCCGGACTTCCCAGCATTATTTAAAAAAAGATCATAAATTTAATATAAAAAAACAAGTATTTCAACTGCAACAGCAGCAACATCGAAACTTTAAACGAACAGAAAATATTACATATATATATAATTGGGTTCACCCCGTAGTCAATGCCTCGCTCTTTAAGCCAAAGATTTTTTAGTACTTTCATAAGAACTATTTATTCTAATTAACGGCCTTTGTGATTAAGCGGTCATTTCTAAAGAATTGGAACAAAATTTGAACTTTCGCTTAAAGAGCAAGGTATTGACTAGGGGGCGAACCCCCTAATAAATGTATTAAAAATATATGAATATAGAAGTTCGTTACGTAAGTTAATTCGTAAGTTACGTATATTTATTACTAATAAAAACGTTCGTAAATAAAATTAAACAAGGTTCGAGAAAGCCATTTAACTAAATAAAAGTAAATTAATATGAAAATTTTGTTTTAATTATTCATGTACGGTGAGCCAAGATCAAAACCTGCATTTATTCAAAAACGTTCAAAAATTAAATAAAAAAAACAAGTTTTTTAAACTGAAAGTAAGGAGCGACATTAAAACTTAAAACGAACAGAAATTATTCTGTATATGAAAGAGACTGTCCCCTCCTCAACGCCTCGCTCTTTACGCTAAAGTTTGACTCTGTCTCACAACTTTATTTTTTAAAAACAATAAAAAACTTTAGCGTAAAGAGCGAGGCGTTGAGGAGGGGACAGTCTCTTTCATATACAGAATAATTTCTGTTCGTTTTAAGTTTTAATGTCGCTCCTTACTTTCAGTTTAAAAAACTTGTTTTTTTTATTTAATTCAACGTATTAAGATGAAGCCTTAAAGGTTTCAACTTAATACCCTTAGCTTGCGCAGTGGCAATAGTTTAGCATGATTGGTAGCAGTATGCCCATAGCACCTTTGGTTTCTTCAATATCCCCTTCAACACACATTGACAGTTTCAGCTTAATATCATCAACCATTCCAGAAGCACTATGTGTAAAGAATGAACGAATTGCCTAACTGACAGCCCTTGTCCTGAGGACTGTGGGAAGGTTGACATCCCCAAAGACATAACTAATGGACCTTTCAACAATGCTGGGCAAAATAGCTCTCTTAGAATTTCGATCAGATGTATTTAGGGAAATGATAGGCTTGGGGGGGGGGGGGGGGGGGCTTATTGCCCTCCATTCACTTTTGACTCTTAAAAAGGGCACTAAAACCTCCAACTTCCAATCAAATGAGCTCCAACCGATCCAAAGTTTATGCGACCACCTGTTCAATAATAACCTTATATGCCCCTTAGCATAACTTAAAACCCTTAATAATGGGCTCTGGGGGATTGTGTTCGCCCTAAAGACATTTTTATATGATTTTTGGACTATTGGTAACAATATGGCTATCTCCCAATTTCAACTAAATGCGTTTCGGGAAAAGAAGACGTCGGGGGGGGGGGGGGTAGTTACTCTCCACCATGTTTAACTCTTAGAAGGGAACTAGAACTATACATTTCCAATCAAATGACCCTCATCTAAAGTTCACATGACCACCCTTTCCATAAAAACCCTAAATGCCCCTGGAGTATAGCTTACAACCCTTAACCCCGGACTCTGGGAGATTCTGTCAACCCCAAAGGCCTTCTTAAATGATCATTGGACTATTTTTAAACAAATGGCAATCTCAAAATTTCTACTGGATGCATTTGGGGAAAATACGACATGGGAGGGGGGGGGGGGGTTGGCTACCCCCGATCACTTTGACTCTTTTAAAAGGACACTAGAACATCTGATTTCCTATCCAATGAGCTCCCTCCGGAGTTTATATGGCCGCTTTTTCCATAAAGACCTTATCTGCTCTCGGGGCACAAAGTATAATCCTTGCGCTGAGGGCTGTGAGGGGTTTGTCATCCTCAAAGACATAATTTCCGGACCTTTCAACAACACTGAACAAAATAAACTGTCTCAAAATTTTGATTAGATGTGTTTTTGGGAATTGATAGGCGAGGAGGGGAGGGGCTTGTTGTCCTCCAATTATTTTTGACTATTAAAAAGGGCACTAGTCCTTTCCAATTTCCAGTCGAACGAGGCTTTTTCGAAGTTTCTACGACAAGATGGCGATCTCAAAATTTCTATCACATACGTGTCGAGAAAATATGAGATGTCGTATAATCATAAAAAGGGCATTAGAATTTCCGATTACCAATCCAATGAGCCCCCTCCGAAGTTTATACGACCACCCTTTTTATAAAAACACCTTGTATGCCCCCAGGGCATAGGTTAAAACCCTTTACCTGAGGGTTTTGGGGGTTGTCAATCCTCAGAGACGGACCTTTTAACTATGCTGAACAAAATGGCTATCTCGAAACTTTGATTGGATGTGTTTTGGGAAATGGTGGGCGTGGGGGGAGGGGGGGTTGCCCTCCAATCAATTTTGACTATTAAAAATTGCAATAGCCCTTTCAATTTCCAATCGAATGAGTCCTTTCCGAAGTTTCTGCGACAACTCCTTCGACACGAAGTACCCTGAAAAAAAAAAAACAAACAATAATAATAATAATACATTGTGCCCACATCGCTCTTTACTTAGGTAGCGCTATTGCGCTGCCTATGACACGGTTAGAGGAGTACCTAAAACCATAATCAGACAAATACTCTTGAGATATATACAAATCTTCCTCAGCTTTTCAAAGCGCCCGCATTTCAGAATCATGTTTAACCACAGTTATTCTCTCTCTCTCTCTCATCTTGGCATAATGCTACCATAATATCCCACGAATTGTTTAAAGAAAAAGAAGTAAAAGACCATACCTCCAATCAAAGGCATTGAAATTCCATTTCTCAATTTCACAAGATATGATTCTTTGAGAGCCATCTGTTTTCTACAGGAATATTAAATTGAGCACGAACTTTTAAGAAATCTATTTATCTAATAGATTTTGCGTAGGAATTCTATCAAATATTCAATTATTTTCGAATAAAGTAGTAAAGTTCACACACAAAAACAGCAATTAGTTTCTTTAAACAAACTCCTTATTCACTAGATTGGAAACATAAGAGATGGCACTGCAAACAATGGCCTTATGCAAACTATGCTATTCGACTTTTCCATTTCTGAATTTGCTATTTGTTTTTTTTTTTTTCTTTTTTTACACACCCTATTCTAAAGTAAAATATTAAAGAACTGAGATAAATTGTGGTATCAAAATCCTTTTTTCTTTTGGTGCAATATTTGTATAATGTTTTTAAAATTTGAAACTTTTCTTAGGAATTTCAATGCAAAATATTTATTGTATTTCCATTTATAGCGAAATAAAATTCCTATGCTTCGCATTTTAGTCTTATAACAAAAATTGGACTAGCTTTGGATACAAGATTGAAAACTTCTTTTATAAACAGAAGGAAAAAAAAAAAGTTAATTGGGTGTTAGGTTCAACCCAAAATAAAAGGAATAAAGCAAATTGTATGTTGTTTGTTTATCAACATTCTAAAATCTTAAAAAATTCACTTAAAAGTAAAAACACAATTTAGAAAGAATTAACTACTTACAACATAACATGTCTTGTATGGATGCATTTGAATTTAACAAAAGAGCACATAATTCAACGCCATTCCTAACACTAGAAAATCCGAATATACAAAGCCATTATACAAGATTCACTTCTTTTGCCATTATTTGAGCGAAAACATACTTTTAGATAATTTCTATTTAGAAAATAAGTACTTGTAAATTATGCATACAGTACAATTAATCTAAATTAATTTTAGGGGTTACCTCAAACAAATTGCAACAGTTTTGATTTTGGGATCATTCGAACCCAAAAAAATTTCTATACAACATATAAAAAAGCGGTCGAGGCGAAATTGACGCTTTTTGGTCTTTTCTTCTAAAATAACGACTTAAAAAATTTTAATTAACTTGCACTTTTAAAAAGTCGGTGATAGGAGAATCAGGTACATAGATCACGAATATGGACGCAGTTCTGTGTTTTGGCCATCCCTAAGCCTTCTGACGCCCCCCCCCCCCAACACACACGTGAGATAAAGCGTGCATTAATATATGTTGGATATTACATAAAGTCAGATCCACGAAGAGAAAATTTACACTTTCTACGCCGAAATGCTAGGAAAAAGTCATGTCCTAGTATTTTGCATATTTTGTCCCCTCCCTCCCACCACGCACACCCAATCAAACAGATAGGTTTGCATAAATCTCAAAATTGTCCGGCAGCTGTACATCCCTGAGCCTTCTGCCCCCCCCCCCTCCCCCCAACACACACGTGAGATTAAGCGTGCATTAATATATGTTGGATATTACACAAAGTCAAATCCACGAAGAGAAAATTTACGCTTTCTATGCCGAAATGCTAGGAAAAAGTCATGTCCTAGTATCTTGCATATTTTGTCCCCCCCCCTCACCACGAAAAAACCCAATCAAACAGATAGGTTTGCAAAAATCTCAAAATTGTCCGGCAGCTGAAAGAATCCAAATCGTCCATAGAAAGTCAAATGATTCTGTTCTATCGACAATTTATTATGATCTACTTCATCCAGGATTCGAGGAAGATAAGATTTCAAGCTTAGATGTTCTTTGGCTTGCGTCGTGGCATCTCAAGCAGCCTAGGCCAGGTTGGAGTGGAATCATGCAATCAGTAATGGTCGGAGACCATCTCGGTAAAGTCAAAATTTTCTTTCTTCCTATGATCAATCTTCCTTCAAGTGACGAGAATTGTATCCTTTCTACACTGGCATTCATTGCCCACTAGGGCAAACAGTATGGATTTACTCCGATCGTAACCTTTGACAAGCCGTTGTGGTGGAAGTCTATGAAGATTATTGCTGCAGAAGGACCTGGAAGTAGCGTTGCAAAAGTAGTGGTTAGAATAGGAGGATTCCACACCCTCATGAGTTTTGTCGGTTCCATTGGATCTTTGATGGATGGACCTCGACTGAAAGAAATCTTTAAACTGATATACGCTTCCGATGCAGTCCCTCATCTTCTAAGTGGTAAGGCTATTTCTCAAGCACTGCAAGCCCATACCATTTTAGATGCAGCACTTCGCTCGAATCTGATAAAGGAACTTGTAGACGAGAATTCAGGTGCAGAACTATAATTGACTACGGAACTTGTATTGAATAGTGTTGAGCTTGGCGAAATCAAAGACCTATATGAGAAAGTAATGGATGGACGAGCTTCTCTTGAACATGTGTCTCAGTCTTCAAGTCTCCTTAAGGCCAAAGCTGTCGGCTCTTAAATCAGAGCGAAGTTACGAGACCCGAACAGGAAAACTTTGGATACACTACATGGACATGGTTGTCATTCTTCGACATTTTCTCAGAGCTGAACGTACAGTTCAATAGAAACTTCATTTGCAAAAAGTTTCCGACATGCTCCCTTACCACAGAAGCTGGTCACAAAAACTACACGAAGTCGGTGAGGCTGTACCTACAGCAGATGAACAGACTTGAATATGCAATCCCAACACTTTTCCAGTCTTTCGAAAAAGGCTTATACGTTGTGAGAAGATCGGACAGATTCTGGGCCAGTTTATCTACAGATTTGTTCATAGAAAAGAACTGATGAGAAGTCTTAAAACGGGAACTGGACTGACTAGAGGTAGAGGAATGACAGAACTACAGAGACTTCAGTCGGTAATGGGACATCCAGCCTGTGCTCATGTTAATCTTCTGATGCAAGAACTGACGGATGTTTCGTATCACACAATCGACCAATACAAAGAGTCTGGTATTTCAAGGCAGAAGAGCGACTGCAAAGACACACAAAGAGCTATTGACTTTTTCGAGCAGTTGTCTTCTTTCGAGGGTGATCTGCTATCGCTTCGAAGCCTTGCTACTGCCATGACTGCTGCAAAAACTTGAGCACCGACAAAGCAGTGGAAGTCGAAAGAAGATTCTTGACGGAATAGTAGGAAATCTCTGAAGGAGGATTCGCTCAAACGAAAAGATCAGGCGGTCCTTATGACGGCGAAGCAAAAAATGGGAGAGAAATCCACCATTGAGACCCTTCATTGCTATTTCAGCGTCTTCTAGCTATATCTAAACGACTGAATTTGGACGTAGAATCTTCATTTAAACATGAACTTCGGTCCTATCCTGCGTCGCTTTTTGAAAATTCCGAAAGCCAAATAACAAACGAAACTCAGAGAGGAGAGAAAGTAACAAAATGAAAAATAAAATAAAAAAAAAAGGTGAAAAAACGAGGATTTTGTCAGCCAGCGAACCATGAAGATGACAAAATATAAGCAAATGTTTCGACAAGGACCTCCGCCAAGTCGTCCTCAGTGCTAAACAAAAAAGAAAAAAAAAAACGAAAATCTAACCTTTTGAAGTTTACCATACAAAGACAGAACAGACACTGAATAAAAAACCAGGCAGGAATCAATGAAAATAAATCTACCAAGATGATTGTGCAAGGATCTTTCGTCTTGCAATAATTTTAGCTGGTCTACAATTTCGGTTTTCATTAGATATGCAAATAGGTTCTTTTAAGTTTTTTTCGGGTGAAACTATTGATTGAGTCCTTCAAGATTAAACTGTCGTAAATTGGGCTTAATGAAATATCTCCAGTATCTCTATTTATTGCTAAATTTTGGTTCATATATTTTTTTTTTATCTCAATTACCTCTTTAAAAGTTTGTGGTACGCCATTAACAGTTGATATTAAGGTTGCCTCGTCAAACAGAACTAGATGGGTCGGATTTACGAAAATATGCGAAGCCAATGCCGAATCAAAGTTGTCATTGTTATTTTTTAATCTCAGGGACTTATCTATCGAAATTTTGTGCTCATGCAAACGTTCACCTAGTTGTTGATGGGTCCTACCAATGTAAAATTTTCCACAAGAACACGGGATTCTGTAGACACCACTACCCAGTACAGGGTCTGTTTTATCCTTTCCTGAGTTGAAAAAGTGTTCAACTTTTTGTTCGGTTTTGAAAGAAACAGAGAGATTATGTTTATTTAAAATTTTTCCAAGTTTATCGCCAAGTTTCGGGATGTATGGTAAAACGATGAAAGTTTTTTTTCTCAATTGCCGGTGTAACTGAATCAAGGGGGACAAGCTCCCTATTTTGTTCTTTTATCTTTTTTAATCGTCTATCTATTATATTTTCAATGAGTTTGATTGGGTAACCATTGCAAAAAAGAATATCCTTGACATAATTTAGTTCAGAATTTATATGATTACGGGAACAAATTTTTAAAACTCTGTCGACTAAAGAGATTATTACCCCTCTTTTCACAGAAGGAGGGTGATGGGAAGAGAAATGTAGATATCGGTCATTATGAGTCGGCTTTCTATATATAGAAAATTCAAGACTAGGATTAGTTTTTATAATCAAAACATCTAAGAAAGGCAGCTTACCTGAATCTTCGAGTTCCATTGTGAACTGGAGATTCGAATCAAAAGAGTTCAAATGTGCCAAAAAAATCTCTTAGAGAGTCTTGTCCATGTTCCCAAACAGAAAGGATATCATCAACAAAACGAAACCAGATAGAGTGTTTTAAGTGGAAACTATTCAAAGCAGACTGTTCTATGAAATCCATGTAAAAATTTGCCAAATAAGGAGACAAAACAGTGCCCATGGATAAGCCCATTATTTGAAGAAAAAATTTGTTTCGGAATTTAAAATACGAGGAGTACTTGTTGCAAAGACGGACAAGGGTCATTATTGTATCAATTTCCAAAGTTTTGTAATCCGACCAAGCTGAATTTTCCTCTAATTTTCTTTGTAAAGCCTGCTCACATTTATGGACATCGCATGAAGTGTACATAGAAACTGCATCAAAAACTAGATAAAACGGTATTTTCTGTTGTACTTTGATTTTTTAACTTCTCAACAAGATCTATGGAGTTTTTAATATAGGATTTCTGTGTGCTTAAAAGAGGCTTAAAAATGGTGGCTAAGAAACTTCCTATACCCGTAGCTGGAGAACTATAACATGCTACAATTGGACGTAACGGAATATCTTTCTTTTGGATTTTAGGCAGACCATAAAACTTAGGGGCTGAACAACCTTTGGGATAAAATTTTTCGTGCACATTTGAGGGGTAATTAGTCTAGTATCTTTTAAAATTCCTAGTTCATTTCTCAACTTCTGTGTGTATTTGTCCGTGGGATCAAATTTTATTTCTTTGTAAATATTTTTATCCATTAAAAGGTGTTAACTTTTAATTCATAATCTGCAGAATTCATAATTACAACTGTGTTTCCCTTGTCCGCTTTCGTAATTACTGTGTTTTTGTCTTTTTTTAAATTTCGGAGGATTTTAATTTCTTCCTTTGATTGAGTTGAAAGTGACAAAGATGGCCTATAATCAAGAATACTCTTTACAATTTCACCTCTGAGTAGGTCTGGATTTTCGACTTCACCATGAGAGCTAAAAATAGCAGACTCCACGCCCGTAATAATTTCTGAAGTATTTACGTGTGTTTGAGCCATTGCAAATTTTGGTCCTTTTGAAAGAATACTTAGTTCCTTGGATGTAAATACCTTAGAGGATAAATTTTCCAAAGGAGGACCAGGACAAAATCTAGGAAGGAAAATCCGTGTTTGTTGAAACTGTTGAAATTCCAGTTTTGAGAATTTTTCCGATAAAAACGAGTTTTTGCTAAATGGAATATGTGTCTGAAAGACCTATGTGAGATTTGTAAAATCTGGTGAAAATCTTGATGGGACAAAATCTGATATAATAAGGATTTTAAATTAAGTATTTTATTACTAAGGACGTATCTTCTGGATCTATGGTCTTTTAAAATATGTGTTAAAGTTTTGAAACCCATTCTCTGAATAAATGGGCCTTCAGAATGTGTGCCTAAATGTAGGTTGAAAAACGTAAAGAAGGTGGAAGAATTCGATGTCTTTTACAAGTTTCTAAGAAGTTAAACTGACAAATAAGATTTGCATGTTTCTTAACACAATTTAAAAAATCTAAAACAATATTGGTCCAATGCTCCCCGTAAGCTCGACGCAAATACAATCTTAGACCACACTGGCTATACATGACAAACGAAACTCACAGAGGAGAGAAAGTAACAAAATGAAAAATAAAATCAAAAAAGGGTGAAAAAACGAGGATTTTGTCAGCCAGCGAACCATGAAGATGACAAAATATAAGCAAATATTTCGACAAGGACCTCCGCCAAGTCGTCCTCAGATCTAAACAAAAAAAGAAAAAAAAAAAAACGAAAATCTAACCTTTCGAAGTTTACTGTACAAAGACAGAACAGACACTGAATAAAAAACCAGGCAGGAATCAATGAAAATAAATCTACCAAGATGATTGTGCAAGGATCTTTCGTCTTGCAATAATTTTAGCTGGTCTACAATTTCGGTTTTCATTAGATATGCAAATAGGTTCTTTTTAGTTTTTTCGGGTGAAAATATTGATTGAGTCCTTCAAGATTAAACTGTCGTAAATTGGGCTTAATGAAATATCTCCAGTATCTCTATTTATTGCTAAATTTTGGTTCATATATTTTTTTATCTCAATTACCTCTTTGAAAGTTTGTGGTACGCCATTAACAGTTGATATTAAGGTTATATTTTGATATTTAGCTTATATTTTGTCATCTTCATGGTTCGCTGGCTGACAAAATCCTCGTTTTTTTCACCCTTTTTTGATTTTATTTTTCATTTTGTTACTTTCTCTCCTCTCTGAGTTTCGTTTGTCATGTATAGCCAGTGTGGTCTAAGATTGTATTAAAGCCAAATATAAACCAGAGCTAGCAAAAGTTATCAAGCGACTTTCAGAAATATTTACAACTTGGGAAAAACATAGTCTGAAATACACCTACGTCCTAGACGAGGGCAATTTGCTTCACAGGATTCCCTGGGAATCAAAGAAACACATTCAGAGATCGTAGACCGATACTGAAACTACGTTTCGGCCAAATATCCAGACACCATTATTGTCTTTGATGGCTACGACATCGCTGCTTCGACAAAAAATATGGCTCATCATAAGCGAAACCGTGTCACTAAACGGGAAGTACTGTTTAGCCCAGAAATGAGACTAACCACCAAATAGTTTCTTTCGTGCACAAAGAATAAAGCCCGTTTTGTCAATGTGCTTTCTGATTATTTACGAGGCAAAGATCTGAGAACCATCCAAGCTATAGCTGATGCTGACTTACTTATTGCGCTTATAGCGGTTGAGTGTTTAATGCCTTGGGACACTGTAGTTATCGGTAACGATACTGATTTGTTGGTGTTGTTGCTTTATCATTGTATTCCCGAGCACCACAAGGTCGACCTGCACAGTGAGCCTAAGCCACCCACTTCAGGTGCAACTTGGGCAATCGAAGCTATTGTTAAGAAGATTGGGACTGAAAACCTGCAAACTGCTTTCTTTTGCTCACGCAATTCTTGGTTGCGACACAACTTTCCGCCTGCATTGACTTGGCAAAGGGATTGCACTTAAGCGGTTGAGAGACGACAAAAAGTTTAGGGAAAATGCTTTAACGGTTTCTAAATTGATGCTTCGAAAGAAGAGATTAAAACGGCGGGAGATGCTTCAGTTTCTATATTGTACGGTGGAAAATCTACTGACACTCTTGACAGTTACCGACACCGAGTCTTTCAGCAGAGCCTATCTTCAAGTAAAAAATTAGATTCGGCTTCAGAGCCCTGCCCTTGAACATGAGAATTGGGGAAGGAGACTTAAGAGCGGCATACTGTATCCTATTCTCACGGATCTTCCAGCGGCACCAAAGATAATTCTCACCTTCGTGAAATGTGGTTGTAAGGGATTCTGTGATAGTGACCGGTGCAGCTGTCATCGAAACGGCATGGAATTCGACAGTGCTTGTAAATCTTTCAAAGGAATTAGTTGTTCTAATGCCCAGGTCCCAAATCGAAGATGAAGAATACATGTGATTAATTAAATAAACGTGATGAATCTCCAAGCCTTTTGCAATTTCCAATTGTCTGTGATTTTTTATTCAAATTAATGATTTAGCTAGTTGTGAGAAGTCACTTGTTGGATTCTAAGAATTTGGGATGGTTACGATTAGGGTGGGGTAAATTGACATGGACATTACTTCTTTTCTGCGTTAACAGTCAATTTTTTTCGTGTATGAATTCAACTTCGCGTAATGTTGCTCTCAGACCTATATCGACACTTGATTTATGGGCCGGAGGGGGAGGGGAACTGAACATGAGCGTTCAAAACAAAACCAAGTGCATATTCCTAATTTACGTACCAGATGTAACTATTACCTGCTTTCTGTACGTGCAAATTAAGTTGTCTTTAAAAAGTCATCATTTTAGAAGAAAAGACGAAAAATAGGTGAAATTTTGCCTCCTCCGATTTTTTATATGTTATAGAGAATTTTTTTTCTGGTTCCAGTGGTACCAAAATAAAAAAAAAAATGTTGCAATTTGTTTGAGGTTAAACCTTAGATTTACTGTACTAATACGCGAAACCACAGGAGTGGGAGAAATTGAGGTCTAACTCTTGTTGTTTAAATAAATTATGACTACTGGGATTGTTACGTTAGGTCCGGATAAGTTGGTATTTAGAAAATGAAACAAATACCAAATCCAAATTATACACCAAGAATTATGGGCTTGTGTCTGATATTCAACTCTAATTCAAAACAAACAGAAATTAATAGATATATGAACTGAGAAGTCGCCCCCCTTGTACCCCAATTATAGTACGATTGTCATTCACACTTTACTGAAAGCAATATATATTCTAGCGACTTCACAGCAAAATAAACAAATGGATGTTTTGTCAAATAAAACTCAAGGCCTTATCCAGAGTGAAGAATATTACAGGGATTCAGATCCACCCCCCCCCCCCCCTTGTACAAAGTTTAGATTCTACTAGTAAAAAAGTTGAAAAAAATGCAAATAAACAAATTTTGATGCATTATGTAATTGTTTTTTGTAACGTACAGTTTAGAATTTTTAAACAAAAGAAAAGGGAGAAAAGCATTATTTCCACAACTTTTTTTGTCAAGGTGAATTAAAAATATTGAGAAATAAATCTGGCTCTTTATTTCCTTTGACAATCTCTACTTTTTATTGCGGGGGGGGGGGGAGAGGAGGAGGTTTTTTGAATTAATATGGTTACAAATTAAATAGTTTTTCCATTATCATGAGTACTTTTCAGTAATGTTTGTTAGATAGGTTATGTGTCCTTCTGTTTATTCTTGTTGATACCTCAGGCTGTAATCAGAAGGGAAGAAAGTTACTGGGTTTGACCCCCCCCCCCCCCATAGTTAAGTCTGACTCGTGAAAAAAAGCAAAAAAATGCAATAAACAAATTTTGATGTATTTTGGATTTTTTTTTGTAAAACACCCTCCCCCCGAACAAATCATACCCCCTCCCCCCAAAAAATACTGGATATGGTCCTATATATGAACTCAACTGTTCAAATTACATATGTTTTCAATTAAATACAGCTTAGAATTTTTAAAACCGGGGAAAAGCGAAGGAAAGCTCTATTTTTTTTCAAACACCAATTAGCATTTTTCCTCGTTGCGTTGTTATCGATATTGAAGATAACAAATAAAAAAAACAATTTATTTTTTGAAATTAATTATTAAATAAATTATAATAATTGAAAATTAAAATTTCAACAACAATCAAGATCACGCAGAAGAAAATATGCATGTTTTAAAGCCATTTTATGTCTCAATTCTTCTTTTTCTGTCTATTTCATTTAAATATAGAGCGATGGTGTCTAATTTACATTTTGAAAATGAATAGTTTTAGCTTTTGAAGAATCTGTTTTATTCTTTGAAGCGAAGCTTGATGAGGAAGGCGGGGAAGGACATAGGGACTTAAATTTAGGTCAGACCTATGAAATAATTTTCTACGATCCTGGCGATACAATAGCGTTGCTTAAGCAAAGAGTGGAGTAGGCTGTACATATTATTTTTTTTCATTAAATTAACTTTTCATGGAGTCACTTTGTATGGAAAAATTTGTCACAGAAACTTCTGAAGGGGCTCACTCAGTTAGAAACTGAAAGTTCAAGTGCCCTTTTTATAATCCAATTGATTGGAGGACAACCAAGCCGCCAGCTATGTCTTGTTTTTACTTCTCTTCCACAAATACACGGGGAAGGAATTTTCCCGTTGTTTATTTGTAGGATTTGCTATTGGGAAAGGGGACTTTTACCTTCTTACTTTAGTAACTTACAGTAACTACGACCGTCTAGACCTTGGTATGTTTATTGCAGATTAAATGTGAGTCACAAAGTTCAAACGATGATAGCAAATACTTTTAAGTGACTTTTTTCTTGCTGCAGTAGATGAGCAGAGGGCTGTTACAGCGGCGTCATTTTCATCACTTCTTTTACACAATCAAGCCAAACGGACATTTCATTACTTCAGCCGTCTGGACCTTGTCACACCTACTCTAGTAACTAACTATGTCCTACGTTGCTACTTTAAAGTACTGAAAAGTCAGCCTTCATTGACAGATTCTGGCGCAAGATTCTGGAATAGTGAAGATCGGTAGTATGTTGACGGCCCTGTCACAAAATAACTGGTCTTCATTCGTCCAGATCCCTGAATCTGTCAATGAAGACTGGACTAAAAGAAAACTGTAGTATTAAGGCCGGAACACGCTCTAAAAGGGGCCACACGTTTTTGACAAAATTCACAGGTTTTTAGGCACTTTTTTCACAAGTATTGAAAATCTGTGGTGGCAACACTGTTGTAAATATCATTCCTGATTCTGAAGATTATTTGAATTTACGCATCACATAGCTAGTACTTATTCATAGTGGATGCTATATGTAGGAAAATTCAAGAAGTTGGCGGCGACACGAGATAATTTTGGGAACTTTGAAAAACTGCTGAAAATGTATCAGTTTAGGATAAAAAAGTGTTACTTTCATAGAAAGTATTCAAAAAGTGCTATTTCGATTAAAAAGTACTAAAAGTAAGACTTCGCACGTGCCACAGGGAGTCAGGGAGCGAGGTCACTCAAATATAACATAATACTACAGAAAAAAACAAACTTTTCAAACCATGCGCGTGTTACATTATCTTTTGTCAAAAAGATCCGTGCATTGTATCTTGTGTATTAAGATGCAGTTTTAGTAAAAATTGTGTTTCATTTTTAATATTATGTTTTGTTTCTTAAAAGAAACACACAGGCATAGCAATTTCCTTTCAAATAGTCCCCTTCAACACCTCTATATTATGTTTCAGCGTTAAAGACTAGCGGCGATGAAAAAAGAAGGAGATATATCAATGCGACCCCTTTGAAAAAATGACAATCCTTGTTGCTCAAAAGGGGAGACTGTCATGTGATTCTCCTAAATGGGTACCCAGCTATTCTGATCCCAATGGTGCGGTTTTCATTTCCATCTGACATCGTTTTGAGGGGTTTCAGGCTATTTTCGAAATTCCCATAAATTTCTTTTCGTAACGACCTTTTATAATTAAGATTAATCGAAATAATAGTTACGATTCCAGAATCAGCTTCACATGAAGATTCTTCTTCACTGGACATTTTTCAAACAAGTTTTATAGATTCGGATACTATAGGCTATGGTTCGTTCTTTACTAGGTTACCCCTAAGAGAACAACCATGATTCTATAATTATGATTGTTTATTGACCACTAAACGTAACAAAAAAATTAATTGTAAAAAAATAAGCGTAATGAATGCAGTGTTCATGTTGCTTAGGACATGTGAATCAAATATTGAATGAAGTTTTCAAATCAAATTGATCATTTTGGTTGTTACATAATTTCAAATTATTTCACGTTTCGCACGCGTCACTTTTCTTCTTATGACTTATTTGGTTGAGCTTCAGATTCCCAGTACATTTGGAGCCCCTAAACTAGTCTGCACTTACGTACACTTAAACGGGACTTCCCATTAAAAGGGAATTATCAATATAAGAAAAAAAAAACGGCAAAATAAGAAGAAGGTAACATGACAACATTCTATTCAAGTAGTATGCTCCACGTAAGTTGGAGCTTCAAGTAAGCTCCAATTTATATTTAAACAACAATGAATAGAACATTAAACACAACAAAACCGCACACAGAAGAAGATTGTGGCAAAATAAGCATTTTCACAAAAAACTAAAAAACAAACAAATTATGGTAGGAAGAAAAAGAAAAACAATCGTCCGAATAGCTTATAAAATTACATCTCATCGACACATCACTTGGCAGCTTCGCTACTTCAACGGAGAAAAGAAGGAAAATAAAAATCAGACAGAATCAAATAGCTCACCAATTTATAGCAAGTATCTTCAAAAAGAAGGAAAAAAGAATACCAGTCTGTATTCTTGTATTCACTAATACTAAAGTACCAATTTTACAAATGGTTCATAATTTCTCGAGTTGAACATTGTTCAATTTTCGATCAGAGTCAAGAGTCAAGGCATAACTTTTTGGAATTAGAAAAAAAATAGAAGCTTAAAGCATAAATTTTTACATCTCTAACAGAAACCTGGCAACAGATAAGAAGACGTTGAAATAGAGGAAATAGTTGGAAATAAATTAGTGTAGACAGAGGCATATCAAACCGATTTCTCGCCATTTTAATTTTCTGCTTCTGAAATGCAAGTGTGACGTAAAAAAAAAAAAAACTATATGTCATTAATAAGAATTTGCTTGTTTGTCGGCAGATTTGACTATAGTGTGCTTCGGTAAAACGCTTAAGTAATAAAGAGCACCGTAGTACGGAGCTGATTTAAAACAGCACAGACAGCATTACAATCTTAATCGAAAAACCCTGCATGGCATTGACGATTTTCCTCTAAGAGACCAGTTTGAGTTTCCAGAATACAAGTTTCCCATGATTTCTGTACTGCAACCTCCGATGGACAACTGGACATTTGAAATTCAGATGAATACATGATACTAACCACAGTTTTTCAAGCTAGGTTATACAGAGCCCTTGAATCCTGTATAAATTCAGGGTGGTTTATGCAATGAATTCTTAATAGAGTTAACACTAAGGTTTTTATGGGGGGGGGGGGGGGGGTAATTAAATTTTAGGTATTATGGCTAAGAGCTCGGCATAATCATTTACCAAAAACTTTTACATCATTGTACCTAAGACCAAAGGCCACATGTCAGAAATTCTCCAAAAGATAGTTATTATGCTTTTAACAGCCATCTTTTTTCTCATTGTATACTGAACTGGTTTTTAGCTTAAGGAAAGCGTGACTTCTGTAGTAATTTATTTGAATTTATAATAGATGGCGCTCTGCTTATCATGGACAAGTAAAAGACGCATTATAATTGCTTTAATTAGCGTTTTTTGGCATATATAGAAACTGCGCCAACTCGAAAAGTAACTTCAAGGAAGTGACAAATTAAAATAATTATCAAATAGCTTGTAAAATCAAAATCTAAGCTAATTGTAGCGAATTATCTATAAAATGAATTTGCCTCGTGAGAGGTGCATTAGAGTGTTTTAAATACCTCATCTATTTGAATATCCCACATACCTCATCTGTCTGAGCATCTCATAAACCTCATTAATAGGAGGTAAATTTGAGATGAGGCATGTGCCTCATATAGTAATGTATATGCCAATCTGCCGTCGTATAGTAATATATAATTAATAGATAATGTTTTAACATATATGCCAAAAGGAAGCCACGTTGTTCACTTATACGTCCTAAATTTCACACGTATTTCCAACAGATACTCGAAAATAACGTCTCTGTCAGATTTAAGGGTCATATCTGAAATTTGGGATGCTTGGAGATAATTCTCATAAGCTCTTTGGCCGGCTCTTCTCAAAAGAGGGATAAATTTGACAAAGTAGCATTGAAAACACATTGCATGAAAGCCCTACCTGAACAGCGTTTTGTCAAATGTCATTGGAAGTATGAAATTGTCACTTATGACCTTTAGGTATGACAACAACAACAAGCTAAAACCTTGTTTTTATTCTCGTATACAACTAAGAAAAAGCAAGATATATTTTTTGGTTCCGGCAATACACTAACATTTTTCAAATTTGCCGATAGCCTACAGAGAAGGCTTTTTTATGGTCATTCTATAGCCAAAAAAATACATGTTTTTATGAACTTTTTTCAAACTTTGAGAGAGGAGTCTGGAGTCCCACTCTGGCTGCACCACAAATTTTAACATTTAGTTATGCCAGATAAAAAACAATATATGAACAACGGTTTAATAAACACTATTTTGACTGTTTCCTACAAACTTAAAGTGCAGTAAATACAAAAAGTCACGATTAAGCCTAAAACATGCTTGATATCGAATTTTTAGCGTTCTATTTTGCTCTTTAGACTCAATCCCACAACGCTAAGTACCCCTTAGCAAACCTTACCTATCCGCAAGAGGGGAGAAATCAACAGTTTTGATGGAAGAAGTCGAGCAAGTTTACATTTTTTCTTGCGTTAATGTTCCGAAATGAATATATTTGATGAAAAAATACTTGATTTCGTACAAGCTAAAAAGTTTTGTATTTATTCATTCGAATTCTAGTTTCTGTATATGAAGGATATAAGTCATTTTATATCCTTCCCAATTTTATTTGGAAGGATAAGGCAATAAGTAATTTTAGTAGTTAACATTTATACAAAGCTTGCAAATTCACAAGATTAAAAAAAAAAAAAAAAATCTATAGGTAATTAGTAGAAGGAAACGTATCGTAAAACTGTTTAGGAAAATCAGGGTTTAGAACCGATTTTTTTGGGGAGGACGAGGTTGGGGTTAAGACTTCTTTTGGCGACTGGAAGAGACCACGATCTTTCTGATGGTTCTCAAATGATCGTTTTGACAACATAAATGCATAGGAAAAAATTTAAGTGCATACAGCGATCATGTCTCAAAACTCCTTAAAAACAATGAGGGAGTGCAGACAATTTCTTGATTAAGCATTCAGACAATAGTTTTGGAGTAAAAGGGTGATAATTTCCTACGAAATAAAACACTTGTCAGGCCCAAATTCGGGTAGTAGCAGCTTAAACTAAGAATGACTAGGTAGATGATTTTTGACGAAGAACTAAATGTAGTGTTTCATGTTTTTCTTCTTTTTGGGAACAAATTGGACACCTAATGTCGGCAGCTGACTTAAAATCGGAATGTTCTGAAAGCATCTGACATGACAAACGTGACCACATCTGGAAGAAAAGAGCATAACGATAAATACTATGGTTATTACTTGTTTGGTATCAAATTAATCAAATTGAAAACTCAACAATAAGAAAAATGCACCTAAAGAAAATAAATTATGGAAAATGTTTCCCACCTAGCTTGACCCACATCATCAGATTGTAGGCTGTAACCATCTTCATCCCATTGAAGTGAAGGTGCGACTATGCTGCCTATGTTTTTTTTTTTGTTTTTGTTTTTACTGATTTTTCTAGCGTAGCCAAAAACAGCTAGTTGTATTCTCAATTTTATATGGTTTTGATTTCCTTGGGTACTTGAATTAACAAACTACTTTCTCAATTTCAAGTGGATAGCTTTACTAACCTCGGTAGTATTATTATCAGAGGTGATGGCAGTTAAGATGTTAAAAAGTAAGACAGCAATTTTTTACAGTTGAAAAAGGTTTGGAAGAATAGTGAGATAAGTCTACAAACTAATATTAGAATATTGGAAGGTAAAGTGATGACAGTGGTCAAGCATGGCAGTATGGTTCTGAAACGGGGGCGCTCCGATAGACGGAGGAGGATTTGTTAGCTGTTTTTAAGACAAATTGTTCATGGATTTTTTTAGTATTCGTCTAACTGACCGTATTTAAAACAGTAATTTGTTTGAAAAATATGGTTCTCTCTTGCTTTCTAGGACAATAATGAGAGAAAAGTTGAGATGACTGGGACATGTTTTGTGGATGAAAGATGACATATTGCCAAAGATCGTCGTTTTGGGCAATTCATTTAAGGCCAAACAAAAAGCAGGTTGTTACAAAAAGCAGGTTGTTGGATGAAACCGTAAGCACGGATTTAAAGGAAATTGCAACTTCTAGGGAAATCGGAACTTCTAGCTTGGAATAGATTGAGGAAAACAATAACTAATTTCTTCTTATTATTATTGTTCTTGTTTCTCAGGAAATTCAAGTTTTTATTATAGTAATAAAACTGAAAGGTTAGTAATAACAAAGGTTAGTATGCTGCTACTTCAGCAGAACTCGGGAAGTAAAAAAAGAAAAAAAATATACCCTATTCAAGCAATGAGCCCTTTTGGCACCCCAAAACCCAGTTAACCACAAACATAATAGTAGCTTTCTGGAAAATGTCTATTGCCTCTTGTAAAGAAAAACCAAAAACTCACACCTCTTGAAGCAATGAGTACTTTTGAACGTCTTAATAGCGAAGTAACAATGAAAAAAAAGATAGCAGCCGTCTAGTACATATCTGTCACCTCTTGAAGCAATAAACCCTTTTGGATACCTCAAAAGTAAATTACTGACAAAGATAATAGTAGTTTTCCTGTAAGGCTGTCACCTCTAGTCAAAAAGAACAAAAAAAGCAAACACCTCTTGAAGCAATGATTCCTTTTGGACGCCTCAAAAGCTAATTAATAACGAAGACAATGATAGCTGTCTGGTAAAAGTCTGTCGCTTCTTGTCATCTCTTGTAAAAAGAAAAAAGAAAAAAAATGTCACCTCTTGAAACAATAAACTCATTTGAATGCCTCAAAAGCCAATTAGCGACAAAGACAATAGTAGCTCTGTGGTAAAAGTCCGTCGCCTCTTATCACCTCTTGAGTAAATGAACCCTTTTGAACGCCCCAAAAGCAAACTAGCAACGAAGACAATAGAAGCAGTTTGGTAAATGTCTGTCGCCTCTTGTCATATCTTTTAATAAAGAAAATGCTTCGTCCAATGTTTTAAGACACCTTAAAAGCCAATCAACGACAAAAAAAAAAAAAAAAAAAAAAAAAAAAAAAAAAAAAAAAAAAAAAAAAAAAAAAAAAAAAAAAAAAAAAAAAAAAAACAGAACAACTCAATACGATCAAATCCAACTTTCTTTTGCTTTAAAAGCGCACTTCATTTTCAATAGTTGAGAAGAAATTACATTTCAATGCCGATTTTAAACAGATGGTTCGAATTGGGTCAAAGCACAAATTGCATAAGCAAATATAAAAGAAATTGTTGGTATATTTGATTAAGGGTGAATTTGTCATCATATCAAACGGTAAATAGAAAATAAGGGTGGATTTAAAAAATCAGCAAGAATAGGATTTCTGACTAAATCCACGGAATTAATGAGACTTAGAAAACGTTCTTTTTAGTTTATATTCGGTCTCTTATTTAAACGGGTATTACAAAAAGAGCTAAGAGCCTGAATATATTTTTTGAAAGAAAAATACCAACTTTCTAAAAGTACGTTACTTTTGTACCTGGTGATCAAATATTTTAAATTCTAAAACAGAAATTTTTTAAGCCTTCATTTTTAAAATACCCAGGAGAATCTTTGCGACACTATTAGAGGAATTTTTCCTCGTCCCCAAATTCTCACAAAAAACCAACACATAATTTCTATTATTAAAAATAAACTCAGAGCCGAAACTGCAGAGGCTCACTAAAAATTTTCTGTTTTTGTAATCGGATTTTCTTCTTGGAAACAGGTCAGCAAGTCCCATTTCGGGGCCGACATTTTCGAGTTTTATGCTGTATTTTAAACATTGAGTAGACATAAAATTTAATACTGACTCTAAGTACGAGGCTTGTTTCATTTCACTTGTTTCTTGTTCACTCAGTTTGGCTGTATTAACATTTCATTAAAAAAACTGACAAAATTGACTCTTTCACAGTGCAAGCAAAACCAATCAAATGATTTGACAGATAAAAATATGGATCCATCGAAAAATTCGGTTTGGGGAGGAGAGAACTCAACTCTATTTAGAGGAAGAGGTATTTTTGTACTTCTGTTTATTCCCACACTTATATTTATACAAATTTGTTTTTATAAAAGTAAAAAAAGGAAAAATTACGAAAATAAAACATTTAAACAAGACAATTTGCAATTTTTAGGGGTTCTTTTGCCGAAAATGAAAGTGTAATATTAAATTGAGGCAATTCTCAATTTTCGCTAATGTTTAATACATACTTCTAAGCAACAAGAGACCTCAGAAGGGGGAGGGGGGCTTGAGTCCCTACATCCTCTAGATTCACCCATAAAAATAAAATATGAAAGCTTGACGGTCAAATTTTCTCTATTTGATAATTTTACAAGGGAATTAAAAAGGAGTATTTAAAAAAGTAATTAAAGAAGAGTACCTAAATGCATCAAGTTCCATCTCCGAAAATGTGGTAAAATTAGAACAAATGCAACATTTGAATTGTGAAACGACAATCGCTTTTGTTGTCCTCTTTTTAAACTTGTCAAACTGGCGATGTGTATCCGATCTGAACATACGTGTCGCAATGTCGTATAATGTTGTTTCGTAGTTATACGAATCGAGCATGCCTGAAGAAGAATTACTTTTAATTAGAGCCAGAAGATGAACAAAAGAACTGTATCCAATCCTTAATGACAGTAAAACTGAATTTTCTTTTTTGGAATATCAAAATGAGAATTCTATAATTTCTTACCGACATTCTTTTTTTTCAATGAAAATTGCAATAAAAATTAATTTATTGGAAATCATTTTTAGCTTTCGGCAAATTCCTTTTAAAAATTGGAATAATGCGTGCCGATTAACAGTTTTAAAAGCTTCAAACAACCATACTGAGAAAATCATTTGACGAATTTCAACATACAGACTTCGTTACCTAATATCTCTCTTTCCAGGAATAATGAACAATATGGACTTACGAAAACACGTAAAAAACACAGCAAACTTTATCACAGAACTAATCTCTTTTTTGTAGGACAGAGAATACGAGGAGCATGCGTTGATAATTAGTGGCTGAAATTCAAACCTTCATCATAAGTTATCTTATAAGAAGGTCAAATAAATAAGGGTAGGATAGGAAATAGCACACGAATCAACAGAACAAGCAATGTGTTTTAACTTTTGGATGCCTAAAATACAAACAAATACATAAGAATGGTTATCGAAATAAAATAGAAAATAATACTTGTAGTTAGCTGCTTGACATCCTTCCACGTGGCTTTGGAATCTGAACTATCACTCAACACTCTCTGCAAAATGACATTTGGAGGTAAATACGCTTGGACGGTGCTCAGTAGATAATGACTAATATCAGCTAACCCTGAAAATATAGAAAAGAGAATAAACAGAAATTTGGGTGAGTCAGGAATACCCTGGCCGGTGGCCGGCGTTTACCCCCCCCCCCCCCCGGCAATTACCTCCTGGATAACGAAGAAACCGGTTTCAGTTTCTTCGCTAGTTTCTTTCATCTTAGCATAAGACAAGTGACAGAAAAGAAGGGAAATATATAATTTGGGATATATATTTGCACATAGGGGGGGGGGGGAGGGGGGGAGGTAAATATTTGGACAGTTTGAAGTCAGAAAACAATTCCTTCTAGGTATCGCCACTAAAAAATTACAGAAGAATAGCGAGGAATCTGGAAATTTTGTTAACTAAAAAAAAAAAAAAAAAAAAAAAAAAAAAAAAAAAAAAAAAAAAAAAAAGTATAACGTAAATGTAATGTTTCATTTAAGTGTTTTTTCCAAGTGTCAAGCGTTTTTTTTCAATGACCGATTTTCCAAGTATTAAGTAGCCTACTATTATTAGGTTAATGTGGTGTTTCATTTAAGTGTTTTATGATGATCGCTGATCAACGTTTATGTCATTTGTGCCTTTCATTTATGTTATTTTGCTATGTTCATGGCCGTATAGTTCGGCTTAGAAATACACTTCTCTATTTATCTATCTAATATGCAGAATAATTGTATCAAACAAATTTTGTATGCAGACCCGCTATACTTCACCCCCCCCCCCTAATATGCAAATCTATAGCCCAAATTTATTTCTAAAGTAACGAAAAAACAAACGAAAAAAACTGTTGTGTTCTCGAATTTTAGTACCAAAATTCGTTCCCCCTACGGGAATAAAAAAATAAAAGTGAAATAAAATTCTCAAAATTGGAAAGCCTTAATTTCCACAGGAAGGTATTTTCCGGGGGGAAGGCATTTTCCAGTGGGTATTTTCCGTGGGGGAGTGTTTTCCGGGGGGGGGGGGGTAAATGCCTAGAACCGCCCTGGCCTTCTCTGATTTACCAGTCTATTTTTTTTTTTTTTTTTTTTTTTTTTTTTTTTTTTTTTTTTTTTTTTTTTTTTTTTTTTTTTTTTTTTTTTTTTTTTTTTTTTTTGCCAAGTAATTACCTCTTAAACATAATATATATATATATATATATATATATATATATATATATATATATATATATATATATATATATATATATATATATATATATATATATATACATATATATATAATCATAGGCAGTGCAATCGCGCTGCCTAAGTAAAGAACGATGTTGCCACAATGTATTATTATTTTTTTTGTTTTCTTCTTTTTCCATACCAGGGAACTTCATATCTTAGGAGTTGTCATAGAAACTTCGAAAAGGGCTCATTTAATTGGAAATTGGAGTGGCTTGTGTCCTTTTTAATAGTCGAAAGTGATTGGAAGGCAGCTAACACCCCTTCCACGCCCACCATTTCCCAAAACGTATCCAAACAAAATTTTGAGACAGCCATTTTGTTCAGCGTAGTTGATTTCCAGATAGAAAATATGTTTTTGAGAAAGACACTCCCCCAAACCTCAGTGTAAGGGTTTTAGGTTATGCCCTGGGGGCATATAAGAACGATGTTGGCACAATGTAATATTTTGCGAAATGTATTATTTTTTTCCTTTAGACCAGGGCACTTCGTATCGAAGAAGTTGTCGAAGAAACTTTGAAAAGGGCCCATTCAATCGGAAATTGGAGTGGCTTGTGCCCTTTTAATAGTCGAAAGTGATTGGAAGGCAACAAACACCCCTTCCACGCCCACCATTTCCCGTAACACATCAAATCAAAATTTTGAGATAGTCATTTTGTTCAGCGTAGTTGATTTTCAGATAGAAATTATGTTTTTGAGGAGGACACTCCCCCAAAGCCCTCAGGGCAAGGGTTGCAAGTTATGCCCTGGGGACATATACAGTTTTTATAGAAAGCGTTGTCGTAGAAACTTCAAAAAAGGCTCATTCGATTGGAAATTCAAAGGGCTAATGCCCTTTTTAATAGTCGAAAGTGATTGGAGGGCAACTAGCCCCCCTCTCACGCCCACCTTTTCCCCAAACAAATCCAAGGAAAATTATTAGATAGCCATATTATTCAACGTAGTTTTAAGCTCTGGAAATTAGGCCTTTGAGGATGACACCCCCCCCTCCCAACAGCCCTCAGGGCAAGGGTTGTAAGTTGTGCCCTAGGGGCATATAAGGTTTTTATGAACGCGTTGTCGTAGAAACTTCAAAAAAAGGCTCATTCAATTGGAAACTGAAATGGCTAGTGCCCTTTTTAATAGTCGAAAGTGATTGGAAGGCAACTAACACCCCTTTCACGCCCACCATTTCCCCAAAAGCATCAAATCAGAATTTTGAGATAGCCATTTTGTTCCACGCAGTTTAACGTTCAGGAAATTATAACTTTGTGCAGGACACTCCCCCCACAGTCTTCAAGGCAAGGGTTATAAGTTATGCCCTGGGGGCATATAAGGTTTTTATTGAAATCTTTGTCATAGAAACTTGAAAAAGGGCTCATTCGATTGGAAATTTGAAGGGCTAGTGCCCTATTTAATATTCAAAAGTGAGTTGGGGCAACTAACCCCCCTCTCACGCCCACCTTTTTCCCAAACACATCCAATCAAAATTTTTAGATAGCCATTTTATTCAACGTAGTTGAAAGTTTAGGAAATTAGGTCTTTAAGGATGACAAACCCTCCTCCCACCGCCCCAGGGCAAGGGCTGTAAGTTATGCCCTGGGGTCATATAAGGTTTTTTTTTTTTTTATAGAAAATGATGTTATAGAAACTTCAAAAAGGACTCATTCAATTGGAAATTGAAAGCGCTAGTGCCCTTTTTAATAGTCAAAAGTGATTGAAGGGCAGCTAACCCCCCTCTCATACCCACCATTTTCCCAAACACATCCAATCAAAATTTAGAGATATCGATTTTGTTTAACGTAGTTGAAAGTTCTGGAAATTAGGTCTTTTAGGATGATAACCCCCTCAGAGCCCTCAGTGCAAGGGTTGTAAGTTATGCCCTGGGGGCATATAAGGTTTATATAGAAAGTTGTTGCAGAAATCATAGTAAAGTAAAGAACGATGTTGGCACAATGTATTATTTATTTTTTTTTTGTTTTCTTATTTTTTTTCCATACCAGGGTACTTCGTATCGAAGAAGGTGTCGTAGATACTTGGAAAAAGGCACATTCGATTGGAAATTGGAACGGCTAGTGCCCTTTTTAATAGTCGAAAGTGATTAGAAGGCAACTAACACCCCTTCCACGCCCACCATTTCCTAAAGAAATCCAATCAAAATTTTGAGATAGCTATTTTTTCAGCGTAGTTGACACTCCCCCACAGCCCTCAGGGCAAGGGTGGTAAATTATGCCCTTGGACGAGCATATAAGGTTTTTTTTAATAGAAAGCATTGTCGTAGAAACTTCAAAAACGGCTCATTTGATTGGAAATTCAAAGGGCTAGTGCCCTTATAATGGTCGAAAGTGATTGGAGGGCAACTAACCCCCCTCTCACGCCCACCTTTTCCCCAAACACATCCAATCAAAATTTTGAGATAGCCATTTTGTTCAACGTAGTTTTAAGTTCTGAAAATTAGGTCTTTGAGGATAACAACCCCCACACAGCCCTCAGGGCAAGGGTTTTAACTTATGCCGGGGGTATATTCAAAAAGGGCTCATTCGATTGTAAATTGAAATGGCTAGTGCCTTTTTTAATAGTCGAAAGTGATTGGAAGGCAACTAACACCCCTTCGACGCCCTCCATTTTCCCAAACACATCCAATCAAAATTTTGAGATAGTGATTTTATTCCACACAGTTTTGAGCAGGAAACTCCCCTCAGGGCAACGGTTATAGGTTATGCCCTGGGGGCATATAAGGTTTTTATTGAAATCTTTGTCGCAGATACTTGAAAAAGGGCTTATTCGATTGGAAATTCAAAGGGCTAGTGCCCTTTTTAATATGCGAAAGTGATTTGAGGGCAACTAACCCCCCTCTCACGCCCATCTTTTCCCCAAACGCGTTCAACCAAAAAGTTTTTAGATAGCCATTTTCTTCAACTTAGTTAAAGCCCTCAGTGCAAGCCCTCAGTGCAAGGGTTGTAAGTCATGCCCTGGGGGCATATAAGGTTTATATAGAAAGTTTTTGTAGAAATTTCAAAAATGGCTCATTTGACTGGAAATTGAAATTGCCCTTTTTAATAGTCGAAAGCGAGTGGAGAGTAATTAGCCCCCTCTCACGCCCACCAATTCCCCAAAAACATTCAATCGAATTTTAGAGATAACCATTTTGTTCAATGTAGTTGAAAGTTCTGGAATTATGTATTTAAGGATGACAAACCACCCAGAGCCCCCAGGGCAATGGTTGTAAGTTATGCCTAGTGGGCATATAAGGTTTTTATAGACAGAGTTGCCGTAAAAACTTCAAAAGGGGTTTATTCAATTGGGAATTGAGAGGGCTAGTGCCCTTCTTAATATTCGAAAGTGATGGGAGGGTAACTAACCCCCCTCTCACGCCCACCATTCCCCAAACACATCCAATCAAAATTTTCAGATAGCCAACGTAGTAGAAACTTCTGGATATTAATTCTTTGAGGATGACAACCCCCCTCACAACCCTCAGGGCAAGGGTTGTAAGTTATGCCCTGGGGTTATATAAGGTTTTTTTATTGAAAGCATTGTCGTAGAAACTTCAAAAGGGCTAATTTGATTGGAAATTGAAAGGGCTAGTGCCTTTTTTAATAGTTGAAAGTAATTAGAGAGTGACTAACGCCCTTCTCACACCCACCTTTTCACCAACCACATTCAATCAAAATGTTGAGATAGCCATTTTGTTTAACGTAGTTGAAAATTCTGGAAATTAGGTCTTAGAGGATGACAACAACCCTAACAGCCCTTAGGGTAAGGGTTGTAATTTATGCCCTGGGGGCATATAAGGTGTTTATACAAAGCGTTGTCATAGAAACTCAAAAAGGGCTCATTCGATTGGAAATCAAAAGCCCTAGTGCCCTTTTTAATAGTCGAAAGTGACTGGAAGGCTTGACATTTTTATAGTAAAGATCGATGTGGGTATAATGCATTATTTTTTGTTGTTGTTGTTGTTTAAACAAGGGCACTGCGTATCGAAGGAGTTGTCGCAGAAACTTCGAAAAGGGGTCATTCGATTGCAAATAGAAAGGGCTGGTGCGAATAGTCGAAAGTGATTGGAGAGTGACTAATCCCCATCCCACGCCCACCCTCCCATTTGCCCAGTATGTTTAAAAACTAAATGCTGCCTTAAGATTAAATCAAAATGCAGTGTGTTAATGCTAATTCCCAATAAGGCACCTCAGCAGTATCACAAGAACGACTGAGGGTATTATGTTTAAACTTTCGGCGCTACTTCTGCTCTTAAAATTTAACCAAATCAAAATAGCGTAGGTGTATCCAAGCTATCAAAGAAAGTAAACAGATTTTTTTGCGAATGGTATCAAGTTTTTTCATTTCAGGTCGACTAGAGGAGGTATGAAACTAAATTAAACACTAATATTTGCGTCCAGATTTTTAAAAGGGTGTATGTTGCTAAAAATTGCTGAAACTTTTTCTCCAGCATGCAACTAGTAGGCCAAACTATAAAGTTAAAAAAAAAGAAAAGATTTAAAGTATTATTTTCTTTTCCCTGAAAAGACTATGTCAACATAAAACGAACAGAAATTAATTAAAAAAAACTTGTTCCACAAAATAAGTTTTTCAAAGAAAAGGAAAGAACTCCATTAAACAAAATATGAGCAAAAATAGAATCAAATAATCTACCAAGCGTGAAACTACCACAAATCAGCATCGATAAATAAATGAAACCAAAAACGAACAGAAATTACAATAAATAACCCAGTCAAACTCAAAACGAGCAGAAATTAACATAAGCTGGGCTCAAAACCCCTATGTTCTGGCCCTGGGAAGGCATAGGGGTATATATATATATATATATATATATATATATATATATATATATATATATATATATATATATATATATATATATATATATATATATATATATATATATAAATGTATATAGCCGAAGTGTCACTACGCTGCCAGCACGCCGACAGAGGCGGCGGCGTTCGGCTGACTTTAAATTAATTTTGCGGCAATTCTTTACTGCGTCAACAGCAAAGTCGGAGCTTTTCTTTCTCGTGTGGTTTAGTATTTCAATTTTCCTGATTAGAAATCAAGCAGGATTTGCACTATCCCGGAATTTTCGGGTATTTCCCGAAAATCTATGCGTCAGCCCGAAAAAAAATTTGGTTCCCCGAATCCCCAAAAATCACGCTATCACGGTGCCACCCATAGCGATTTATCACCAGTGACTTTCCCTGCCAAATATTACATTGCATACCATAATTCGTCATTACTCTCTTGTTCGTTAATTTTCGTCTCTTTTGTTACTTTGCATAAAAACCAGACAGATGCAATATGCAATTGCAAATATTGTAATATACACAGTTCTTCATATATTGACAAAAAAAGTATCGTCTTTATGAAATGAGTTTAAATAATTTCGAATGCAGTTTCCCAATTGCTATTTCTTACATCATTCGTAGTCAAGAATTTTATTTTCAAGTTGAATAGAATTATAGAACGCATTCACTACTATACAGCTTCAGCCTTCACTGCCTTCAGTTGGATTTTGAAATTGATAGCCGACAGATTGTTTCTACAGCTGAATTGTAAGTTTGCAGAATTTTTTTTTTCTTTTGCTGTTTTTTAGATAAGATTTTCTTAATGTTTAATACTCACTTTTTGAACGCCTGATGGATTAAAGAAAATAAAATCTTCTTTCTGAAAATTTTTACCCCTCTCCCCCCCATAAAAACATCCTTCTATTGAGACAAAATTTAGCTATAGACTAAGCTATGTACAAGGTTGGGGAATTAAATATTGAAACGGAAGTTACCCCAAAAATATGATTCATAAAAAATTGTATATTATTGCCTATAGGGGGAGGGATAGGGGGCTATCATTTTTAAATAATAATACCTCGTTTTTTTTTGGAAAGCAGGGATACCAAAAAGATAATTATTTTTTTCACTTAAAGTGGAGACAGAAGAAAATGATATCAAATTCCCTGGGAAACCATTGAAATATTTTGATAGACCCAGGTTCATTATCTTGGGTATTTTGCGATCTCTCATAGGCTACTGGCCTAATTTGGCTTTTGTGTGTGCTCCCTTTTAATTAGATTCTTTGGATCTTATTGAATGCCACGGCGAATCTATGGCTCAGTTTTCCAATAATTTGAGGTATATCTGAATAATTTCGACATTTTTGTTGTTGCCTTTGTACCCCTTTACTCATACCCTTAATTTTTTTTTCAATGAACACTAAGCTGTTTAACGTTATTTTGCGTGTTTGTTTGAACCATATAATGACCTAGTTAATTATTAAGTAAATTATTTTTTTAATGTAAAGCTGAGACGGTATCCTATCAATGTGGTATCCAGAGGGGGGGGGGGGGGGTAGGGAGGTATTACATTTAAATGATACCTCTATTTTTTTTTTTTTTTTTTTTTCGAAAAAAAATTTCTAAAATCTCTCCTAATACATCTATTTTTTTTCGAAAGCAGGGATGCCAATAAGTTAATTATTTTTTTTTTTATTTAAAGCAGAGACGGTATCCTGTCAAGATGGTATCCAGAGGGGGGGAGGAGGCATAGGGAGTTATTATATTTAAGTGATAGTACCTTGATTTTTTTATTGAAAGCGGGGATGCCAAAAAGTTGAAAAGTTGACAAAAATTAACAAGATTTTCGTGAGTTATACTTGATACAGCACTTATATAGTTTTATCGTCCAAAGGGAAAAGGACACATGCGTACAAACCGTTTTTTTTTCTTATTGATAAAACGAGTTTACTTTGAAAACATTCATTCATAAGTACCAGGCAGATTCACACTAAAACGAATTGGTGTGACGATATCGACATCCCCACCTTACATTGCGCTCGAGTGACAATGGCGCCCTTGGTCCAGTGCCAAGTTACATTATAAGACTAGGTCATAATAAAAGCTTTAACTTTGGGAGGTTCAAGGAGGAGTCTTTGACAGACTTATGACCTCAGGGTACTAGATATTGCAACGTT
Source organism: Artemia sinica (assembly GCA_027921565.1). Lineage (NCBI taxonomy): Eukaryota > Metazoa > Arthropoda > Branchiopoda > Anostraca > Artemiidae > Artemia > Artemia sinica. The sequence continues at coordinate 33,554,204 of CM051261.1, read as the reverse complement.
CTTACGTATCTACAGTGGTTTAAAAAATTCGATCACCCCACAAATGATGACCAAAAAATATGCACAAATATAACAAATGTAACATTTGGAATATTATAACACTTTTTTCAAAGCTTTGAAGAAAAGCAAAAAAGGCTAAATACCGCTAACTACGCTTGAAAGCTACTTTAAAAAGAAACTCTTTGGAGATTTCCAAGGATATGACCACAGCAGAAGCTTTGAGCCTGGGCGGGGATCAAAGAGGAGTCTTTGAGTATTTTGACCACAGGTGACTTATTGTTGCGACTTTCTTAAATTTGTTAATTTTTGTGAGCATTTGGAAATAAAAGCTTAAACTCAATAACTGATACTAAGTCTCCTAACATTTTGCTTAGATTAAAAGTGACGAACTAGGAAAAAAAAATTTCAACATCTTCCTAGAGCTACTTCATTCTGCATATTATTTCATTTAATTACATTTAAAACGGATGAGCTTTTCTTTTTACATAAGAAAATAGCTGGCACTTCAATTTTCTTCATACCGAATAAACCATTAAGTGTTTTTTGTTTCATTGTAATTGAAGTGTTCTCATGTGAAGTGTTCATCATGTGTTTTTCAATTTGATAGATTTACTCCTTTTAGATGCAGTTTATAATTTAGCTGATATTAGGTATTTATGGGTTTATAATTTGGAATGAATCCCCAAAAGAAAAAATGAATAATATCCAAAAGAGCAGCCAAAAGCAATTAAAAAAGCAGCAGTTCAGCTTTAGCCTACATGACATATATTCTATAAAGAAGCCAAAAAAAAACTTTAAAATGTATTTTTTGTAAAAAATTGTTATTAAAAACCAGTTTTTAATACAAGGAAGGCTTTTTAGGAATCAAAAAAGAACGAAAAAAAAATAAAAAATCAATATAAAAGTCACCCATTTCAACTATTTTAAAGGTGACAAAACAGATATAGGCAAAGGGCATTATGAAAAAATTAAGCTTCTAAGTTCAAACTTATATTCAAAGTTTTTACCGAGATAACTGACGAATTTTGTGATACGGCATTTGAAGTTTTGTATGCAGTAATGCTCGATGAAAAAACACTACTAATTTTGATAATTATTTATGTTAAGAATATATAGCTAATAGATATTTCAACTATTATGCAAGGGTTCTGAAACGCCACAGCCATTTCGTTTCTACCAGATTTCTACTTCTCTTGATGAATAACGAAGAAGACCAGTTTACAGCCAGCGAAGTTTTGAACTCATGAATAGGCTCGAATCTGTTGTAAATTTAAGCTATGATTTGGGAAAGACTGATGAAAGCATTAATGTTTGCGGTCAACATTGATAGCACCGGCGGCGCACCGCCGACATCTTACCGGCGGCGCGGCGTGCTGTTTTTGGCACCGCCACCGTCGGTCTTCCCTCATCGGCGCGGCTATATAGAGGCATTTCTCTACTTTCGGTTTTCAGCAAAAATTTTGGAAAAACTTGCAAATAGTCAATTACAAAAATATTTATTTGATAGTAAGATTTTACACACGTCTCAATATGGTTTTATAAAAGGAAAGTCACATGAACTGGCAATTCATGAGCTTTTACTAAATATTAAAGATTCACTAGATGATGGTCAACACGCGTTGGCGATTTTTCTTGATGTCGCAAAGGCGTTTGACACCGTAAATCATTCGTTGCTTCTTTTGAAACTAAAGTCTTATGGGTTTTCAACACAAGCTGTTAAATTTTTTTCATCTTACCTTTCTGGGAGACGACTAGATTGTGTTGATAAATCTCGTGATCTCCGTTCCGAAACTTTTCCAATTAATCACGGAGTGCCTCAGGGCTCTGTTTGGGCCTATTCTATTTATTCTTTTTATAAATGATTTGCCAGAAGTTTTGCCTCTTTGTAAAAGTATAATGTTTGCTGATGATGTAGTAATTTTTGCTTCTCACCGGGACCTATCAGTTCTTTTCCAGAACCTCGAAAGTACGTTACTAACTGTATCTGATTGGTATTCAAGGAATTTACTAGCTCTTAATGAAAAAAAATGCCAATATATGTTATTTTCGCGAACTGGATCAGTAGTGTCAGATACCTTCTCTCTTTTTTTGAATGGTCTTGAATTAAGACGGGTAGATCAGTTCAAATATCTTGGGATTATTTTAGATGAAAATTTGTCGTTTCATAAATATGTAAAAACACTGTCGTTAAAAATTTCCCGAAATATTGGCATGCTAACTCGTTATTTGTCACTTTTTTTCCTAAAGCTATTCTAAAATCTATTTATTATTCTTTCGTCCACCCATATTTTCTCTATTGCATTTCGGTTTGGGCATCTACCTTTCCGTCTGTTTTCAAATCTCTCCAAATACTTCAGAATAAAGCAATGAGGATTCTTTTTAATGTTGATTGCAGAACTTCAGTTAGACACCTATATGGGACTTCAGGAATTTTCTCTTTGGACCAACTTCATTTAATTTCTATCTCTAATATTTGTCACGATTATCAATACAGTAATTTACCTGTAAATTTCTCCGGCATTTTCTCAACTAATTCTCAATTTCATAATTATCCTACTACGCATCGTTCAGACTTTTCGTGCGAAATTCGCCCGACATCGAGAGCGGTATTCAGCATCCGTCACATTGGCCCAAAAATCTGGAACTCAATTCCTGCATCAGTTAGAGAATGCAGCAACAAGCGACATTTTCTAAGACTGGTGAAGAAATATCTTATGACATGCTAAGCATTTTGTTCATTAGGGTTTTCTTTTTCGTTGTTGTAAAATTTAGTTAGAAAATGGCTGTGTATTTTGTTGGCAATATTTTCAGCGCTAAAGTATGCCACCAGGCATGTGCGCTGTTTTGTGACATTTATTTATGTACGTGTTATCTACTCATTCTACTCTATATATATGTATATATATATATTCATATATATATTTATATATATATATACATAATACACATATATATATATATATATATATATATATATCTATATATATATATTATATATATATATATATATATATATATATATATATATATATATATATATATATATATATATATAATATATATATATATATATATATTATGTAAATATATATATATATATATATAATATATATATATATATATATATATATATATATATATATATATATATATATATATTATGTATATATATATATATATGTATATATATATATATATATATATATATATATATATATATATATATATATATATATATATATATATATATATATATATATATATATATATATATATATATATATATATATATATATATATATATATATATATATATATAAAATTTGAAAACGCTTTAATTTAAATGTAATAATTATTAGTTTTAGTACTAAATAATAATTTCAGTCTATACTATCATAATAATTATTAATAGCATATACCCCAGAAATGTATCAAAAACTACTATGAGCTGACACAAATTTGAGTATTTACGGTTTCTATATTCCATTTGATTTGAATTTTTTGTGGTACAATAAGTATTTTCATACTACGTTCCAGTCAAGTATTCCAAATACAAAGCATTTTTAATGTTAGTTTTTTCAGTATTTGTGCATTTCTGTGTCATGTACATATTTAGTATAAGTTTTTAGTTTTGACACACTCTTTATAAATCATTCAGTTCATAAGGTCTATTTAAAGACGAGACGACGCTAATTCAAAAAAGACGAAGCTTATCTGAGATTATTTAATATCTAATTGCTAATTACTTAATATCTGATTAAGCTAATCTCTAATCTAACTATTTAATATTTTTGCCACAATTTCAAGCTGGATCAACTTTCACCTGTATCACAATAAAAAATAACCAAAATGCTATAAAAATCTGCTATATGTGGTGGCTGAACCTACAGACTCCCCCATATTAGATTTACCATTGACGGCTGATACCATATACCCACTATACAGCCCAGACTACCATACAATCGGATGCAAGTTTCCCCAATCTTATTTTAAAATGAATTTCTAAAAAAAAAAAAAATATATACCAAAGGCCTAATTATGCATCTTATGGATTCAGACATGCTTGTCCATTGGGCTGTGCTGGGTCTTGTTATATTTGTATGTACCTAGCACTAAATGACACTGGCTCAGATGCATATTTTTCACATTTCGACTCCTCACCCCTCCACAAAGAATAGTCTTTGGGGTGAATTCTAAACAGTCCAAAATTCATATCACTACTGAATCTAAAAGAAGGTGATGCTGCAGCTCAGTCAAACTTGGTAAGAAGTTGAGAGTTTGTGCCCTAGTTGTCAATGGAAACAATAACCTAAATTCATATCACTACTGAATCTAAAAGAAGGTGATGCTGCCGCTTAGTCAAACTTGGTAAGAAGTTGAGAGTTTGTGCCCTAGTTGTCTGGAAACGTGTCTGGAAACAATATGACTTCTGAAGGAAATGTTCATACTCAAAAACATAATTTCCGGACCCTTCAACTACGTTCACCAAAATGGCTATATCAAAATGTTGATCGGAAGTGTTTGGGGAAATGATGGGCGTGGGGGGGGGGGTATTCGCCCTACAATCACTTTTTACTATTAATAAGGGCACTAGCCCTGTCAATTCACAATCGATGAGCCCTTTTTGAAGCTTCTACGACAACACTTTCTATAAAAACCTGATATGTTCCCAGAGCATAACTTACAACCTTTGCCCCGGGGGCTGTGGGGGGTTTTTCATCCTCCAAGACATAATTTCTGGACGTTTGAATTACGTTGAACAAAATGGCTATCTCAAAATTTTGATTGAATGTGTTCGGGAAAATGGTGGGCGTGAGAAGGGGTTAGTTGTCCTCCAATCACTTTCGACTATTAAAAAGGGTACTAGCCCTTTCAATTTCCAATCAAATGAGCCCTTTTGAAGTTTCTACGACAAAACTTTCTATAAAAACCTTATATGCCCCAGGGAATAACTTACAAACCTTGCCCTGAGGGTTGTGGGGGGGGAGGAGGGTGTCATCCCTCAAAGACCTAATTTCCAGAACTTTAAACTACATTGAACAAAATGGGTATCTCAAAATTTGATTGGATATGTTTGCGGAAATGGTGGGCGTGAGAGGGGGGTTTTGTTGCCCTTCAATCACTTTCGACTATTGAAAAAAGCACTAGCTCTCTCAAATTCCAATCACATAATAATAATAATAATAACTCTTTATTTCCATAATAGCTTATAGCTAGCAGCGGACGTCAAACAACAAGAAAATATAACACATGAGATCAGATAAATAAATATAAAAATAAATAAACTTTTTCACAACTTTTTATATATTTTCCTTTTCAACTAGTTCCTCATTATAGTGGTTCACGAAGTATGGAACAAACGATGATAGGTACCTTTTTGATGCCTTTCGGGGTGGGGGACAAAGGAGTTGGCACGACGAAGTGAGGGCTCCTCTACGTGTTTTTGGCCGACTGATCTGTGATTACCGGAAATCCGGTAATATTTTGCGATGGACATCAGAGCTTAGGCATTTTTTTCCGAAACGCATCATGAGATCGTGGCGCCTTTCAGATAGTTTCTGAAGCCTCAGTTTCTGCAGGCTGTCCTCATAGGATGTATAATTGCCCCAAGCATTATTTGGCACGCCCGCTTCTGAATATTTTCAAGCTTTTCGGTTTGAATAGCCGTTAAACCTGGGTGCCCAACGGGACGAGCATACTCGGTTTGCGATCGGATATACATACAGTATAGACTGCGCATAATGGAAATTTGTATATTGAACCGCGTTAGGCAAGCAAAGGATTTTAGGCATAGGGAAGCCTTTTGGAGGATAGACTGTATATGTGGACTGTATATGACGACCTTGACAGGTCGTCAGCAAACTTGTAGCGACTTTGTATATGTGCTAGGACAGGGTTAAAAACAATCAAAAGATCAGTGGTCCTAATTTTGTCCCTTGGGGTGCTCCGCAACATATTTCTTGGAATTCGGATGCTTCATCCTGCGTGAGTGAAAGACCTTGGTTTCGATTGTGCAGGAAGCTTGCAACCATTCTCACAAGAAACTGTCGAGCACACATTTCTTTAGCTGGGTTAATAGCTATCAGGTGTTGGATGCTGTCAAACGCCTTTACTATATCGCTGAGAAGGATTTCTGCGTATGACTCTTCCTTCTCGAGATGTTTCATCAGATGGTCAAGAAGACATACAAGATAGTGGGTAGTATTATGTCCAGGCCTGAAACCAAATTGCCGAGGGTCTAAATTAGCTTCAATATCTCCATATAAATATTCACAGATAAAGCCCTCAAACACTTTGGAAAGGCACGGGGTTTTTGAAATCGGGCGCAAATCGTTAGGTGAGAGGGTTTTTTTTTATTTTAGGAATGGGAGTTATATAGGCTGTCTTGAAGCAATCCGGGAATGTACCATCTATTAGACATTGATTGAAACAGGCAGCCAAAATAGGACTAAGCTCCTCAGAGCAATGAGCTATCAACTCAATAGGAATTTCTAGAGGGTAATTACTCTTCCTGAGGGCCAGCCGTTTGAGCTTCTCGCATACTTCATGGGGGCGAATGATCGGAATTTGTTCAATGGGTCCATTTTCAGTAGCTCTTCAAGAGAATGTGTGTTGATCATATCAGCGCTTAGAGGTTCACTATCAGAGCCATAGATTGTCAGCTGCTTTCGAGTCCGTCCCATAATCTCCTGGACCTTCTGGTGAAATCTAGAGGGGTTAGACTTCCAAAGCTTGTTAACCACTTGAGCACCAAATTCCTTTTTAGATTTCTTTATTTTGAGACATATTACATTGCGCATTTTTTTTAGCCTCATCTTGATATCCCAACTTATAGAGCTCATTTCTCGATTTGATTAGATCCCTAATCTCTTTAGTCACCCACGGCTTATTTTGTGACTTGACCAGGATTGTCTTTTCGGGAAATATTACTTTATATTCATGGAAAAGCTGAGCAGTGACCTCTTGCATCATATTGTTGCTGTTCTTCATGGTAAGGACTTTCGACCAGTTTTTTCCTAGCTAGCCACTCTCGGTAAATCTGGAGTTGTTCTTGAGTTTGTGGGCGGTACTTCACCACTGACTGGGATCTGTCAGGGGGGTTTTCTGCTAGGCTTCCATATTACAGTAAGGTGATCACTCATACCAATAGCAGGGAGAGTGTAGGGGGGATTATAGAACTCCTCAATATTGGTAAAGATAAGGTCTAGTACTTTTTCCTCGCATGTTGGGACTTCAACAACTTGCGTAAGTGAGAGTGAACTTGAGAGCCAGCTAGCCTTTAAATCATTAAAGTCGCCCAGGATCTGAATGGCAGCGTATGGGTATTGGGATCTTATGTAGTCAACCGAATGCTGTAGGTAGAGTACGAGTTCCTTTCGGAACGATGCTCTTGGCGGGTAGTGGACTACACCAAAAATGATTGACGATACTTCTTTTGGTAAGTATCGGGGCTTTGTCCAAAGCCACAGAACTTCGTGCTCAGGTTTCCTAGGGATAGGTATATTTAGGGCTCGATTCGGAATTGCAGACTTGCAAAGAAAACCAACTCCGCCACCATGACTCACAATGGCCCCGTCCTTATTTAATCATGGGAGTAGATACACATCGTACCCGAAAATAACCGTGCATGTGTCAGACGCGGACCAAGTTTCGCAAAAGCAAGCCACTTCAATGTCATTTTGTATGAGGGGTGGTTTCCAGCTCTTCAACTTTATTCCAAAGACAGCGGACGTTTGCGAGCAGGATTTTGGGAAAATGAATACTTCTGCTTTGTGTGATTACAATCCTTTGTCGTACCGTGTAGAGTTCGGTGTCTTTGGGCATCCATTTGAGCTGAGCGCTGAGTATACTTGGGGTTGTATTTTAAGGTTGCAACAGGTGTTTTCACTTGTTGAAGGTGACCTTTTTGTTGATTGTAAGGTGGTGGGAGTTGTTCATGGAGTAAAGCTTGATTTATTGGTGGTGGGATTGAGCGGTGGAAATCAAGAATGGGCTGTGTTAGACTAGCGACTCGATGAGCTGTGAAAATCTGTTCCTCGTTGGAAAATGGGGAGTAATAATTTGGTGTGCTGGCGGGATAGTTAGTCTGATCTCTGGTACGGGCCCGTATGGTATAGCTTGCCATCTTATTGGGGGTGCTGGTAGCCATGGTCTTCGGTAGGGGGGAGGGGGGGCTATAGGATGTATGCTGTTGTCTTTCCTCGGAGGTGTGAGTTTCAACTGCATTAAGGGGACAATTCTCAGTAAACGATCTCCTGTTCTGATATCTTGTTTCCCCAACTTCGGATTTTGCAGGGAACCCGTTTTCTGACTGCTTCGGGTGCGTTTTTATTGCCCCATGCAGGCGACGTTTAGCTGGCAGGTTCACTTTAGGACAGTCATTCACGAAGCAAAGACCACAGGAGAACTTTCGGCAAGGTTCTTTGTGTACCAATATACATTGATCGTTGCCACATTTTCCCCTATAGAAATCTGTGCAGATGTGTAGAAAGGGACAATCCACACTCTTTCGGCAAATTCCCCGGAGGTGGAAACGGCATACTAAGGGTTCTTTGATTTGTTCCTTTGGATTTTGGCTTGGGACCCAATCCTTTGGATTGGGACAATCCACACTGTTTCTGCAAATTCCCCGGAGGTGGAAACGGCATACTAAGGGTTCTTTGATTTGTTCCTTTGGATTTTGGCTCAATTCATCTTGATCAGGAGAGATTTGGGTACTTTGGTTTAGTTGTTTAGGCGTATGGCAGGGACGTTGATAGCAGTTAGTACACTTGAACGAAAAGTACCGGCCCGACGGCTTCTGCAGAGCCAGCATTAGGTCTGCATCTATTGCAGCGCATGCACCGTGCTGCCATCTTTTGCAAGAATGGCATTCAAAGGAGGGGCTTCCCCCAGCTGGTATGTTACAGGTGATGCTCCTAGAGAGGTCAGGGATTAGCAACGATTCGGATGGAGGCAAGCCTAGGGCAGGTAAGTCATTACTGTTCTGCGTTTTTCTAGCCTCATTTACTTCTTCTGCTATTACTTCAGGAGCGGGTGTTATTGGTGGTTGTGAAACTGGTTCAAGTTCGGGTTTTTAGCACTATCACCGGGGTTCATAATGGCAAGAGTAGAACCGGGTTCATACGAGGGCTTAGTGATTACAATAGGACTTTCGGCCGACTTGGAGAGAATACTACCTGCTTGGGGCGGAGAAGCCAGCTAGATCCCGCTGAACTGGGAATGAAAAGTAGTCGTCTTAGTCGGTTTTCGGTCACTTTCGGAGACGCAACAGTAGCAGCATTTTTGGTTTGCATGGAGGCAAAGGTATGTATTCTTTAGTCTGGAGAGTATTTAACTTTACCGCATGTGAAATGAAACCACTTGTTGCACTTAGTGCATGCTACGCCACCGGTCTTGCTGGTTACATTGGCGGAGCAGATTCCACATGGATCTTTAGTCATGGCCGATTCTGGCACAATACACAGGAACAGGGGAAGTGTCGGGACCCGCTCACATATTCCCTGCAATTCAAAGGTAATTTAATACCGGCGGGTACGTACGGCGCTTGCGGCGGGTACCCTCCCCTCTTCTGCCTATTGCCTGGTATATCCTGCCAGAAATCTGCACAAACAACTGCTCTTAATATATGCATTTGGTGTTAAGCGCGGCCAAATAAAACGCGGCTCTCAGGAAGAGTCCGGCGTGATTCGACTTCGTAATCCGTGATCGGCTAGTAACAAAATACAGCTCACAGAGGAAACGCAGCGCGACGAAATCGCCGTTCTCAATGTTTATCTAATATGAAGGAAAAAATACCTGATGTAGATTTGTCAAGACGTGATTGGTTGAATTTATTTCAATAGGAATGATTTGTGACGTCACTAATGAATTTCTTCAAGTAATCTTCACTCCTGGTTATATATATCACTTATATGGATTAAAATACAAAGTCTAAGAATATATATATATATATATATTTTTTTTTTTTTTTTTTTTTTTTTTTTTTTTTTTTTAAGGTAGGTTAATTATCACTTCCAACTTTCTGCAACTTCTATCCACTTAAAACTCTTATTAAAGAAGGGAGATCCACTGAAGCAACTTCACTTGCTTTGCTTGTGATGGCTTTTCTCCAATACTTTCACTCTTAACCTTGACCTATATCATATAGGTCACTGCTATGAAAATATCAATAAGAAAATCCACAGTCCCAAGGGAATTCTCACTCAAGTTGCAATGCTTATTCAAATTATAATCCTTTGTTCACTGAATTAATGATTTTCAAAATATTGGCTGAAGGTCAAGATGCGACTATAATCCTTTACCAATTATTTGTGATCGGTTAAATCCAAAAAGAGGTCTTGACACCATGAACTCTGAATCTAAACTTAAAACATGAGCCCTTTTTTAAGTTTCTACAACACCGCTTTTTGTAAAAACCTTATATGCCCCCAGGGCATAATTTACAACCCTTACCCTGAGGGCTGTGGGGGTTGTCAACCTTAAAGACCTAATTTCTTTAACTTTCAACTACGTTGAAAAAAATGGATATCTCAAAATTTTCATTGGATGTGTTTGGGGAAATGGAGCGCGTGAGAGTTAGTTGCCCTCTAATCACTTTCTACTATTAAAAGGGCACTAGCACTATCAATTTCCAATCGAATGAGTCCTTTTTGAAGTTTCTACGACAACACTTTCTATAAAAACCTTATAAGCCCCAAGGGTATAACTTACAACACTTGTCCTGGGGGGGGGTGTATCATCCACAAAAGCCTAATCTCCAAAACTTTCAAGTGCATTGAACAAAATGAATATATAAAAATTTTGATTGCATGTGTTTGGGGAAATGGTAGGCGTGAGAGGGGACTTATACACCCTCCAATCACTTTCGACAATTAAAAATGGCACTAGCCCTTTCAATTTCCAATTGAATGAGCCCTATTTGAAGTTTTTACGACAAAGCTTTCTATAAAAACCTTATGCCCCAAGGGCATAACTTACAACCCTTTCCCTGAGGGGTGTGGGGGGTTCTTCATCGTCAAAGACATAATTTCTAGAACTTGCAACTACTCTGAACAAAATGGCTGCCTCAAAATTGTGCTTGGATGTATTTTGGGAAATGGTGGACGTGAGAGGGGGGTTACTTGCCCTCTAATAACTTTCGACTATTACAAAGGGCACTAGCCGTTTGAATTTCCAATTGAATGAGCCCTTTTTGAAGTTTCTACGACGACACTTTCACTAATACCTTATATGCCCCCAGGCATAAACTACAACCCTTGCCCTGAGTACTGTAGGGGGATTGTCCTCCTCAAAGACATAATTTCTAGATCTTTCAACTACATTGAACAAAATGGCTATCTCAAAATTTTGATTGGATGTGTTTGGGGAAATGGTGGGCGTGGAAGGGGTGTTAGTTGCCTTTCAATCACTTTCGACTATTAAAAAGGGCACAAGCCATTCCAATTTCCAATCGAATGAGCCCTTTTCGAACTTTCTACGACAACTCCTTCGATACGAAGTGCCCTGGTCTAAACCACCACCCCCCCCCAAAAAAAGTAATACATTGCGCCAACATCGTTCTTTACTTAGGCAACACTATTGCGCTGCCTATAAAAAAAAAATGCAGATTTCCGAATCTAATTTTCAAGGCCAACCTGGGCCAAGTTACACCGCTCCGTTTAAAGCTATTCGAACCCTTCCCTAACTACCATAATGACGATTCAAGCTTCTTAACTTCATTGATTGTCTCAGTCTTTCTATCTGATGCAGACCAACTCGACTCCCGAACTGACAGTCATTATATGAATTTAGATAATTAAAATGAAATATCGAATAAAGACCATGATATCAATTCATATTTTTTTAACATTCATCAGATTTTGGCTTTTACAAAGTGTGGCTGTTATGTCTGATTGGCAAATAAAACGAAACATAAAGTGACATCAGTGAATGAAAGTCATTCTTGAACTAAGAAGGGGAAATTTGCCCAATATATGACCTCTGATACATATCTGATACATACAGTATGTGACCTCTCATGCACATCATCTTTCATGCACATCATTTATTTTTGAATCTATAGATATATAGATTTAACATATAAAAATATACTGCTTGCTAGCATTTCACTACGAGAAATAATTCTCTTCTCGATAATCATATAATTAAGAAATCTACTATATGATGGGGAATTATTTTAACGAGGACTAACCAAGCGTTTTAGCGACGGATGAGATCATAGACAGTGCAATAGCGCTGTCTGAGTATTGAGCGATGTGGGAAAAATGTGATTTTTTTTAGACCAGGGCACTTCGTATCAAAGGAGTTGTCGCAGAAACTTCAAAAAGGGCTCATTCGATTGGAAATTGAAAGGGCTATTGCCCTTTTTGATAGTCAAAGTGATCGGACGGCAACTAACCCCCCTATCACGCCCACCATTTTCCCAAACACATCCAATCAAAATTTTGAGATAGCCATTATGCTCAGCGTAGTTAAAGGTCCAAAGATTATGTATTTGAGGATGACAAACCTCCCCCCCACAGCCCTCAGGGCAAGGGTTGTAAGTTATGCCTAGGAAGCATATAAGGTTTTATTGAAATGTGGTCGTATAAACTTCGGAGGGGGGCTCATTGGATTGAGAACAAAAAAATCTAGTACCCTTTATAAGATTCAAATTGATCGGATGGCGGATACCTCTCCCCCCACCTTGTATTTTCCTGAAATGCATCTGATACAAATTTTGAGATGGCCATTTGTTGTTGAAAAAATTTCGAAAAAAGTTCATTCGATTGAAAATCGAAAGGGCTAGTGCTCTTTTAATAGTCAAAAGTGATTGGAGGGCAACAAGCCCCTCCTCTCCCCCGGCAATCGATTTCCAAAACACACCCAATCAAAATTTTTAGATAGCCATTTTGTTCAGCGTAGTTGAAAAGTCTGGAAATTATGTCTCTAAGGATGACAACCCCCCCCCCTGCCACAGCCCTCAGCGCAAGGGTTTTAAGCTATGCCCCGAGGGCATATTAGATTTTTACGGAAAGAGTGGTCATATAAAATCCGGAGCGGGGGCTCATTGGATTGGAAATCAGATGTTTTAGTGCCCTTTTTAAGAGTCAAATTGATCGGGGGCAGGCCTTCCCCCCATATCGTATTTTCCACAAATGCATCCGATAGAAATTTTAAGATAGCTATTTATTCAAAAATGGTCCAAAGATCGTATATTAAGGCCTTTGGGGTTGACAGAACTCCCCAGAGTCTGCGGGTAAACGTTGTAAGTTATGCCCTAGGAGCATATAAGGTTTTTGTGGAAAGGGTGGTTGTGTTAACTTTAGAAGAGGCTCATTTGATTGGAAATGTACAGTTCTAGCTCCCTTTTAAGAGTCAAACATGAAGGATAGCAACTACCCCCCCCCCCTCCTTGACATCCACTTTTTCCGAAACGCATTCAATTGAAACTGTAAGATAGCTATTTTTTTTTTTACCAATAGGCCAAATATCATATAACAATGTCTTTAGGGTGGACAAAATCCACCAGAGCCCACGGGCAAGGGTTGTAAGTTATGCCCCGGGGCAGATAAGGTTTTTATGGAACGGGTGGTCGCATAAAATTTGGATCGGATGGAGCTCATTTGATTGGGAGTTGGAAGTTTTAAAGCCCTTTTAGGAGTCAAATATGAGTGGAGGGCAATCCTCCCCTCCCCCAAGCCTATCGTTCCCCAAAATATATCTGATAAAATTTTAGGAGAGCTATTTTGTTCAGCATTGTTGAAAGGTCCAAATATTATGTCTTTGGGGATGTCAACCTCCCCACAGTCCTTAGGACAAGGCCTGTAAGTTAGGCAACTCGTTCATTGTTTATACATAGTATATGTTATTGAGAAAGGTATGCATGTTTGAATTTTGATTTCCAACACACGAAGGGCATTCAGATGAGCTTTTCAGAGAATGTTGAGGGGAGTGTTGAACTAAACCAAAACACGTTATGTGAATACGGATTGTCAAAAGGGTGTAACACAGGAATAACTGAGTATATTAATTTGGAAAATTCAGGAAATGATAAGGGAGATGACCAAAAAGGCAATATTTGCATGCTACCAATACTGCTACAACTACCACCACTACTACTACCACACTACTCCATTTACAATTAAGGGAAAATTTGAACTAAATCAAAGACGTTATGTGCATGTACACTGTCAAAATAGCGCATCTCAAGAATTGATTTGGGTATTAAGTTGGAGCTTTCAGAGAATGCTTAAAGAGGAATATCATCTCAAGAAAAGGCAATATGTGAAAACTACTGCTAATACTACTGTTACTGCTACATTTATTACTACTGCTACTATTTATATTGCAACTACTTGTAAGACTAAAAGCATTAAGATGAAAATTTCAAGAAGTATATGAACATACAGGCTATCAAAAGACATTTCCTGAAAACAAATTCGTTTTAAATGTTTTTACTTTCTTTACTTTGATAAAAAAAAATTGCCAAAACTTCAAGAGATAAACATCAGTATGTGTCGATTAAACTGCCAATCCACGGTTATTTATTTATTTTTATTTTTTTCAATAAAAGCGCAAACTATGTTCTGGTCTTGAGAAGGCATGGGGATTATCAGCCCTACTCATTCTTATTTCTGCTCGTTTTGAGTTTCATTTATTAATTAATAGTGATTTGTGGTAGTTTTACGCTTGGAAAATTATTTGGCTTTATTTCCACTCATTTTTGGCTTAATGAAGCTCTTTACCTTTCTCTGGAAAACTTGCTTTATGGAATTTTTTTTTAAATAATTTGAACCAAGGGACACTTCTCTCTTTTCAAAAATGTGTAGAGAGAAGAACTGCTATCTCCTGAGCCTTGCCTATATTATACGATTTTGAAAGAAAGCTGATTATAAACATACGATACAGACTCTAAACTCCACTTTTCATACCTTCCATACAATAGCGTTAATTTCAATAAGCTAGTAATTCCCGGCCGCAAACCCATCATGATAACAAATTATTTTATTGGAACTAAGTTAACTACTGAGAAATATACTCTTTTGTAATAAAGAAATAATTTTATTTCTTATTATGAATATATAATAAGAAATAAATATATATATATATATATATATATATATATATATATACATACATATATATATATATATATATATATATATATATATATATATATATATATATATATATATATATATATATATATATATATATATATATATAATATTCTTTATTTCTTATTTTATAATAAAGAAATAAAGAATACTAAGAAATAACTTCTATATACTCTTGTAAGTGCCTACACCCATTAAAATCCGCTACCTTTCCTTCCATTTCAAGGGTTAGGCTTATGTGTACTAGGTTACTAATGAAAGATTAGTACAAAAAAAACTAATGACAAAAACGGATATTTTTATTGCAGTTACAATGGATTCATGCATTCAGTTCATCTATTTTTTATTAATTTTATTTTTTTTATTCTGTTTATAGCCATGAAAGAAAAAGCAACAGGGACTGCAATTTTTCACAGTGTGTGTTGGTGATAGAAAAGAAAGCAGCACTTGCCGAAGAGGCTGCAAAGAAAGATGACTCCAGGATGGTTTACCGAATAACCAATGAGATAGTTGGAAAAAAGTGAACCACTCATCACTTGTTAAAATGAAAACGGGAACGTAATTTCAGATCCCAAGAATATAGACGAAAGATGGGCATCCCATTTTGAAAATATACTTAATCGGCCCCCACCCCGTGACCGGGAAACTGTATCCAACATCCCATTTTTAAAAATCGACGTAAGTGCTGATCCTCCCAGCAATGTAGAGGTAGAAGCAGCTGTAAAAAAGATTAAAAATGACCGTGCATCGAGAGTCGATGGGATAACGGCAGAGATGCTGCAGACATCCCTTCGAGCCTGCTTAAATGCATGGACTACTCTCCTAGTAGCAGTATGGAGCATGGAAAAGGTCTCACGTGATTGGACTAGAGGTATTCTAGTCAAACTGTTTAAGAAGGGAGATGCTCTTAACTGTGACAACTGGAGGGGGGTCAACCTGACTTCAGTGCCAAGTAAACTCTAGGCCACAATTATATTGCAGCGTTTGAGAGCGGCTCCTGACTCACATCTAAGAGAAGAGCAACATGGGTTCGGGCGCGGTAAATCATGTTCCGACCTTATTTTTATCCTCAGACTTATGGTGGAAGAGTCAAGAGAATGGAATAAAAAGCTGTATCTGCTCTTCATAGATTTTGAAAAAGCACTCGACTCCATCGATCGTGATGTTTTATGGAAGATTTTTGAAATTCTATGGAGTACCTAATAAAGTAGTCCAAATAATAATGGCCCTCTATGAAGAGAGCAAATGTTGTGAGAATATGGGGAGACACGATTCTTCAAGATTCTCTCTGAGATGAAACAAGGATACGTGTTGTCCCTGTTCCTATTTGTCCTAGTAATGGATTATGTCCAACGGCAAGGATCAGGCTTTGGTGTAAAAGTCAGTGGTGAGCAGGTCACAGACTTAGACTTCGCAGACGACATAAAACTTCTAGAAGAGGCGAAGCAATGCTTGCAGCTACTACTTGACACCATAGCGGACAAGGCTGAAAAAGTGAGACTAATAGTAAATGTTGGTAAATCGAAGAGCATGGCCAAATCAAACTCACCTTTGATCCTTAAATGCAACACAAAAACGATCGAACAAGTCCATGAGTTTAAATATCTTGGAAGTTGGATCGAATATGATGGCGGAATAGTCAACGATATAAAAAGAGGATTGGAGAAGCAACATCGCCATTCAACAAACTGAAACCAGTATGGCGAAGCAAGAAATACTCTTTGCGTCTAAAGCTCCGTCTGTTGAATAGCAACGTCATGTCCATTCTCATTTATGTAAGTGAATGCTGGAAGCTGAATGTCCAGCTGGAAAAACGTATCCTAGCATTTGAAAATGTCTACCTCAGAAGAATCCTTAACATTTCGTGGCAGAACAGGGTCACGAATCACGAAAATAGTGGTCCGCAGACGAGCTGGTCAACCGCCAGTCACTGATCTCCTGAAGCAAAGAAGATTACCCTATCTTGATCATGTCCTCCGAATGTCAGGAGACCGTCTTCCGAATGCTGTCTACGAGTGGCAGCCCGAGGGTGGGCGAAAAAGATGGCGACCCAAACACACCCCCTAACGACAGTATGACCGAGACCTGCAGAGTGCTGAGCTGTCGTTACAACCACAGTAGGAGCCGCTCTGGGACGCCTGGCGAGGCTTCGTTGATGCCCTGTGAGCCAAACCTGGCCCTAGAGGAACTAAGGTCTAAGGTAAGGTGCTGATTTGAATTCCATTCAATGATTTTTTAAGGGAGATAAGGGCTCATCCCCCCAAGACCAAAATATAAATGAATACGGTCTCCGTTCTCCCGTTCATAATCTCCGTTCTTCTGGAAGGAATCAATGCAAAAAAAAAAAAAAAAAAAAAAAAAAAAAAAAAAAAAAAAAAAAAAAAAAAAAAAAAAAAAAAAAAAAAAAAAAAAAAAAAAAAAAAATAGTAATAAACGAACAAAAGCCCTTGCTGGAAGTGTGCCTCACCTTTATTTATTTCAAATTTATGTCTGACATTCAAAAATAGATCCAACAGTTGCAGCCAGAACGTTTGATGAGAATTCCTTTCACAAAATTCTACAATCATGGCAGCATTACTAGAACATTCTTCAAGTGAATCATTAAACTCAGTGACCTAAAATGGAAAAAAACAAGTTCATCGTACAGTTAAAGTTTTACTTCGCATCTACCTATAGATTATTACTGCATTGTTGGAGATTACAGATAATTATTAACAATATAATATCATGATAATTATATTTTAATTATACTTTATTCATAATCTTTGTTTACAACCAAATAACAAACATAAATAATCATTGCATGGCTAAAATTGCTACATTCCAGTTTCAACAATGTTCATTGTTGACATTGGAAGGTACGCAAAAGACGTTGCCAAAAAGTCCAATTTATAACTGAAATTAAAATTAATTAATTTTAATTCCAACTTTTATTAAGATTAATTAATTTTAATAAAATTAATTAATTAAGATTAATAAAAGTTTAGTTAATTTGAATTAACTAATTAATTTTTCAATTCTGAAATTAATTTCCTAGAAAAAAAGGCTGAAAGGGATGAAGTTGTATTTCAATTTAATGTAAAAAGATGGAAAAGCAAACTTTTGAAAAATAAATATTGATTAATATTAAGAATCGATTTTCCAGAACCTGAATAATACTATTATATTAATGTAAATAATAACTAATTTTCTTAAAGTTTCTAAGAAAAACATTAATTTTAATAAACGTTATGTTTAGTTTTTGTTTATTAATAAACTTCAATTAAATAACATACATATATCTATACATTAAAACAATTCATTTTTAACTAAATCTTCTGACCTGCCCATGAACTTGCAAAAAAAAAATTGTCCTAGAACTTGCATATATTTCGAAAATCTAATTAAGAAAATACAAATTATTTATGTTTATTAGTGAAATATAATTAACAGTACATTAATATTAACCGAAATAATCTTAATACTTACCGCTTAATAAAATACATTAATCTAAATAATGATTAATAATGGAAAGAATAATGATGATTAATTTAATTTTAATACAAAGATATAGTTTAGTCTACATATAAGATAGATGTATGCATACTTAATCTACATAGACATGGAAGAAATTTCCCAGTTCTGTCGGTATATTTCACAGGAATCCTGGATTTGTGTTCAAACATTATTGCTGCCTTCTCACAAAGAATATCTAAAAATTTACAGAGATGCATCTATAGATAGATAATCTTATTGCCCATTCAAAAAAACGTACAAGACCACAAATGGAGTAAATAAACAAACAGAAATGAACAAAAACTTAGGTATTATAAATCCATCTAATCTAAAAAAATGAGCCAAGCCTCAATAATTCAAACAAGAAAGTTATTAGAAAATTGGACACACAATGTTTATTCTGTGTTGCTCAAATTCGAAGCTCTTAACTAAATACAAAGTGACAGAACTCAAGATGTATACCCCCAAATACTTTGAAACAAATGAAAATTTCATACACAAGAAATCTAAATCCTAGCTGCTTTTTCAATAAAGTTTTTACCAGAGCATTGAAACCATTAACATTAAGAATTTGAATGGAGTGAAACCTCGATATGTAAATCGTATATTACTGAATTTTTCTCCATATATTCAACAGATATTCTTCTGATTCTAATACCAATTCAGGCCTGGTATAAAAGCTTGATATTATATTATATTGATACTGATAATTGCATTAATTGCGTATATTACGTTAAAATTGACGCTTTCTGTATAGAAAAAAAAATTGAGAAAAAAGCAAGGGAAACATAGTTAATTTTTTAAGGGGGGCGGTGGTAAACACAAAACCGGAAAAGAGCCCTTTTTTCGAAACGATTGCAACAGAAATAAGTTGAGATGCTTAGGTGGAACTTCTTAAGATATTGACAAAATGAAGTTAATTCTTGACAATATTGATTTTTTGATGTTATAGAAATTTTATTTCTATTAAGTTTTGAAGAATAAATTAAGATTCAGTCATTTTGTTATGTTATTGCTGGAGAGTATAGCTATAGGATTATTTTTGCCACTTTTAGCCATAAGATTTCGTCACTAGGAATTTTGGAATTTCGTTTTGTAAATAATTTTTCATTTATATTTTGTAATTTTTGGAAAATATTAAAAACAATGATCTTTTTGTGTCTTGAAAAAAGAATTAGTTCTTGCTTTAAATGAAATTGCAATAGGAAAACAGCAAATTTAACACATAGCCAGGCTTAGCATAATATTCAATAATTAGTAGCCTCAGTTTTTGAGATATTAGATATCATTTTGATGTCTGTAAAAAAAAAAAAAAAAAAAAAAAAAAAAAAAAAAAAAAAAAAAAAAAAAAAAAAAAAAAAAAAAAAAATTCTAAATTGTCCTATATGAACAGAAAGTAAAGTATGAATTTCAGCCGCTCAATTTGGATAATGAGAATTTACAAGGCCAATTGAAATTATCATGGGAGGATGTTTGTTGTTTCAATTGCAGAATATAAAAATTCCGAAATATGCGCTTCTCCCGTATTTTTTACCTGCGCTAGAGAGTCGGTCATACTTGAGAGACATCTTTCAAAAGCTTTTTCCACCTCACCAAGTCGTTCAAGAACTATAACTTCGGCTGCCTTCAATCCTGCAGATGAGCAAACCTAAAACAGAAATAGAGAACATATATAAGCTATTATTTCCTGCGATTCTTTTTTTCCAACTATATGGATTTGCAATGCCACTGAACTATCTTATTTAATTTCTCTGAAATTGCCAGGAAACAAGGGGCTAACAGGCATTGTTAGGTTCAATTGAGTGAGGCAGAAGGGGGCGGGAAGAAGCGTGCGCCCCCATAGATTTTTTGCTCCGCTAGATTTTAAAAAATACGTTTTAGGGGGTATTTTCATAAAAAAATGCCCTTTTTGGTACATTCATTGAACAAATTGGCAAATTTGCCCCCTCCCCTAATTTTTTGGATCGACGCCACAGAGAAGCATTAGAGTAATTAATTTAAGTAGATGTTGCAGCCTAATTTAATTAAACCAGTTGATTAGAAACAAAATACACAGATCTTTAAATTGAATTAAACAAACAATATTACGTGGAATTTAAATATCTTAGTTACTACCTGGACTGAACGGAGGTACCTATATTGTATATTTATTCGCTTCTTTTCTGCCTTAAGTTCAATTTCATTCTTAATTTTTGGCTGCAATCTTCTTGATTTACTTTATTCCTTTAAGTATACATTGCTATTATTTAATAATTGTTTTGATTTTTGGTTTTTCTTCTTCATTTTGGCTAAGGACGTCTTGTTGATTATACTGACAAAACATCCGCTGCATTCTTTTCATCTATGACATAACACTTGGTTCTTTATATTATTTTCCGTTCTAAGGGGCTAAGCTTCTCTTAAGAATAGACTGATGTATATAATGTGGCCTAAAATTACTCTAGATTTTCATACAAGCTGCACTAATAATTGATTAATGATAAAGCCAGTAATAAAGGATTGATATATATAATGTGGCCTAAAATTAATCTAGATTTTCTTACAAGGTGCACTAACAATTAATTAATGATAAAGCCTGAAATAGAGCAAATTAGATTGTAACGGTTCGCTTTATGGAGTCGCTCACTTGCATTCTGTCTCTTACAGCGGTAGTTAACAGGCGAAACTTTCCAGAACATATTATAGCTACTTAAGCTACTTAGGTGCTCTGATACAGCTTAAATGTAATGACACAAGTCTTATACCCAACAGTAGCTAGTGGGGGAGTACAACATAAGTGTTATGAATGTGCCCATTTTAAACCTATTTATATCTTCCTTATCATTCCATATTATCCAACGGCCCTTCTTGCTTGATATTACCCGTTTTTAAATGTATTTTAGTTGCATTATCCTTCTGCATAACCCTGCCGTAGCACCGTGGATTAATGGCCTGCTTGGCAACACGAGGCCGAGGGATCAATTCCTGCTGATGTAAGGTTGGGCAATAGGCTGTCTTTGTAAAAGAGACTTAGTAACTGAACCGTCAATTCGACGCCCTACGTCGACACCCATAAATGGCTCAGGAAGATCTTTATTCTTTTTTTATCTTTCTGCAAAGTCCCAATACTCTCATTATTGTTATTATTTTTCACAAATTATGCAACGAAGTACATTTTTTACTATTTAGTATTTGAGATTGAGTTTACCCTAATGTATTAAGAGGGGGAGGGGGTAACTCGTTAATAGAATGTAATTAATCTAGAATTCATTTACAAAGTGTTTTCGTAAAATGCCTATCTCTACATAGAAGTTAATATATATTAACTTTCAGGTACAGAGGCTACAGGTAATAATTTTCCAGTAAATATGTTAATAAAACTGGAAAAGAATAATTTTGATAATAAAAATAATACTATATATAATAATAATAAAACTAGGTTAATAATAATTTTCCAGTAAGACATAAAAACAATGTACAAAACCCCGCGGAATGGGCCACGGTTGCTATAAAAGTAAACCTGATATTGCTAGAGTTCCTCAGCAACTTCTCAAATATTTTAGTCTGCGCAAAAATTATAACTTAGCTCTGGAATACATTGCATAATTTGAGTATTCACTATGTTGACGCATTGGTATTTTTAGCATGTCAAAAATAGACATGAATAGACAGCATGTCAAAGACCGATCGTGCGAGTGTGAGTGTGAGAGAGACCGTGGTCTAGCTGCTCTCTCTGTAAAAAAAATTCTTGGTTTCCAAATAGGACATAGTATGATCCAAGGAGTTATAACTGATTTATTAATGCCTTCACAATGATTTATCATTGTACTTATTGGTTTAGCCTTCCAATACAAGTGCATGCTTCTTTGGGGATCAACAAGATAACCGAGCTACAATCAGACAAAGAAAAATGCCCCACTGGCTGGCTTGGATTGGCCCTTAAAGATGGAATATCAACTAGTTCCCAGAGACGAGGGTCAATGATACCGGAGCAAGGCCTCGTACAATGGGAATGCGGGTTGGGCTCAGCGAGCACATTTAGGGGTCCAACTTCATGGTCCACGGCCGTCTGACTAGTCGGTCACATATTAGCGGCAGTATCTGATAATTCTGTTAAATTACCTGCAAAATCTCCGGTCCCAGGATATCTTCTGAGCAGTTTGAAACGTAGCCCAAAATCTTCTTCTTATCACACTGAGCCATTAAACTGACGTATTCCAAATGGAATTTTCTGCTGAATAACTGCCCAGACTCTGATGCCGAAGAACAGCTGGCAAACTCTGAACTGAAAGACGAAACTAATTTGATCAAACTAAGTGTGTAAATGTTTACATCTTACGTAAACCATTAGAAATTTTGGTACTTGTATGATGTATCTCCAACCACTCAAGTTGTTCATTTTATTGGCACATTGTAGAACCGTTTTAATGCATTAGTTTCTTTCAGATTAACGTGAGACAAGACAAAGAGAAGTGACAGAATAGATGGAAAATATATAATTTGGGCTACAT
This sequence comes from Artemia sinica, assembly GCA_027921565.1. NCBI lineage: Eukaryota > Metazoa > Arthropoda > Branchiopoda > Anostraca > Artemiidae > Artemia > Artemia sinica. The sequence continues at coordinate 33,531,118 of CM051261.1, read as the reverse complement.
ATTTGCACATTACGGGGGGGGGGAGAGTAAAGTATTTGGACAGTGTGAAGTTAGAAAACAATTCTTAGTACATAATATGCAGAATAATTGTACCTAAGACATTAGGCATGCAGACCCGCTATAATTTACCCCCCTCCTCTAATGTGCAAATATATAGCCCAAACTTGTTTCTGAAGTATGATATTTTTATCAGACTTCATTAGGTATATTTCATTAGGATTGAGCGTCAGAGAAACATGTTCTACCTAGATGAAGAATATTAGTTTGAGATAATTGAGAAGTGCCTGAGTTTTCAAACACCTTTGGTCCTCAGTTTTATAGATTATGAGCAAGCGTTCGATTCTGTTGATAGAAGAGCTTTAGTAAAGGTTTTATCCTTGTATGGTATACCAGACAAATACATTAAAGTGATTAGTGCTATGTACGAGAATAACACTGCTGCGGTTAAGGTAGGAAATGAGGTCAGCAGCTGGTTTTGTATTAAATCAGGAGTTAAGCGGGGTTGTGTTCTATCCCCCTTTGTATGGATTATTTTGATGGACTTTGTTTTAAGGAGCACAGGAAAGGCAATGGACGGCCATGGAATCAAATGGGGAGGAAAAAGTCTCCTGGACTTGGATTATGCTGAAGATTTAAGCATCCTAGATGAAAGTATGAGCAAAATGAATGAAGTTTTAGAGGTTTTGCGAGTTCAGGGTGCTAGAATTGGTTTGAAAATTAATGTTAGGAAGACTAAGTCACTAAGGCTAGGAATAAGTGAAGATGAAAAGGTGACGTTGGGTAATGAAAAGATTGATCAGGTGGGCAGCTTCACTTACCTGGGTAGTATTATTAGTAAAGATGGTGGGAGCAGTGAAAATGTTAATATAGAATAGCCAAGGCTCAGGGTGTTTTTTCACAGTTAAAAAAAAGTCTGGAAGAATAGGAAGATAAGTCTGCAAACCAAGATTAGAATATTAGAAGCTACAGTGATGACAGTGGTCAAACATGGCTCTGAAGCATGGACGCTCCGAAAAGCGGATGAAGATTTGCTAGATGTCTTCCAGAGAAATTGCTTAAGGATTGTTCTGGGTACCCGGCTGACTGACCGTATTTCAAACAATAGGCTATACGAAAAATGTGGTTCAATACCGCTCTCTAGGGCTATAATGAAAGAAAGGTTGAGGTGGCTAGGGCACGTTGTGCGGATGAAGGATGACAGATTGCCGAAGATTGTTCTTTTTGGCCAACAATCTAGGGCTAAACAGAAAGCAGGTCGTCCCCGTCCGGGGTGGGAGGACGTCAAAAAGAAAGATTTAAGGGAAATGGAAACTTCGTGGGCCGGTGTAAAAAAGGGAGGCTTTGAATAGATTGGGGTGGAGGAGGAGGAGCGTGCGTAGCTGTGTTGGCCTCAGGCAGCTTGGTGCTGCGCTGAGTTGTTAGTAGTAGTAGTATATCACACAAGTACCAAAATTTTACAGTAGATAAAATTTTGGTTCTAAAAAGTTAGAAGGTTCGTGGACAATCATATATATATATATATATATATATATATATATATATATATATATATATATATATATATATATATATATATATATATACATAATATATATATACATATATATATATATATATATATATATATATATATATATATATATATATATATATATATATATATATATATATATATATATATATATATATATATATATATATATATATATATATTATATATATATATATATATATATATATATATATATATATATATATTATATATATATATATACATAATATATATATACATATATATATATACATATATATATATATATATATATATATATATATATATATATATATATATATATATATCTATATATATATATATATATATATATATATATATATATATATATATATATATATATATATATATATATATATATATATATATATATATATATATGTACTTATATACATATTTGTATTATCAGTATTTGTGGCATAATGAATTTGTGCTTATAACCATAATTATTTATTTTCTATTCCTGACACATCCCTAGGAAAACTTGCCTTTGTAAGTTCCTGGGCAGGCTAGAAGATTTAGTTGAATGACCTTGTTTTTCATGTATTATATATATATGTATGTATTTTGTTAAGTTTTATTCTTATTAATAAGCTTAACTCTTAAAACTTAACTCTATATAGGTAAAATAACACTAAAAAAGCTTCTAACCAAAGTATTGGAATTATCAACATTGGTTTGAATTATATTCCGAACTCTGAGAGCAATATTAAAGGGAACATTATGTAAAGCGGCAATAACTATGAAACTACTTTTGTGTTCCATGATAACAATAAATCAAACACAAAATGCATTAATATCATAAGAGGCAGACCCAAGTAGCGCTTTCAGGGTGAAACCAAAGAAACAAACAGAGATTATTTTATTATGTTTTCGTGTTAAAAAGTATTCTTTAATTCCATTTGGTTAACTTTTGTAATGCATTTTCGTATTAGCTAATCACATTATTTTTTATATTTGTAGTGAAAATAGCGCCGTATTTTTAAAACCAGGTTAACTAACATTGAGCAACAGATTTGGGCTGAAAAGGATATGCAATTTCTAGAGACAAAAATAACCTTACTTTTTTAAAATCCTGATCGGTCAAAAACATTAAGTCCATAAAAAACAATCAGTCTGGACTCACTCGCAATATATTTCTTCTGTACACCCTGTTGCTCTGAGACAGAAACTATTTATAATCAAAATTTTGAGCAACAAATGTTCCTTTGAGAAGCATATCTTACCAAATCCATCAAAGAAATAAGTAAGGAAGTTAAAAGACAGATTCATTAAAGTTTAAAAAAGTTAAAAAAAAGGAAGTTAAAAAAAGATTAATCGGTGTTCAAATAATGCACTATCTATCTTGCATAAAACATTTCGTAGGAATATTTGGCGTAAGTTCGTGTCCATGAGCGTTGAAAATGGTTTTTAGCATATTTTAGAATAGACTCAGTGGAACTGACTTATAAAAAAATATTTAGCTTTACATGAGAAAATATTATTTTTAGTCATTCTATCTGTGTTAATCCTTATTTTAAGAAAAATTTCAAGTTATGAGCCAATCCAGTACTTTGACTTTAACACTTCTAAGATAAAAAAAGTGGACTTGGTCAAACTAGCTCTTGATAGGTTCCGAATATGGCTATATTCTTTCTCAGAGAATACAAAAAAAATCCCAACTGCACAGCTAATATAAAAATATAATTGTTAATTAATCCGAAGATCATATTATAGCCCGAAAATGCACACTTTTCGAACATGCAGCAAAACACATCCAATGAGCGTTCAAATTCCCTGTATCACTGACACATATTGGGCGCATAGAAATTAATCAATGCAGGCGATTAAACCAAATGACCAGGTCTACAAAAATGGAATTAATCTAAGAAATAATATTAACTTAATTTTGCAATTAATAAACTTATGCTAAAAAAACTCAAATAATTTCCTTTTCTGTTCAATCTCATTTTTGATACTTCCTTGTTGTCGAACGGTGTTGTCAAGTGTAGCTTATTGTCTGATATAAAAAAGTGTTAAAGTGGTAACATTAAAAGTGAGATGGATGGTATCCTAGCCTAGGTAAATTTCGTGTAGGAAAAGAAAACAGCAATCGCTACAGACTGTTGCAATTTTATAGGTATAACAATTTAGTTATAACCAAACGGTGTAAGGTCATAAAATGGCATATAAGTAAACATGGTATTCACGTCATGGTAAGACAGCAAACCTTACTGATTATATTATTGTAAACCGAAGACTGATAGGATCAATACAAGATACTAGGGTATATAGGAGTGCTGTTATTGATGTTAAAAGTACAGATCATCATCCAGTAGTGTCTAGGGTTAATTTAAAGCTGAAATTTCGGAAGGGTAACTAACTCCCGGGGAGTTATGATGTTGGTAAACTCCAGGATGAGAATTTGAGAGAAACTTTCCAGGAACAGTTGAATACTAATCTCGACAGTTGAAAATTTGACAATGTGGAAGATTTTTTAGGATTGAATAATTTTAGGAAAATAATTTGTTAAGTAGGTGATGGTGTTTTACGGAAGAGAGTTAGGACCGCAGCTAGGAATATTAGTGAAAACACTTTATGTTTGATAGAAGAGAGAAGGGGCCTGTTCAAGATTTATCTGAGTGATGGATCATATATGAAAACAAAAGGAATGTAAAGAAAGTGGAGAAAGCATTAAAATATGAACTAAGGAGGTGTGAAATGGAGGCCATGGATAAAATTGCCGAGGATCTGGAAGATGCAGCTAAGCGGCATAATAGTAAAATATTGTACTGGCATGTTAATAAATTGAGAGGGAGTAGTCAATCTGGACTTGTTCCAGTTAAAGATAGGAACGGAACCACAATTAGTGATAAGGAGAAAATTAAAGAGAGATGGGCAGAACATTTGAGAATGTGATTGAGTTCCAGGAAAAGATACAGAGGAAAATGAAGAAGTTTGTGATACCTTGGATGTGAAGGAAGATTTATTTTGTGAGGAAGAATTAGTGACAGTACTAAAAGGATTAGAAATAATAAGGCGCAAGGTGCTGATAGTGTGCTAAGTGCGTTTCTTAAATATGGCGGCTCTGAGGTTAGAAATAAGTAACTGAAGACTTTGAATATGATTTTTGAAAAAGGGGAAGTACTAGCGATTTTAGGAAAACCTTAATTAAACCACCATATAAGAAAGGTGACAAGAGGAGTGTGGTAATAATCGAGGCATTAGTCTGGTCTCTGTAGGTAGCAAATTACTTAGTAATATTATACTTTTTAGACTGAGAGATGCTGTAGACAAAGGTTTAAGAGAAGAAGTGCTGTTTTAGAAAGGGTAGAGGATGTGTCGACCAAATTTTCACTCTTAGGTCAATAATTGAGAAGTGCCTGAGTTATCAAAAGCCTTTGGTCCTCAGTATTATAGATTATGAGCAAGCGTTCAGTTCTGTTGATAGAGGAGCTTTAGGAAAGGGTTTATCCTTGTCTGGTATACCAGACAAATACACTAAAGTGATTAGTGCTATGTACGAGAATAACACCGCTGCGGTTAAGGTAGGAAATGAGGTTAGCAGCTGGTTTCGTAATAAATCAGGAGTTAAGCAGGGTTGAGTTCTATCTACCTTTATGTGGATCATTTTGATGGATTTTGCCTTAAGAAAAGGTGACGCTGGGTAACGAAGAGATTAATCAGGTGGAAAGCTTCACTTACCTTGGTAGTATTATTAGCAAAGACGGTGGAAGCAGTGAAGATGTTAATAGTAGAATAACCAAAGCTCAGAGTAGTTTTTCACAGTTAAAAAAAGTTTGGAAGAATAGGAAGATAAGTCTGCAAACCAAGATTAGAATATTGGAAGCTACAGTGATGACAGTGGTCAAATATGGCTCTGAAGCATGGTCGCTCCGAAAAGCGCATGAAGATTTGCTAGATGTTTTCTAGAGAAATTGCCTACGGATTGTTCTGGGTACCCGGCTAACTAACCGTATTTCAAACAGTAGGCTGTACGAAAAGTGTGATTCAATCCCGCTTTCTAGGGTTATAATGAGAGAAAGGTTGAGATGGCTGGGACACGTTCTGCGGATGAAGGATAACAGATTGCCAACGATTGTCCTTTTCGGCGAACCATCTAGGGCTAAAGGAAAGCAGGTCGTCCACGGTTGGGGTGTGAGGACGTCATAAAGAAAGATTTAAAGGAAATGGAAACTTCCTGGGGAGGTGTAAAGAGGGAGGGTTTTGAATAGATTGGGATGGAGGAGGAGCGTGCGTAGCTGTGTTGGCCTCAGCCGGCTTGGTGCTGCGATGAGTTGTTAGTAGTAGTAGTTATTTCCTGAAATATATTTTTGTGCTATTTCTAGTACTCAATTTTTTCCAAAATAGTACCTTGATAGAGCATATGACCAAAATAGTACTTTTACAGTATAGTCCACGCAGTACAATATAGTGCTTTTATTTTTTTTACTATGGAAATTTTTGTAAGAAGTACTTTTTGACACGTAATATTTTTTAATAAGAATAAATTTTTTTCGAAGCGTGACAAATCTACAATAACGTATTTTATTGTTGCGTTTGAAGTACAAATAAGAGTTTCGCACAGGACAGGTTCTGTTATGAAAACAGTAAAGACACGATACCATAATAAATTCCAGTTAATCACTCTACTCATCACGCAACACACAACCCAAGACTCATCGAACAACAGTTAATAACGCAACACACGCACAATCCCCCACAAGATAGGACATGAAAAACGTTAACAAGCTAAAGAGAAGAACAGGTTTTATTTAAAAAAAAGTCTTAAATTTTCCAGTGGTTCACAGCAGATGATTTATTTTTGTCAGTTAAAAGGTATGTCGTCTCTTACATTTTAACTAAAAACCCTATCATGGATGCAGCAGTAGCTGCAACTTAGTAAAGAGTGAACCACAGCCCATAGTAACTGCAATTTAAAAATTCGTCTAAAAAAAAAAGACTGTAAAGGTAGAAAAGTTTACCATTTAAAGTAATTCAGGAATAAGAACGATTATCCAGGTTAATATTAATAGTGAAAAATTATTGCCAAACAAATTTCAAGAATTTGAAAAAGAGCTTAAAAATCCTTGACTATGCCGGTGGATCGACATGAAAAGTGCAGCATTTGGATTACCATGGTCAAAAACCGCAAACTAGAGGTTTTCAGCCCCCCCACCCCCCCAAAGGAAAATCCCATTTTTGTTTTGCAGCAATGGTTGTGTCAATTTTTATTTTTTTTTCTTTTCAGCAGAGAATATGCCACGATCTTAATAGTTTGATATAAAGTCAAAACAAAGTTAGGTTTTTATTAGTATAGTTAATCTAAATGTTTATTGTAGTTGATAAAATATTTGATTCCAGATTGAAGGCACCAAGTTGTGGTGACCTCCATCCAAGCTCTTATCTCAAATGACGAGTAATTTAACATTACTGTTCAAGTATACGCAGAAAACCGCAAAGAGATATATATAGCTTGATCGGAACATCTAGTCAAGTATTCTAACAAACAAAACTATAAATTAACTACATATTAAATGAAATTAACACGTAGTGTAGTTAATAAAGTACATTAGAAGGCTACTGCTCTAACTCCTTAGTCGTCTACCAGCCTATGAGAAGACAATTTTTTTTTTTGTTTTGCAATAGCCAAACTGAAAAACAAATCCTTTTAACTAAATCTTCTAGCCTGCTCATGAACTTCCAAAACGTTGTCCTAGGGGACATGCCAGGAATAAGGAAAAAATAATGCTCGTTATAAGCGTAAATTAGTTATATATATATATATATATATATATATATATATATATATATATATATATATATATATATATACATATATATATATATATATATATATATATATATATATATATATATATATAATATATATATATATATATATATATATATATATATATATATATATATATATATATATATATATATATATATATATATATATATATATATTTCCTTGCTGAGTTGACTGCAGTGACCGTAACGACAAAAAAAAACCCAGCAAAAACTCCTTCATACACCGTAAAATACTGCGTAGCAATTAGCAATTTGAAATTAGCCTTTAGCAATTTGCATTTTTTTTTACGAAGCTCAAAAAGGCAAGATATTTAGAGAAAGAGAAACATAGTATAATAAAACAGTTAATTTATTTTATTGGAGTGGCAGCCCTGATGTGAACACTTGGACGATTTTGACGTACAAGTTATGAATGGCCATTAAATACCATAAATCCTCCACGAATCATCAAAGTATCCCTTTTCGTTTTGCCTATGATGCACTTATTCACCTTTTTGTTGAGGAAAAGACTGCTCGAAATTCTGGCCTTTTGAAATGCAGTGTTTTAGAGTTACGTGTCTTCTAAAGCTGTCTGTCTTTGACCGTTTTCGATGATTGAGCATCAAGGCTTTTAAATTTTAGATTTACGAAGATATTACTAATTTCCCTCGAAAATTCAGCTTAATGCTTAGACAGATACGCTCTTGAAACCAAGAAATACACTGCATTTTTGCAGCCTTTAGGAAGAACTTTTTCCTTAATTGCAGCACACAAAAGTTTTGTTCAAAGATTTTACCTGGTTTCCAGTAGCTTTCCCATAAACTCATATCGTTTCGTGTGATTCGATGCGAGGTTATCCATTACTTTTTGAATGAGATCATAATTAAATTTTATCAAAAATTCTATCAGCTCCCCCATACAGGACTCCAAAACTGCTTCAAGATTCTCCATAAGCGCACTGATCATTTTTGGCTGCCACGAGGAATTTTCCTGAGTTAAAACAGACTTCATATAGGGCAACGCTAGATGACGTCTACTCAGATCACTCACTAGACAACGAAAAACACTATCATATTGCTTTTCTGCTCTGTATAGTTGCTCAGACACTCGATAGCTAAAAAAGAAAAGAAAATTAATAAATAAAAATAAACCCAACATGAGAAACAAGTTTAAAAAATATATTCTAATCTGTTATCAACTACAAAATAAATTATCTGACTCTTAAACATGGCAGCTTAAGTTATCTGAAAGAGTAAATCGGTGCATATTTTATCGTACGAGAACTGAAGAGTGCTTTTTTAATCTTAAATAATTTCTAAGACCACACTGCTTTTCCATTTTAAAAAAAAAATTTAAACAAGAAAAACGGGTTTTAATTTTCTATAAAGCAGTGAAATACAAAACAATTAATTATACACAAATACTCCGAATATTTAATCTATGTTGTTGAGATTATAATCTTACTTTATAAAATTAATAAGTCTCCTAAATCTAAGCCAATAACTAATCTGAAAATAATCACGTGATTTTATACAGCGTGTAACTGAAGCAAGTATTTCTCCGAGAAACTTTTACAATCATCCAGTAGGTTTTGGGATGCTTACAAGAGATTATACGTTTTTTTTTTTCTTTTCCATGCTGAAGCCTGAAGATAAGCGTAAAAGATTGTAGATAAAAAACAGTCAGTAGGTTTCATTAAAAGGTCAGACATTGTGTTCGTAGTTTGGCGTAGTTAGGTATCAGTTCCACAGATTACAATAGAACTAACATCCAACTTCGCATTTGGCCGCTAAAAACAGCATGAAGAAAAAGGGAAATCAAATTGGAGACATTTCTCCAACAGAGTGGTATTCCTAAATTTGTATGTGTTAGGGCAAAGTATTCTTAACAATCGAGCATTCTTTGAATTTCTTTGGAACAGGCATAAAAAAGAAATCCGAGAGCAGTCTACAGGACATCCCTTACGGAAAAAGAGAACAATAATCATCTTAAAATACGTTTTATTTCATCTGTCCCCTCAAAAAAAAAAAAAAAAAAAAAAAAAAAAAAAAAAAAAAAAAAAAAAAAAAAAAAAAAAAAAAAAAAAAAAAAAAAAAAAAAAAAAAAAAAAAAAAAAAAAAAAAAAAAAAAAAAAAAAAAAAAAAAAAAAAAAAAACTCTGACCTATATTTCAGACCAATGGTTTTACCAATTTTATTTTTCCTTACCCCCCCCCCCCCCCCCCCCCCACCGACAAAATCCCTGAATAGGATTTCCAAATTTTTTTTAAGGTGTTACCTAATATCCGGCAAGGATACCGAAAAATAAGTCCACAAAACTCCGTGTGACCATAGGAGAACAACGTGAACCCGGAAATCAAAAGACCAAAAGTCGTAAAACCTTGTCTGAGGGGTGTGCGTCTACTAACTAAAAATACTGAGTTATCTTTTGAAAATGGCACAACAATCAAAGAATCCAAAATCGCTCCGTTTGTACAGTTTAATGATTATTTCTTTAGCCTTTTAATGGGGAATCCTTTACGCCTGAACCAGATTTTTCATAGAAACAGAAAAAAGGATACCATAGTAAAATTCTACAAAAAAATATTTACTATACTGGTTAAGCTTCCAAGTTAAGGTGAGAATCAGTACCTCATATTGTCTATAATGTGTTAGAGGTAATTAATTGGTTAGAAAAAAAAAGAAAAGGAAAAAAAGGGAAACGAAAGAAGAAGAAAAGACCTGTTTTCATACTTTAGCAATTGAGATAAACAAGCACTTGAACAAGGTCTTGACCTTACTCACCTATCCAATTACCTAGGACAAAATTGTGTAACAAAACAGTCAACAAAAACGAAATGTCCAAATCCATATTAAAAGAAGTCGTATTGATGACAGGGTGGTGCATTCATAGAAAAATCCATGAGTGTTTTATGATACTTATATAGTTGCCAAATGTAAGCCCAAATATTCCCTTTGCCATATGTTCTCAAGTTATATTTTGTTTGCCATATTTTTACATGAAATCCAAATTGTGTATCCCACAATTTAAAAAAGAATTATCTATTTATAGAAAATGATAAGTAACTTTCTGGTACTATTATTCACTGGTTTTTACTATTATTCACTGTCTTTTAAACATGTTTTACTTTATAGGAGGTAGGCAAGGGCCCCTGCAATAAATATTTCAAGGTGATAAGGGGGCAGACTTATAAAATATTTCATGAGGGAGTGAACTGAGGTTTGGATACAAAAGTTGACAGAAAAGCGTAAAATTTATTCCCGTATACTAGATATTTTTTCAATTTTAATATTTTTGATCTTCTAGGGATAAGACGAGGGGAGGGGGGAACATTTATGCTTTTATCGCACTTTTTTTCTCACTTCAACTGATATAACTTACAAGCCAGCTCGTTCTGCCATAGATAAGAGTTTTCCAGGCCCGACTACTTTCGATACGTCAATAGTTTTGACGTGCAGGAGCTCAATCAATGCTTGTTGCTTCTCTTCGTGTCGCTCACCGGTATCGGGCTGTGTTATAAATTCCAAAATCTCAAGAAGTAATTGATCGTCCAGGGAAAGAGGGGGGAATGGCTAACTGACGAGTTATAAAAGTAAATAAAGCACCAACTTGCAGAGACTGAAAGAGAAATGACAGTTTTATCGAACCGATTTCATCCCTTGAATTTTTTTTTAGCCCTTGAACAACTTCTGAAATATTTCAACCAATGCATAAATTACAACTTAGTTCATGAGCGCTCTGACAAATTTTGAGATTCTGCTCCATTTTATCGACCAACGAAAAGTGCTTTTGAGGCAACTTTCAATCTTCTGTTTTAAACATCTTCATAAAGGTACCTCTCTGGACAAAGTAGGAATGCTTTCTATAAATTAAATTAGATTGCATCAAAATCAGTGTTAAAATATTTGTAGATACGTAAAATAGAATAGTACTTAAATAATAACGACTTAAAAAACATTAACTTGCACTTTTAAAGAGTCGGTGATAGGAAAATTTGGTATACAGATTATGATTATGGACTCAGTCCTGTGTTTTGACCATCCCTGAGTCGCCCCCCCCCCCCCAACACACACGCACTTACACACACGAGATAAAGCGCACATTAATATACGTTGGATATTACATGAAGTCGGATCGACGCAGAGAAAATGTACACTGTCTTCACCGAAAAGCTAAGAAAAGGTCATGTCCTATTACCTTGCATATTCCCCCCCCCCTAACGCACACCCAATCAAATAAATGGTTTTACACACATTTCAAAATTGTCCGACATCTGCAATTTTCTTCAACACTCTTGGTGAGAAATTATTCAATAGATGCGGTGATGCGCAAGAACAAGCTGACCCATTTTGCGGACATTCGAGTTTGAAAAAACGTGTAAGCAGTCCGCTAACTGATCAATTTTGACTTCTAGTTAAATTTTTAGTCATAGGCAGCGCAATAGCGCTGCCTAACTAAAGAACGATGTTGGCACAATGTATTTTTTTTCCTTTAGACCAGGGCACTTCGTATCGAAGGAGTAATTGTAGAAACTTCAAAAATGGCTCATTCGATTGGAAATTCAAAGGGCTAGTGCCTTTTTAATAGTCGAAAGTGATTGGAGGGCAACTAACCCTCCTCTCATGCCCACCTTTCCCCCAAACACATCCAATCCAAAATTTTGAGATAGCCATTTTGTTCAACGTAGTTGGTTCTGAAAAATTAGGTCTTTGAGGATGACGACCCCCCCCCAAGAGCCCTTAGGGCAAGGGTCATAAGTTATGCCCTGGGAGCATATATAAGGGTATCATAGAAAGCGTTTTCGTAGAAACTTCAAAATGGGCTCTTTCGATTGGAAATTGAAATGGCTAGTGCCCTTTTTAATAGTCAAAAGTGATTGGAAGGTAACTAACACCCCTTCCACGCCCACCATTTCCCCAAACACATCCAATCAAAATTTTGGGATAGCCATTTTGTTCAATGTAGTTTTTGAAAGTTTTTGAAATTATATCTTTGAGCAGGAAACTCCCCCCACAGTCTTCAGGGCAAGGGTTATAAGTTATGCCCTGGGGCATATAATATTTTTATTGAAAGCTTTGTCGTAAAAACTTCAAAAAGGGCTCATTTGATCGGAAATTCAAAGAGCATAGTAGAAAGTGATTGGAGGGCAACTAAACCCCCTCTCACGCCCACCTTTTCCCAAATACATCCAATTAAATTTTGAGATAGCCATTTTGTTCAACGTAGTTGAAAGTTTTGGAAATTAGGTCTTTAAGGATGACAACACCCCCCTCCCCCCATAGCCCTCAGGGCAAGGGTTGTAAGTTATGCCTCGGGGACATAGAAGGTTTTTATAGAAAGCGTTATCGTAAAAACTTCAAAAAGTGCTATTCGATTGGAAATTGAAATGGCTAGTGCCCTTTTTAATTGTAGAAAGTAATTGGAGGGCAGCTAACCCCCCTCTCACACCCACCATTTCCCCAAGCACAAACAATTAAAATTCTGAGATAGCCATTTTTTTCAACGTAGTGGAAAGTTCTGGAAATTAGGTTTTTGAGGATGACACCCGCCCCCACCACAGCCCTCAGGGCAAGGGTTGTAAGTTATGCCCTGGGGGCATTTGAAGTTTTTATAGAAGGAGTTGTCGTAAAACTTCAAAAAGGGCTCATTCAATTGGAAATTGAAAAGGATAGAGCCGTTTTTAATAGTCAAAGGTGATTGAAGAACAACTAACCCCCCTCTCACGCCCACCATTTCCCCAAACACATCCAATCAAAATTTTGCGATATTCATTTTGTTCGACTTAGTTGAAAGGTCTGAAAATTAGGTCTTTGAGGATGACACCCCCTCCCCCCAACTCTCAGGGCAAGGGTTGTAAGTTATGCCCTCGGGTCATATATGATTTTTATAGAAAGTTTTGTCGTAGAAACTTCAAAAAGGGCTCATTTGATTGCAAATTGAAAGGGCTAGTGCTCTTTTTAATAGTCGAAAGTGAATGGAGAACAACTAACCCCCCTCTCACGCCCACCATTTCCCCAAACACATTCAATCAAAGTTTTGAGATAGCCATTTTGTTCAACGTAGTTGAAAGTTCTGGAAATTATGTATTTGAGGATTACAAACTCCGAGAACCCCGAGGACAAAGGTTGTAAGTTATGCCCTGGGGGCATATAAGGTTTTCTATTGATAGCGTTGTCGTAGAAACTTCAAAAGGGGCTCATTCAATTAGAAATTGAGAGGGCTGGTGCCCTTTTTAATAGTCGAAAGTGATTGGAGGGTAACTAACCCCCATCTCACGCTCACTATTTCCCCAAACACATCCAATCAAAACTTTCAGATAGCCATTTTGTTCAACGTAGTTGAAAGGTCTGGAAATTATGTCTTTGAGGATGACAACCCTCCCCCATATCCTTCAAGACAAGGGTCGCAAGTCATGCCTTTGGGGCATTTACCGTTTTTATTGAAATTTTTGTCGTAGAAGCTTCAAAAAGGCCTCATTTGATTGGAAATTGGGAGGACTAGTGCCTTTTTTTTAGTCAAAAGAGATCAGACGGAAAATGTCTTCCTCCACGCCTATCATTTCCTCAAACAGTTCCAATCAAAACTTCGATATAGCCATTTTGTTAAGCCTATCAGAAAGGTCTGTAAATTATGTCTTTGAGGATAACAAATGTCCTCCTCAAAAACATAGTTTTGACCTGGAAATCCACTACGCTGAACATAATGGCTATCTCAAAATTTTGATTGGATGTGTGTCGGGAAATGGTGGGCGTGGAAGGGGTGTTAGTTGCCTTCCAATCACTTTCGACTATTAAAAAGGGCACAAGCCACTCAAATTGCCAATTGAATGAGACAACTTCTTCGATACGAAATGCCCTGGTCTAAAGGAAAAAAAAATAATGAATAATACGTTGTGCCAACATCGTTCTTATATGCCCCCAGGGCATAACTTACAACCCTTGCCCTGAGGGCTGTGGGGGAGTGTCCTCCTCAAAAACATAATTTCTACCTGGATATCAACTATGCTGAACAAAATGGCTATCTCAAAATTTTGATTGGATGTGTTTCGGGAAATGGTGGGCGTGGAAGGGGTGTTAGTTGCCTTCCAATCAAATTCGACTATGAAAAAGGGCACAAGCCCCTCCAATTTCCAATTTAATGAGCCCTTTTCGAAGTTTTTACGACAACTTCTTCGATACGAAGTGCCCTGGTCTAAAGGAAAAAAAATAATAAATAATAATACATTGTGCCAACATCGTTCTTATACGGCCCCAGGGCATAACTTAAAACCCTTGCTCTGAGGGTTGTGGGGGAGTGACCTCCTCAAAAACATATTTTCTATCTGGAAATCAACTACGCTGAACAAAATGGCTATCTCAAAATTTTGATTGGATGTGTTTGGGGAATGATGGACGTGGGAAGGAGGCTAGTTGCCCTCCAGTTACTTTCGACTATTAAAAAGGGCACTAGCCACTCTAATTTCCAATCGAATGAGCCCTTTTCGAAGTTTCTACGACAGCTCCTTCGATACAAAGTGCCCTGGTCTTAAACCAAGAAAAAAAATGATACATTTTGCCAACATCGTTCTTTACTTAGGCAGCGCTATTGCACTGCCTATGACTGTTTCCAAACCCATCTTCAATTACATGATTGAATTGGGCTTCAGAACCCTGTCATTGATCCTTATAATTGGGGAAGAAGACTCCAGAACGGCATGCTGTACCCTATCCTCACGGATGTACCAGAGGCGAAAAAGAAAATTCTCACCGTCGTGAAGTGTGGTTGTAAGGGATCCTGTGATAGTGACCGATGCAGCTGTCATCGAAATGGCATCGAATGCGACACTGCTTCCAAATCTTGCAAAAGAACTAGTTGATCAGCTGCTCAGATCCAAATTGAAGATGAAGAAGACATGTGATTAATTAAATAAATGTTATGAATCTCAATCCTTTTGCAATTTCAAATTATTTTAAATTTTTTGTTCAAATTAAAGTCAATGATTTAACTAGTTGTGAAAAGTTGCTTGTTGGATTCTAAAAGTTTGGGGTGGTCACGTTTAGGGTAAAGGGGAGGAGGTGGGTAAATTGACATGGTCATAACTGTTTTTCTGCATTAGCTGTCCAATTTTTTTCTCTATGAATGAAACTTTGGGTAATGTTGTTCTTAGACCTTTATCGACACCTGATTTATGGGCAGGAGGGAGGGGGGTTGGGGAAAGAACATGAGCGTACAAAGCAAAAGTTTACTGAAATTGTCGTATGTATTCTGTTTTTACAATAAGAAAGCTTATCTAAACTAAATTCTAATCGCTTAATATGTTCGTTTACATATTAAACGATGGCCGAACTGTCAAAAAAAAACAACTAACAACTATTTTAGCATACTAAAACAAAGCAAAAGATTATTCCAAATTAGATTTTCACACATTGCTATTATTCAAAAACTGGAGGAGGAGCGTACGTAGCTGTGTTGGCCTCAGGCGGCTTGGTGCTGCGGTGAGTTGTTAGTAGTAGTAGTAGTATTACTCGAAACTAAGCATGGGCCCTCTTCTGTTATTTTTGAAGAAACAGAAAAAAAACAGGACTTGAATGAAAAAGAAGAGGTAAACAAAAAACAGGAGACTATTTCTGTTCTGCTTTTTGGTAAAAACGGAAAACAACTGTTTTCTTTAAACCTTGCTAATACCTTGTTTCAAGACGAAACAAGGTGGCATATTATTATACAAAGACACAATTATTACACGAAAGAACAGTTACTGAGATGGACCGGACCTGCCGCACGTTTTAGATCCATGGCAGGTTGTCACATTGAAATTTTTCAATGCATGCAGCAAAATTTGAAAAAAGAACAGCACATTTGAAGACAGAAATCAATTCTAGTGATCCATTATGAGCAAATTATTCATTCCAAAAGCTACCCCGTCTTTTGCCTATAAATAAATACTTCACTGGACGGGGTACTTCACCTCGATCTGCAGCTCGGGTAATCGGCTCCCATAAAGCTCCTCATTCAATAAAGACACACAGACGGGGATTACAGTTTAAATGGACACATCCTTGGGAACTGCAGTTTTTCCGTTGAAATATTCTTTTCTACTATCCCTTTATTCCAAAAAGGTGATTACGCTAATTTGAATAAATTTATCCCAAAATTCCCTATTGCCAGTCTTATGCAAACTACTAGTAATTTGACAAGAAAATCTTTTCCAATTAACATAATTACTGAAACATCAAAATATTCACTATAGACCTATCCCAAGTTCCAATTTATGCTCCAAAAAAGTTAAAAAAGAATAGCAATTTAGAAAACAGAAGAGAATCGAAATAAAAAAAAAATAGTTCTATTCGTCTGATAGCTACTAATGCTTAAGTCAACTACTTCGGGCGAATTTGTGCCGTGAAAAACATTTTATACATTTAAATCAGTGAAATTTTACCAAAAGTGAAAATTTCAAAACAGAACACAATCTTGGTGTAAGATTCCTTTTCTTACGTAGCTCTTAACAACAAAAGGGTAATACTTTTGATACCTCTTTCCACATACAACTGTCACTACCATAACAAGTGTACAACAGCCTTACTTCTCCCCCAGTTTTGTGGATAAAACTTCCGGCTATAAATAAAAATTTGCTGTTTCTGTTAGGCTGTTTTTTTTAAATTGGAATTACCAACCAAATAAGATGGTTTACACCCGATTACAATTTCCATTCAGAGAATATGATTATAAAAACTTTAGTTTAAGACTTATCTTCTATAGTGTAAAACGATATTTTTTATTTCTAATGAACACTATTTATTATCATGAAAATTAAAAGCCGGCAGCATCGCCTCTTGTTTATCAAAAAGAACGCTTTATATGAGGACCTTCAACTCCAACAAAATTGATTATTCAATAGAAGGAAAAACAGATTGAAAAAACAGCCTTGACATATTAATGCGAAGACTTTACTTTATATTCATTTGCTTAATTAAAAAAAAAAACTTTTCCCCAAAATAAGTTTTTCAAAGAAAAGTAAAGAACTCCATTAAACCAATAATGAGCAAAAATAAAATCAAATAATCTACCTAGCGTGAAACTACCACAAATCAGCATCGATAAATAAATGAAACCCAAAACGAACAGAAATTACAATAAATAACCGAGTCAAACTCAAAACAAGCAGAAATTAACATGAGTAGGGCTCAAAATCCTATGCCTTCCCAAGGCCAGAACATAATTTGCACTTTACTGAAAAAAATAAAAATGTTTTTACTTTTATAACTTTAATAAATCAGATAATATTAACATTTTGATTACTATATATCTGTATATGTATATCAAACTGACAATGCACATTCATTTATATTTATTTATCGATGCTGATTTGTGGTACTTTACTTTTCTTTGAAAAACTTATTTTGTGGAATTTTGTTTTTTAATTAATCATATGAATATAAGGTAAAGTCTTCACATTAATATTTCAAGGCTGTTTTTTTCCATCTTTTTTTTCCTTCTATTGAATAATCAATTTTGTCGGAGTTGAAGGTCCTCATATAAAGCGTTCTTTTTGATAAACAAGAGGCGATGATACTTGCCTTCCAATCACTTCCGACTATTAAAAAGGGCACAACCCATTTCAATTTCCAATCAAATGAGCCCTTTTTGAAGTTTCTATGACAAAGCTTTCTATAAAAAACCTTATATGCCTCCAGGGCATAACTTACAACCCTTGACCTGATGGCTGTGGGGGGGGGGGGGTTGTCATCGTCAAAGACTTAATTTCCAGAACTTTCAACTAGGTTGAACAAAATGGCTATCTCAAAATTTTGATTGTATGTTCTTGGGGAAAAGGTGGGCGTGAGAGGGGGGCTAGTTCCCCTCCAATCACTTTGGACTATTAAGAAGGGAACTAGCCCTTAGAGTTTCCAATCGAACGAGCCTTTTTTGAAGTTTCTACGACAACGCTTACTATAAAAACCTTATATGCCCCCAGAGCATAACTTACAACCCTTGCCTTGAGGGATGTGGGAGAGTGTCCTCTTCAAAAACATAATTTCTATCTGGAAATCAACTACGCTGAACAAAATAGTTATCTCAAAATTCAGATTGGATATGATTGGGGAAATGGTGGGCGTGAAAGGGGTTAGTTGCCTTCCATTCAATTTCGACTATTAAAAAGGGCACAAGCAACTCCAATTTCCAATCGAATGAGCCCTTTTCGAAGTTTCTACGACAACTCTTACGATACGAAGTGCCCTGGTCTAAGACCAAAAAAAAAAAATAAAATAAATAATACATTGTGCCCTCATCGTTCTTTACTTAGGCACACTATTGCGCTGCCTATGATATGGTCTCTTAATAACGAATTCATGCTAGGCACACTGGATACAGGGATGCATCTAAAGTTTTAAGTTTGAAAGAGGGGTATAAAGAATGTGTCGACAAGATCGTCCAGTATGCCGACAAATGCGGACACATAAGCTATTTTTCCAAGGTAAATAGGTAGGTATTTCCAAGGTGTTGACACGCGGCGGTATCTTGGATCTTTCACCCACGCAAATAAACATTCATTAAACGAAAATGTATGGTTTATTGTATTCTTTTTAGTTGTTTAGGTAGAAGATCTGCGGTCTTCAAGTCACCATACATTTCGAGCATTGCTGCACAAGGTATGTAGACAACTTGCTTATTTAGACATGTTTACGGGACTGTATTTTCTTGCAACAGTCTCTTCTAACATGCCATTTTTCTCATATATCGTGATAAAGCCTATTTGAATAAATTGCCACTACAATTCTTTACCACCCGTCTTCGACAAACTATTTGTCAAAGACGGTCAAGACATACTGTCAAGGTAATTTGACAGTAAGATTATTTTCAGTCTTGGTAATTTCTGAAAAAACAGTTGAAAGCCGTTTTTGTAGTCAATAAAGAGTATACTATACATAGAGCATATGGTCATGTAAATAGTATATTGCCCAAACATAGAGGAGAGCTTCTATCTTTGTAATGCTTTTTCTGTTAACGAAAAAAAAACAAAAAAAAAACAGAAGTACACCAAGTGGCAAAGAAAACTAGTAACATTCTAAGCATGTAATATGTACATGGGAGATTTTGTGGGGAGGATCTAGACAAGAAAGTAACCAACCAGTGTACAACAACCGTAAATTTTTATGGTTTGACAAGTTAAAATCTAGACTCTATAATCGGAAAAGAAGTAAATCCTACATCGAAGGCTCCGTCACTTTGAACCATGATACCAATTAGAATATCCACAATTCTTTGACGCTGTCTTTGACCAACATCACTACTCTTCAATGGAGATTCTTCAAATGCCATGCTCAGCACATTCAAAAATTCCCGCGTGTTTATTCTTAAGAGGGTCCTGAAATTCAAAATTCATAAATATCTTCAGAAAAAAAGTCGTTCTAAATTTCAAAAAGAATTACACAAAAATAACATGCCCGTCATTACTTTCACGGACAAACGACCTGTCGTCATTTTTCTCCCTTTCGCGACTGCTTAATTGTGAAAATAGCATAACACAAAATAGCGCAACTTTAAAAAAAAAAAAAAAAATTTACGTGAAAATTACTTTCAACCAACTTCAAAAATGAGGCGTGGTTTTCCAATGTATCTTCAATGGCATAAATGAACTAAAGCACAAGATAAGGTTTGAAAAGGTTTATTGGCATCTTAAATACAAAAAAAAAAAACTTACCGAAGGTATGGGTAGCCTTTTTCTGTATCAACCGACTTTTTGGAATGTAATGAAGTAAGAAACAAAAGAACCTCATGAGATACTCGATGTGCCTTTTCATCTGGCATGAGCCCATAGGGAAAGGCTTGTCCATTTAGGCAACACGAGACATAGACAAGAATTACATTGGCAACTTCAATGGCTTTTTCTGTGGAACCTAGGAATTAGACATTATGACAGTGAATGTTGGAAAAAAATAACATCAAGGCCTTTTGGCTAGACCACTCCTTTCTTTTGCACCAAACATAATGCTAAATTCAGGAAAAGGAAAATTAAGCTCTTTTAAAAAACATAAAACATAAGAAAACAATAGATCATCGTACCCAAAACCAAGTGGGTTCATCTGCGATGTACCTAATATTAGAGTAGCTTGCTGCTCCTAGATATTTTTTTTTTTTTTAATTTTAATAGAAGCAGAAATCTAAACATTACTGAGCATGATCGAAAGAATTCATTTTGGTACGTGGTACATAAAATTACATCAAATAGTCTTTGTAATTTGCGCGCTAAAACATTTTATGATCTGATTGTGGTTTTTCCCATCTATCTTTTAAGAAATTCATCAACCCCTACAAATGTACCCAGTGAACAAAAGAACCACTGGCAGTGATACCAGATGTATGGTATAAAAATGGTGGAGGCATATAAGGTTTTTATAGATAGTGATGTTGTAAAAACTTCAAAAAGGGTTCATTCGATGGGAAATTGGAGTGGAGTGTGCCCTTCTTAATAGTCCAAAGTGATTGGAAGGCAATTAACACCCCTTCCACACCCACCATTTCCCCAGCCACATCAAATCAAAATTTTGAGATAGCAGCTTTCTTCAACTTTCTTGAAATTTCTAGAAATTAGGTCTTTCAGGATGACAACCCCCCCCCATCCCTCAGGGCAAGGGCTGTCAATTATACCCTGGGGGCATGTAAGGTTTTTATTGAAAGCGTTGTCGTAGAAACTTCAAAAGGGCTCATTCGATTGGGAATTGAAAGGCTAGCGCTTTTTTTTAATAGTTGAAAGTGATTGGAGAGCAACTAGCACCCCACTCACGCCTACCATTTTCCGCGACACATCCAATCAAAATTTTGAGATAGCCATTTAGTTTAACGTAGTTGAAAGTTCTGTAAATTAGGTCTTTGAGGATGACGGGCCCCTCAGAGCCATCAGGGCAAGCGTTGTAACTTATGCCCTGGCGGCATATTAGGTGTTTATAGAAAGCGTTGTCGTAGAAACTAAAAAAGAGCTCATTCGATTGGAAATTGAAAGGGTTAGTGCACTTTTTAATAGTCGAAAGTGATTGGCAGGCTTGACATTTTTATAGAAAAGATCGATGTGGGTACAGTGTACTTTTTTTTTTTTTTTGTTTAGACTAGGGCACTTCGAATCGAAGGAGTTGCCGCAGGAACTTCGAAAAGGGCGCATGTGATTGAAAATAGAAAGGGCTAACGCCCTTTTCAATAGTCGAAAGTGATTAGACGGCATCTAGTCCCCCTCCCACGTCCACCCTCCCATTTGCCCACTATGTTTTAAAAACTAAATGTTGCATAAAGATTAAACCAAAATGCGCTGTGTTAATGTTAATTCTCAATAAGGAATCTCAGCAGTATCCCAAGAACGACTGAGGATATTATGTTCAAACGTTCGGGGCTACTTCTGCTCTTAAAATTTAACCAAATCAAAATAGCGTGAGTTTATCCAAGCTATCAAAGAAAGTAAACAGATTTTTTGGCGAATGGTATCAAGTTTTCTATTTCAGGTCAATAAGAGGAGGTATGAAACTAAATTAAACACTACTATTTGTGTCCAGATTTTTAAAAGGGTATATTTTGTAAAAAATTGCTGGAAATTTTTCTCCAGCATACAAATAGCAGGCAAAAATCAAGCAAAAATAGCAAAAATCAAGATTTTTAGAGATCCCTCTCTTGGTTGTTATAAAATTATGAAGTTTTAAGGCAGTTCCCCCCCGTTCCGTCAATGTTGCCACGTTAAACCGTGAAAATAAATAAGCAAAACTAATTAGTTAAATTTGACAACACTTTTCGTCCGTAAAAATGCAAACACTAACGATCTTTTGATTGCCAAAGACAAGTACACCTTAAAAAGAAAAGCTACGCCTTCTTACTCTGTTTGGTGCCATATGTTTTAGCTAATTTGTTTTATGGTTTTTCACCAGCTAGAGTATAGAACTCCACTGTCTTTAGTTAGACAATAGAAGAAGATGTATAAGAAGAGGAAAGAAGAAGAAGAAGACATATAAAAGAAGGTAAGGATTAGAGCTGAAATGCCAGAGAAAAATAGATGGTTATATTTTGGTCCCCTTTTTTCTGTAGGCTCTGTGTTCGGGTATTCCCTAATTTTAATTTTGTTTCTTTTCGATTGTCTAAAAATTTGTCTGCACCTTTTTAATTTTATTCTTTACCATTATACTACTTGCAGTGGTAGTGTAATAGACATATTTGCTTGTGCAGTTCCACTCGATGACACTACTCTGTAAGTGGCGCTAGTAGTTTCAAATTCCTCTAAGATCTGTGATAAAGTGCCAATGATCCGCTTCTCTTCACTTCACTATATTCTTGTACTATCCTGCCAGATGAACCAAACCCCAGATTTTGAATTATTTTTTTTTTTTAAATTGTGCCCGCTACTGCCAAACATTCCATAGCTGCGTATGGAGGTTTTTCTGGTTATAAGAAATTGGATTCCCATTTTTTTTTTTTCGAATTTATTAAGAAATATATGGTTGTGTAAGCTTCTAATTAGTTAATCCAAACAATCGCATTTTCTTTTTACTGTCCTTGCTACTTAGATCAAAGATAAAACTAAATATACTAGATCTTTCTGAATTCAGTATTTATTAACGAAAGGAGGAGAGAAAAAACAGCTAACACAGCAATTAAGAATTTAGGAGGTAACGAAGGATATTAAAAAGAAATAGATACAAAAAAGTATTGAAGGAGCAAGACAGGCTTTTACGGTATCAAGATCTCTTAGATTTTTTGGCAATATGACCTTAATGAAAAGCCTGTTATAAAAAAAAGATTTTGGTTTCGGCTTTATTTTTTAAGGTCAAAGCTTGGTCCTTATTATTGTCCTATGTGTGGAGGTTAGATGAGAGCGTATACTACTTGATGGGTGAATATGAGGAGCCAAGTGATTGGAGACTTGAAGTGTTTGGTAGTGGTGATTATGATTTTGAGTGGTTGGTGAGAGTGTGTGCGGATAAGTGTTTTTATGGGTATAAGAAGCTTTGCACGATTCCTTGTCCTCGCGATGAATCATAGAAGTAGATTTCTGTAGGATTATGTTAGGATGTGTGCAATTTCTTTGTAATTGTTCTTTGTTTATATTTTTTGTCCATGGCCTATGGGCTTTTAGCGCAAACAAATTATATTCTATTCTATTACTTAGTGGACAAGATAATTTTTTTTCTAACGCAGCAAAATCCGAAAAGGTAAAAGCAAAATCCAAAAAGGTAAAACCAAAATCCAGAATCCAACAAGGTTTTCGGATTCTGAGAGCTGAGAGTGCGAGAGTAGGTCTGAAATTTAATGTTAAGAAAACTATGTGGCTTAAATTAGAAAGAAATGACGATGAAGATATGACTTTATATATCAAGAAAATTGATTAAGCGGAAAGCTTGTATCACCTACGAACCATTATTAGCAATAATTTCGGATCCTGTAATGGTATATGGAAGTGAAAAAAAGACACAATTAGCTTTTTCGCTGAAAAAAAAGTTTGGGAGAACTGGATTATAAGTCTTTGAGGTAACATTAGGATACTATAAGCCAAGGACTGACACATATCAAGCATGGGTCTGAAACATTTGGCTTAAGTATGGTTGAAACAATTGCTTTAAAAAGTTGAGGAAGATGTAGCAAATGCTTTGCAAAGGATGTGCCTAAAGGTAGTATTGGTTACTCGTTTAATAACCATTCATTAGGTCACACTATCTGGAGCTATAGTAATTTGAACTAAAAAATGGTTCGATCAAGTCTTAGGAATGAGCGACACAGTGGCGCCACTGGGGAGAAACTCAAATTTGTTGTTTATTTCTATATTGTAATGAAGTACCATGGGAAAGCCCCCCCCCCCCAAAAAAAAAACAATTCAAAACCTAGGGAGGGGGCAAAATATCAAGGAACACGTGTCTCTGTCCCCCTACATTGTCACCACTTCAAGAACAATAGATTGTCAAACACCCTGCTTTTTGGTAATCCAGCCGGGGCTAAATGAAAAGCAGAACGTACTGCAATTGGGGGGGGGGGGAGCAAATGTCTTCGGAAAATATTTAAAGGAAGTAGGATCTTCATGGGAGAGACCAAAGAGTGAAGATTTGATTTAAGCAGGATCAGATGTAGGGGAGAACTACAGATGTGCTGGCCTCAGGAAGCTTGGTGCTGCAATTAGTTGTTGTTGTTAGTAGTGATTCTCAGACGAAATTCCAACAGAAGCTATCTTCCTCCCAAAATTAAAAAACAACCCGAAGAATGAATGCCTGCGAATGTATTAGAAACCAGAGAGACACGTAGGCTTGAGCTTGCTGCATTCGGGTATTTCGGGAAGCTAAAATAGGCAAATTATGTGAATAATAGTAGAAGTTAGGGAATATAGCAAAAATTCGTAGTTACAACATGGACATTCTTATACCCAGGGAGAAAATTAGGAAAAGACACAAGAAATTGTCCAGTAGAACCCTTACCTACAAAGTTTTGCCTAAAAATATAATTTTCGACCCATCTCCTTTGAATCAATCTTATATTCCCTCCCACTTCAAGAGTTGGACTGACATACAAAAAACGCCTCACATTTAATTCAAATAGATAAGGTCTACACGTCTCTAAGGCCACTTATTCACCTTTAGAAAGAAAAAAAATTAATTTTTTGCACCTCATTACCATAACATTATAAAGCATATCCTCACCTTCAGAATCTAACTGATTAATAAGAGTTCCAAAAAGATCTTCAAGAGGACCAACAAAATCGTCAAGAGCTTTGTTGTGCAGATAGAGTAACGCAGTGTATAAGGATTTCTTTGTGCAGATGCCAATAACTTGGTTGAAATCTAAACAAGATATGTCAAGATGAAGCAGACAACTTTCCAAAACCTGACAAAAACAAATCTTTAGACACATTTTATAAGCCATAAACTTGAATATTTGGCTTATGACAAAACGTTGCTAGTGAAAGAAGGAAAAATCCTAAATTTTTGAACCTCCTGATGAGGGGTGAAGCCGTGTTTTAGTTACATCCAGTAAGTGTTCGTTCACCCGGGGATCAATTTTTTGGGGAGGAAACGAGCACCTTCTACCCATTTTACCATCATCTTTTAGTTATATAGCAGCATTTTATAATTTTTACCCCAAAAAAATAACCGTCAATTAATTTTAATCAATAAGTTCTATTTCAACATTTTTATCTAATGTGTGTTTTAATATTATATGTACAAATTATATACATGCCCAAAAAGGTTGAAAAAGAATATTTGAAAAATATTCGAAAGTTTGAAAAAATTTATTTTAGTTGAATGCACAGCCTAAACCCCACAATTACTTCAAAGTCCTTCGACCTGCTCCCATGACCAAGTGGTTATGTTATGCCCATAAATAATAATTTACGTAGAGTTGCAATGCCCAATTTTTCCAATGAGCGGTCTTTGGGGCTCGATTTCGTCACTTTTTACTTCAAAGTATTTCCGGCAGTCGATAAAAAAATAAAGTGGTAAATAAAACCAATAAAACCAATAAACACAGATAATCGACAATAAAAATAATAATAAACAATAAAACAATAATAGATAAAAAAAAACAATTCCCGTAAAAACTAAAGCTAACAGAAATAGAACTATATCGATTAAAAGTCGTTTGATATTAGACAAGATTATTTATATCCTTGCTCATTTAGCCCTCTCTAAATAATTAATAAATTACTGAATATCCTGGGTAAATATTAGGAATGTAATGAGTCCGAATCCAG
Source organism: Artemia sinica (assembly GCA_027921565.1). Classification (NCBI taxonomy): domain Eukaryota; kingdom Metazoa; phylum Arthropoda; class Branchiopoda; order Anostraca; family Artemiidae; genus Artemia; species Artemia sinica. Next base: position 33,505,083 of record CM051261.1, on the reverse strand, counting down.
TGATGGTGTATCTTTTACATTAAATTATATATGCCGGGTAAATGGACATACAAAATTGCAAGTTAAGAAAAGATATGGGTCACAAAATAATCACTAGAATCGCTAAAACACAAATGCGAGCTATAGCAAAGATTAAGTGTAATTTGTAAGTGTCAAAAATGGTGCTAAGGTCGACAAAACTCACCAACGCCATCTAGCATTTGGCATATCTTGGTCTTTTTTTCAAGCTTCCTGATTGTGTTTTCCAGAAATAGAGATCAAAGATTTAACGCAACACTAATTTTGCCAGTTACAGTGAATTTGCTTTATTATTACACTGACAAAATACCAAAAGATACAAAACAGTAGATGGCGTTGTTTTTTTGTCGATACCAGCGTCAGTTTCCACTCTTATAGGTTACTCATACTCTTTGAGTTACAGATTATAAGCCAATAACGTGTTCTAAGCAGATGCAGTTCCAAGTAGGGCCATCTCAACATGGCTTTTGATGGTTCACAACTTCAAGATCTAGCCTTCCAAAGGTAATAGTGCTGCATTTATCATTAATGCAGAACTTGTCATAATAAATCTACTTTCTATTATTATGCACTTGTCAGGTAATCATTATGGATGGACAAGCCAAACTCAATCGAAGATCAGGCCACAAACGATCATAACCTCCATACTTGTAAAAAAATCAAAAAGGGAAAATGTTTCCACAAAATTTTGTGATGGTTGGTCATTTTTACTGTCATTATACGTACTTTTTCCTCTTAAAAGAACAACGTCAAATATATCCTTTAGCGCTATTTTATTTATACTCCTGAGTGTGTCTTTCTTTACCCTTCTTATATATTCCATTTGATTGATCTTGAGCACAGCTGAAAAAACTTGAGAAACTTTGACCATGATGTGCATTTTTTTTTGTCAGAGAGTATAATCACGGTAAAGTTTCCAGCAGTCTTTTTCTGAGGAACAGGAAAACGTTACAGTCAAAGCCTTTAGAATAATACGTACACGAAATAACATTCATTAACCAATTCCCAAACAAACAAAAATCCGAGAATTGCGCCGTAATTGTATTTTTTTTTTTGTATTTCAGAGTGTTTAATCATGCTAAAGTTTCCAAATAGCCATTTGTGGGAAAAGTTAGAATGACACAGTCAAAGGCCCTAGAATACTATGGTCACTAAATGCCGCTGATTAGGCAATTTCACTTCGTCGATTTTTTTATATTTTTTATTTTGTGGGGCAAATAAGTTATACTGATACATGATACATACTGAAATTACATCCAGGAGCCTCCAGGAGTAAGTTCACTCCTACACAGCCATAGTCAACAAGTACCGGTTATATCTCATTCAAGACTTTGCAATAAACAAAATGATTTTAAAATAAATAATAACATGTTCTTATAATAATAATTTACTTTATACTGACATTAGGAACAGGAAAAAGGCTATATTGGCTTTTTCTTAATTAGCATAGTAAGAGACGTCCTGGGTAAAACTTACGATTATGACGTCATTGATCAATCTTGTACATGGAAAATGGCAGTTTTTCACACAAAACTGATTATATTGTTAAAATTATTTTTTTTTAATTACAAAAGGTTTTTCACCACATCAATTTCATTTAAAATGAGCTATTGAACAACTCTACGATGTTCCAGTGCCAAGCGATCTATGGAAAATAAAAGCGAAAAGAAAAAGATGCCATTTATGCAAAATATCGTAGTAACTGCCACTTTTCTTGATTTTCAAGCCAATATATTTCCCTTTTATTCAGACCAAGGGACGGTAAGTTTCCTATATAGGGGTGTCCGACAAGAAGGTTCTAATGGTGTACTTTTCGTTTTGATCTGGCTCTATTGTTAGGAGTTATGGGTTATTATATTTCTTAGCATTGGACGCGATCGTCTCTTACTAGGTTGCTAGCTACCGCTGCAACCCGGATAAGCCTGGAAAAACTAAAAACTAAAATAAATCTATTTTAAAATTTCAGTCATTATTAACTATAGTTCGTCCTTTAATGTAAAATGGCGTAACGAGTCAATTGAAGCAAAAGGAAAACCAAACTAATTTCCAAATTTTCAAGTTTTTTTTTCAGGTTTGAAATCATTGATCAGACACCATCCTGTTTTTTATGCTTGACTTTTGTGTTTTCAGTAAAGCGCTAGTTTTGTATAATCCTAAATGCATAGGGAAACATAATTAGTTGGTTTATTTGTACTAGTTTCATTGGTATACTTCCCTCGGAAAGACTTTGTTTTTTTAAATTAATCTTTGTTCATTTTTGATTAAAATTTAATGTAGAAACAACTTTGCCATGATCTTTTTATGTATACGGAATAATGTATGTTCGTTTTAAGTTCTAATGGCAATCCTTAGTTTCAGTTAAAAACTTATTTTTAATGTAGTTTCTAATTATCACTGATCTAAGAGAGATAAGACACCTATAAGAAATACTGCAAACAACCTTGACAGCTACGAAAAACTTTCAGTCTATAAACATGAAGTTCATCATCCATACTTCACAAAACAATACGTGTTTTTCAGTAAGTTTTGTTTTTCGTTGAGTAAAAAGCTGTTTTTACTCGGCCAACTTCCCCTGAAAAAGCCACAATGAAGACAGGGCTTTATAAATCACCTACTGACTTAGCAGAAACTAGAAGACTACTGTAACAAAAGAGAGCTGTTTAAGGGCTCATTTAAAAGCTGTTTAAGGCTCATTTAAAAGCTTTATTTATGCCTAATTGCTTTATATAGATTTGACCTGATAGCACATTCCCATAAAGTGCACTTTCGGTTGTTTCCCATTTTTTTTAATGAAAAAAGTATCTTTTCCAATGAAATGACCAATAAAGCTGTTTTTCAAAACCTAGGCAGGAGCAAAAAACTAAGGGGACAAGAACGTCCTTTCCCCTCAATTAATTAAAAAAAACTGTTTCCACAAAATAAGTTTTTCAAAGAAAAGTAAAGAACTCCATTAAACAAAAAATGAGCAAAATTAAAATCAAATAACCTACCAAGCGTGAAACTACCACAAATCAGCATCGATAAATAAATGAAACCCAAAACAATGAAAATACAAATCAATGTGCAATGTCAGTTTTATATTTTTTCAGTAAAGTACAAATTTTGTTCTGGCCTAGGGAAGGCATAGGGGTTTTGCGCCCAACTTATGTTAATTTCTTCTCTTTTTGAGTTTGACTCGGATATTTATTGTAATTTCTGTTCGTTTTGGGTTTCATTTATTTATCGATCCTGATTTGTGGTAGTTTCACGCTTGGTAGATTATTTGATTTTATTTTTGCTCATTTTTTGTTTAATGGAGTTCTTTACTTTTCTTTGAAAAACTTATTTTGTGGAAAAAGTTTTTTTTTAATTAATTTCTGTTCGTTTTATATTGACATAGTTTTTTCAGGGAAAAGAAAATAACCTTTTAAATCTTTTTGTTTTTTAAGACTTTATAGTTTAGCCTGCTATTTGTATGCTGGAGAAAAATTTTCAGCCATTTTTAACAACATACATCCTTTTAAAAATTTGGACACAAATAGTGCTGTTTAATTTAGTTTCATGCCTCCTCTAGTTGACCTGAAATGGAAAACTTGATACCATTCGCAAAAAAAATCTGTTTACTTCCTTTGATAGCTTGGATACACTTACGCTATTTTGATTTGATTAAATTTCAAGAGCAGAAGTAGCCCGAAAGTTTGAACATAATACCCTCAGTCGTTCTTGGGATACTGCTGAGATGCCTTATTGGGCATTAGCATTATCACAGAGCATTTTGATTTAATCTAAAGGCAACATTTAGTTTTTAAACATAATAGGCAAATGGGAGGGTGGGCGTGGGAGGGTGGGAGTGAAAGGGGGATTATTTGCCCTCCAATCACTTTCGACTATTAAAAAGGGCAATAGCCCTTTCTATTTTCAATCGAATGAGCCCCTTTCGAAGTTCCCACGACAACTCCTTCGATAAGAAGTGCCCTGGTCTAAACAACAACAAAAACAAAAAATATCACTAATCACTTTCGACTATTAAAAAGGGTACTAGCCCTTTCAATTTCAAATCGAATAAGCCCTTTTTTGAAGATTCTACGAGAACGCCTTCTATAAAAACCTTATATGCCCCCACGGCATAACTTAAAACCCTTGCCCTGAGGGCTGTGGGGGAGTATCCTCCTCAAAAGCATATTTGCTATCTGGAAATAAACTACGCTGAACAAAATCGCTATCTCAAAATTTTGATTGGATGTGTTTTGGGAGAATGATGGGCGTGGGGGGGGGGGGGGGGGCTAGTTGCCCTCTAATCACTTTCGACTATTAAAAAGGGCACTAGCCTTTTGAATTTTCCAATTGAATGAGCTGATTTTGAAGTTTCTACGACAACACCTTCTATAAAAAACCTTATATGCCCCCAGGCCATAACTTAAAACCCTTGCCTTGAAGGTTGCGGGGGAGTGTCCTCCTCAAAAACATATTTTCTATCTGGAAATCAACTACAATGAACAAAATGGCTATCTCAAAATTTTGATTGGATGTGTTTGGGGGAATGATGGGCGTGGGGTGGGGGCTAGTTGCCCTCCAATCACTTTCGACTATTAAAAATGCACTAGCACTTTGAATTTCCAATCGAATGAGGCTTTTTTGAAGTTTCTACGACAACGCCTTCTATAAAAACCTTTTATGCCCCCAGGGCATAACTTAAAACCCTTGCCCTGATGGTTGTGGGGGAGTATCCTCCTCAAAAATATATTTTCTATCTGAAAATCAACTACGCTGAACAAAATGGCTATCTCAAAATTTTGATTGGATGTGTTTTGGGGAATGATGGGCGCGGGGGGGGGGGGGGGGGGGGGGGGGGGGGGGGGGGGGGGCTAGTTGCCCTCCAATCACTTTCGACTATTAAAAAGGGAACTAGCCCTCTTAATTTCGAATCGAATGAGCCTGTTTTGAAGTTTCTACAACAACGCCTTCTATAAAAACATTATATGCCCGCAGGGCATAACTTAAAACCCTTCCCCTGAGGGTTGTGGGGGAGTGTCCTCCTAAAAAACACATTTTCTATCTGGAAATCAACTAGCCTACGCTGAACAAAATGGCTATCTCAAAGTTTTGATTGGATGTGTTTGGGGGAATGAAGGGCGTGGGGGTGGGGGCTAGTTGCCCTCCAATCACTTTCGACTCTTTAAAATGCACTAGCCCTTTGAATTTCCAATCGAATAAGGCTTTTTTGAAGTTTCTACGACAACGCCTTCTATAAAAACCTTATATGCCCCCAGGGCATACCTTAAAACCCTTTCCCCGAGGGTTGTGGGTGAGTGTCCTCCTCAAAAAACATATTTTCTATCTGAAAATAACTACACTGAACAAAAAATGGCTATCTCAAAATTTTGATTGGATGTGTTTGGAGGAATGATGGGCGCAGGGGGGGGGGCTAGTTGCCCTCCAATCACTTTCGACTATTAAAAAGGGAACTAGCCCTTTGAATTTCTAATCGAATGAGCCTGTTTTGAAGTTTCTACGACAATGTCTTCTATAAAAGCCTTACAGGCCCCCAGGGCATAACTTAAAACCCTTGCCCTGAGGGTTGTGGGGGAGTGTCCTCCTCAAAAACATATTTTCTATCTGAAAATCAACTAGCCTACGCTGAACAAAATGGCTACCTTAAAATTTTGATTGCATATGTTTGGGGGAATGATGGGCGTGGGGGGTGGGGATAGGTGCCCTCCAATCACTTACGACTATTAAAAAGGGCACTAGCCCTTTGATTTCCAATCGAATGAGCCTGTTTTGAAGTTTCTACGACAACGCCTTCTATAAAAACCTTATATGCCCCCAGGGCATAACTTAAAACCCTTGCTCTAAGGGTTGTGGGGGAGTGTCCTCCTCATAAACATATTTTTATCTGGAAATCAACTACGCTGAACAAAATGGCTATCTCAAAATTTTGATTGGATGTGTTTAGGGGAATGATGGACGCGGGGGACTAGTTGCCCTCCAATCACTTTCGGCTATTAAAAAGGGCACTAGCACTTGGATTTCCAATCAAATGAGCCCCTTTTGAAGTTTCTATGACAACGCCTTCTATAAAAACCTTATATGCCCCCAGGGCATAACTTAAAACCCTTGCCCTGAGGGTTGTGGGGGAGTGTCCTCTTCAAAAACATATTTTCTATTTGGAAATCAAATACGCTGAACAAAATGGCTATCTCAAAATTTTGATTGGATGTGTTTGGGGGATGTGGGGGGAAGGGTTGTCATCCTTAAAGACCTAATTTCCAAAACTTTCAACTACGTTGAATAAAATGGCTATCTCAAAATTTTAATTGGATGTGTTTGGAGAATGAAGGGCATGGGGGGGGGGGGCTAGTTGCACTCATATCACTTTCGACTGTTAAAAAGGGTACTAGCCCTTTGAATTTCCAATCGAATGAGCCTGTTTTGAAGTTTCTACGACAACGCCTTCTATAAAAACCTTATATGCCCCCAGGGCAAAACTTAAAACCCTTGCCCTGAGGGTTGTGGGGGAGTGTCCACCTCAAAAACATAATTTCTATCTGGAAATCAACTACACTGACTAAAATGGCTATCTCAAAATTTTGATTGGATGTCTTTGAAAGAATGATGGGCGTGGGGGGTTGGCTAGTTGCCCTCAAATCACTTTCGACTATTAAAAAGGGTACTAGCCCTTTGAATTTCCAATCGAATGAGCCTGTTTTGAAGTTTCTACGACAACGCCTTCTATAAAAACCTTATATGCCCCCAGGGCAAAACTTAAAACCCTTGCCCTGAGGGTTGTGGGGGGAGTGTCCACCTCAAAAACATATTTTCTATCTGGAAATCAACTACGCAGAACAAAATGGCTATATCAAAATTTTGATTGGATGTGTTGGGGGAATGATGGGCGTGGGGGGGGCTAGTTGCCCTCCAATCACTTTCGACTATTAAAAAGGCACTAGCCACTCCAATATCCAATCGAATGAGCCCTTTTCGAAGTTTCTACGACGACTCTTTCGATAAGAAGTGCCCGGGTATGGAGAAAAAAAGCACATTGTGCCCACATCGTTCTTTACTTAGGCAGCGCTACCCGGATATGATTTTAAACAAGAATGCATCATATTTGCAAAAATAGTAAATTATCTGAAAAGTAATCATAAGAAGGGACAAACGATGATTGAAAAAAAAAAAAATATCCAGGCTGGAATCGAACGCATGATAATCTAATTTGAAGTCCAGCACTGTACTAACGGAACCACGCCTCTAATAATGTAATTTAATAAATTAGTGCTTGTAGGACTTTAATTGCGTAGCTTATTAAGGGGGTCTGGAGGAGGAATTTGCGGGAGGTGTTCTTGCAAACCTCCAGTTAAGTGTTACGGACCATAATTATTACAATGGTACCGTTTTATGCTTCCAAGACTTTCCACTTAAGAAGTGGCACCAAAAGTGTTGTTTTCAGTGCTATATTTCACTTACGAATGGTAAAATTTATAAAAAAGCACGTAGATATGAGGAAAAGTTTTCAAATGAGCCTTTAAACATCACTCTAAAAAGTTCTGGTAGCCCACTAGCCCCAGCTTTTCCGCTTGAGACATAGCCCAAAAAGTGCCGTTTTAAATCCCACTTGAAACTTGCAAATGGTGGAATTTAGTGCAAATGGTAGGAAGAACATAGATTCGAGTAATATTTTTTATTTGAACTATCAAAAATCTATCTAAGATGTCCTGGCAGCCCGCTAGCTCCAACCCTCGAGAGACGGCATAAAAAGTGTCTTTTGTCGTGCCATATGGCACTTGCAGACGGTAGAATTCATATAAACCACGTATAAATGAGAAATAGCTTTTGAAATGGCTCTTAAGCATCTCTCTATGATGCTCTAGTAACCCGCTAGTCCTGGAATAAAGAAGAAAAAAAAACGACCGTTTTAACATTTTTTATCTTTTAGTTACTATGCGCTGTAGTTTGCTCTTTACTAGGTTTAACCATGCAGCTAATACTTAAACCATGACAAAGAGTTCATTGCAAATTCTCCTAAGACTAGTTAACATTAAAATCTGTGAAATCTAATAGATGGTAGAATTTTCAAAAACCTAGTAAATATAAGCAATAGCTTATAATTGAGCCATTAAACATCTATCTACGACGGTGTGGGAGGGGAGGGTACGGAAGGGGTTCTTGTGAACCTCCAGTTAAGGGCTCTGGAACATAACTATTACAATGATACCTGTTTTGTACTTCAGAACTTCCACTTAAGAAGTGGCCCCATAAGTTTTGTTTTCAGTGCTATATCGCACTTACGAATACGAAAATGATAAAAAAAAAAAACACGTATATAAGAGCAATAGCTTTCAAATGAGTCATTAAACACCATTTTGATAAGTTCTGCTAGCCCAATAGCCCCAGCTTTTCCACTTGAGACACGACACCAAAAGTGCAGTTTTTAGTGCCATTTGGAACTTGATGATGGTGGAATTTATATGAAAGACGTAGATATGTGCAAAATCTTTTATATGAGTTATAAAAGATCTGTCAACAATGTTCTGGTAGCCTGCTAGTGCCACCCCTGGAGAAATAGCACAAAAAGTGCCATTTTAGTACCATTTTAGTAACTTGCAGATGGCAAGATTTATAAAAAGCACGTATATATGAGAAATAGCTTCTGAATGAGCCATTAAGCATCTCTCTATGATGTTCTGGTAGCCCGCTAGGCCTGTTGAAAAAAAAAAAACAAAAATAAACAGATGCTACCGATGCCAACAAGTGACTTTCCTTGTTTTTCATGGAGGAGGCTGTAACTTCTCTGTACAGGGTTTTCGACCATTTTGATTCCAATGGTACACTTTTCATTTTGTTCTGACACCATTTTCGAGGGGTTTGAGGCTTTTTTTGAAATCACCATAAATTTCCTTTCGCAATAAAATTTTACTTTTAAGACGAACCGAAATAATAGTTAACATTCCTGAGTCAGTGTTAGATGGGAATTTTGCTTCACTAGGCAGTTTTTTTCAAAGCGCGTTTTTTCACTTTTGGTTACTATGGGCTGTGGTTTGCTCTTTACTAGGTTGCAGCTACCGCAGCAACCATGATACCTTGCCGGGACATGCTTTAAAAAATCAGCTTAGAAAATGACTGAAAAAAATAACGGATATCGATACCAATATTTCCGATACGAAACATGCGATACCAATAACCCAATCCCATTACACGCGATATCGATATGCCCGATACCACATTCAGCCCTTCCCCAAGGATTATGGAGGGCCATATCATCATCAAAACCATATACATTGGACCTTTGAACTATGTTATACAAAATGGCTATCTCGAAATTTTGATTGGATCTTTTTTGGGGAAAGGGGGCCTATAGGGAGGAGGGCTAGTTGCCCTCCTTAAAAAGGACACTTACAAATTTAATTTTCTTTCAAATGAGCCATTAAACATCTCTCTATGATGTTCTGGTCATTCGCTAGCCCTGGTGAAAAAAAAAAAAAAAAGGGAGACAGATCAGTGCTACCGATGCAAAAAAGCGATTTTCTTTGTTGTTGAAGGAGGGGGACTGTAATTTCTCTGTCTTAGGTTTTCAACCATGCTGATTCCAATGGCGCACTTTTCATTTTGATCTGACGTCTTTTTCTAGAGGTTTCGGGCTTTTTTTTAAATCACCATGAATTTCTTTTCCCAATAAACTTTTACTTTGAAGACGAACTGAAATATAGTTATCATTTCTGAGTCAGTGTCAGATGGCAATTTTTTTTCACTAGGCAGTTTTTTTCAAAACGCATTTCTTAACATTTGGTTACTATGGGCTGTGGTTCTCTCTTTACTAGGTTGCAGCTGCCGCTGCAATGCAACCATGACCAAACAATCAAGTAGCAACTGAGTCCAATGTACGCAATAATTTGTTATTCCAATGATCGTCTTTTTATGTAAAACAGAAAAAAGCCTACGGCTTTTTCTTCTTTGGAATAGTTAGAGATAATCTACAAAGAATCAGGTATCTAACTAAGTTCATAATTTGTTCACATAAACTTCATTGATCAGATATTTTAATATATCCTACATGGCCTAGTGGTTAGGATAGCTGGCTCTCATCCAGTTGGCTCGAGTTCCATTCCCGGTATGGGAAATTTTTACTTATGAGGATTTCTTGACGAATATAATTAAAATAATCACCTATATAATGATTCCTTTTATTATTTCAGTTACTATGGGCTACAGTTCGTTCCTTAGTGTACTACTGCTGCAACCCAGAAAATACTAAGCCCAGGCTGAGCCATGGTTTGTTTTTTACTAGGTTTCAAAGATCTCCACAGCTATAATACCAATGAAACTAACATAATCCCCATTTAAAATTAACCAGACCGGTCCCTTATTTAACTTTAGTGTATTAACAAATTTATTATCATGTCTTGTAACTTATACTTCATACGTCTCTGAAGATACAATTGGAAGCATATCCACTTGCCACGCGGAAAACCGGGTTTGTTCCTCGTCAGGGAGAACTTTTAATGCATTAAATTTTAAAAAATATCTTTTAAATTTAAAATTTAAAAAAGCCAGAGGGTTCAGTTCCTTTGGGCTTGAGTTCACCCTTTACTATAAAACCGCTCAACACACCCATACACACCTTTCAGTTTGTATTATAGGTTGGAGTTCGCTCTTTATTGTAATTTTTTGTAAAATATTGATTCTTATACTATTATCTTGTCGAAAGATAAGTATGTATAATTATTGCATTTACTTATCACGTCATGTATGGTTATAACCTATACGAAAAGAATGTTATTCATCAAGCTTGTACACGAAAATGAAGTTTTTTTTCGTCAAAATCGATTCTATTTTAAAAACTATTACATTTTTATTATAAAAGACACTAGATATAGCAGTTCTTCCGGTTTGCAGCGGTAGCTAGCAACCTAGTAAGAGACGATCACGTCCAATGCTAAGAAATGTAATAACCCATAACTCCTAAAAATAGAATCAGATCAAAACAAAAAGTACACCATTAGAACCACCTTCTCCGAAACCCTAAACAAGAAACTTTCTCTCCCTTGGCTTGATAAGCAAGGGATTTATATTGGCTTGAAAATAAAGAAAAGTGGCAGCTACTATAGCATTCTGCCTAAACGGCATTTTTTCTTTCTTTTTGCCTTTTCTACAGATAGTTTGGCACTGGAGCATCGTAGAAACTTGCTCAATGGCTCATTTTAAAAAGGAAATTACTAGATCTAGTGCCATTTGTATTAAATGTTTTTTTTTTTATTTTAAACAGAATCATTTTTTTCACTAAAAACTGCATTTTGATGGCCAATCTGGATCAATGACGTCATAATCGTAGGTAACCATATGTGAAGAAATAAGCGAATGCAATATTTATAGGTGCTTATTTTTCGATAATCAAACATATCATGGTAACGAACTGTATAGTAAGAGCGACTCGTCTCAATAGTAACTGAAACTCTAAAAACGGAATCATTAAAAGAGCTAACCATTGCATATGTTGGAATTAGTTAGCTACCTGATTCTTTCAAGATTGTCTCTTACTATTCCAAAGAAGAAAAAGTCGTAGGCTTTTTCTTGTTTGTAATTCCGGGTTGCAGCGGTAGCTAGCAACCTAGTAAGAGACTTACATAAAGGACCGATATAGTTCAACATAAATGGTGTTAGTCAATAGTTTTTTTATATATATAAAATTGACCATTATTATGAAAAACGCAGTATTTTTTTTTTTTTTTGGGGGGGGGGGGGTAACAAAAAAATTATTTGTTGACTGAAACTAGAATAATTCCTGAAAATTTTAAACAAAATAATTTTTATTTAACAGCAACTTGCAAAAATATTTGTGATTTCTGAGCAATAATTTTTAATTTTTTAATTCAAACCAGAAAAATACCTGAAAATTTAAAAATAAGTTTGGTTTCTCTTTCGCTTAAAGTGACTCGTTATGCCATTTATCGGGTGTAATTACATTGATCAGGGTTGCAGCGGTAGCTAGCAACCTAGTAAGAGACGATCCTGTCCAATGTTAAGAAATATAAAAACGCAAAATTCCTAAAAAAAGAGTCAGATTAAAACAAAAAGCACACCATTAGAACCGCCTTGTCCGAAACCCCTGTATAGGAAACTTTCTGTCCCTTGACTTGAATAGCAAGGAAAATATACTGGCTTGAAAATCAAGAAAAGTGGCAGCTCCTACAGCATTCTGCCTAAATGACATTTTTTTTTTCTTCTTTCTTTTCCATAGATAGCTTGGCACTGGAACATCGTAGAGAGTTGTTCAATGGCTCATTTTAAAGAAAATTAATGGGGTTAAAAAGCTTTTGTGACTAAAACAAATTATTTTTAAAACAGAATAAATTTTTCCACTAAAAACTGCATTTTTGATGTCTTTTCATAATACAGTCTTTTCAAAGATATTTGATTTGTGAAGCAATCAAACAGTTCTTGGTAATTAAAGTACGGACCGAATTCTATCTCATAGTAACTGATGCAAAAGGAAGAGAAAAAGAGGTCTGTCGTGTATATGACGTCATACGAGGTTACATTTGATTTTAATTACGGGTTGCAGCGGTAGCTAGCAACCTAGTAAGAGACGATCACGTCCAATGTTAAGAAATATAAAAACCCATAATCATCAATAAAAGAGTCAGATCAAAACAAAGAGTACACCATTAGAACCGCCGTGTCCGAAACCCCTGTAGAGGAAACTTTCTGTCATTTGGCTTGAACAGCAAGGGAAATATATTGGCTTGAAAATCAAGAAAAGTGGCAGCTACTACAGCATTCTGCCTAAACGGCATCATTTTTTCTTTCTTTCTTTTCCACAGATGGCTTGGCACTGGAACATCGTAGAGAGAGTTGTTCAATGGCTCATTTTAAAGGAAATTAATTGGGTTAAAAACCTTTTCTAACTAAAACAAATTAATTTTAAAACAGACTACATTTTTCCACTAAAAACGGCATTTCTGATGTCTTTTCATACTGCAGTCTTTTCAAAGATATTTGATTTTTGAAGCAATCAAACAGTTCGCGGTAAAGTTATAATAAATACCAGCGGTAATATTTGAACCCACGCCTCCGAAGAGACTGGTGGCTAACACCAGCGCCTTGGACCACTCGGCTACGCTGCCTCCCATAACTACTATATGTGAATCCGGGTTGCAGCAGTAGCTAGCAACCTAGTAAGAGACGATCTCCTAAAAATAGAGTCAGATCAAAACAAAAGTACATCATTAGAACCACCTTGTCTGAAACTCTACTAGATAAATAATGAATATCGTCATAGTTTTATTAGAACTATAACGTGAATAGAAAAACACGACATTATGTTGCTATTTCTAAAGACATCATGAAATATCATTACGTCATGACGTCATTAAATAAAATCATTACGTCATGACGTCATGATTACTATATAATAAAAGGCCACAAAAACAATGGTCTAATTCAACTAATGGTTACATAATGGTTACATCCAAGCAAGCTACACGCAAGTTGAAAAAACAGTACTACACAAGAAACAGAGATAGCATCTTGAAAAGAAAAAAGCAAAGGTATTCAACCGACCAGCGTATTGAGAAGTAAAAATTGAGAGAGCCAATTAAAATATAATAAAGAACGACCTCTGGTCTATACTAAATTTGATAGGCCACTTAGCTATAGTATAGGTTAGTAAAGTTTACATAAAGGACTGATATAGTTAATTATGGTAAAGAACGAATTCTATGCCATAATAACTAGTTTAATTTTGAAATGATCCGGGTTGCAACGGTAGCTAGCAACCTAGTTAGAGACGATCACGTCCAATGTTCAGAAATATAATAACCTATAACTCCTAAAAAAGAGTCAGATCAAAACAAAAAGTACACCATTAGAGCTGCCATGTCTGAAATCCTTGTATAGGAAACTTTCTGTCCCTTGGCTTAAACAGCAAGCGAAATATATTGGCCTGAAAATCAAGAAAAGTGGCAGCTACTACAGCGTTCTGCCTAAACGACATCTTTTTTTTCTTTTCCACAGATAGCTTGGCACTGGTACATCGTAGAGAGTTGTTCAATGGCTCCTTTTGAAGGAAATTAATTGGGTTAAAAACCTTTTGTAACTAAAACATATTACTTTTAAAACAGAATTAATTGTTCCATTAAAAAACTGCATTTTTGATGTCTTTTCATACTGCAGTCTTTTCACATTGGAACATCGCAGAGAGTTGTTCAATAACTAATTTTAAAGGAAATTAATGGGGTTGAAAACCTTTTGTAATTGAAACAAATAATTTTTCAAATAGAATTAATTTTTCTATGAAAAATGTATATTTTATGTTAAAGATTGATCAATGACGTCATAATCTTAGGCTGTAGCCAGGTCGTCTCTTACTATTCCAATTAAGAAAAACCCATAGGCTTTTTCCTGTTTGTAATTACATATTATAGTAAAGAGTGAATTATTTTATATAATCATTAGAAGAAAAACAATGTATACATTGGACTATGTTAGCTGCATGATTCTTTGAGGTACGTCTATTACTTCTCCAAAGAAAAAAAGCCGAGGGCTTTTTCCTGTTTGCAATCAAGGTTTACATAATCCGGATTATCTATTTAAAATTAATTTAAAATATTTCCTCTTGTGAGGCTCGAACCCACGAACTTTAGATTACGAGACCTACGCTCTAACGATTGAGCTTCCAAAGCTTGTGTTATATGAAAGATCCGGGTTGCAGCGGTAGCTAGCAACCTAGTAAGAGACGATCACGTCCAATGCTGAGAAATATAAAAACCCCTAACTCCTAAAAAAATTTACAGTAAAGAACGAACTTCAGCCCATAGTAAATAAAATAAGATTATAATTTATAACTCAAACAACTAATTTGTTTGCTTTGGTCTAAAATACTGTCGGCGGTGGGATTTGAACCCACGCCTCCGAAGTGACGGGTGCCTAACACCAGCGCCTTAAACCAGTTGGCTACGCTACCTCACATGACTATGTGAATATTTTATAATAAAGAACAAACTCTAGCCTATGGTAACTTACGTATTTTATATAAAGATTTTATAGTAAAGAAGGAATTCAAGTTCAAATGAATTGAACTCTGTGGTTCATTTATATAATCTTCATTATTTTTACATAAAGGACCAATATAGTTCATCATAAATGGTATTCGCCAATTAGATTTTTTATATAATTATCCATTATTATGTGAAATGCAGTAAAATTTTTGGGGTTTTAACACATCCGGGTTGCATCGGTAGCTAGCAACCTAGTAAGAGACGATCACGTCCAATGTTAAGAAATATAAAAAACCCATAGCTCCTAAAAAAAAAGAGTCATATCAAAACAAAAAATACATCATTAGAACCGCCTTGTCCGAAACCCCTGTATAGGAAACTTTCTGTCCCTTGGCTTGAACAGCAAGGGAAATATATTGGCTTGAAAATTAAGAAAAGTACAGCTACTACAACATTTCTGCCTAAACGGCATATTTTTTTGTTTTTTTTTTCTTTTCCACTGATAGCTTGGCACTGGAACATCGTAGAGAGTTGTTCACTGGCTTATTTTAAAGGAAATTAATTGGGTTAAAAATATTTTGTAACTAAAATAAATTATTTCTAAAAGAGAATAAATTTTTCCACTAAAAACTGCATTTTTGATGTATTTTCATACTGCAGTCTTTTCAAAGATATTTGATTATTGTACATAAATCATAATCATATACCAGCGGTAAGATTTGAACCCACGCCTCCGAAGAGACTAGTGGCTAACACCAGCACTTTAGACCACTCGGCCACGCTGCCTCTAATAACTATATATGTGAATCCGGGTTGCAGCAGTAGCTAGCGACCTAGTAAGAGACGATCAGTCAAATGCTAAGACATATAAAAAAATAGAGTCAGATCAAAACAAAAGTGCATCATTAGAACCACCTTGTCTGAAACCCTACTAGATAAATAATGAATGTCGTCATAGTTTTATTAGAGCTATGACGTGAATAGAAAAACACGACATTATGTTGTTATTTAAGACGTCATGAAATAATATCATTACGCCATGACGTCATGAAATAAAATCATTACGCCATGACGTCATGATTACTATATAAAAGCCCACAAAGAAACAGAATTATATCGCATTACTCGAAGAGTCTTCAAAGCCAAAAATGAAGAATTTACTATTCATTATAGTGTCGTTACAGCAAAGAACAAATCCAGGTTGCAGCGGTAGCTAAAGAACAAATTATAGTAAAGAACGACATCTAGCCAATGCTAACTGGAATTTATAATAAAGAACGACCTCTTGCAGTTTTTTGTCAAAATTGATTCTACTTTAAAAGTGATTTTATTTTTAATTACAAAAGGCATTAGATGTAACAATTTCAATGAAAATGAGCCATTATACAGCTCTCTATGATTTTCCAGTGCCTAGCTCGCTGAGGAGGAAAAAAAAAAAACGGAAACCAAAAAAGATGCCATATATATGCAGAATATCGTGGTTCCAGCTACTTTTCTTGATTTTCAAGCCAATATATTTCCCTTGTTATTCAAACCAAGGGACGGTAAGCTTCCTAAATAGGGGTGTGGCAAGGCGGTTCTAATAGTGTACTTCCTGTCTTGATCTGACTCTATTTTTTAGCATTGGAAGTTCAGTATTTTTTAGCATTGGACGTTTTTAGCATTGGAGTTCAAAATCGCTAAGGTTATTATGTAAAGTGCAAAAATATTTATGGTGTCTAACCAATAATAGTAATTTTTGAATTCAAGCTAGAAAATACCTGAAAATTTTAAATGAGTTTTGTTAAAATTTTAATTACAAATGTCACTAGATCTAGTAATTTCCTTTAAAATGAGCCATTGAAAAACTCTCTACGATGTTCAGTGCCAAGCTATCTTTGGAAAAAAAAGATGCCGTTTAGGCAGAATGCTGTAGTAGCTGCCACTTTTTTTATTTTTCAAGCCAATATAAAATCCTGTTCAACCAAGGGAAATTTCTTATATAGGGGTTTCTGACAAGGCGGTTCTAATGGTGCACCTTTGTTTTGATCTGATTCTATGTTGAGTAGTTATGGGTTATTATATTTCTTAACATTGGACGTGATCGTCTCTTACTAGGTTACTATCTACCGCTGCAACCCGGATATAAAAATGTTTTAATTATAATACCATAAACGTTATAGAATTTAATAATACAGGTATCACAATATCATCAAATAGTATTTCAAAATAATATTATTCTTGTAATAAATAATACGCTAGTCAGACAAAGTCAGGTAAAAGGCAAACATACACAGTACTTATACGTGCCCGTACAATTGTTTCTATAGTCATCTAATTTTTCATGCCATTTTTTAAAATTTTTCCGTTTGAATACATGCCGCTACGCAAAGCCTAAGATTATTATTACTAGAAACAAGAAATCATTACAAAGAAAGAAATTAATCAGAAGAACCAAAAAATCAATACATAGAACCTCCATATCATTCTGTGGCATATGGAGGGGATGCGTTTATGTTAAGTTTTTTGTTAATAATTGATATTAAAAAAACAATTATTTGCACCTAAGAAAGAAAAGAAAAAGCGAACATGCAGTAGGTGGGCAGAAAAATGGATCAAAATTTAAATTTGTATAAAAGAGTTAAAAAAACGATATTGCCAAAGGGAATAAATAAATTATTAAAATAATTATTCTATTACATTACATTCTAAGTCAAAACAACAAATAATTAAAGAATATTTTATCCGTATTTTGAGGAGAGCCTCAACCACCATCTTCTGTTCGTTTTTTTTAAATGTCGTTTATTCTGAAAGGCAATTTTCATTAAATCTGAAAATGTTTTTGCATGCGGCTTTAAACTTCTTACAAATCCAAAATTCTCCTCCATTAGCCTTTAAATTTACGTATTTATGAACAATACAATTCTTAAAATGTTTTATTTTGAATAAAAATAACAAATAAAATAAAAAAGAGTAAAATTTGGGTAGAATAATGCAAGTCTTATTTCTATTTTACATTCCAATACCGCCTATTTGTGTTGTTTCCCATCAAGTAAGTAAAAAAAAATCTTACCTTCAATCTTCCTTTCGATTCATAATGGAAAACAAAATCTTTGACAATAGCAGGGTTTATTTCTTTGAGTTTATCATCCAATATCAAATTTTCCAAACTTTCAAGAAAAGTTGCTTTCAAAATTGGGACCTCAATAGTGGACGAATAAATCAAGTCACAGGCATACAACCTACAAAAACACATCCACAATGGGCAAGAGAATAAGTAAGAGAACTTTTAAGATACTATTATTGCTGGTATTACTAGGCTAATATTATTAGGAAATATTACTAGATTAATTACTAGGCTACTACTAGGCTAAAATTACTATATTACTAAAATTACTAGGCTAATATTAGAAAATACCAGTAATTTAAAGTTCCGGTATTTTACCAAAAAGAAGTCTCAAAATGCACAGCTCTAGGAAGAAAAAAAAAACTCAAGAGGTGCTTTTGTGCTTTAGCACAAAAGCACCTTTTAAAGCACTTTTGTGCTTTATACAAACCGATGTGCTTCACATTTTGTTTTGCTTAATAAGTTTCCCTAGTGCGGACAGAAAAACTGAAGTTCTCTAAAAAAAAAAATTCTAAACCTACATGTGTTGCAAACACAAATACCAAAAATTTGAAAATGCTTTAGACATCAAATATGAAAGATCACTTTTACAGCTATCGTGAATAGCTGCTTATAAAATTATGTAATCACCTGTAAAATTCCTGTAAAATTATATAATCACAATGTTATGATGCTGATTACAAATTTTCGGTTACAAAGTCTAATCGAGATCATGCGACCCACATGATTTCATACTCGTATCATGGTTCTTACTGCAATTTTACTGACAAATGAAGTCTAACTATTATAAAGCTCAAGCAAATGCTTTTCACTTCCATGAATTTTACCTGTTGCCAATTATAAGACAATTATGAAAATCATAATGCTTCAAGAAGAATGGCCGGGAAACTTCAGCAATTAAAATTAGCTTTTCTGTCAAAGTTTAAGCTTTAGTTTTTCAGTTTGTTTGCCAAAAACCCTGCTAAGCGACCTTTTTACTTGCCATTTGTTTAAATTTTAAATCTATTAAAAACTTTATTTTACAGAAGTAATTGAATGCAGTCATGTTCATTAAACCTTCCAAATTTATGACATGGAAAGAAGCCACACTCTAAAATAAGCCTTCTAGTAAGACACGACGTTACAATGATTCCAAACAATACACGCATTTTGTCTCATTTGCATAAAACCGCGTGTACACAAGTGCAAGGGATAGCATAGACATAGTGAAAAACAATTAGTCTTCCATATTCTGTCCCTTTTTTTCTGGGCATCATCACAGAGAACAGAAGATCGTAGAAACTTGGTAGGAAACTCATTTCATTTCAAATGGTAAGACCCAGTTCCCTTTTGACGTTGAACGTAATAGAATAGGAGGAGGAGAGATTTGCGTTCTTTGTCTCCAGAGCGTTCTGTGTTCTTATGTCGCATGACATAAAAAAAAAATACAATATTGAAAGAGCCATAAAAGTATGCTTCCAAGTGTTAATTGATTTTGACTCCCTTAGAGCAGAGCGACTAACTCACTAAATCTAGAAAATAAGCTGCCAACACCAGCAAGGGAAGGGAGGCAACAAAAACAAGGTTTAATAGATAAATTAGTAGAAAGACAGCTGATTTACTCAGCTTAATCCTTGCTGAAACTGTAATCACATCAAGAATGGTGATTTGTCCTTGTAGAGGGCCCTAAGCCCCGTGTCCCCTCAACACCCTTAAAAAAAATTTTCTACCCTAAGCGTCTTTCGAATCACAGTCTTTAGAGGAATTATCCCTAGCTATCAAACTCCCTAAATGTCACTCGTAATCATGCCACATAGAAACATTTACTAGAGAATTAGACATTATTCACCCTGTTGAAATCAGAAACACGATAGGAGGGATTATCAATACAAATATTTTGAAATAAATACATTGTAAGACCACACTGGCTATACACGACGTATGAAAAAAAGAGAGGAAATGAAATGACATAATAAATGAAAAATAAAACAAAATAGGTGAGAAAACGAGGATTGCGTCAGCCAGTGGCAAAATATGACGACGGAGAACAAGCAAATATTTCGACAAGGACCTCCGCCAAGTCGTCTTCAGTGCTAAAAAAGGAAGAAGAAAAAAAAAACAACAAACAAATCTAACCTTCCGAAGAGAATATAACAAGAGCAGAATAGACACTGAATCAAAAAAAAAAAAAAAAAAAAAAAAAAAAAAAGAAATAAATGAAAGAAACAATCAATCACCAATTGGATTGAATAAGTATCCGTTGCCTGGCAATAGACTTCACCATTCTGTAACTTTGATATTCATTAGGAATGTGGACAGGTTGTCTTAAATTAGACTGGGCGAAAATATTGATTGAGTCTTTTGAAATTAAGTTGTTATAAAATGGACTTAGGAAATATCTCCGGTGTATCTATTTATTGCTAAATTTCTGTTAATATATTTTTAATTTCAACTACCTCTTTAGAAGATTGCGGTAGGCCATTTACAGTAGATATTAAAGTTGCCTCCTCAAAAAGAACCAAATGTGTAGGATTTTCAAAGATATGCTGGGCCAAGGCTGAGCCAAAGTTGCCATTTCTATTTTCGAATCACGGGGACTTATCTATTGAAATTTTGTGTTCATGCAAACGTTCACCAAGTTGTTGATGGGTCCTACTTATGCAAAATTTCCGACATGAACATGGGACTCTGTAGACACCACTACCCAGTATAGGGGTCCGTTTTATCTTTTCCTGAGTTGAAATAATGGTCAACTTTTTGTTCAGTTTTGAAAGAAACAGAAAGATTATGTTTTTTACATATTTTTTCCAAGTTTACAAACTTGGAAAATTTTGTTTAAAAACATAATCTCTCTGTTTCTTTCAAAACTGAATCACGGACCGCATACCTAATGAAGTCTATTGCCAGGCAACGGATACTTATTCAATCCAATTGGTGATTGTTTCTTTCATTTATTTCTGGCTGTTTTTTTTTTTTTTTTTTTTTTTTTTTTTTTTTTTTTTTTTTTTTTTTTTTTTTTTTTTTTTTTTTTTTTTTGATTCAGTGTCTATTCTGCTCTTGTTAGATTCACTTCGGAAGGTTAGATTTTGTTTGATTTTTTTTTTTTATTTTTTTTTTAGCACTGAAGACGACTTGGCGGAGGTCCTTGTCAAAATATTTGCTTTTTCTTCGTCTTCATATTTTGCCACTGGCTAACAAAATCCTCGGTTTTTCACCTCTTTGATTTGATTGTTCATTTATTATCTCTTTTCCTCTCTGTTTTCATAGGTTTATATTTAGAAAGGCGTGGGAGGGGTCCTAGAGGCCAAGCACCTTCCCAATTCAGCACGGTACAAACTTCTCTACCAAACTCGAATCAAGACCCTTGAGGGAATTTTCTAAGAATGATCCTTGAGACATCAATAGTAGATGAACATAGAAGAAGAAAATAAACCTTACAAGAATCAGAAGTACATGATATTCTGACTGATAGTGTGTAAAGTGTAATAATTCAAGCTAAATTTGAAAAGTCGAAAAGGTTAGCTGTTATCTTTTCCAGAAGCAAAATGTAATCAATTTTATGAAACTTTTAACGTTTTTTTTTTTCAAATAAGTAGACTTGAACTTTCAGATCCCATTAATTTTTAAAGTTTCTAAATCCAAAGGCCACGGGCCGAAATGTTTTTTTTTTATAAATATTTCGCTATGCAAGAAGGATTACACCAAATATAATCTGTTTTTGCTTGTGCATTATTGGAATATATCATCGCATATAAAAGGTTTCTATAAAAGTTCTAGTCCTTCTCACTTAATACAAATTACCAGTTTTCTAGTTAAAGAGAAGAACCTAGCTCTTAAGATCCTAGCTACTGTAAGACATTCCGGGTCCCGAATTACCAAGCAGAGAATAATCAATTGTGCTACAACAGGACTACACTACTTTTGTTCAAAACAGACTACCCTCCTCCCCCAGCAGAAAATTCTTCAGTAAAAGAGGCTGGCTTGCTCCAGCACCAAACAAAAAGCGAAGACTTTAGCCCTCATCACTAGGCTGTAAGTAAAGTAACAGAGGATTCAGCCGTAGGAACAGCCTAATCCAGCCAGATCGCACAACAATTTGATCTATTGTCTGTTAAAATGGATTCCTTGCAATAAAGATCGTTTCTAAAATGCCTGTTTAAGTTACGATTTACTTAAAATATTGAGTTAGCCCTTTCGCTTACCCTAATTGGAGTTTAACAGAATTGGCGATGCATCCAGATAGCTGATCTGCACCGCAATTCCACACTGTAATGTCGTCATTTTGGCAAGGAAGAATGCAAACAGCGATGAAATCTTCTAGGACTGACTTCATCTATAAAAATAAAAAATAGATTAACAGTCACCAAGGCAACCATCTCAATTTCATGTTTATTAAAAATTACCTCATCGAGCATCAGAGCAGCAGCAATCCAACAGGCTCTAAGTTACAATATGTAAATTTACAGAGGAAAAATATCATCCATTCCCATACTGTCTTAGGCAAGGTTAATTAATTCAGAAAAATCGAAATGGCGTTTAAGCTCATCTTATCAACTCGGGTTTAAAAACGGTTTTTCAAGCGATAATTTTGCCAAAATTTGTGCCAAACTCATTCTCAGACTAATATGAATTTTTTAATGATGAAGAGGAAAACATGCGAACATGAAAGAACTAAAAAATAACACTAAAAAAATTAAATAGCCAGTATCAGTGGAAATAAACAGGACAAAGAAACGTTCAGCAGATTATTCTGCCTCAGAATGGCACATCTTCGATCACCCTTAACGTACAATATGAGCAACAAGACTTCTGGCTCGTGCTCCCAATATACAAAGCAAAAAGATGGAATATTCATAGATTGCCAAAAAACGACCATGGTCTGAGAAAAGAGAGTGGTTAAGTCAAAATGAGCAACTTGTGGAATCCTGTAACCAATAAGCTAAAAAAAAACCCTTTGCAAATCAAACTTCTAAAAAAACATTCTACCTCGGCAATATCTCAATGGTGGGATGTCATAATTACATCTTACAAAATTCTCACAATGTCAGATTGCTGCAGGCTATTTATCTTTCTAGTTTTGACTAGTGTTTTCATATCTAAAATTCTAAAATTAGAATTTTAGAGACACTTTTTAATAAATTGTGTTCTTCTTTTACATAAACGTAAATAAAAATGGCGTTTTGCTCTACTGTTCTAAGACCCCAAAAAGTTTCTGGGTATAAAAGAAGATAAAGAATACGGCATTGAACTTTACATTCCATACTGACGGTGTTTATCTCCGTCTCATGACCCTTCAGCCCGGAAGTGTAATGGGGGTTGGAGTCCATCCATCCTGTGTTTTCGGACACCCTCCCTGTCCACCTTCCCCAGATTTCACCAGATGTACATTTAGAGCTGGGTTGACTCGGGCTGAGCTTAAAGAGTCAGGCCACAGACCCCTGTTCCTAACCAAATAACCACCAATACCAGGACTCGAACCCTTGTCCTCACAGACAAAGAATTTCAAGTCTAGCATGCTAACCCCTCGGCTAAGACGACCCCCCCCCCTCCCCACCCCCCCCTCGTGGTTGTGCTGGTTCTGATTATACACTTAAAAAAAAAATACCTTTTCTCTTATGTGCGTTCTTTTTTCTTCGTCTATTTTGACCGAAGCAGATTTGGCTCTTTCTTCCAATAGTTCACTACCAAAGGATAATGCTTCAACGTGGCGTTTCTGGAAGATAAAATTACATAAACTCTCTCAGATATTAGAGGGAAAAAATGTAGAACCTTTATTTATTAAAGTAAAGTCTTATTCATGAGTAGACAAATCAGCTAAAACACGCGTGAAAAAAAGAATAAGAGAAGAAAGGAATCAAGCGTGTGTTTGTCCATGCATATACTGAAATGAGAGCTAAACTATTCGTGCTAGAAATCTAACATCTTTTAACATAATATTAGAACCATGGATACTTTTTCGGGCTACAGAAATCCTTCAGTCATCTCACTTATTGGTTAACGACTCTTTTGACTACAAAGGTCCTTGCGTCGGCCCTATAGCAGCTGAGATCTAACCATGGATCACGTATATTCGGGCTAAAATCAATAAACTGTACCATGAGAGGACAAAAAAGTCTTCCTTGCGCCACTAGACACAAGGGAAGTCACTTCGATTGGCAGGATTTGATTAAGAAATACAAAACTTGTCTCACAGAGAACTATAGGCTAGTTGTTTTTACTTAGGTTCTAAAAAGATTATTTATCAACACTCCCAAAGAAACAATATAGTATAAAAAATATAGTGTATGCTTGTGCATTCGTCTACTAAATTAACAGAAAATATTCATAATGGGGAAAAATTTGGGAAAACAATATTCTATATAGGCTACAGAAATTCAAAAAGAAATAAATTCTTTTTTTTTCATTGCATGACATCATTCCAATTCGTATTCATTTAGAGAATATTCCTCTCCAGTAAATATATTCTACTACACGAACGTGATTCTTTTTGTAGCCTCAACTAAAGGAGTTGTGCGTCAATTACAAAACAACATACATTTTACTGATTAATTCAAGTCTTTAATACGCATATGACAAAAACAAAGATTAGAAAAGGAATATAGACATACACAAAAAAGGAAAAGAACAGAATAACAAAATACTGAGAAATACATGAATAAATGGTATTCAAAATGTCTAACCTAGAAAGAAATCGACTGTGATGCTACAAAGCCACCAGGGGAGATTCAGTTATTCCACACATTGAAACAAGGTGTTTATTTCTAGTCCACAGGACGCAAAAAGAACATACTTTGCGAAACAAAAATATTATAAATGGATATTCTTATTATTAGCTGTGGTTATTTTCCAAAATACAATCGCTGCAGAAACACGGGTCAATGAAAAAGCAGTATGAATACACCTGCAGTAGCCAGCTTTGGGCGAATAAACGAGAGTTATTCGAACAACAGTTCATAGAGCTATTCGAGAAACAGTTCACTCGCAGATCGTACACAAAATCTAATTCGAAGCCGAGTTACTTAATACAAGAAAATAACCGAATATTATGACTTCCTCATTGCATAATCTCGATATTACCAACAGCAAGATCGATTGCAATCTTCACCCTACTAGCCACAGACAAATTTAATTCAACGGACAAAACAGTTCTACTTAATTTAAGAATTCATCAGCGTAATGGGGGAGAGAAAGGCAAATCCTTTTAAAAATAAAACTACTTTTAACTTTTATCCGAGGTGCTATTATACTTTACTTATCAAGGCTGCCAAACTTTTATCCCCTACAAGATAATTAATCACACTATTTCATTGTAGATTATTTTGGATTATTGTTATATTTTTAAAGTGCTTTATGCATATTCATCTTTTCTTAATTATACAGCAAATGTTGTGTCTTAAAATGCAGAAAATAATAATTTTCCACTTTGTTTTAGTAGATTGATACGTACTGGGGTCTACTGAAGGCAGTATATTGAATTCAATTCCAGACTTAATTTTTTTTTTTAAACAAACAGGTACAGCTATACTTTAAGCAACTAAACTAAATAACAGAATTTTGTCAAATTGTATAAAAGGCTTGATACATGATGATTTCAATTCACTAATAACTCAATTGGAATTCATGCATTGCTTCAAGAAGAACATATAGATAAATAATAGTAAATGACTATTATGTTAGTATTTTAAATCACAAGAAAAACAAAGGATAAAAAATATTTAGTCATTATAGTCGCTCATTTTTTTTTCTCGTACTTCGTTCTCATTATAGAAACCTTATCTATACTTTTGACGTATTTCAAGGAGAGTTCTTCGGACAAATCTTACTTTTACGAGTTGTTGACCCCATCCCTCCCCCTTTCAGTGAAAGCATATGATTGCAATCTTTTCTGTTACATTCAAAATACTTTCCCAATGAGAGGGGAGCTCTCAACAAAAAAAAATGCGAACGAAGGGGTAGTTTTCAACAATAATTTTATGATCTACAGCAACACCCATGCTTTCAAAATTATTTGCAATCAATTTCCTGTTTTTAGCTTTAATAATTTAGTTTTTATTCGGTCCACAAAAAGGCATAAAGACACACATACACAGAGGCCATTTTAAACATACAACTACAAAATAATAGTTCTGTATTAATTTTATAATTCTTATTTACCAATTCATTCATTGGTTCTCAGATGCTAAAAACTAAATTTTAAATAAAAATGATGACCTTTAGCCAGCAATGCATTAGGCCTAAAAATTAAGCACACGAATTCATTTTGTAGTCAGCGCAATGGCAACACTGACAGACTAGTCAAGATGGGTCAACTTTTAAATATTTACCACAGTTTTGCTTCCTTTCTTTTCCAGTTGTATCGGCATCATCGTGTTGACGATATTCTGATTTTATACATGTGAGATTTCCTATGATGACAATACTGCAATACAATCTTGTTAAAGCAGAGAAAAATAATCTCGAAAGTTCTGAGAGAATCAAACCCGTTTATGGGTACTGTCTTCAAGTGGTTTAAAAGGTTCAGAGGTAACAGATGGACGTTCAGGACAACTCTCTACTGTTAAAATAATTTTTCTTTGAATAAACTGAAAAAAAACCATCATTTTAAATGGCCTCATCCCAGAACTCATACTGTCACCGGAGCTAATTTAAAAAGAGTATACCTTGGGCTCAAAAGAGAGCTGAAGATACCACAATTATGCGGGAAGATCGCTAAAATACTTTCAATTGAGCAAAAGCAAAAGAATTGTCGAGATGAGTTAGAAAACAGCACACCCTTTCTTCATTTAAGATAAATATTTGATTTGCCAATATTATTCTGAGATGAAGAAGTACAAACAGAACCAGCAATTTCATCACACATAATTTTATATTAAAAAATTAACCTTAATTCTCATCTTAAGAGCAGGAAAACACGCATGTATAGAAACAAGGCTATATTCAATCCACTGTTGTCAAGTGAACTGAGAAAAATCGTCAAACTGTGCGAAACGAACATAATAACCATGTCACTTCCTATGACCAAGCACTGTTTTCATGGTGGTCTTAATAAAATAATTCCAGGAACATTGTTGTCAAATCACGCACAATACAAGAGCAAATATATATATATATATATATATATATATATATATATATATATATATATATATATATATATATATGTACAGAAAAGGAAAGGTACCGATCCTAAATCTTAAAAGAGTATGCAAATGATAGTAAAAGCTGTTAAAGTGTAACTTACTTGCTTCACTAGGTAATCGATGCGTTCTTGCCACTTCCTCAAAATAACAGCATGGACACTCCTTGTTCCAAGCACAAAAACTTGACCACAACTAACTATTATCGATTGATAACATGCAAATTCACCCGCTATTGCCTAAAATATCAATTTCGTGCATTAGGCATACGTTCCAGTAGCATGAAGAGCAAATAAGGCAGAGTTTACTAGTAGCTACCGCAATGCAGTGGCTAAGAAACTCTCCTCTAGAGTCGCAGCAGGGGAGGTTAAACTGCTGTGGGAGGTTAAATTAAATGAAGATGGTTCTTCCAGCTTACAGTAGCGAGCTATACAAGTATTTTGTAGTTACTTATTTTTCCAATTGACCACCTCTCTTTTTCTCTTTTCCTAAGAAGTGTACATTTTTGCTTTTGTTTCTATCGAATTCTACCTCTTTGTCTGACTTGTAAGCTGATAAACGTAAGTTGTATTATGTTAATTCAAATTAACCATTCAAATATTCAGCAAGAGTGTACAAGAGTGTGCTTGTTTAAGAGTCGTTTCTATTTTTATTTCAACAATCATTTAATATTTGTTACCAACATATTGTGGAAAGTTTTCAAACTTTTTTTCTTCTCGGAAGGGTTGACACTGATATAAAGAGAGAAAAAACCATTAGCCCCCCCCCCTCCTAAAAAAAAAAAGAAACTGCTGGTTTGACTCTAAAACGAGCTAATTTATATCATTGTCTTTCAAAATTCGAGAGTGTTTCGTTATTCGAAATTCGACACCTGTACGAGTATATCAAAAGACATTCAATCTTATTAAAAACATCAAAAATGATAGCGAAAAGGTTGCAATTCAATGTAATGAACTGTCCCTGACACTGTCTTTGAAGGTGGCAGTGTCAGCTTGTGCACCAGGCAAAAAACCCCTCATGGAGTAATGATTTAAAAGAAGAATATGATATTAACTTATAAAGCACAACTTCATCAGTAAAGCCAAAGTTTTCATCAGTTTACACCAAAACTCTCAATTAGTTTTGTCACTACGATAGTTTGGAAGCAGTTCAAACGTCCTCTATCTCAGCAGGGTTGCCGTTGATCATAAAGAAATACACGAAAAGTTAACTGCAGACAAAAAAAAAATAATCAGCTGCTTTGCTATTAAATAGGCATAGCTTGATTTACAGTCTTGGAATATCCAAGCTTTATATATCCTCACAAAGTCACCAAAGCAACCTTCCAGCAGAGTTGTCGCTAATCATAAAATAAATGCCGAAAAATAAAGAGCTACCTAAAAAAAGTAAACAGCTCTTATGACCATTAATAAACATAGATGGATATAATGTCTACAAAAATTCGAGGTTTACATACTATTTTAAAGTCAACAGAGCTGCGACTAGTCATCTAATTAAATTACACAAAATAAAAAGATAATGAGCATCCCCCCTACAAAAAAAAAACGTCTAAAAAAAGCCCCCCCGACTAAAAGGAAAGCAATGACCTAACATTTAATTTTGCAATTTTTAGCCCCCCCCCCTCCAACGAATATTTTACGGGCTGATTGCAGCCCCACCTTGACCAACAAAGAAAAATATCAAAATAAAATATAGTTTTTGACAAGACTACATCTTCGTATACAAGATGTTGCAACACATGCATCTTTTGGTAATATAGCACACGTATCTTTTGAAAAATTGCTTTTCTGAGATATAATGTCATATTTGAGAGACTCTGCAGCCTGATCCCCTGGGGCTCATTCTTTATCATTCTTAAGGCTTTGCTATACGAAAATTAAACTTGAACATTAACGACGAGGGTTTGAGGGTGGCAGCCTCCCTCTCATTGAAGAGAGACTGTTGGTGGAATGAGACTGTTGTTGGAAACGAAGCCCTTGTAAACAATGAAACTTCAAAAAAATAATTTTGATTACGAGAAATGCACAAGTAAAATTCGCTGATTCTAAATATGCCAAATTTTAAGTTTGCTTATCAAAAATGGTTATCATAATAATACTGCCATTTGGCAAAGAGAGGGCGAACAGCTGCTCTGACCTTCAATCAACATAGTTTGATTTACTGTCTTCGAATATTCAAACCTCTCTTCAAACTACTTTGAAGAGTGTCTCTCATAAGATGGCAACAGTAGCCCATGCATAGAGTATGAGAAATTTCCAATGCAAAAAACAGTAATATGATCTACAAAATGGTCTACGCACAGTCTCTATACACTCTTGTCTACAATATTTAACCAAAAATTATGGTCTGCACCCAACTGAAATGTAGATAATATTACCAAGCTTCTATGCACATCAAATCCTGTCGCTAATCCTTTAAAGGTGCCAGATGAATAGACGATTCCAACACAAGATAGATCCAATTCTTCAATCTCTTCCTGATCTTTAACGTCAAAAAGATGAAGACGCTCCTTGACATCAAAGGTGACTAGAGTACGGTTGTCAATCCAACCCACTGACGTTAGAGAATATGGAACTGATGCAGTCATTAAAGGAACTACTGAATAGCTGCCATTTTTCACACGAGACAACTGAAAAATAAAAGTCAATAAATAAATGGTCCATGTATGCTACAACATATAATTAAGACCTGCCTTGTAAGTATCGGTCATGGGCAACACAGAGACCACACAGGGCATCAGACCTAATTTTGAAGCTAATCATTCTAACCAGAATGTTCAAATACCACAAAAAAAAAACCTTGACAGACATAACATGCAGCTTTGTATTTTGAAAATGAGGCTTTATAGATATATCTAACGGAAAGGGAGACACCATGCTTCTTGTTGAATTCAAAAGTCATGTCAGGACTATAGTCGGTATATCTTGCAGGCTCAAGTTCCCCCCCCCCCCTAAACACATACATTTTCTAAACACAACATATATACAGAAGCTTCGTCTCTTTAAAATCAAAATGGTGCAGAGAACAATCTCTATTTAAGTTTTACTTGAGATTAATGTTGCTACACTTCTATGACGTTGAGCAGATGGCCGCAAGTTCATTTTTTCAGACCTTAAAGGAGTTTCAAATTTTAAACAAATGAAGGCGGTTCAATTATTACCAAAATTTAATAAAAAAGGAAACTCTCATCACTCTTTTCATGTTATTAAAATCTCTTTCCTTCTTAATCTACGAACTTTTTTTTTTTTTTTTTTTTTTTTTTTTTTTACCAAAACGGACATCTTGGGCCGTAAAGTACCTTACATGATTTGGTCAAATCCCAGGTAGCAATTTCGCTACGGTTTCTTGGACTTCGACCGGTGCCTTGTCATGCCTGTAGTATGCAGCCTACAGTCTGTTCCTGAAACGAGAATGAACTCTTTCCAACACATCACCGTGTGTTTGCTTTTCTGCTCATGTAAAAGAAGTTCTGCAGACTATCTAGCTCCGATACAACGCATCTTTCAATTTTTGACCCAAGTTTCATTACACATAACCATTGATATTACAGTGTCTTTCGAGTACCATTTTATGCATCAAAATCGTTAATTTCACCTCACCATCATTCCTTGAGCTAGTCGTCTATGCATAAAAATTCAACTGTATTTCTGTACGTAAACTAAAAAAAAAACAAAAAACAGCTGAGCCAATCAAAATCAGAAACAACACTTCAATACTGAAAGAATAAAATTAAATAAAAACTTCTTCTAATTCATACCCGTAGATGATAGGCAGAAAACATACAATGTCTTAAACTTATTTTTTTGAGTACTTATTTCAGATGATGGCAGAACGTTAATTCGGGCCACCATATTTTTGGATCTCCAGATGAATGCCTTTTTTTTTTCGGAGCGAGTTCTAAACAGTAATAACAATTATTTGTAGTAAGCAAATCGATGTTTTAGACTATCAATTCGGTAAACCAGCCCCATAACGATGATACATAAAGTAGGTAAGGTAGAGCAATCGCAGTGTAAACTTTGTAAAATTAATACTATTGAGGCTAAACTTCAGAGAGACGAGCTTGGGACAATATGATCGAATACGTTATGCAACTTTCTCAATTATCAATAAATGAGAGCTTCTAATACCTTGTCCATACTGTATGTTATTTCCCGATAATTCACATCCATCACATACATAAGTTCCAACTAAACTTCCAGAAACAACTAAATTTTAAACAAATCTTATAATTTTATCTTTAGTAAATTTACTCGTTAACTAACGCTTTCACATCCACTAGTCAGAATGTCAATATTTTTCTTGTAATGAAACTATATAACAACTTCTGCATCACCATTTCCTCCGCATACGAAAATAGTCTGTGGGGTCGCAGATATTGATGCTAGATCCTTCCCTGTATTTTTTACTATCCCAGACGTCACGATGCAGGGCTTAATACAGATCCTTGTCGAAGATCCAGAACGAATATGATTCGTCTCTACCTAGAGAAACCCCAGTCAGTCTAAGTACCATAAAACTGCCCGAGTACCAGTAAAACAAAGGTTCTAAGGCGTATGCATTAACCCCATACTCAAGCAATTTCGGGAATGCTTGAGACTGAAAAACCAAAGTCAAATATATCAAAGCTGCACATAAGAAGGGAAAATACAATCTACCGGCTTTATCAATAGCTCCCTTCAACCCTCAAAGCGAAACATATCTGAGGTTGCGGAAGAATCCAAACTGTCAATAATTTAGGGTACAACCTCCGAAAATAATTGTGATGAGGATTTTGATCCTCATATAATTCGGGTTTTGAATTTGATAAACCATCAAAAATCAGCAAGGGGTATACCACTGTTGACAAATATTTGGGTCAGAGAGACATATGTTAACCGCTCCGTAAGTTATATCGACATATCCCATCAAGATCAAGCACCTTTCCCCATATTAACTTGCTAAAAGCTTGGACAATAGCCGATTTAGATACCACAAAAGTATTTCACCCTTTTAATAACTTAAAATTAAGAGTATGTAGTATATACTCGTAATAACTACAAATGTTTTGTGCTTTTCGTCTAAACGTTTATCACAGCCCTGAGCGAATACCCTAACGAGGATAGGCTGGGTATAAAAGGTTGAGCTTTTCCAGTGCTGTGAGATGACTTGGGGTCTCTACTTTGTAAGTTCCTTCTCCGTCCCTATTTCCGACAAGGAAATCCTGCTTGCGTAGCCTCAGGGTGGCATCAGGGTGGACCTTCCAATAGTTTTTCTAACCCAACTGTGACTGCTAACAGCGCTGCAGCATAACCTTGAGGGGTGGCGCCCCTCGAGGAAATTATAGCCTAGTAAACAACACAGCATTTGCGCTAGATTCTGATGAATAGATAATTCTTCTGGGTTTGGTTTGTTTTGTTGGGCTGAAAAACCTCTCCCTAGCAAAGTTACCTATTATGGGTTGCCTCCCCGTAGTAGCATAATATTTGCAGGAATAAATATGTAACAAGTCGAAGGCAATACGCTTGAGATTGTCTGTGCAGTATTTTGAATCTTGCTGATAAACAAGTATCGCTAAGTGTGGACAACCATGTTGTAACCAAGATGGGCCCAGGACTGTACACAACCTCCATTCAGCTGGAGGTCACAGGGAATTCTTGCTTCCTGGTTCTAAGCAGACTTAAGCGCTTTGTGAAGACTTAAGAAGATGTGTTGGTTCCTGTCCTGCACTGGTTCTGGGACCATTGCTTTTCCTGAGGCCATAATAATTTCAATGATCAAAAAAAAAAAAAAAAAAATGTAACTTGGAACGTTACGAAGTTAAAAACCGCTATAGCACCGATATTTTGCCTGACAAATTCAAACGCTTCGAACTCGACTAACTAGGAGTTTCAGAAACTCATATTCCAGGGGTAAAAAACATGAATTTAGGTGATAATAGATTTGATTTACTCAGGCAGAAAGGATGGGGTGCATAGGCAGGAAATAGGGCTCATGATGAATAAGGAAACTGCCAAGCCTTGTTTAGTTTCGGAAGGTATTAATAATAGAAAGCTAGTCCCTCAGTTTATGACTAAAAAGTGCAGGGTCCCAGTCATAGTAGTATATCCCCCTGTGGGACCGACTGATGGAGACACCAATGACTCAGATGAATTTTACTCAAAGCTACAGGAACAAATAGACAAGATCCCAAGTAGAAACATGGTATTTCTATTAAGGGATTTTAATGCCGAGTTGGGTAGAAATAGATGGTATCCTAGCCTATGTAAATTTGATACAGGAAAAGAAAACATTAATGGTTTTATACTGCAGCAATTCTGTAGGTATAACAATCGAGTTATAACCAATACAGTATTTGGTCATAAAATGTCGCATAAGTTAACACGGTATTCAGATTATGGTAAGACAGCTAACCTTATTGGTCATTTTATTGTAAATCGAAGACTGGCAGGATTAATACAAGATACTAGGGTAAATAGCAGTGCTGCTATTGATGTTAAAAGTAAAGGCCCCATCTAGTAGTGTCTAGGGTTATTTTAAAGCTGAAATTTAGGAAGGGTAACTACCTATCAGGCAGTTATGACGTTGGTAGACTCCAGGATGAGAATTCCAGAGAGACTTTCCAGGAACAGTTGAATACTAAATTGAAGAGTTTAATAATAATAATAACTTATTTTTGACCCACTAACAATTATAAAAAAGTGGAGTTTAAAATAGACAATATAGAAGATGGATGGACTAATTTTAGGAAAATATTTGGCGAAGTCGCTAAAAGTGTCTTAGGGATGAAAGTCTGAAACGCAGCTAGGAATATTGCTGAGAATGCTATATGTTTAATAGAGAAGAGGAGGGGGCCTGTACAAGAATTTGATATTTGAGTGATAGATGATATGAAAATAATAGGAATGTAAAGAAAGAGGAGAAAGCATTAAAATGTGAATTAAGGAGGTGTGAAGCAGAGGCCATGGATGAGTCAGTGAGAAGGAAAGAGTCAAAGAGATATGGGCAGAATAATTTGAGAATGTGCTAAACCAGGATAGAGTTACAGGAAAATGAAAAAAGTCTGTGTCTTGAATATGAAGGAAGATTTATTTGACGAGGAAGAATTAGTGAGAGCTCTAACAGGATTAAAAAATAATAAAGCCCTAAAAGAGAAGAACAGTGTGGTTTTAGGAAGGATAGTGGCTGCGACGATTTTCTTTCTTAGATTAATAATTGAGAAGAGAATGAATCATCAAACACCTTCGGTCCTTGGTTTTTTAGATTATGAACAACCGTCTGATCCAGCTGATAAAAGAGGTTTAGCGAAGGCCCTATCATAGTATGGTATACCAGATAAATACAATAAAGTGATTACTGCTATGTACGAGAAAAACTCTGCTGCGGTTAGGGTAGGAGCTGAGGTTAGTAGCTGGTTTCGTATTAATTCAGGATTTTAGCAGTGTTGCATTCTATCCCCATTTATATGGATCATTTTGATGGACTTTGTCCTAAGGAGCACAGGAAGGGGAATGGGAAAACACGGAATCAAATGGGGAAGTAAAACTCTCCTAGACGTTGGTTATGCTGATGATTTAAGCATCTTAGGTGAAAAAGTTGGTGAGACTTTGCAAGTTCAGGGTGCAAGAATAGGTTTGAAAGCTAAAGTCAAGAAGACTGAGTCACTAAGCCTAGGAATAAGTGAAGGTGAAGAGGTGATGTTGGGTAATGAGAAGATCGATCAAGTGGAAAGCTTCACTTACCTAGGTAGCATTATTAGTAAAGACGGTGCGTGCACTGAAGATGATAAAGGCAGAATAGCAAAGGCCCAGGGTGTTTTTTCACAGTTGCAAAAAATTTATAAAAATAGGAAGATATGTCTGCGAACCAAGATTAGAATATTGGAATCTACAGTGATGACAGTGGTCAACTATGGTTCTAAAGCATGTGTGCTCCGAAAAACAAAGGAGGATTTGCTAGAGGTTTTCCAGATATATTGCCTACGGATTGTTTTGGGTACCCAGCTGACTGACAGTACCTCAAACAGTAAGCTGTACGAAAAATGTGGTTCAATCCCGCTTTATAGGGCTATAATGCGACAAAGAATGAGATGGATAGGACACATTCTACGGATTAAGGATGACAGATTGCCAAAGATTGTCCTTGCTGGCCAACTGTCTAGGGCCAAACAAAAAGCAGGTCGACCCCAAATGGGGTGGGAGGATGTCATAAGGACAGATTTAAGAGGAATGGGAACTTTTTGGAAGGTGCAAAGAAGGAAGCTTTGAATATATTGGGATGGAGTAGGAGTGTTCGTACCTGTATTAGCCTCAGACGGCTTGGTGTTGCAGTAAGTTAGTGTTAGTAGTTT
The DNA here is from genome assembly GCA_027921565.1 of Artemia sinica. Classification (NCBI taxonomy): domain Eukaryota; kingdom Metazoa; phylum Arthropoda; class Branchiopoda; order Anostraca; family Artemiidae; genus Artemia; species Artemia sinica. Next base: position 33,469,542 of record CM051261.1, on the reverse strand, counting down.
ATTACAATCCTGATCAAGCCTGTGGGGTTAGGAACCGGATGCTCTAGCTAGACAGCAGTTTCCAAACTGGGAGGCGCACCGCCAGGGGAGGCGCGGGCTATAGCCAGGGGAAGCGCCAAACACTTTCTAAGATATAAAAATTCACACCATAATGTTTACAAATGAATAAAACTTTGTAACATATAAGCAAAATTCGGTAAATTAATGATTATTTTTATTTTACTTTCATTTTTCTATATTTAATTCCTATGTATGTTGCACATAGGCTACATGGATATGTATTATATTAATAAATAAGTATTATTTGGAGCGACAGATTTTCAAACTTCTGCCTTTATAAACGATATTTTTTTTTTTAATTAAAAAAACGACCGCTAATTGCATTACATGAAAACAAAACCTTGAAACTGAAGCGTAATTTCATGGTGTTATATTGTCTTTACCGTGACTTTTCTCAATTTTATTGAAAAGTTTCGTTAGTATACTTTTTTAGTTATATTCACTTATTTTATTTATTTTTTTTAATCATACCGAACACACATTTTTTAGCCAAATAGATAAATTTCTGATTAGCAACAAGAGAAAAGTAGACAATAATGAAGATACTAAAGCTGATAGAATTAGAAATTAAAGCAAAAAAGAACAAGGAGGTAGAGCTTCCACGAAAAGACGATATAGGGTAGTTCATCGTATTTATCGTTAGGATTCTTAAGTATTATTATAGATGGCGTGGAAAAACCAATGTATTTGCTGTGTTCAAAAGTTTTTGCTTCAGATAGTATGAGACCAGTCAGATAGTATGACTAGAAACTCTACATTCTAAATACACTCAGCGGCCTTTTAATTTTAAATTTAATGTTTTTACTTTTATAACTTTAATAAATCAAATAATATTAACATTTTGATTACTAAATATCAGTATATGTTTATTAAACTGACAATGCACATTTATTTGTATTTTTCAGTAAATTGCAAATTTTGTTCTGGCCTTGGGAAGGCATAGGGGTTTTGCGCCCAACTTATGTTAGTTTCTGCTCGTTTTGAGTTTGAGTCGGTTATTTATTGTAATTTCTGTTCGTTTTGGGTTTCATTTATTTACCGATACTGATTTGTGGTAGTTTCACGCTTGGTAGCTTATTTGATTTTATTTTTGCTCATTTTTTGCTCAATGGAGTTCTTTACTTTTCTTTGCAAAACTTATTTTGAGAAAAAAGTTTTTTTTAATTAATTTCTGTTCGTTTTATATTGACATAGTCTTTTCAGGGGAAAAAAATAACTTTTTAAATATTTTCGTTTTTTAAGACTTTATAGTTTGGCCTGCTATTTGTATGCTGGAGAAAAATTTTTCAACAATTTTTAACAACATACACACTTTTAAAAATCTGGACACAAATAGTACTGTTTAATTTAGTTTCATACCTCCTCTAGTTGACCTGAAATGGAAAACTTGATACCATTTGCAAAAAAAATCTGTTTACTTTCTTTGATAGCTTGGATACACTTACGCTATTTTGATTGGGTTAAATTTTAAGAGCAGAAGTAGCCCCGAAAGTTTGAACATAATACCCTCAGTCGTTCTTGGGATACTGCTGAGATGCCTAATTGGGAATTAGTATTATCACAGTGCATTTTGATTTAATCTTAAGGCAGCATTTAGTTTTTAAAGATAATGGGCAAATGGGAGGGTGGGCGTGGGGGGTGTGTGTGGAAGGGGAATTAGTTGCCCTCCAATCCCTTTCGACTGTTAAAATTGGCATCAGCCCTTTCTATTTTCTATCAAATGAGCCCCTTTCGAAGATCCCACGACAACTCCTTCGATATGAAGTGCCCTGGTCTAAACACAACAACAACAACAAAAAATATCACTAATCACTTTCGACTATTAAAAAGGGCACTAGCCCTCTGAATTTCAAATCGAATGAGCCCTTGTTTGAAGTTTCTGCGACAACGCCTTCTATAAAAACCTTATATGCCCCCAAGGCATAACTTAAAACCCTTGCTCTCAGGGCTGTGGGGGAATATCCTCCTCAAAAACGTATTTTCTATCTGGAAATCAACTACGCTGAACAAAATGGCTATCTTAAAATTTTTATTGGATGTGTTTGGGGGAATGATGGCGAGGGGGGGGGGGGCTAGTTACCCTCCAATCACTTTCGACTATTAAAAAGGGCACTAGCCCTTTGAAGTTTTAATCGAATCAGCCTTTTTTGAAGTTTCTACGACAAAGCCTTCTATAAAAACCTTATATGCCCCCGTGGCATAACTTAAAACCCCTGTCCTGAGGGTTGTGGGGGAGTGTCCTCCTCAAAAACATATTTTCTATCTGGAAATCAACTACTCTGAACAAAATGGCTATCTAATGATGGGTGCGGGGGGAGGGGGGGGGGGGGGGTAGTTGCCCTCAAATCACTTTCGACTATTAAAAAGGGCACTAGCCCTTTGAATTTCCAATCGAATGAGCCCCTTTTGAAGTTTCTACGACAAAGCCTTCTATAAAACCTTATATAGCCCCAGGGCATAACTTAAAACCCTTGCCCTGAGGGTTGTGGGGGAGTATCCTCCTTAAAAACATATTTTCTATCTGGAAATCAACTAGCCTACGCTGAACAAAATGGCTATGTAAAAATTTTGATTGGATGTGTTTGGGGGAATGATGGGCGTGGGGGGGGGTAGTTGCCCTCCAATCACTTTCGACTATTAAAAAAAAGGCACTAGCTCTTTGAATTTCCAATCGAATGAGCCTGTTTTGATGTTTCTACGACAACGCCTTCCACCTTGGACCAAAAACCGGGTAATTATTAATAAATTTCCTGTTCCTAAAATTACTGAAAAAACTGGAAGCACTACACAGAAAACTTTCAAATACCCGCTTGTATCCTTTTTTCTCCGCACCATCACCTTATCAGGTTTTTTCAGTCGTAAGTTATTTTTCTTTTATTTGTTTATTTGTTTTTCTCTGTTTGGTCACTCCACATTTTTTAGTTAGTATTGTAAAGAGTGAGTAAAAATCAAAATAATGATAATAATAATGACAGCTTGTGTCTATATTTCTGTATATTACTGCTTATTAGATTCTGCAAGTTGCGAGTTTTTTTTCTCTTCTTCTTTTCCCCCTCCTTTCATGTTATTTCTCTTTTGTTTAAGTTTCTTTTAAATTTTTATGTGTTACTCTGTAACTAGTAATCTTTGATTTCTATATTGATTTGTGTTGCATTTTATGAGTTTTTCCTCGTGCTACTCCACGTATTGTACCCTGTACAATGTGGGTTAGAAATAAATAATAATAAAACCCTTGCCCTGAGGGTTGTGGGGGAGTGTCCTCCTCAAAAACATATTTTGTATCTGGAAATCAACTACGCTGAACAAAATGGCTATCTAAAAATTTGGAGTGGATGTGTTTGGGCGAATGATGGGCGTTGGGGGGGGGCTAGTCGCCCTCCAATCACTTTCGACTATTAAAAGGGGCACTAGCCCTTTGAATTTCCAATCGAATGAGCCTGTTTTGAAGTTCCTACGACAACGTCTTCTATAAAAACCTTATATACCCCCAGGGCATAACTTAAAACCCTTGCCCTGAGGGCTGTGGGAGAGTGTCCTCCTCAAAAACATATTTTCTATCTGGAAATCTACTAACGTACGCTGAACAAAATGGCTATCTCAAAATTTTGATTGGGTGTATTTGGGGAATGATGGGCGTGGGGGGGGAGGTGCCCTCCAATCACTTTTGACTATTAAAAAGGACAATAGCCCATTGAACTTCCAATCGAATGAGCCTGTTTTGAAGTTTCTACGATAACGCCTTTTATAAAAACCTTATATGCCCAAAGGGCATTACTTAAAACCCTGAGGGTTATGGGGGAATGTCCTCCTCAAAAACATATTTTCTATCTGAAAACCAACTATGCTGAACAAAATGGCTATCTCAAAATTTTGATTGGATGTGTTTGGGAAATGATGGGCATGGGGAGGGGGCTAGTTGCCCTCCAATCACTTTCGACTATTAAAAAGGGCACTAGCCTTTGAATTTTCAATCAAATGAGCCCCTTTTGAAGTTTCTACGACAACGCCTTTTATAAAAACTTTATAAGCCCCCAGGGTATAACTTAAAACCCTTGCCTTGGGGGCTGTGGGGGAGTGTCCTCCTCAAAAAACATATTTTCTATCTGGAAATCAACTACGCTGAAAATGGCTATCTCAAAATTTTGATTGGATGTGTTTGGGGGGAATGATGGGTGTGGGGGGGGGGGGGGGCTAGTTACCCTCCAATCACTTTTGACTATTAAAAAGGGCACTAGCCCATAGAATTACCAATCGAATGAGCCTGTTTTGAAGTTTCTACGACAACACCTTCTATAAAAACCTTATATGCCCCGAGGGCATAACTTAAAACCTTGCCCTGAGGGTTGTGGGGGAGTGTCCTCCTCAAAAACATATTTTATATCTGGAAATCAACTACGCTGAACAAAAATGGCTATCTCAAAATTTTTATTGAATGTGTTTGGGGGAATGATGGGCGTAGGGGGGGGCTAGTTGCCCTCCAATCACTCTCGACTATTAAAAAGGGCACTAGCCACTCCAATTTCCAATCGAATGAGCCCTTTTCGAAGTTTTCTACGACAACTCCTTCGATACGAAGTGCCCGGGTATGGACAAAAAAAAAAAAAAAAACATATTGTGCCCTCGTCGTTCTTTACTTAGGCAGCGCTAGCGCGCTGCCTATGATAGAGTCGGAAGAAGAATAAATGATATATCTCAAGATATTTGCGATCAATTAATTTTTCGTCTCCATACTTCAAGATTCGCCATTCAAATAGACCAGGCATTTGACATACCTAAAGATGCCCATTTAATTGCATATGTTCAATATGTTAAAGAAAAGAATATATTAAAAGATATATTATTTTGCTAACCCATACTTGGAAAGACTACATCCATTGAAGTTTTTAACATAATAGACAGGTTTTTTGGAATAAAATGTCATAATGTGGAATAACTGCGTTGGGGTGTGCACCGACGGAGCTCACTCAATGTCTGGACACAAGGCAGGTCTTCAAGCATTAGTCAAAAGAAAGCACCATATGCTATTTGGACGCATTGTATGCTTCAAAGAGCAGCGCTAGTATAAAAAATACGAGCAAAGAACTAAATATAATTTTTATAACAGTTATAAAAATAAACTATATAAAGAACAGTCATTTGAGAGCTAGGCTTTTTGCAAAGCTGTGTGTTAATATGGAAGCAAATTATACCTCACTTTATATTATTAATTAAAAAAAAACTTTCCGAAAAAGAAGTTTTCTAAAGAAAAGTAAAGGCCATATTAAACTTAAGATAAGAAGAAACAGAAACCTAAAATAACTCAAACTCAAAACGACCGAAAATTACTATTAAAGAATAAATGAAACCCAAAACGTACAGAAATTAAATAAACAGTCATAACAAAAGAACATACAATAGGTACTAATATAAATCAGTAAATAAATATTAAAAACAAATGAAATTTAAATTAAATATGCAAATTAAGCTTGAAACGAACAAAAATCTCTACAAACAAGAGTCTGGGTTTTACCTCCTTCTCTCAGTCTAAAAGTCTAAAACCTACTGCTTCATTGGTGCTTTACTGAAAACTATATGTGTTTTGAATAGACTTGGAAAGTACAAATAGAATCAAACTGAATGTTTGATATGTAATGCTATTAATTCTTGAAAGATCGTCAGTTAAGGAAGGGGGCAGTATCAAAACTCTTGTTTGTAGTGAAGCTATATTTGTCTTAAACAGTCTTGGAAAGAGGGCAAGTAAAAAGCTATTTCTCGAAACTTGAATGGCTTAGTGCTTTTATTTTACCAACTATTTTAAAGACCTTGATTTGTCAAAATTTATGTGGGTGCAGAATCCATTCAACTACAATGGTGAAGATCGAATTTGAACTGAAAACTCTGAAAAAAGAAAAATTGATAGAATTATCGTGTGATAGGTCACTAAAATAAAAGTTTCAAAATGAAAATATAATTCAATTTTGGATGAATCTTAGTGGAGAGTACGAATCATTTACTACAAAGCAGATCAAGTCCTTCTACCGTTTGTAACCTCGTATTTATGCAAAACGGGCTTTTCAGATCTAGCTGCAATGAAAAAGAAATAACAAGCCAGGTTAATAGTCGAAAAAGAGCTAAAAGTGGCACACTGCCCCCTACCCACACTGCCCCCAAGAATCGAAGAACTTTATGCCAATAAACAACAACATCCTTCGCATTAAATTTTAGTGAAGGTAGATTGGTTAGTAATTTAATATAAAAACACATGTTCACATGTATGTACATATTCGTATTTAGCTCGGTTTTGCTAAAATACGCAAACTCATTATTTATCTGTTAATTGTACGTAATTACAACACTATTTATTTGGAAATAAAATTATGATTATTCAAAACGTGTTTATACTAGCATTAGCATAAATATTAAAAAAAATCAAAAACTGAGAGGGAGGCGGAAAAAAAATTAGGGAGGCGTGGGTAGCATAAGGTTTGGAAACCTTGCTCTAGAGTAATGTCTTAACCAATCATCCTTGGGGAAATTAGACGATTTCCTTTATTTAGTGTTTAACAAGTTCTAGAAGCTTAATGATTTTTGTAGGAAAATAATTAATTCACAAGGTTTATGGTTGTAGTTTTACCTCTGTCTCTTGTTGGTGTATCCTCCAGTCATAAGCTAATAATGATAAACTGTAGACAAATATCGTACTATACTGATCTTTGGGTTAGTTATGCTTTCGTATCACTGTATATTACTTTATCCTTATCTAGGTATTGTTTTTTTTCGAGCTTGCCTCTCCAATGGCCTAGTCAATTGTATATGTTTGTATGAATATAGGGCATAAATGGTTGAACTTTCGGTTCATAATCATTACATGAGTTTAAATGATACTTGCTTAAGGGAAAATGTATTAACATATTATGTATAGTCATTAAGCGTGGTTACGTCATCGTATTTGTTTGTGTTTGGGAAGATAAACAATGAAGCTGTTTTGTATTTTGTTTTTGCTTTATTTCGTTAACCCCATAGCTTTTCTTTCTTTTTTTTTTCAGTCTTATTGTAACTATAATTATTCTCTGTTCATCATTATTATTATTGCCATTTATTTTTATGCCAATAAATGTTTAAGGTCCTTATGTAACTTCCAAGTTTGTTTTAGTGTGGTCATGAGTTCTTTAGACAGCCGCAAGCATGCTAAAATAAAACAACGTATTTTCGAATCATAATATGTCATGTCACTTCTGAATCAACAATATTGTCGAGAATTCGTTTGTTTTCCTTTTTCGGAAATAGACTAGGGTTTGGTTTAATAATAAGAAACCTTTGAAATTCCATTTTACATGGAAACAAGCCTCCTATATCACCTCGAAATGAGAGACGAGTTTCAGCTGACAAAGTGAGTACAAAATACGAAATTATGGCAAAGAGCCACCTAAATTTGCAGGTACATCGTAGAACATACAAAGGTACATCAAAACTAAAAAAAAAAGAAAAAATGTAAGCCACAAGGTACCAGGGAAATAGCGAAAGACTTTCCCCCGGATTCAACCTTTTACATAGAGCTTTATGAGCTTCATTTTTATCATAGATAAAACGATATCCAATTTAACATTACTATTATTTTAAATTAGTTTCATATTTAAATAATTTCTTAGAGCAATTATTTTTCAAATAAAAATGGTATTTATTTTTATTATTTTTTTCAAATAAAAATAGTATTTATTTTTGATCAGACAGTAGGCTATACGAAAAGTGTGGCTCAATCCCACTTTCTAGGGCTATAATGAAAGAAGGGTTGAGATGGCTAGGGCAGGTTCTGCGGATGAAGGATGATAGATTGCGGAAGATTGTCCTTTTCGGCCAACCATATAGGGCTAAACGGAAAGCAGATCGTCCGCGGTGGGATGAGAGGATGTCATAAAGAAAGATTTAAAGGAAATGGGAACTTCCTGGGAGGGTGTAAAGAGGGAGGCTTTGAATAGATTGGGATGGAAGAGGAGCGTGCGTAGCTGTGTTGAAAAGCCGGCTTGGTGCTGCGGTGAGTTGTTAGTAATAGTAGTAGTAGTAGATCTTCAGAGGAACATTATCTAGAGATTTGGGTGTCTTCTGTGATCACAGTTTTGCCGCACTTTGGAAGTTTAGTTAATATGGGAGTTTTAATTATTTGTTTTGTCTGTTGTTCTTTTTTTCTCTCTCTTGTTTGTGTTGTTCTTTGTCTTTTCCTTTTAATGATTAAGTTTTTTCCCACCGTTGATAAAGGGTTCTGGATGTGGAGTCGAACTGTTAAGAACCTAATTGTATTGATTAATGTTTTGTTGCTGCATTTGTTTATAGTACGTTTGTCACTGCTTTATTTAAATTCAACCCATTTTACTCTCTTAAACTCTCTAGTTTCATACATAAATCTTAAAATGATCAATTTTCAGTTTTATATAAATTCACACAGTCGTATCCTCTATTTTATTGTTATTATCTGGGATTTGTGGTAAATGATTACATAGTACCGTTTCTATAATAATCCTCAAATAGCATCGCATCGAAAGGGATGGGATGTGTTTATGCAAACTGAGTAGGGGGAGGGGGGAGTTCTGCAATTACATAGACCGAAATCTTTGCAGCTTGATTTCAGAAAGGTATAACTTGTCAACATTTTTACTAAAATGTATCTATAAAGCTGTCTCAAATTGCCCGATAAATAGCCCGATCCAATGGGCTATTTGTATCGTATAGAACCCTTGCCCTCTAGGTCAGCAAGGATGGTGTTGAATCTGGAAAGGCAGTTACATCATATAAGAATAAATTAATATATCTCTCATTTTTACAAACATTTTTATTTCGAATGCTGAATAATGAAATAATCATAAAAACAAAGTCAATAAAGACAATTACCTGAAAAAAACTAAGACTCTTCGACCTAGCACACGTGAGCACTGGGTCAACAACATATCCGTTAGAGGTTTGAATTGTTAAATATTGCCACGCTAACAGAGGTAAACTTCTTTCATCTCCTGACAGCTTTTGACAAAACACCACTTTCCTTTGGGGTTTGATCTTAACTATCATAACCTGTAAGAAAAAATAGCCCATAGAAAAATTCCAAATATTTTACGCTTCTTAACGTCTTTTTCCTTTTTTAGTATGAGTGTGATTTTTTTCTTCTTCTTTTCTTTCTCTCTGCATCCCCAAACATAGAGCCTTGTGGGCCGGGGGGGGGGGGGTGAATACAATGATGTATTCGTCTTGTATTGTTTAGATCTATTGTTGAATAAATCGATCTATCCATCTATCTATTCATCTATTCGACCCTAGGGATCATTGAACAGTCCCTGGAGTTGTGTTTTATTTGTTTGTTTATATTCAATAAAGTCAAAGTTGAAAAGTTCAAGTTCCATCCATCTATTCAGAAATAATTGTATATTTCAAAAAAAGAAATAGCCTATACTAAGACTTCAAAATTTTTTGGCATGAAAAAGTTAGATTTCCAGGTTTATACGTAGGGTCAACACCGTAGAACCTGGGTTCCTGCAGCCCATATTTTTATAATAGGACAAAAAAAATAAGGCTACTATTTTCCGGTATTTTCAGACAATTTACAAATTAATTGCTACTTTCGATGGACAGTCCCCCGCTGAAATGCCCCCCTCCCTTAATCCCGATCCAAAAAAAAATAAAGTTGATGTATATACACTTCATCTGATGTAGTACGTACGATTAAGCAAACATTACAGATTATCCTTCTTTTAATCTATAATTTTCATTTTTAACCGATACATAATGAGTTTTCTACAATAAAACCGTTTAGCTACAGGTTCACAATGGTGAATATCCGATCGACTATTTGGAAGGGATCCAGAAGCGATCTCTAAAATTTTTGGTGGAAAAATATGTTGACTACAATTCGGCTTTGAAACATCTAAGCTTGTCAAATCTCCCTGAGCAACGATTTCACTTGATGATTCGCCTTTTGCCTCAACATTTCACATTAGTACCCTCTGTTGTGCCAGCCGTGCGAACGCTCGTATGAGAAATAAAACTGAAACCAGTAGCAGACTGCATGAACAAATTCAGCGATTCTTTTTTTTTTCTTTTTAAAGGTGTTAGAATGAAAGTTCTGTTGTGTAATTCTTTCTAGGGAATAACTGTAAAAAATACCAACAATCACTGATTTTTATTTTTGTGTGTGTGTCTTTTAACAGCTGTTTAGACTAAATGACTCTAATTCAGATTGTATTTACTCAAAGGTCAACACTTCTCAAGTGAAAAGGTCTTGCGACAGGGAAGTTTGATTTGCAGTCCAAAGTGTTTCCAGGCGTGGCCTCATTCACTGCATTTTATTCCATAGTATACAAATATTTGGCTAACAAAAGGAACGAGAGAACGGTCTATAGTTTTATTTTTCCGCTTAATGTTATAAAAATTAAGGAAAATTATTTTTCTATCAAAAGCAGAAAGAAAACATTTTGGCTTTAAGACAGGGGAAAAAAAATTAAGAGTGAAGAAACATTTTTTCGTAAAAATCAAACTTTCTTGTTTCAATTAAAACATTTTGATAAAATTCATTGCATAACTTATTGATCCTGGCGAAAGCTACGATTGTCCCCCTTTACAAAATGGGCGAAAACGCTGACTGTAACAACTACAGACCAATTAGCCTGACAGGCTAACCGGCGAAGATCCTCACGAAAATCCTACTCGACCGACTAAATTACATGATAGACCTCACCTTAGAGGAAAATCAGGCCGGCTTCCAAAGAGATCGATCTACTATAGATCAAATATTCTACACCAGGCAACTGAAGGGGAAATATATAGAGATTGCGAAAGAGCTGGTCTTGCTTTTTATTGATTTTATTGTTCAAAATCGATTAGGCATAGACTTGGCCTGGCAACCAGCAGCTTTAAGAGCCTATCATCGATCTGGAAAAGCAAATCACTATCAAAATCATTGAAGATCCAACCCTTAAACTCTCTCATAATCCCCATTGCTATGTATAAAAGTGAAACTTGGTAAATCAAAGCTGATAATTAATGTCGAATCTTCGCATTTCAAACAAAATGCCTCCGTCGCATAGCAGAGATCACCGACATTGACCGAGTATCCAGTAAGACCTCTGTAAACTCCTCCAGTGCTCGTGTACTATCATGGACCGAATTAGAAGTCAGCACCTCCACTGGGCTGATCATATCCAACGAATGGCATCAAATCAACTCTCCCAAAAATCACATTTGAAGGATGGGTACATGGCACAAGACCTCGAGGCCGACCTTGCAAGAGATCGTACGACAGCTTTAATGGCCGGAACCTCCCCCAACTCCTGCGTCAAGTGCCATACAGAACCGAACACCATTGCCATATTCCATATTCTTGTGAGAAGAGAAGAAGCCCCAATACGGCCACCGAGGCCAGATGGTATATAAGTCAAGAAAGTACCTCAAGTCAATGCTGATTGGAAACGATCTCGCGGTCGGCCAAAGAAACAATGATTCGATGGTTTATCCAAGTTGTAGACTATGGCAAACATCAGACTTGGCAAAGCACAAGCGCTCACTATGGACCAAAGCGGATAGGGGAGGCAGACGTCACTCTCCGCGCCAAGCCGCGCCTGGCAGAAAATGGAAATTAAGCAAGTCAATCAAACAACAAAGTAATGAAACTAATTATAGCTTCTTGAAAAGTTTTCACCTGATTTTGATTTTGGAGTAAAGTTTTAATGTAACCTTGCCTGCATTTTGAACCTTGAATATAAAGACAAAAGTATTATCCGAATACGAACAATTAACACAAAGAATTTATGACAATTCATCAGAAATCACTACACGGGAGGAAATCCGAGGGGGGAAGAAATAACTAAAAAACATTAATATATAGGTAGGGATGACAGCAACCCTAGCAACTCAACCTGTACCTAAACAAACTTGCGAACTATACCCTTGAAACCCAAGCACGAGGGCGTGTATCCTAATTTTTTTTCCACATGAACGAGTTGAAAATTGACAAATATTCAGTTAGTGGGCCTTTCTTTAGAGGTCACATTTGCAGAGATGTACTATTCATAGCGAAGAGTAGAACAAATAGTACAAAATACATTTTATTTCATTTAGGTCAGAAATTTTCCGCCCTAATTTACGAACTATATACATAGTTGATGTCTTACCATTCAGATAAATACTATAATTTTTATGCATTTCTCTTACTTAAAACCCTTGAAAAAAAACATTCTCCTGGAAAAAATCACACCATTTTCGTAGACAAAAGCTATACAATACAGATGTCCAACTGGCAAATCTTAAAAAGATGAAAAAGGAGTCAGGCTTCAGGTGAGCCCTGAAGCCTTTCCTGAGGATTATAATGTACGTTGGAATATAGTCTTACAGTGAATATTATACGATCACTTCATTCAAATGACCAATTCATATTTAAAACAGTACCTACTATTAAACGATTATAGGATTAAAACTCGTAAGTAGTCACAATATAATAGATAAGTATTTTAGTTATCTTGAATTTCTTTCGTAAAGTCAATTGTTCAAATTTACGTGCTTTGAGCAGGTGGCATTTATTAAAACATGGTTGGAAGAAAATGAAGACAAAGGAACACAACCACCAAATTTATGAGTTACCAAAAAATTGTCCAGTTGGGCGTCAGTATCATATATTTTGTCTGAGGCCATTCTAGAGTTTGATAACTATTTTTTCCGTGTGAACGATTAATGAAGTGAACGTACAAAATCAAATAAAGGAAGCTAAAATTTTCCACTTACAATATATGAACTTCTTACATGAGAAACATCAGTGCAAAAAAAAAAAAAAAAAAAAAAAAAAAAAAAAAAAAAAAAAAAAAAAAAAAAAAAAAAAAACTGCCCTCAGTCAAAAAAAAAAACAGGCTGAAATTTCCGACTGAGCAGTCACAAACTTCCCGGTATGCGCTTTGTGAAAAAACCTTGTTAACATTATAAACACTGAATGAGTCCTTATTTTTGCTGAAAATAATTATAATTTCAAATATACTAAACGCTTAAAGTTCGAACAGAATTCTTACTCCTTTTTGAAAAGCTGCATAGAATTTTTAAGTAAAAAAAAAAAACTGATTAAGTCCAAATGTTATTAGATCAAATCAGATGCCAATGGCTCAAGGACTACATTTTTGAAACCCTAGCTTAAGCCCTCAAAAACTCCAAAGGGCAGCCATAGTTTAAAGGCAAGTATTCACAAATTTCCTCACCTTATCGAGAGTTGCGAATGCCAGAATTATATCATCAATACGACTTGCTGTCTCAGTAGAGGCTTGGTTTAATGGTTCCAAAGTAACAGCAGGTCCTTTAACACCATCATAAAGGCATGTGGTCGTGTGCCCTCTAACTCCAAACGTTCTTTTAAAATTTACTTCATATACATTTCCAGTGATGTCAGAGAAAACGGCAACAGTAGGATTGTTGGTAAACTAGAAAAGGAAAAAGAATATAAAGATAAAAGAAGTAAAAGCACAAGACACACTTCATCAGACATAATGTGATAAAAGTAAGCTCAAAGGAAATTCACTTGATTCTTTTTATAACCAAGCAGCATAAGGCTAACACAGCTACGCATATTCCTTCTTTGCCCTACTCTATTCAGAGCTTCACTCTTCACTCCTTCTCCTCCCCCTCTTTTCAAATCTTTTCTTGCGACCTCTTCCCACCCAATTCGAAGACGTCCGGCTCTTCATTTGGGCCCAGTTGGATTACCAAATCAGCCAATATTTGGCAATCTATCGTCATTCATCCGTAAAAAAAAAAGAATATATGCACTATGTGAATGAAGGATATAAAATAGCAACTCCGTGATATTTCTGGAAAAGATTGGGTTGAAACACTCAGGGGCGTGTTGGGACAGAGGGAGGGAGGGAGCCACATTTGAGGATACCCTGCTTTCCATTTGTTCATATTAAAACTACCAAAAGTACAGTTTTAGGCAATCTAACATCCTTAATTAGGGAAACATTGCCTAACCGTCTTAACCTATTTCATTATAATCCTAGACAGTGATATCGAACCAAATTTTTAATACAGATTATCATTTGACATACAGTCGCTAATGCGGGTACCTAAAAGTACCCTTCAACAATTCCTCTGGATAATGTCCAGCAAAAATCTACAATATTCTGGGAACTACTTAGGGGATTGGATTGAAGCTTTCAGGGAGTACAGGGCTGTAATAAGGGGAATTTAAATTCTGCGCTTGCGGAAGGGATTAGGGCCCAACAAAAGACGGTCTCTAATCTACCTTAAAATTTTTGCACCAGGAGACCCTGTAGGAATTTTTTCACGGGGAAGTAGCAAGCTAAATCAAAAGACATTAAGTGTACTCAGATTATCAGCACAACGTCTCTGTAATATCTCAGATAAGACTGAGGAGATCAGGTTAAAAATTTCAAAGAGTGAAGGGGAAATAGGAGGGTACCACATTCAAGGATGCCCTGTTTTCTATTTGGCCACAGCAGTATTGTGAAAAAGCACAATTGTTGGTAATCTACCATCCCTAATGCATAGCACACGGCCTAACCTTCTTCCATCATAGCCCTAAAAAGTGATTGTTATACCAAATCTGTTATACAGATTACTTTTTTATATAGTCACTAACACGGGTAACTAGAAACACCCTTAAATAATAGCATCTAGAAAATATCTTCATCTGGAGCATCTGGAAAACACATTGCTCTATGTAACATATATTTCACGCTTTTGACAGTCATAAGCAAACAAATCGTCTTTTTGTCCAATCTAGGACATGATATCTTCCTGATTAATGTTATTTTTAACCTGATTACATCGTTATCTGAATCTTTGGGTAAGTTTAATATACAACGTGGGTGCATTAACATATAAAGCAAATACCCAACCGATTTTAGTGATCACCTCTTTGCGATAATTAGTCGTTCGCTAAATCCCAAATGAGTAAACTGATTTCGTTAAACTGATCTTTCGAGGCTTACCATAGCAATTAACATGCTACCACGTTATCCAGTTACGACGTTACCTAGATTAATTTAAAAAACCTTTTCCACAAAATAAGTTTTTCAAAGATAAGTAAAGAACTCCATTAAAGAAAAAAATGAGCCAAAGTAAAATCAAATAATCTACCAACCGTGAAACTACCCCAAATCAGCACCGATAAATAAATGAAACCCCAAAACGAACAGAAATTACAATAATTAACCGAGTCAAACTCAAAACGAGCAGAAATTAACATAAGTTGGTCACAAAACCCCTATGCCTTCCCAAGGCCAGAACAAAATTTGCACTTTACTTAAAAAATATCCAAGATATTAAATAATAATACACTTAATATACTTTTTCAGGGTTATCTTCAATAAATGTGATTCTCCCAAGATCCCAACCTCGCACTTTCAATTTCAAGATATTGGGGAAAAGCCAAAGGAGTGACAGCCCTGAAAACAACCAGCAAACCACAAAGGTACTGGGCTCAAGCAGGGATCAGGGTAAAAAGATTCATCATTACATCACTGATATGAAAAAAAGGGTTCAGGACTTGATAAAAGGAAGAAAAGACGATTGCCTGCCTATGCTGTAACAAAGGCTGAATGCACTTATATCAAAAAATAGTAATTTAGTTCTTAAACATACTTTGTTACTTTTTTTCTTATTCATCTGTTCCAAATTATATTTACTGCAGGAGGACAACATGACGTCACATGTTCAGGCGATTAAGAAACAAAATAGAGTAAAAAATTACTTCTTTGTTCTGTTCAGACTAAAAGGACGGAATGTACCTGTAAACTTTATATGGCCGGAAATTTTGTTATGCATCTTGATTGTCGTCTTCCACTGTTTATGTTTAATAATTGAATGCAACACTGAGATTTGTTCCCATTGACAGGTAAAAAATAGCTATATTATCTAGTTTTATACATAAATTAATTGTTTTATCTTATGATCCTATTTGATACATGCAAAAATTGAATAATGTGGCGCTCAAATCCATTCATCCTAATGACAATGACCCTTTTCCAAAAATGGCTGCCCAAACCTTATGTAAAACATGAAATTAGCCCAAAGTCCCATCGGGTATTTTATTTAAAATATTTTCAAACTGATTTCATGTTCCACTATTCCCAAAAGAGAGCATGTCCATCTTTTTTTTCAGAGCCTGACAACATTTTGACCATAGACTCAATAGTCTCCTGTACCCAATACTACCAGTATAATGTATTGGATTTTTAATTACAGTTGCCCACGGAAAAAAAGTATGTTTCCCCCTGAGGAATTTTAAGTTCTGTATATCCTTGCAGCGCCTTCCTGTAGCTGGCCATCCAACCTATATTATTGGTAAAAAATGGTTGTTATGAAACCAACCTTGATATTGATTACTGTGGCTTCTTCTTTGTGAGCATCTTCCAAGATCCTCAATAACTTTCCATTAGAGACATCATACATAACTATATGTCCCCTGACATGTCCACATAGAAGTCTAGTACAATCTATGTTGAAAGATAATGCAGAAACAGAACCAAACGACCCAATGTCTCTACCTAGAAAACAAAGTTATACATTTACTACATTGACTATAGAAAGGGGGATTGCGAAAGAGATTCAACATTAGACCAGCTTGGTCCATTTCTTTTATCATTTTCAAACTACCAATGCTCCAGTTCCAGCAGGAGCTCAATATTAAGCCTTTATCCTTATCCATAAGTTATATCTAGTGAGATATCTTAGAAATTTCTATGAAAACATATGATTTCCCTTAAGAGCAAGTGAGCGAAACTTGCTCGAATTATTTTTATTGTTTGTTCTTCCCGGCTTTTACCAGAAATATGCCATAATTTTTTTTTTATTAAAAACCAGTTTTTCACCTTCAAAGCTAAAAAAAAAAAAAAAAAAAAAAAAAAAAAAAAAAAAAAAAAAAAAAAAAAAAAAAAAAAAAAAAAAAAAAAAAAAAAAACAGACACCTTTTACCGACACAATGGACAAAAAAATACCTAGAAAAGCTGGACCCCTTCCCCTAACGGCTCAAAATCCGGGACACAGTCCTTAAATGCTTCAATTTTCGTCCCACTTTTCATACCCTCTTGCTCAGGTACAGTCAGATTAAGCTTGTTTCAGCAAAGATTGGCGAATGACCAACACACTCATTGCTCAAATTTCGATTCTACTACAATTTCTCAGCCAGACAGCAAGCCCAAAAGGGAAATCTTCCCCACTACAAGAAAAAAAAAACACAAAGAACAGAGGAGTTTTTACTATTTAAAGAGACACTTTTCTGAGCAATATTTTTTTTTGGTTAAATCTTCCCTCTCTATCTAAACAGAAAAAGGAAAAAAAGAAAATAGCCAGATTGCAAGAAAAAAAAAAACTACACGTAAAGTAGACAATTATACGCCTACTTAAAATCTAAACCCAAATTAAAAAAAGAAGACTTGACAATTCCCCGCCAAAAAAGGTCGGAGAAAATTCTTGTTCTAGCTACTACTACTACTACTAACAACTCACTGCATCGCCAAGCCACCCGAGGTCACCGCAGCTGCGCAGGCTGCTCCTCCATCCCGATCTATTCAAAGCTTCCCTCTTTAGACTCTCCCAAGAAATTCCAATTTCCTTTCAATGCTTTCTCACGACCTTTTCCTACTCCTTTCGGGGGCAACCTGCTTTTAGTTTGGCCAAAGATAGATGTCCAAAAACGACATTTTTGGCAATCTGTCACCCTTCATACAAAAAGGTGTCCTATGCATCTCAACCTTTCTCTCATTGGGAAATTTTTGGGACACATTGATTTTTGGAAAAATTTTTGAGCATAATTTTGTAGCTACCCAGTAACGCAAGGCCCAGCGAGAGTAGAGTGTGATGAAATGTGATGTATCTAAAAAAAAAAGAAAAAAAAAAGGTTGATATTTTTTAATTTATTTTAATTATGTAAATGTAGCGAAAAATGTATTTCAAAATTTAAAAATGTATAAAAGGTAGAAAGCTATGGAATGGCGAGTAAGAGGCATGATAGATAGGAAAAAATACCTTTCTCTTATTATAGCCCTGAAAGGCCGAAAATCGGAGGAATTCTTCCAAATAACAGAATAATTCTTCTTATTCTAAGATTGTATAAGGTTTAGTTGTATATACCCAATTTACTGGGGTAATTAAGGAAAAGCGAGCAATGTAATAATTAATCAAAAATTTTCTACTTTCATCACCTTTCTGAATGCGATGCTAGCATATGCTGATAAAACATCGTTTTACCAGAAATTGAACTTATACTTTCACAAGAATAAAAAAAGCGAAGAAATATAAAAACACACTGTTATGTACATTTTTATATTCAGAAGCATTGGAACAGTGGAAATGTCTTTCCATTTAATTGGGAAATTGTCTTTTTATTTCTTACTTTATTGCTATTAAATAAAAAAAAAGTTTTTTTTACTAAAAGTAAGGAACGACGTTAAAACTTAAAACGAACAGAAATTATTCCGTACATGAAAGGGCTGTCCCCTCCTCAGCGTCTCGCTCTTTACGCTAAAGTTTTTTATTGTTTAAAAAAAATAGAGTTGTGAGAAAGTCAAACTTTAGCGTAAAGAGCGAGACGTTGAGGAGGGGACAGCCCCTTATATATATGGAACAATTTCTGTTCTTTTTAAGTTTTAACATCGTTCCTTACTTTCAGTTAAAAAAAAACTTGTTTTTTTATTTAATTTTTGAATGTTTTTGAATTAATGCAGGTTTGAATTTGGCTCACCGTACATGAATAATTAAAACAAAATTTGCATATTAATTTTACTTTTATTTGGTTAAATGGCTTTCTTGAAAATTGTTTAATTTTATTTACAAACGTTTTTATTAGTAATAAATATACGTAATTTACGAATTAACTTACGTAACGAACTTCTATATTCATAGATTTTTATACGTATATTAGGGGGTTCGCCCCCTAGTCAATACCTTGTTCTTTAAGCTAAAGTTCGAATTTTGTTCCAATTCTTTAAAAATGACCCCTTAATCACAAAGGCCGATAATTAGAATAAGTAGCTCTTATGAAAGTACTAAAAAATCTTTGGCTTAAAGAGCGAGGTATTGACTAGGGGTGAACCCAATCATATACGTATTATTTTCTGTTGGTTTTAAGTTTTGATGTTGCTCCTTACTTTCAGTTGAAAAACTTGTTTTTTTTTTAATTTAATTTCTGAACTTTTTCTTTAATAATGCTGGGAAATCCGGCGCCCCCTTCATAGCAATGTCCCTTCTCCCATGAAAACTTCCTTCATGGAAAGATCCTCCCATATAACCCCCGACCCCCCCCCCAGCCTACCAAAAAAAATCCCCCCTAAAAACGTCTGTATACTTCCCAATAACCAATACTATATGTTGACATTGGGTAAAGTTCATAACTTTCAGCCCTCCTCCTGGGGACTTCGGGGGATTAAGTCATTCTAAAAGACATAGTTATCATATTTTCGACCATGCTGAACAAAATGGCTATCTCATAATTTTGATCAGGTGACTTTGGGAAAAAATGAGCGTGGGAGAGGACCTAGTTGCCCTCCATTTTTTGGTCACTTAACAAGGGCACTAGAACTTTTAAGTTCCGTTCCAATGAGTCCTCCCACGATATTATAGGACCACTGGGTCGATACGATCACCCCTGAAAAAAAAAAAAAAAAAAAACATGCATCCGTGATCTTTCTTCTGGCAAAAAATGCAAAATTCCACATTTTTGTAGATAGGTGCTTGAAACCTCTACAGCAGGGTTCTCTGATACGCTGAATATGATGGTGTGATTTTCATTAAGGTTCTATAACTTTTAGAGGGTCTTTCCCGCTTTTTCTAAATCAGCCAAATTTTCTCAGGCGCGTAACTTTTGATGGGTAAGACTAAACTTGATGAAAGTTATATATTTGAAGTCAGCATTAAAATCTTATTCTTTTGATGCATCTATTGGTATCAAAATTCCGTTTCTTAGAGTTTCGGTTACCACACAAACTGCTTGACAACTCAAATTATTATTATTGAAAAAAAAGGGTAACCAGTAGAGGGAAACAAGGCTCAAGACGATAGCAAGTAAGAGACACAGCACAACAGTGGCGTTTTTAAACTTAGCACCTAAGTCCTACCACTCAAAAGCACCGACCCCAATCTTGGCTGGTGGTAACTCACTGATGAACTCTCATTGATAACAGACTGCCACTACGATAATTTTCCTTTAATGAAAATGTCTTTTGTATATGTAATATATTTATTCAGTTTTAATTTGCAATTATTAGTTATCACCTAGGCAGATCCGGACACTATGGTTTTAGTTGTTTTTGCGGTTATGGTTTTAGCGGTTTTACCTGAAAAAATATAAATGTTCTTACTTTTATAACTTTAATAAATCAAATAATATTAACATTTTGATTACTAAATATCAGTATATATATATTAAACTGACAAAACATATTCATTTGTATTTTTTTTTCAATAAACTGCAAATTATGTTCTTGCCTTGGGAAGGCATAGGTGTTTTGAGCCCAACTTATGTTAATTTCTGCTTGTTTTGAGTTTGACTCGGTTATTTATTGTAATTTCTGTTCGTTTTGGGTTTCATTTATTTATCGATGCTGATTTGCGGTAGTTTCACGCTTCGTAGATTATTTGAGTTTATTTTTGCTCATTTTTGTTTAATGGAGTTCTTTTCTTTTCATTTTTGTTCAGTTCTGTTCTTTGGAGTTCAGTTCTTTTCATTTTTGTTTAATGGAGTACTTTTCTTTGAAAAACTTATTTTGTGGAAAAAGTTTTTTTTAATTAATTTCTGTTCGTTTTATATTGAAATAGTCGTTTCAGGGAAAAAGAAAATAATACTTTAAATCTTTTCGTTTTTTAAGACTTTACAGTTTGGCCTGCTATTTGTATACTGGAGAAAAATTTTCAGCAATTTTTAACAACATACACCCTTTTAAAAATCTGGACACAAAAAATACTGTTTAATTTAGTTTCATACCTCCTCTAGTTGACCTGAAATGGAAAACTTGATACCATTCGCAAAAAAAACCTGTTTTACTTTCTTTGATAGCTTGGATACACTTACATTATTTTGATTTGGTTTAAATTTTAAGAGCAGAAGTAGCCCCGAAAGTTAGAACATTATACCATCAGTGGTTCTTGGGATACTTCTGAGATGCCTAATTGGGAATTAACATTAACACTGTGCATTTTGATTTAATCTTAAGGCAACATTTAGTTTTTGAACATAATGGGCAAATGAGAGGGTCGGAGTGGGAGGGGGATTAGTTGCCCTCCAATCACTTTCGACTGTTAAAAAGGACATCAGCCCTTCCTATTTTAAATCGAATGAGCCCTTTTCGAAGTTCCCTCGACAACTCCTTCGAAACGAAGTGCCCTGGTCTAAACAACAAATACAACAAAAAGTAATACATTATACCCACATCGATCTTTACTATAATTAAATAAAAAAAAACAAGTTTTTTAAACTGAAAGTAAGGAGCGACATTAAAACTTAAAACGAACAGAAATTATTCCGTATATGAAAGGGGCTGTCCCCTCCTCAACGCCTCGCTCTTTACGCTAAAGTTTTTATTGTTTTAAAAAATAAAGTTGTGAGACAGAGTCAAACTTTAGCGTAAAGAGCGAGGCGTTGAGGGGGGGACAGCCCCTTTCATATACGGAATAATTTCTGTTCGTTTTAAGTTTTAATGTCGCTCCTTACTTTCAGTTTAAAAAACTTGTTTTTTTATTTAATTTCTGATCGTTTTTAGTTAATGCAGCTTTTATTTTGGCTCGCCGTCATTGAATAAGTAAACAAAATTTGCATAAAAATTTTACTTTTTCTTTTGCTAAATGGCTGTCTGTAAATTTGGTTCTGACGTAATTTACAAATTAACTTACGTAACGAACTTCTATATTCGTATATTTTTCTTCTGGAAAAAAATACAAAGTTGCAGATTTTTGCAGATATGAGCTTGAAACCTATGTTATAGGGTTTTCTGATACGCTGAATCTGACAGTGATTTTCATTAAAAATTTTTCACTTTTAGGGGATGTTTCCCCCTTCTTTAAAAAATCAGGTAAGTTTTTTCAGGCTCGTAGCCTTTGATGAGTAATACTAAACTTAACAAAATTTGTATATTTAGAATCAGCATTATAAGCCCATTCTTTTGATACATTTATTGACATCAAAGTTCCGTTTTTAAAAGTTTCGCTTACTATTGAGCCGTATCGCTTGTTTTTTTATTGTTTTTTTTTTATTACGTATATGTTATTACGTATATGATGGGGTTCTCCCCTTAGTCAATACCACGCTCTTTACGTTAAAAGTTAAAATTTGTTTTAATTCACACACCCCTGAATCACAAAGGCCGTTTAATTAGAATAGATAGCTCTTTTGAAAGCACTAAAAAAAACTGTAGCGTAAAGAGCGAGGTATTGACTTGGGGGAGAACCCCCTCATATACGTAATAATTTCTCTTCATTTTAAGTTCTAATGTTGCTTCTTACTTTCAGTTGAAAAAACTTGCTTTTTTTTAATTTAATTTCTGATCGTTTTTTAAATAATGCTTGGAAATCCGGCGCCCCCTTCATAGAAATGTCCCTTACCCCAAAGAAACATCCTCCACGGAAAGATTCTCCCGAGTAACCCCCTCCTCCAGCCCCCCTCCCCCCCACCAAAAAAAATTCTTCCTGAAAATGTCTGTATATACTTCCCATAACCAATACAATATGCAAGCAATGGGCAAAGTTCATAACTTGCAGCCCTTCCCCTGGGAACTGTGGGGGATTAAGTCATCGTAAAAGACATATTTATTAGATTTTCGACTATGCTAAACAAAATGGCTATCTCAAAATTTTAATTGGGTGACTTTGAGAAAAAAATGAGGGTGGGAGGGGGCCTAGTTGCCCTCCATTTTTTTTGGTCACTTAAAAAGGGCACTAGAACTTTTAATTTCCGTTCCAATGAGCCCTCTTACGATATTCTAGGACCACCGGGTCAATACGATTACCCCTGGGGAAAAAAAAACAAACAAATAAACACGCACCCGTGATCTTTCTTCTGGCAAAAAATGCAAAATTCCACATTTTTGTAGATAGGAGCTTGAAACCTCTACAGTAGGGTTCTCTGATATACGCTGAATATGATGGTGTGTATTTCATTAAGGTTCTATAACTTTTAGGGGGTCTTTCCCCCTTTTTTCGAAAATCAGCCAAATTTTTTTCAGGCGCGTAACTTTTGATGGGTAAGATTAAACTTGATGAAACTTATATCTTTGAAATCAAAATTAAAATCTGATTCTTTTGATGTATCTATTGGTACCAAAATTCGGGTTTTTTAGAGTTTCGGTTACCATTGAGCCGGGTCGCTCCTTACTTACAGTTCGTTACCACGAACTGTTTGAAAATGTGAAGCCTTCCAATCACTTTCGACTATTAAAAAGGGCACTAGGCCTTTCGATTTCCAATCGAATGAACCCTTTTTGAAACGACAACGCTTTCTATAAACACCTTATATGCCCCCAGGGCATAAATTACAACCCTTACCCTAAGGTCTGTTAGGGTGGTTGACATCCTCTAAGACCCAATTTCCAGAACTTTCAACTACGTTAAACAAAATGGTTATCTCAAAATTTTGATTGGATGTGTTTGGGGAAATGGTGGGCGTGAGAGGGGCGGTAGTCGCTCTCCAATCACTTTCAATTATTAAAAATGGCCCTAGCCCTTTCAATTTCCAATCAAATGAGCCCTTTTGAAGCTTCTACGACAAAACTTTCAACAAAATTCTTATATGCCCCCCAGGGCATAACTTACAACCCTTGCCCTGAGTGCTGGGGGGGGGATGTCATTCTCAAAGACTTAATGTCCAGAACTTTCTACTACGTTGAACAAAATGGCTATCTTAAAATTTTGATTGGATATGTTTGGAGGAATGGTGGGTGTGAGAGGGGGGTTAGTTACCCTCCAATCACTTTCGACTATTACAAAGGGCGATAGCCTTCTCAATTTCCAATTGAGATTTAGAATTTCCAATTCCTTTTTAAGTTTTACGACAACTATATCCATAAAAAGCTTATATACCCCCAGGGCAGAACTTACAACCTTTGCCCTTGGGGCTCTGGGGGGTTTGTCATCCTTAAATACATAATTTACAGAACTTTCGACTACGTTGAACAAAATGGCTGTCTCTAAACTTTGATTTGAATTTTTTTTGGGAAACGGTGGGCGTAAGAGGGGGGTTAATCTATCATCCTAAAAGACCTAATTTCAAGAACTTTCAACTACGTTGAACAAAATGGATATCTCAAAATTTTGATTGGATGTGTTTTGGAAAATGGTGGGCGTGAGAGGGGCGTTAGTCACTCTCCAATCCAATCACTTTCAATTATTAAAAAAGGCACTAGCACTTTCAATTACCAATTGAATGAGCAATCATAAAGTTTCTACGCTTTCAATAAAAACCTTATATGCCCCCAGGGCATAACTTACAACCCTTACTCTGAGGGCTGGGGGGGGGGAGAGGTTATCATCCTTAAAGACCTAATTTCCAAACTTTCAACTACGTTGAATAAAATGGCTATCTAAAATATTGGTTGGATGTGTTTGGGGAATAGATGGGGGTGAGAGAGGGTTAGTTGCCCTCAAATCACGTTCGACTATTAAAAAGGGCACTAGTCCTTTGAATTTCCAATCGAATGAGCCCTTTTTCAAGTTTCTACGATGAAGATTTCAATTAAAATCTTATATGCCCCCAGGGCAGAACTTATAACCCTTGTCCTGAAGACTGTGGGGGAGGGGAGTGTCCTGCTCAGTAGGTATAATTTCCTGAACATTGAACTGCGTGGAACAAAATGGCTATCTCAAAATCTTTATTGGATGTATTTGGGGAAATAGTAGGCGTGGAAGGGGTGTTAGTTGCTTTTCCAATCACTTTCGACTATTAAAAAGGGCACTAGCCCTTTCAATTTCCAATCGAATGAGCCCTTTTCGAAGTTTCTACGACAGTGCGTTCTATAAGAACCTTATATGCCCCTTGGGCATAATTTATATCCCTTACCCTGAGGGCTGTGTGGGGATTGTCATCCTCAAAGACCAAATTTTCAGAACTTAAAACTACGTTGAATAAAATGGCTATCTCAAAGTTTTGATTAGATGTGTTTAGGGAAAAGGTGGGCATGAGAGGTGGGTTAGTTTCCCTCTAATCACTTTCGACTATTCAAAAGGGCACTAGCCCTTGAATTTCCAATCGAATGAGCCTTTTTGAAGTTTCTACGACCACGCCTTCTATAAAAATACCTTCTATGCCCCCGGGCATAACTTAGAAACCTTACCCTAAGGGCTGTGGGGGACTATCCTCCTCAAAAACATAATTTCTATCTGGAAATCAACTACGCTGAACAAAAATGGCTATCTCAAAATTTTGATTGGATGTGTTTCGGGAAATGGTGGGCGTGGAAGGGGTGTTAGTCGCCTTGCGATCACTTTCGACTATTAAAAAGGGCACAAGCCACTCCAATTTCCAATTGAATGAGCCCTTTTCGAAATTTCTACGACAACTTATTCGATACGAAGTGCCCTGCTCTAAAGGAAAAAAATAATAAATAATACATTGTGCCAACATCGTTCTTATATACCCCAAGGGCATAACTTAAAACCCTTGCCCTGAGGGTTGTGGGGGAGTGTCCTCGTCAAAAACATATTTTATATCTGGAAATCAACTACGCTGAACAAAATGGCTATCTCAAATTTTAATTGGATATGTTTGAGGGAATGGTGGGCGTGGGGGTGGGGGGCTAGTTACCCTCCAATGACTTTCTACTATTTAAAAGGGCACTAGCTACTCCAATTTCCAATCAAATGAGCCTTTTTCGAAGTTTCTACGACAACCCCTTCGATACGAAGTGCCCTGGTAGCAAAAAAAATAAATAATACATTGTGCCAACATCGTTCTTTACTTAGGCAGCGCGATCGCGCTGCCTATGATTTATACAAAAACTTTCTATATAAACCTATATGCCCCCAGGGAATAACTTACAAACCTTGACTTACAACCAGGCATAACTTACAACCATCTCAAAATTTTTATTGGATGTGTTTGGGGAAATGGCGGGCGTGGAACGGGTGTTAGTTGCCTTCCAATCACTTTCGACTATTAAAAAGGGCACTAGCCATTTCAATTTCAAATCAAATGAGCCCTTTTTGAAGTTTCTACGACAACGCTTTCTATAAAAAAAACCTTACATGGCCTTGCCCTGAGGGTTGTGGGGGTGTCCTCCTCAAAAACATATTTTCTATCTGGAAATCAGCTACGCTGAACAAAATGGATATCTGAAAATTTTGATTGGATGTGTTTTGGGAAAATGGTGGGCGTGAGAGGGGCGTTAGTTGCAGTCCAATCCCTTTCAACTATTAAAAAAGGCACTAGCCCTTTCAATTTCCACTTGAATGAGCCCTTTTGAAGTTTCTATGACAACGCTTCAATAAAAACTTTAAATGCGCCAGGGCATAACTTACAAACCTTGCCCTGAGGGCTGTGGGGGGAGGGGTTGACATCCTTAAAGACCTAATTTCCAAAATTTTCAACTACGCTGAATAAAATGGCTATGTAAAAATTTTGATTGGATGTGTTTGGGGACTGTGGGGAGAGTGTCCTGCTCAAAAGTATAATTTCCTGAACTTTGAACGTCGTGGGGACAAATTGGCTACCTCAAAAATTTTATTGGATGTCTTGGGGGAAATGGTGGGTGTGGAAGGGGTGTTAGTTGCCTTCCAATCATTTTCGACTATTAAAAAGGGCACTAGCCATTTCAATTTCCAATCGAATGAGCCTTTTTTGAAGTTTCTACGACAACGCGTTCTATAAAAACCTTATATGTCCCCAGGGAATAACTTACAACCCTTGTCCTGAGGGTTGTGAGGGAGTGTCCTCCTCAAAAACATAGTTTCTCTCTTGAAATAAACTACGCTGAACAAAATAGCTATCTCAAAATTTTTGATTGGATGTGTTTGGTGGAATGATGGGCGTGGGGGGGGGGCTAGTTGCTCTCCAATCACTTTCGACTATTAAAAAAGGGCACTCGCCTTTGAATTTCCAATCGAATGAGCCTTTTTTGAAGTTTCTACGACAACGCTTTCAATAAAAACCTTATATGCCCCCAGGGCATAACTTACAACCCTTGCCCTGAGGGCTATGGGGGGGGGGTTGTCGTCCTTAAAGACCTAATTCCCAAAAACTTTCAACTACATTAAATAAAATGGCTATCTAAAAATTTTGAATGAATGTGTTTTGGGAAAAGGTGGGCATGAGAGGGGAGCTAGTTGCCCTCAAATCACTTTCGACTATTAAAAGGGTACTAGCCCTTTGAATTTCAAATCAAATGAGCCCTTTTTCAAGATTCTACGACAAAGATTTCAATAAAAACCTTATATGCCCCCAGGGCATGACTTATAACCCTTGTCCTGAAGACTGTGGGGGGAGTGTCCCTGCTCAAAGGTATAATTTCCTGAACTTTGAACGTCATGGGACAAATCGGCTATCTCAAAATTTTTATTGGGTGTGTTTGGGGAAATGGTGGGCGTGGAAGAGGTGTTAGCTGCTTTCCAATCACTTTTCGACTATTAAAAAGGTCACTAGCCATTTCAAGTTCCAATCGAATGAGCCCTTTTTGAAGTTTTTACGACAACGCGTTCTATAAAAACCTTATATGCCCCCAGGGCATAACTTTCAAACCATTTCCCCAAGGGTTGAGGGGGAGTTTCCTCCTCAAAAACATATTTTCTATCGTAAAATCAACTACGCTGAACAAAATAGCTATCTCAAAATTTTGATTGGATGTGTTTCGGGAAATGGTGGGCATGGAAGGGGTGTTAGTTGCCTTCCAATAACTTTCTACTATTAAAAAGGGCACAAGCCACTCCAATTTCCAATGAATGAGCCCTTTTCGAAGTTTCTACGACAACTTCTTCGATACGAAGTGCCCTGCTCTAAAAGGAAAAAAGTCCTCCTCAAAACATATTTTCTATCTGGAAATCAACTATGCTGAACAAAAATGGCTATCTCAAAACTTTTATTGGATGTTTTTGGGGGAATAATGGGCGTGGGAGGGGGGGAGGGGTTTCGCTAGTTGCTCTCCAATCACTTTCGACTACTAAAAAGGGCACTAGCCCTTTGAGTTTCCAATCGAATGAGCCTTTTTTGAAGTTTCTACGACAACGCCTTCTATAAAACCTTATATGCCCCCCGGGCATAGCTTACAATCCTTGCCCTGAAGTCTGTGGGGGAGTGTCCTCCTCAAAAACATAATTTTTCTACCTGGAAATCAACTACGCTGAACAAAAATAGCTACCTCAAAATTTTGATTGGATATGTTTCAGGATATGGTGGGCGTGGAAGGGGTGTTAGTTGCCTTCCAATCACTATTGACTATTAAAAAAGGGCACAATCCACTCCAATTTCCAATTGAATGGGCCCTTTTCGAAGTTTCTACGACAACAACTTCTTCGATACGAAGTGCCCTGCTCTAAAGGAAAAAAATAAATAAATAATACATTGTGCCAACATTGTTCTTATATGCCCTCAGGGCATAACTTAAAAAACCCTTGCCCCGAGGGTTGTAGGGGAGTACCCTCCTTAAAACATATTTTCTATCAGGAAATCAACTACGCAGAACAAAATGGCTACCTAAAAATTTTGATTGGATGTGTTTGGGGAATGATGGGCGTGGGGGGGGGGGGGGGGGGGGGGGGGGGGGGGGGGTGGGGGGGGTGGGCTAGTTGCCCTCCAATCACTTCCGACTAAAGGGCACTAGCCACTCCATTTCTCTAATCGAATGAGCCCTTTTCGAAGTTTCTACGACAACTCCTTCGATACGAAGTGCCCGGGTATGGATAAAAAAAAAAGATAAAAAATAAAAAAAAAAATAAATAATACATTGTGCCAACATCGTTCTTTACTTAGGCAGCGCTATTGCGCTGCCTATGATATAACAGCTATTCAAGTCACTGGCGCTTGCAATGGATAAAAATACACTAGAGGAAATACTCCTTCAGAATATAAAAAAAAACAACACACAATCTCCCACTACTTAGTATCAAAGGTGGTAACAACGCTTAAAAGTTTCTACAGTCAACGAATGATGCTCTATTGTGGCACCTGTGGCACCTATGATGCTCTATTTTTGCAAGAAAATCTTGTCAACCAGCATGTAGCGTGGTATATTCAGCTAAACGAGTGCACTGTGCGTTTTGGAGGAAGAGGCTGTTACTGGATGATTAACAATGACAAACATATCCCTCGCTATATACCCTATGTATAGATATGCCTAAATACATACCAACCAAGGGGGGATTTATCCGACACTGGGCTAAAGAGCCTCCCCTCCGCAAAAAATTGAAATAAATTGGCCTGAAAAGGCCTCCTATTCGTGTTCTTGACCCCACAAGAGTTACATCTATCAAATTTAACACGTCTTCCATTCCTCAAGCTAACCCGTCACTACATAACTCGCTATGTAGCCTGTGTAGATAAATACCTAAATACATTTCAACAGAGGGGGGATTTATTCAACGCTGGTCTAAAGGGCCTCCCCATCCTCAATTGATTGAAATAAAGTGGCCAGAAAAAACACCTCCTTTTCACGTTCTTGACCTAACCGAGGTTGCATCTATTAAATTCAACACCTCTCCCATTCTTCAAGATAATCCACATGGGCAATCTGTTAATCTTCTAAATGTATCTTTATTCAATATCTATCCCCACAGTTCTCGGTTGTTCTTTGACAAGGGTTTTCTCGACTTTCTTAAAGAAGAAAATGGTGATGTCCTTCTTTATGCTTGGATTCTTATTAAGTCATCGTTCGAATTCGTGTGCTCCTTTGTTAGGCTAGTTAAGCGGCATAAGTTTTAGTGGCAAAAGTTTTATGAACAAAATTTTTCCTAAAAAAAAAGAGAAATGACATGGAAATTAAACTATAAGCCTTGGAACAACCGTGTATAGGTTTAGCAAGAAAATAATAATTTACCAGTGCCAGCACCCAAACACCATCTCAAATTTTGCCCTCCATCAAAACAAAGGTTAAGCCACTATTGGATCCAACAGCTAACCAGGCCGAAACAGCGATTGCCGTGGGGCACCAATTCTTGAAAAACCCTGTAAAACAGACAATAAACAAATCATATTTTAATGCTATTTTAAAGAGAGGATGAATAGCAATTGAAAACATCTGGATTATTTTTTTATGGAGTTTAAAGGCTTTTCTTGCTTCCCACCTATTTCACGTAAACCTTTCCAAAGGTTTGCAAGAACGATGTAAGTTGCTATCTAGGAGGAGCTAGGACGGAGAGTACCGCTAAAAAACGTATCCCCCCCCCAAAAAAAAAACTCCTCAGAAGCGAGTGTGAAGCTAAGTTCTTACAAAGCATGGCAACAGCGCTAGAAAGTCAGAATATGCTCATTTCTTTTTTTTTTGCCTTTGTGTGTTCATATTATACTATTGTCAGTATTTGTGTTTTCTAATGGTGGGAGTCATTGGCCTAGTTATTTTTACCTTCAAATCTCGATAGCACATGTATTATTTCCTTAGGAAAAAAAAGAACACTAATTTTTAACGCAATACATTTTCAAAACTAAATTGGAAAATAGATGAAGATAGTCTTGTCAGAACAATATTTCTCAGCCAGTTGACTGAATTTTTACGGTTTTCAGCTTATTCATTTTTTTCTATTTTAAAGAAGTTCAAAAACGATAATTTGGCTACATTGAAATTCTTCCAGTCTAATTGTTATGTATAATATGACTGATATTGCCTAGCTTATGCATGTGTTCAGCAATTCTTGACTACCAAGTGACAAAAAACTATTAAATACTAATCTGCTAAACATGGCATGTTTCACAGTCCATAATTTCGCCGAGAGCGACACTGAAATCGTCTTTTAGACTATATCCTCGATCGATCTGACAACCAAGTATGGAAGACTTCGTAGTTCATAATTTGACCAAAAGCAGCACAAGGCATAACGAATACCGTCCGTTCCAGCGAATTTAACATTGTTTCTTCTTTAAACCTATCCTTCTAGGAACATTTAAAAACCATAAGTCTAGTGATGGCCAGCATAGGGCTGGCAAATGTTTATGCTCATATTGATATTATTTAAAGCAAAGAATAGATATAATAATTGTTTTATTATATTAAAAAAAAATGGAAGTTTAGAAGCCTGATAAAGACATCACAAAAAAGGGTTGTAACAAAGAGAAGCAAATTGAGGACAAGGTATATAACAGAGGATAAAGTGCAGAGCCCAAGGAGCACAGAAACAAGGAAAAAATGGCATAAAAGGTATACGAGGGTATCATTTCTACTTGCAAAAGGGGAT
The DNA here is from genome assembly GCA_027921565.1 of Artemia sinica. Lineage (NCBI taxonomy): Eukaryota > Metazoa > Arthropoda > Branchiopoda > Anostraca > Artemiidae > Artemia > Artemia sinica. The sequence goes on along the minus strand of CM051261.1, from coordinate 33,438,171 downwards.
AGCCCTCCCCCTTTTTTGTTTTTTCTAAGGAAAAATTAAAAAACTACATCCTGAAAATGTAGCTTTCATGTATTCGAGATTCACACTCATGGAAAATATGCTCCAAAATGCATCAAATTTCGGCTCTGTGTGAAGCTATGGCAATACTCTTGGTATTAGACCAGTGTTTGGAGCTAACTTAGTTTTAAAGGAGTTAAAAGCCCATGCTCACAAACACACCAGTAAAGTCTTGGCAGTCGTAATTCAAAAGGCGGTCTGCGGTATATTTTTCTGGAATTTTGTTTTGTGTATTTTCTGGAATTTGGAACCTTTTTCTAGAAAAACTCACACCTCGCCCACCTAGGCTAACTCTGCTGCAGCAATTGGCTGGCAAAGAGCCCTTTCTTAAACTAGATAATAGAAGAGCCAATTTGAGAAAATTTTGTGGTACCTAGATTCGCCGTAACCAAGCTACAACAAACAATCAGCAAGGTTTTGTTTTTGTAATAAGCATTTGTGTAGCCTAAGAGATATCGTGACGTCCAAAGAAAACGGGTAACTTAAAAGAATGCTAGCGTTGGCAAAAAAAAAACAGCAATAAAAACCATCTAGCGCTTGTAAACGCTTGGCATTTTTTCTATCTTTGTAATTGTTTTTTTTGTCAGGAACTGAGATCAGACACTTATTACTACATTAATTTTACCATATACATGAAACTAAGTTAATTATTCTTATTATTGCACTAAAAAATATACCAAGTGTGTCGCCAAACGCTAGATGGCATTGAGGTTTTTTGTCAACACTGGCGCCAATTCCCACTCTTGTAAGTTACCCATACTCTTTGGTGACGCAATTATCTTACAGTGATTTAAAGTCCAATGTCTCAAAATATGAATCACAACCAGTAAAATTTTGGCTCATCTAAGAAATAAAATACCATAAAAATAATAAATATAACTCCATATTTCTTTTTATATGCAAGTCTTTTCTTTTTAAGTTTTGGTAGCAAGCAGGCCATTAACCATAAAAGTGTTTTGGTAAAAACAACTAGAACTTACGGAAGTCAGATGTGAGGTAATGTTTTTTCAGTATGACATGTCTTAGTACAGAGCCCTTTTTCTTCAATCTTCGTATGGAAGAGGCGCTATTTGGGCACTGAAGCTTGACTGACACCGCTGCCACTTGTGCGGGATGTTATAGACATGGCATCAGACACGTCAATAAATGGGTTGCCCTGCTAAAAAGACATAGCGTTATTCAAGTCTTAATGTTCAAAACTACGATCCAAAATAAGCCTCTTCGTTAGTTTTTTTCAGCATAACCAATAGACACAAGCCAAAATATGAATATAAAAATAAGTAGAAGTAAAGACAGTAAAATATAAAGTTAAGAAAACATTGTTACACAAAGCAATGGAATGATATTGTTAATTTGCGTTTGGTGCTGAAATTTCAAGGAGGGTAAACGTGGTTTTTGGTCCATGTTGAGCCACTTTCAAGGGAGGAGGGTGCACAATTAGTATAGCCTTGCTGCAAAATTTACATTATCGTTAAATTAGTATCAGCTTTGTAGATCTACCACATAGCGTGCAAGTAGTTAAGAAAATACTCACAATATTTTTACAACTTTCTACGCTCATCAATAGGACATCAAGCAGATTTTTTCTTCTTCAAACATTATCAACCCATGGGATTCTTTACATACCCTTTTGGGGTCTAACTTTATTAGCTGATGTTCCATGAAAGAAAATTTACTCTGTTTCTCATAGTAAAGCCAAGGAAGTTACTGACTGAGAATCTGAATCTATATTCATCTTCTATTAGGAGATTTTAGTTTTGTTGATTTGCCTTGCACTCAAACACAAATTGTTACAAAGTTTCTTCTGTAATCTGATTTTATATTAATCTTCTCTTAGGAGATTTTAGTTTTGTTGATTTGCCTTGCACTCAAACACAAGATGTTGCAAAGTTTCTACTGTGATCTGATTCTATAGTGATGTTCTATTAGGAGATTTTAGTTTTGTTGATTTGCCTTGCACTCAAACACGAGATGTTGTAAAGTTTTTTATGTGATCTGATTCTATATTAATGTTCTATTAGGAGATTTTAGTTTTGTTGATTTGCCTTGCACTCAAACACGAAATGTTACAAAATTTCTTCTGTAATCGGAATCTATATTAACCTTCTATTAGGCGATTTTAGTTTTGTTGATTTGCCTTCCACTCAAACAAGAGATGTTGCAAAATTTCTTCTGTAATCTGATTCTATATTAATATTCTATTAGGAGAATTTAGTTTTGTTGATTTGCCTTGCACTCAAACACGAAATGTTGCAAAGTTTCTTCTGTAATCTGATTCTATATTAATCTTCTATTAGGAGATTTTAGTTTTGTTGATTTCTACTACTACTACTAACAACTCATCGCAGCACCAAGCCGCCTGAGGCCAACACAGCTACGCACGCTCCTCCTCCACCCCAATCTATTCAAAGCCTCCCTTTTTACACCCGCCCACGAAGTTCCCATTTCCTTTAAATCTTTCTTTATGACGTCCTCCCACCCCAGACGGGGACGACCTGCTTTCCGTTTAGCCCTAGATGGTTGACCGAAAAGAACAATCTTTGGCAATCTGTCATCCTTCATCCGCACAACATGCCCTAACCACCTCAAGCTTTCTTTCATTATAGACCTAGAAAGCGGTATTGAACCACATTTTTCGTATAGCCTATTGTTTGAAATACGGTCAGTCAGCCGGGTACCCAGAACAATCCTTAAGCAATTTCTCTGGAAAACATCTAGCAAATCTTCATCCGCTTTTCGAAGCGTCCATGCTTCAGAACCATATTTGACCACTGTCATCACTGTAGCTTCTAAGATTCTAATCTTGGTTTGCAGACTTATCTTCCTATTCTTCCAGACTTGTTTTAACTGTGAAAAAACACCCTGAGCCTTGGCTATTCTATTTTTAAACATCTTCACTGCTCCCACCATCTTTACTAATAATACTACCAAGGTAAGTGAAGCTGCTCACCTGATCAATATTTTCATTACCCAACGTCACCTTTTCATCTTCACTTATTCCTAGCCTTAGTGACATAGTCTTCCTAACATATTAATTTTCAAACCAATACTAGCACCCTGAACTCGCAAAACCTAAAAACTTCATTCATTTTGCTCACACTTTCATCTAGGATGCTTAAATCATCAGCATAATCCAAGTCTAGGAGACTTTTTTTTCCTCCCCATTTGATTCCGTGGTCTCCCATTGCCTTTCCTGTGCTCCTTAAAACAAAGTCCATCAAAATAATCCATATAAAGGGGGATAGAACACAACCCTGCTTAACTCCTGATTTAATACAAAACCAGCTGCTAACCTCATTTCCTACTTTAACCGCAGCAGTGTTATTCTCGTACATAGCACTAATTACTTTAATGTATTTGTCTGGTATACCATACAAGGATAAAACCTTTACTAAAGCTCCTCTATCAACAGAATCAAACGCTTGCTCATAATCTATAAAACTGAGGACCAAAGGTGTTTGAAAAACTTAGGCACTTCTCAATTATTAACCTAAGAGTGAAAATTTGGTCAACACATCCTCTACCTTTTCTAAACCCGCACTGCTCTTCTCTTAAAACTTTGTCTACAGCATCTCTCAGTCTAAAAAGTATCATATTACTAAGCAATTTGCTACCTACAGAGACCAGACTAATGCCTCGATAATTACCACACTCACTTTTATCACCTTTCTTATAAAGTGGCTTAATTAAGGTTTTCCTAAAATCGTTAGGTACTTCCCCTGTTTCAAAAATCATATTCATAATCTTCAATAACTTATTTCTAACCTCAGAGCCACCATATTTAAGAAAACTCATTTACTACCGCTTTAGCTTTGAGATTTTAGTTTTGTTGATTTGCCTTGCACTCAAACACGAGATGTTGTAACGTTTCTTCTATAATCTGATTCTATATTAATCTTCTATTAGGAGGTTTTAGTTTTGTTGATTTGCCTTGCACTCAAACACAAGATGTTGTAAAGTTTCTTATGTGTTCTGATTCTATAGTGATGTTCTATTAGGAGATTTTAGTTTTGTTGATTTGCCTTGCACTCAAACACGAGATGTTGTAAAGTTTCTTATGTGATCTGATTCTATATTAATCTTCTATTAGGAGATTTTAGTTTTGTTGATTTGCCTTCCACTCAAACAAGAGATGTTGCAAAATTTCTTCTGTAATCTGATTCTATATTAATATTCTATTAGGAGAATTTAGTTTTGTTGATTTGCCTTGCACTCAAACACGAAATGTTGCAAAGTTTCTTCTGTAATCTGATTCTATATTAATCTTCTATTAGGAGATTTTAGTTTTGTTGATTTCCCTTCCACTCAAACACGAGATATTGTAAAGTTTCTACTGTAATCTGATTCTATATTAATCTTCTATTAGGAGATTTTAGTTTTGTTGATTTGCCTTGCACTCAAACACGAAATGTTGCAAAGTTTCTTCTGTAATCTGATTCTATATTAATCTTCTATTAGGAGATTTTAGTTTTGTTGATTTCCCTTCCACTCAAACACGAGATATTGTAAAGTTTTCTTCTGTAATATGATTCTATATTAATATTCTATTAGGAGAATTTAGTTTTGTTGATTTGCCTTGCACTCAAACACGAAATGTTGCAAAGTTTCTTCTGTAATCTGATTCTATATTAATCTTCTATTAGGAGATTTTAGTTTTGTTGATTTCCCTTCCACTCAAACACGAGATATTGTAAAGTTTCTTCTGTAATCTGAATTCTATATTAATCTTCTATTAGGAGATTTTAGTTTTGTTGATTTGCCTTGCACTCAAACACAAGATGTTGTAAAGTTTCTTCTGTAATCTGATTCTATATTAATCTTCTATTAGGAGGTTTTAGTTTTTGTTGATTTGCCTTGCACTCAAACACGAAATGTTGTAAAGTTTCTTATGTGTTCTGATTCTATATTAATGTTCTATTAGGAGATTTTAGTTTTGTTGATTTGCCTTGCACTCAAACACGAGACGTTGTAAAGTTTCTTCTGTAATCTGATTCTGTATTAATGTTCTATTAGGAGATTTTAGTTTTGTTGATTTGCCTTGCACTCAAACACAAGATGTTGCAAAGTTTCTACTGTAATCTGATTCTATATTAATCTTCTATTAGGAGATTTTAGTTTTGTTGATTTGCCTTGCACTCAAACACGAGATGTTGTAAAGTTTCTTATGTGTTCTGATTCTATATTAATGTTCCATTAGGAGATTCTAGTTTTGTTATTTGCCTTGGAATCAAACACGAGATGTTGTAAAGTTTTTTATGTGATCTGATTCTATATTAATGTTCTATAAGGAGATGTTAGTTTTGTTGATTTGCCTTGCACTCGAACACGAGATGTTGTAAAGTTTCTTCTGTAATCTGATTCTATATTAATCTTCTATTAGAAGATTTTAGTTTTGTTGATTTCCCTTCCACTCAAACACGAGATGTTGCAAAGTTTCTTCTGTAATCTGTTTCTATAATCTTCTATTAGGAGATTTTAGTTTTGTTGATTTGCCTTGCACTCAAACACGAGATGTTGTAAAGTTTCTTATGTGTTCTGATTCTATATTAATGTTCTATTAGGAGATTTTAGTTTTGTTGATTTGCTTGGACTCTAACACGAGATGTTGTAAAGTTTCTTATGTGATCTGATTCTATATTAATGTTCTATTAGGAAATTTTAGTTTTGTTGATTTGCCTTAAACTCAAACACGAGATGTTGTAAAGTTTCTTATATGATCTGATTCTATATTAATGTTCTATTAGGAGATTTTAGTTTTGTGGATTTGCCTTGCACTCAAACACGAGATGCTGCAAAGTTTCTTGTGTGATCTGATTCTATATTAATGTTCTATTAGGAGATTTTAGTTTTGTTGATTTGCCTTGCACTCAAACACGAGATGTTGTAAAGTTTCTTATGCGATCTGATTCTATATTAATGTTCTATTAGGAGATTTTAGTTTTGTTGATTTGCCTTGCACTCAAACACGATATGTTATTTTAGTTTTGTTGATTTGCCTTGCACTCAAACACGAGATGTTGCAAAGTTTCTTCTGTGATCTGATTCTATATTAATGTTCTATTAGGAGATTTTAGTTTTGTTGATTTGCCTTGCACTCAAACACGAGATGTTGCAAAGTTTCTTCTGTGATCTGATTGTATATTAATGTTCTATTAGGAGATTTTAGTTTTGTTGATTTGCCTTGCACTCAAACACGAGATGTTGCAAAGTTTCTTCTGTGATCTGATTCTATATTAATGTTCTATTAGGAGATTTTAGTTTTGTTGATTTCCCTTGCACTCAAACACGAGATGCTGCAAAGTTTCTTCTGTAATCTGATTCTATATTAATATTCTATTAGGAGATCTTAGTTTTGTTGATTTGCCTTGCACTAAAACACGAGATGTTGCAAAGTTTCTTCTGTGATCTGATTCTGTATTAATGTTCTATTAGGTTATTTTAGCTTTGTTGTTTGCCCTGCACTCAAACACGAGATGTTGCAAAGTTTCTTCTGTGGTCTGATTCTATATTAATGTTCTATTAGGAGATTTTAATTTTGTTGATTTGCCTGGCACTCAAACACGAGATGTTGTAAAGTTTCTTCTGCAGTGACACACCGGACATCTAGATGTAGGATGAAGCTGATACCTAGATGAAGATTTTGAGTGACGTTTCAATAATTGCCAAGTAATTGCGACTGAGGTTGTAGTTGAGTTAAGCAGCTCCGAAAAACTTCTCGTCAGACGTTTTAAAGTAGCCACCCTGCCGTATTCACTGAGGATTAATTTCAAAGATCTGTTGTCACTCCTTACCTACATTCTTCTGTTTGTTTATGAAGTAAAAGATTCAATGACGAGAACTTGCTGGTTGTAAGAAGGCATTCCACAGATTAGACAATTTTAGCAGAGCACATTTGCTTCAATTATTGGAAAAAAGGAGCATTATTTGGTCTGAGAAGTAAATTCGAGGAGTGTTAAAAAAACTCTAAAAGCTATTTGTTATTCCTTCATTTGTCCATATTTTCCTTACTGTATTTCTGCCTGGGCTTCCACCTTTTCATCTGTTTTTTTCTTTTTTTTAATTTCTTTAAATCCTTCAAAATAAATCAATGAGGATACTTTTTAAAATCAATTATAGTTTGACATTTAACATCTTTATGGGACCCGCGGGATTTGTAGCAGTCGTGTCATTTTAGTTTTTCAGCATTTATCATACTAGGCAAAAAATATGGAACTCCATTTCAACTGAACCCGTCGTCCGAAGTCCGTACGACCGTCTAAGAGGTTCTGCGTTTGTGTTTTTATTTTATGCTTTTTTAGTAGGTCTTTTTGTGTCAGATGAGTAAGTCTGGGGCGGCTTTTGGCTCTGTTTGTGTACTATTTGCAGCGCTGAAGTGTACCAGGTATGAATGTGCGCTGTCTGTCAAGCTTGTATGTATATATTTGTATTTAAATAAAAACAATTTATTGTATTGGCTCCTCCTGCAACTTCTTTTTTCAACTGCTGTAAACATAGGCCAAAATGCATCTAGCGCTATTGACAGCCATCTGTCTACTTACTTACTTGTACTTGTTGCGGAAAGATTTTCAGAAGGATTTTTATTCTTCGGAGCAGGATTTTCGGAATTCAAGGCAGGATTTGTCAGTACCTTAAAGGGGCCAAAAACATGCCTCCAGAATTGGACAGGAGAGATGGATTGACAAGGCTTGCATAGTCTCGAACTAGATTTCCAATCGTAAACATCTATGTGAAATAGTTGACCTGGATTGTTTGAAAATATAATTAATTCGGTGATTGCGAATGTGTCTAGTAGTGGATTAAAGTTACAAATGACTTTTCATTCTTTGGATAAGCATTATAGCATTGGCGGACGTGATTATTGCAAGACATTGTTGCAAAGCGGGGCGATTTAATTGCCCCCCTTGCGAGTAAGTTTTCGTTTCCTGCTCTTAGTTTTTGACATATTATTTTTGGAAGGGGTCAAACAATAATTTTGGAAATGGCTGAATCAACCGGGATCACAGCAATCCTTGAAAAATTGTCGCAAATGGATACTAAACTAAATCAGATTCAAGATGTTGCCAATAGCGTTTCTGCGATCGAATCGGAATTAGCGGCCTTCAAAACCAAGACAGGCAGACGAGATGATGCAGTAAGATCCGAAATCGACCAGCTGCGGAAGCTACTATTTGAAGAAAAGAAACGGTCGGAGCAACTTGAAAGAGAAATTAAACAGAAAAATCTGGTCATTTATAATTTGAAATCAGTAAACCCACCTCCATGTAGTCTAGTAGAAGAAGTTATGGCGGCAATAAACCGCTATTTACCCCAGCTTAGTTTGACCAGGCGTGATTTTAAGGATGTTTTTCACCTGGGAAACGTAATCTAGGCGCGGTGCGCCCTATTTTGGTGAAATTATTAATCGGGAACTTCGCAATATAATCCTACGTAGTGGCCAGCTTTTTAAAAAGTTTGATATTTCAGTAGCCCCGGATTATATCTATTTGGAAAGTAAATCTCGCCAAGAGCTTAAACCAATGCTGAATGAGGCTTTGTCGCGTGGACAAGACGCCAAATTAAGAAGAACACGCCTTTTGATAGAGGGCCAAAAATTTTATTATGACCAAGTCACAAGCAGGGTGGAAATATTGGCTGCTAAATCTATTACTGTGCCCAGATCGCAGCCTCAGCAAGTTAACCCCTAAGCCCCGGGAATTCAAAACTCTCAAACTGTAAATTTCGGAGACAGTACCAACAAGAACGCGGCATGGCCTGATCAAAAGCACAAAATGGTTACTCGTGGGAAAGCAAAGAGGAGATTAAAAACCACCGTTAGTTCCGAAGATGCCCATAAAACCGGAAATCGATGTGTCCATAAAAACAGCAGGGCTGAGAGCTGCAGTGAAACTGCACCAGCCCGAAAAGTCGAATGGTTTGATTTCACCCCTAAAAGAAGGGGCTGGTGAATCCTCTGAGAATATGAGTGACGAGAACAACGATTAGGACCGGTGTGGCCATATACCTTTGTCTGTTTATCGAAAACTTAGGATTGGGTGCTGGAACATTCAAGGTTTTAATGAGAAAAAAACATTAGCATTATTGAGGGATCTCGATATATTTTGTGTGGTTGAGTCTTGGCATAATTGTGAGGATGATCTGCAGTGCCCCCCTTTACATAATTATTCCTTTTATGCAGTGAATAGAAAAGTTTCTAAGAATAATCGGTATTATGGTGGTGTGGTTATGTATTTTAGCCAAACGTCATTTTCTTCTGCAGTGAGACTCGCGACCCAATCAGATAATATAGTGTGGGGTAGATTTAAGTGTGAGAGTACTTTTTTAATTGTAGGTTCTGTATATCTAGCACCCAAAATAGTTCTTACTCGTCTGAAGACACGTGGACTATACTACATGAAGAAACACGATTGGTTCAACAGAAGTATCCAGGGACCGTCTGTTTGTAGTAGGGGATTTTAATACCTTTACTTCGAATGTATTAGAGATAACTCCTGAATTTGTTTCAGACGATAATGCGGAGGCCCTTCCTGAGGTCTTTGAGATGCCACGGAGCAGTGACGATCAGTCTAGAAGAATGAATATTTGGGGGAGAAATTCATTGGCATACTGCGAGGAGAATGGTTTAGCAATTTGTAATGGAAGATTTGGTAAGGACAGAGGTAGATGTGAGTACACATGCTTTTCCGGGCCAAATCCCAGTGTTATAGATTACACGTTGGCAGGTGTGGAGTTCGCTGCCTGTGTTGTTGATTTTGAGGTTCTCCACGTGCTGGGTTCGGATCATTTTCCTATAAAACTTTCTCTCCAACTTCCTAGGATGTTTAATGTTCCTTCTCTCGCTCATTCTAGCCGTATATCCCGAGCTCAAGCTATAAGGCGGTTACAACAAGATTGGACTGATGAAGAAACAAAAACGCTGAAAGATAGGTTTTGCTCGGAATAGATTTTGAATAAGTTAAAGGGTTTATGTGAACTCTCTTAGGACCCTGAAAATTACTGGCAGCCTGTCACAGCTCCTCCATGAAGAGGCTGATCGGGTCCTGAAACGAATGCCGCCGAAAATTGGTCATTTTGATAATGATTGCAAACTTAGTAAGTGTGCCTATTTAGCTTATTAAATAAGGTAAAAAATACCAATGGCCCAGAGCAACGACAAGAAGTCCTATCAACATTTAGATTAGCTAGAAAAGAACGCAAGGCTTTAGTAACGAGGAAGAAAGCATTATATGAAATTAAAGAGCAAGAGAAGTGTTTTCAAGCTTATAGATCGGCCACTATGAAGGAATTCTTGAAGTATTTACGTGGGCCACGTGACCAATCAAAAATGGTCCCAGAAGTTAACTCTTGGCCGACTTATTTTGAAGACCTGTAGAATCATTGCAGCTCAGCTGGCCAGGCGCACATCTACCCGTAAGTGTATACTGAGCTGATAGATGCAGTGGTCAGTGAATTCCCCCTCCCAGAGCATTCTCACCAGCTAATTCAGGAAATATCAGAGAGTGAGCTGAAACAATCCATCAAGAGCCACCGTGGAGGATCTTCTCCGGGCATTGATGGAATTCCGTCAACAATGTATACGAAATTAATCAGTCCCCTGTTGCCAGTTCTATTAACTTTGTATAATGCGGTACTGGTTTCATGTAGTTGGCCAACAGCATGGAATATGTTGGTTATAATGCCGTTATTTAAAAAGGGTGACCGGATGAGGCATGGTAACTATCGCCCTATTATTCTAGTACCAACAATTAGTAAATTTTTTGGAAAAGGTTCTAGATAGTAGATTAGGGTTGTGGCTAGAAAAGGAAAATATTGTCAGTGAGACCCAAGGAGGATGCCAAAAGGGTTATTCAACTACAGATCGTGTATTTATACTTCAGGCTCTTATTGGAAAATCTTGCAGGGGAAATGGTAGGCTTTTTGTTTGTCGCGTTTTCGGACTTTGAAAAGGCATTTAATAGTATTGATAGACCTATTTTATTCCGTTACCTTGTTAAGATAGGCCTACCCAGACCTTTTATTATGTTATTAATTAACATGTATGAGATAACTTTATCTGTGGTTTTTATTGTTAAAAAAGGTGTATCTAGGCCATTCAGAACCTTCGGGAAAAGTTCGCCAAGGATGCACGTTGTCACCGAAGCTTTTTAGTCGGTATATCAATGATTTTGCAGAGTTCCATGAAACAAGATGGGGCCCAGTTGTATCACTAGCGAATACCCTATTTTCTTTTTTGCTGTTCGTTGACAACACAGCTTTAGTGGCCAAATCAGCCGAGGAACTCCAAACTCTTCTGAATTTAACTGAATCTTACCTAGAATCGAAGAAGTTGAAGCTGAACGCATTCCAAAGTAGGAAGCCCAATGGACCTCAGGATTATTCCTTTACTTATAAAGATGAGGCAATAAAAGTGACCCCAAAGTATAAATATCTGGGATTCGTGGTCGCAGCAAATGGCAATTGGACCAAGCACATTAAATTGATGATTTCACGTGGTAAGGCAGCTGCTTTTACTCTGTTTCGACAAAAACATATCATGGGAATCAAAAATATGAAGATGCACAAGTACCTTTTATGACTAAAGTCCTACATGTTGCCCATTATGGATGTGAGCTGTGGGGCACTACTACGGTAAAACAACTGGAATCTCTGCAGTTTATGTATTTTAAAAGAGTTATAGGCCTACAAAATAATTTTAGTAGTTTGATCCTAAAGGGTGATTTGGGTTTGCAGGATCTACGTCATATGAGGACTATACAAATGATTAAGTTTTGGTTACAGGTTACGCACTTACCTGATAACCACCTGGCGAAAGCGGCCTATACAGAGATGTTGAGTTTTACCAAAAGGCGGCATGGCCAGAACAAGTTAAAGCACTGTTGGATAATGCTGGTTTATCATGGGCATGGAGTGAGGGGCAGGGTCCACTAGGTAAACCTGAAGATTTCTTCGGTAAAGTTTGCATTGCGCCTTCGGGACCAAGAGATTCAGGTTTTGCTAACGGGTCTGGAAAAGTCTAGTAGCCTGCATTTTATAGACAGATTAAAGATGTGTATGGGGAGAAGTTTTATTTGAAGCTGAACCTACCATGGAGAACCCATAAGTATTGGTTACAGGCGCGGGCAAATTGCATACCACTGCGTAAAGGGTACTGGGAGTCTTATGATGAGGATGGCTCGGGAAGAAGGCGTGCCTGCCCCCTCCCGTCGTCGGGAGTTTGGGGATGGGATGGACCATTTTCTGAGATGCCAAAGTTTGGTGAATTTTAGGGATACATTTTGTCATGGGGATGTACTGCTGCTACCGGGTGTTTTGGGGACTACTTCGAGGGACCTAATTATTGCGTTAGGTTGTTTTAGAGAGAATAGTCCGATGGCGCAGAAAGAAGCTGTAGTTTAAATTTGTTGAGTGTTATTGTTCTTTCCTTATTGTTTTTTGTTTATTTGTTTTTGTGTATATGGCCACTGGTTTTTAAATACACGCATGTGTGTATGTATGGATACCAAAGAAAACCAAAATTGATGGTGGATACATTTTCAAGCAACTATGAGAAGAAAATGAGATAAATCAGAGCGTGCCGAGTGCCGGGGTCTGGGTGAAGCCAGGGCTCCTGGTACTATATGTATTTATGTGTCTTAGACTTAATACTAAATATTTGGCTTACCCAAGATTCTGCTTTACTGTTTAAAAGACTGTCCAAGTCTTGGTCCAATAAACATTCCAAGGAGAGATTTGAAAGATCATCTTCATTTGAAATTGAGCCACTTTCAAATATCTGAAACAATTAATTATCATAGTATATTAGCTTTTAATCAGGATTATTAGTTAGATAAACACAACGAACATTTTTGGGAGACGGTGGGGGCGTTTCTATGCCTGCTTTTTGTGAAGGTCTTTAAAACTAATGTTGAGGGATACTCGCTCTTTATTCCTCCAACACTCATTCAAGCAGAATCAAAATTTCCACAGTCTTTCTACATTTGAAATTTGTATCTATAGTACTATGGAACTCATTGAATCACTTCCAGAATTGTTGACAAGTTTGGACAATGCAAAGTTTACTGCACAAACACAGAATGCTATTAGCTTTTTTTGAAAATCTGGTATGAAAGGCAAATTGTACAACCAATATAGACTATAAGTTTTTTTTTTTATGTGTTCACCTTGGATATTTATTATCATATCAGATGAGAATATGATTGGATAGCCCATACAAAACAAATTTTCCCTTAAATAAAGCAGTTTGGAGCCAACAAACGTTGATGAACAAATCCTAAAACTGTATCTACTACAACCATTAACAACCCCCCTTTATTTTACTGATTAGGGATAATATGGATGGTAGCCAAGGCCCCAGGTGTTTTTCCATTGTTAAAAAAAGTTTAGAGAAGAATAGGAAGATAAGCCTGCAAACCAAGGTTAGAATATTGGAAGCTACAGTGATGACAGTAGTCAAGCATAGTTAGGAAACATGTGCGCTCCAAAAGACAGAGGAGGATTTGTTAGATATTTTCCAGGGCAAATGTCTACAGATTCTTTTTGTTACCCATCTGACTGGCCAAAGCCAAATTTCAAAACAGGAAGCTCTATGAAGAATAAGGTTCTATCCCACTTTCTAGGGATATAATTAGAGAAAGGTTGAGATAGCTAGGACATAATCTGCAGTTGAAGGGTGACCAATTGCCAAAGATCATCCTTTTCAGCCAACTATTTAGAGTCAACTAAGAAGCAGGTCGCCTCCGAATAGGGCGGAAGGAGGTCGTAATGAAGGATTTAAGGGCAATTGGAACTTCTTGGAAGGGTAAGATTTTGATATTTTACAGGATGGAATCATAGTGAATTTCAAAATAATTTTTGCAATAAGAAAGGATCTATCATCAAAGAGCATTACATGTTGTAATGCAGCATTATAATGTCTCAAAAATTAAAAGGAGGGAAAGTAAAAGATTTAAAAAAAAACACATGAGCTGTAGGTCTATTTCTGACTTAAGACTGATTATAAATCTTTTTAATAAAAATGAAAATTGTTCCTTAAATAAAGTAGTTTGGAGCCAACACATGTTGATGAACTAATCCTAAAAACTGTATCTACTACAACCATTAACCACACCCTCCTTTTTTTTTACTGATTATGGATGGTGTGGATAGCCAAGGCCCAGGGTGTTTTTTTCAGTGTAAAAAAAAGTTAAGAAGAATAGGAAGATAAGCTTGCAAACCAAGGTTAGAATATTGGAAGCTACAGTGATGACAGTGGTCAAGTACGGTTAGGAAACATGTGCACTCCAAAAGACAGAGGAGGATTTGTTATACATTTTCCAGGGCAAACGTCTAAGAGATTCTTTTTGCTACCCATCTGACTGGCCAAAGCCAAATTTCAAAACAAAAACTCAGAGAAAAATAAGGTTTTATCCCACTTTCTAGGGCTATAATGAGAGAAAGGCTGAGATAGCTAGGACAAAATCTGCAGATGAAGGATGACCAATTGCCAAAGATCATCCCTTTTCAGCCAACCATTTAGGGTCAAATAAGAAGCTGGTCGTCCCCGAATAGGGTGGAAGGAGGTCGTAATGAAGGATTTAAGGGCAATTGGAACTTCTTGGCAGGGTAAAGTTTTGATATTTTACAGAATGGAATCATAATGAATTTCAAAACAATTTCTGCAATAAAAGAGGATCTATCATCAAAGAGCATTACATGTTGTAATGCAGCATTATCGTGTTTTTCAAGCATTAAAAGGATGGAAAGAAAAGATTTACCCCCCCCCCCCCCCCCATAAGATGTAAGTCTATTTCTGACTTAGGACTGATTATAAATCTTTTTAATAAAAAATGGGAATTCTGTTGATTTTTCTTCTCTTTTTTTTTGTAGCACAAATCCAGGTGCTAAATGGATGGTTTTCTTGATCATGTAGGCTAAGGGTCTTTACTTTTTCCTCTGCAAGCAAACCTCATGGTAACAAAGTATTAATTTAAATGAGGCTTAGACATAGTTGTAGGTGTGTCCAGGTTCTAGGGATCTTCTTTCATGCACTCTCCTGATTGGATCCATGTAAAACAAGAATTTTTTGGCTAAAGTATAGTTATAGACCCAGGATTTTCAGTAAAGTAGGAGGGCTTAGCAAGAAAAACAAAAATCTTCCCTCAAGCACATCAAGGTGCAGGGAAGGCCATTCCTACTTATTTTCAGGGTTGCCACCCAGTCAAAAAATCACTAGTTTTTAATGGATTTTTGGTTGATTTAGTTATTTACTTCAATAATCTAGTGATTTATATTCTGATTTAGTGATTTTTTAAACAAAATAAAAAACTGCTAGAAATAGTGATAAATCACTAGGGATGACATCTCTACTTCTTCTACTTTTGGAAAGAATGACAAAAATGAAACAAAAAATCTAATTTTTGCCAACAATTTAGGGATACTATGACTGAAAAGTATTTTAAGTGAAAATTACTTCAGCAAAAGCATTTTGAACTTATCAGTAAACTCTGTAAAGATAAGTAATTTCAGTGTTAAGGGCATTTAAGATAGATTAAGGAAGCATAAAGTAAAATACAGAGGGAAACTGGAACTACAAGAGATTGGGCAGTTCAAAAAGAATCCTAGAAGAATATTAGGCTAGGCAGGGAGGTTAATTACATCACTAAAATCAGGTAGGCTAATAGTTTTCAACAACTGTTTATCAGGCAAACATTTTCCAGAAAAAAAAACTGGTGATTGAATGATCATTGCAGCTGCCTCTTTTATGCTAACATTGGCCTTCCAACCTTTTGGCCTTTCTGTAATTTGAGAGTCAAAATTCATGGGTGGCATTTGGCTATTAGCTATTTTGAGATAATCAAAACAAACACCCTTAGCATCATTCTTCAAGTTCAGCTTGCAAACCAGTATTTCTTAACTGACAAAATTTAAAAGATCAATTATGAACTGACATCTCTAATGTGTATCAATCTTCATACTATTCCATGCAGGTATAAGGTAAATTGCTCTTTTTTTTACATAATCTGGTCCCATTGCATTTGACAGTTTGAATTTTAGCTGACATTAGATTTACTGAGGCATTGATAAATGATACAACTGGATTTTTTTTCAAACAAAATTAAATAAAATAAACAAGTTTTTTCAACTGAAATAAGGAGCAACACTAAAACTCAAAACAAACAGAAATTAGCCTGTATATGAAGGGGTTGCTTCTTCCTCAATACCTTGCTCTTCCGGCAAAAGTTTTTTTAGCACTTTTAAAAAAGCTTCCTATTCTAATTAAACAACCCTTGTGTTTCAGGAGTTGTTCCTAAAAAGTTAGGACAAACAGTTAAAACTTTAGTGTAAAAAGCAAGGTACTGAGGAGGGGGAAACCCTTCATATACAGAATAATTTCTGTCCATTTTAACTAGTAATGTTTCTCCATACTTTCAGTAGAAAAAATTTGTTTGTTTTTTTAATTAATTCCTGATCGTTTTCCAAATGATGCTGGTAAACCTGGCTCACCCTCTACAAAAAATTCCCTCCAAATAATTCCATCCTCTTTGAAAATTCTCCCCCTCTGTAAAATTTCCTGCAGACAATTCCACCTGAAAAATTCTCCTTAGCATACTTTCATTTGAAAAAAAAAAACATTAAATTCTAATTGTTTTTCCAATAACTCTGGAAATCCTCCCTTCTGTGGAATTTTTTTTCTTGAAAATCCAAACCTGCCTCCAATCTTTTTGGTCGCTTAAAAGGGCACAAAGGCTTTTAATTTCCGTTTGAATGCACTCTCTCTCTGTCTTCTAGGACCATTAGCTTGATACAATCACCATCAGAAAAAAAAAAAACAAATGCAAATTTTCATACTTTTGTATATAGGAGCTTAAATCTTCTACAGTGGGGTTCTCTAAATCTGATTGTGTGATTTTCATTAAGATTTCTTAACTTTTAAGGGGTATTTTCCACCTTTTTCAAAAATCAGGCAAATTTGCTTAGGCTTGTAGCTTTTGATGGGTAGCACTAAACTTGACAAATCTTATATATTTGAAATCACCATAATAATCCGATGCTTTTGATGTATCTATTGATATCAGAATTCTGTTTTTTTAAAGTTTTGGTTACTATTGAGCCAAGTTGCTTGTTACTTACCACAAACTGTTTGATGTGACAAAGGTCTCCTTTACTTGGGAATTAGCAAATGCTAAAAATCTGTAAAGTTTCTATAGAATTGACATTTTTTTAGTTTGGTTCTGCAATTTGATTTGAAATGCAACACAATTTGACAACTATTATTTAATTAAACAGCACAGGACACAACCAGGAATTTTGCAAGGAGGGGGAAGGAGCATTACCAGGATTTTTTGTAGGTTTGTTTTACAGTTTTTACACTATGGCAAAGAATGCACACAAGTAATGCCTTATTTCCGAAAATACTGACACTTTTTTATGAGAATCAATTTCAAAGGTAAGGCTGTGGCTTCAAAGAGGGTGACTGGAGACAAATAATATTTAACAACACCACCCATTGATGGACTGAAAATATAATTTTCCATTTGAAAGTAAGTTTTACCAATAGCATAATTACCAAATGCAGTTACCCTAATTAAGTAATATTTTTCCAACATATTCCTGTAGAAAATGAAAATTCAAACAAGGATATTTTAATGAAACAAAGTTTGTCCAACTTCATCAGAGATCAGCACCCCTTAGAGAAAAAAGGTGTGGAGATAAAAACTTCAAAAGAAAACACTACAAGAAATTCTCAAAACAACTTTAAAACATCCTAAAATATATATTTATGTTTTACGTAATTAACATACATATATTAATTATGTACTAAAACATAAAACATATATGTATGTAATTCTGGCACCTCATCTTTCTTCATTTTATCCCCTACCCCCAACAAATACATAGCCAGAATTATCTAGATAACTCATTGTATTTCTAATAGCATGACTCTGTTCTTCTTATTGATTTAACAGGAAACACCAAACAAGCAGCACAAAGAAAAGTCATATTATTAGAAATACAATGAGTATCTATTAATTTAGGCTAAAACTGATCCATCACAGGAGGGGGGCTAAATGAAGCAAAGCAATCTTTCAGAATGATATAACCAAGTACTTTAGAATGTTTTATAGTAATTTTCACAATTGTATGATGTTTCCTTTAGAACCGGTCTTGTAAAAGAGTAATACTAAACTGTAAGCTAGAGTTTCGTACAAACTTGGAATTTAGGTGGTAATTTTTTTTTTTTTTTTTTTTTTTTTTTTTTTTTTTTTTTTTTTTTTTTTTTTTTTTTTTGCTACTCAGCTAGGTAGAATATGACCACATCACTTGATGCAACTATTTAATGCAGTTTCTACAAATACTAATTGGTCCCATTGAAAAAAAAAATTTATTTTGAGTGCTTAAAAAAACCTTTAAAGTGACAGCTTGTTTAGTATTATTGGCCAGGATAAAATAATAAGCAAAATTTCTTAGAGCAACTTTAAACAATCATAAATACTTACTTACATCAATGCAAAAAGGGATTTTTTTTCATACCTCCCCCTCCCTGATTGATAACTATACAGTCAATAATAATAATATTCTCACTATTTTTCAGAATACTATGACTCTTTTCTCCCTGCTGATTGATCAGCATTTAGTATATGGTAAATAATAAAGAAGAAAAAAACAGCACTATTAAAAAAAAAGTTTGAGCATATAGAGAGGACTGTGAATTTACTCATAAGGGAGGGGGGAATGAGGGGTTAAAGTATAGCAATATGATTTATTGAATGATATAGTTAACAAATGTATGATTGTTATAACATATTTCTTGGAATTTCTGATAAAATTCTAGTTTAGAGGTTTTTTCTAATCTTGGAAAGTAGTTGAATTATGTGAATAAAACTCTCAGGAATGTTTCCAGAGCCCTGATGATCTTTAGGGAAGTTATTTTGAAGGATCTAGATCTGCTCTTCCCTCTAGAGAGCAATGACTTTTGATGAACCTTTAATAATCATTGTATTATAAAAGTGAAACCTTGCAACAGATCTTCTGCTCAATTGAGGCACAGAAAATACATTATAAGTATTATAACTTTGCTTAATCCCAATTTATAAGGTTTTTAACATCTGTAAATCCATTCCTTAAATTAAAACAAAAAGAACTTGAAACAGCTGCAAATTCTACTGAAATATTAAAGGTTGGATTTTCAAAAATCAAAGCCAAAGGAAAAGAGATTAAAATTAAAAATAAAGGTAACGCTATTTTTGTCAGAATTCTGTTTATGCGATCTTCTAAGCTCTAGAAATTGGAGAAGGGTAGATGGAGGTTTATGATTACCTCAATTGATGAAAAAAGCACAAAAAATACTGGCCCCATTAGGAGGCAGAGACAGCAGTGTTACAGGAGTGATTATCATAGTTGGAAACATCATTAGACACAAAATTTAATGGCATAGGAACAATCAGTTGAGCTTTTGGTAATTTTTTTGCAGTTCCTATTATTGACTTATAAATAAACTAAACATACCACTCAATGCCTTTTATATGCTTTTTCCAAAATTAATAATCATTTTTGTTGCAAATGAATTTTACTCCCACCCCTATATTTATCAATTCAGTGTATATATTTTCACATTATGGGGTGGGGGTGGTGGTAAAGTTTACTTCTGATATAAATGAGAGGTAAGTTTAAACTTTATCCCCACCTCTTACCAAAGCTGTACCCAGAGCGGGGGGGGGGGGGGGGGTTAGGGGAGGTTTGAACCCCACCCAAAATGTTTTTTTAACTTGTATAAACATAACAAATTTTGTATGCATTTTTTGAGGTTTTTTGTGTAAACCCCCCCCCAAAAAAATAAATTCTTTGAGTAAAATCCCCTCCAAAAAAAATCCTGGGTAAGGCCTTGCCTCTCCCCCCCCCCCTAATGTGCAAATAGCCTATATAGCCTAGGCCTACTCTGAATTGGTATATATTAGAGTGGAGGTAAAATTGATTTGCAACAAAAATGATTATTACATTTGGAAAGAGCATAAAAAAGGCATCAAGTGGTATGTTTAAACCAACAATACTTTAAAGCCCAGTGCCCGCTAGCGCCCAAAGAACCCAAATTCATTAATACTCTAGCACCCAGCACCCAGAACCCACAGCTCCCAACTTGAAAAAGAAATACTAGCATTACCTTTAGCACAGCAAATTTATAGTCCATTTCTTCTTTAAATAGCAATTTAAAAAAGTATCATATCTAAAGTTAGCAAATCACAGATGTTGCAGGCATACACAAAAGAATTCTACTACTCACAAAAATATATTCAATTTATGTCAGCAAGTACATTGTGTTGGCAAGGTGAATATGGCAAAGAGAGATCATTATCAATTACAGGAGGGGAGATTTGACTTCTGCCGGCAAATGCATTTCACAAAGAGGCAATTTGCATGCTACAAATATTTGAGATATGTCATTCAGTGTTGGCTCCTGACAAATTAAAATGCTTGTATTACATACATGCAGGCTTTGGCCTTGCTTGGCCCCGCTTGGGCTTATTATGCCATATACAATATTTTTATTAAGGGAAAAACAATGTCCCAGGAATTTACCATAAAATGTAATTGGTGCCCCACTGTTAAAAGACTTGTGACTTTTTTATTCAACAAAACCAGTTGCCCAGCGCCCAAGAACCCAAACAAATATAGATCATATCAAGTTACAGGAGGGGAAATTTGACTTCTGTCAGCAAAAGCATTTCACAGAGATGTATCAAGTTACAGGAAAGATCAACTTTGGGTGTTACAAATATTCAAAATATTTCATTCAGTGTTGGGTCACATAGACATATTATTAAATAAACACCAGATCACATGGGATTTTGCAAGTTTGCAAGTTCCTTGCGCTTTTTCTTCTTTGCCTCCAGTAAATGCGTTAATTTTGACATTTGATTTCATTGAGATTTTGAGAATTGTTATTCATGTTGCAAGAAAAGACTTGGCGACAAGCTGAATTTGCCTTTACACAGGTATGTTATTTTTATAAGATGCTTCTTTCTGATATTATTTTAGATGGAGAGATTTTAAGGGGAATTTTCACCAGGTTGGAATTGTCTAGAATATCTTTCCGTGGGGGGGGGGGTTCCATGGGAGAAATTCTCTTGGGAAAATTTTCTCTGGAATCAACTTTATACTAGGAATGGGGTATTTGCAGGAAAACTTTTCCACAGAGAAGGGGATTTTCTGCATGATTTAAAAACAAACAGATATTCTTTCATATGAAAGTGCGCTACAAAAAAAAATTCATTCGAAATTGACTGCAAGAATTTTTCTTGGTGGAGTGGGGGACTATTTTACACGAGAAGAACTTTCCATGGAGGGGGAGCTGGATTTCCCGCCATTATTTCATAACAATCAGAAATCAAATAAAAAAACATTTTTTTTCCATCTTTTTTAAATCCAAGTAATAGATTGGATTTAAAAAAGAAACTGAGTTTCTTTTTTAAACTTTAAATTCAGTATATAAAAAAAAAAATTTCTCTGACAGGGAATCAAACCCATATCTCCTGCCTGACAGTCAGGAACAGCAACCATTGTACCACAGAGACACTTACAGACATTATTTTAGCCTCCATTATCTATTTTTGATGCAAGCAAATCCCCACAAAACTTGATATTTGGTTTTTGGAAAATAGGGAAGGAAGGATCGGATTGAGCTAAAATTTTGAGGATAAGCTCCCAGGCCCAAAGTCTAAAGCTCTTTTTTGATCCTGGGCACTTGGACTCTGGAAGCTGAGGAGTTAAAGTATCAAAGCTTTGATCCTGGAAGCTAGATCTGGTTCAGCAAAGGTTTATATTTACCTTTGAATCTGGCGCCCAAGTTAAAAATAAAATTATACTGACAATAAATTGATTATTTGAATACTTATTTGGCTGAAAATATAAGTATGAATTATTTTTCACTTAATAAAAACACTGTATAGGGCATCATAAGCCCAAGCAAGGCCAATGCCCACATGCATGTAATACAAGCATTTTTAATTTATCAGAACCCAAAAATGAATGACATATTTGAAATATTTCTGAACCCCCAGAAAGAACCCAAAGTTGATCTCTCCTGTAACTTGATATGTCTCTGCAAAATGTGTTTGCTGGCAGAAGCCAAATTTCTCCTCTTGTAACTTGATATGATCTCTCTTTGTCAAGTACCCTTTGCCAACATATTGGTTTGCTGACTCCAATCTTTGTCACTAGTAGAATTCTTTTATGCATGCCAGCACCATCTGTGATTTATAAACTTAAGTTAGGATAATTTTTTAAATTTCTATTTTAAAGAAGAAAGAAGAATTTGCTGTGCCAAAGGTAAAATAACTTAATATCTGGCTTTATGAATTGATACTTGGGTGTGCTTGTATTTATCTTTCAAGTTGGGAGCTGTGGGCACTATGGGTTCTTGGGCGCTAAAGTAAATGTTTTGGGTTCTTGGGCGCTAGTGGGAGCTGGGCTTTAAAGTATCGTTGGTTATGTTTAATTTATTCGTAATTCAATAATATGAACTGCAAAAAATTTACCGAGCTTTCTTTATAAGTATACTAGGTTAGTATTTAACTTACTTCATTATTGATGTTTGCTGTGATTTTCTTAGCTTCAGAGCTTTGAACTCTATCGGCGCGAGTTGGAGAGCGGTTCAAAAATTCCATTAGAAACCAGTTTAGTAACTTGATCAGAAGATTCACACAAAAAAGCGCGTGAGGTGTTTTTAAATTTTATTTCTTTATTTATCGTACTACCATGTAACAGCGTTGCCAACTACCGACGTAAAAAAAGAGTGCATTTCAAGGCCAAAAAAGAGTGAAAGTTGTTAAAAGCGTGTGCAAGTCAAAAAATTTGCGCGCGCGGCTGCCGCCACGCGCGCAGCCCCTTTCGCTGTTATGACCATTCTTCCGCCATTTACACATAATTATCAGTTATCCTTCAATGATAAACATATTATCTTTAAATTTTTCAATTGTATTTAAGATAAAGTTAAGAAATCAACCTCTAAATAATAAGTTAGATAATGATTATCATTCTTTTTTTTTTAGCTTAAAAGGTAATGCTCTACATGAAATT
This sequence comes from Artemia sinica, assembly GCA_027921565.1. NCBI lineage: Eukaryota > Metazoa > Arthropoda > Branchiopoda > Anostraca > Artemiidae > Artemia > Artemia sinica. The sequence continues at coordinate 33,415,065 of CM051261.1, read as the reverse complement.
TGCAGGTGTTTATTTTGATTGCTTAGATCTTTAACTGAATTATAGTTGACTGAATCCAATGTTTAGTTAAAGTTTTGTCTTCATTTTATTCAAACGTTTTGAAAGGAATATAAGAGGTCCAAGTAACTAGTCGTGAACTATAGCTGACTTTACTGCAGTTAAGTCAAGTACCGAACCCTAGCACAGCGTAAAAAAATGGAAGCAGGAACAAAACGGATTTATTATCCTACAAAACAACATACAAAATTGCGTGTTTATTGCATTTTTATTTGCATTTTATTACGTTGTGTCTCAGCGTCACCCAGCAAATTCTGAAACCGCTGAAGAAGAAGCAGAAGAGTGTCCACATCTCCAGATAAGGCAAAATCTTGAGATGTGGACACTCTTGTGTCTCTTCTTCAACGGTTTCTGAAACCGTTGAAGAAGAAGAATGTGGACACTCTTGGGCCTCTACTTCAACGGTTTCAGAATTTGCTGGGTGACACTGAGGCACAACGTGATAAAATGCAAATAAAAATGCAATAAACACGCAATTTTGTGGGCTGTTTTGAAGGATGATAAATCTGTTTTGTCACTGCTCCCAAATTAAGCATTCGAGATTTTCCAACGTTAGGTCATTGTAGTCAATCCGTTTGCTCATTTGTGAGCACAATTTCAAAAAAAATCAGACAGCTCACCTGGATTCTGTGAACCTGATCAGCACTCAAAAGAGTTTTGTAGGCTTCTCATTAGGTACAGTGCATTTGGTGCCAACTTTATACAGTCAAGTGCAAGAAAATGATCTGGGCTCAACCGAACTTTAAATAGATCTTGTACGCGCCCTATTTCTTCATTTGTGACAAAGTACTTGAGAAGCAACAGATACGTCTGTTGCAAAATTTTCTAAAGCTTTGAATGCGTGTTCTGTCATCTTGAAACTCTTTGTTTAATGCATTGATCTTATGTAAGACAAATGAAGGAAAATAATAAGTAACTTTCCCCAGATGAATCACGCATAAAAGCAAGAATCTTATTATCCTTTTTTTTGGCTCCTCTATCTCCAGTGGAGTCACCTTCTCCATGGTTAGTAAAGAATAAAAGAAGTGAGTTCCACTGCTCAAGGATCCATTCAAGAGAAGCTTCAAGGGTGAGCCATCGTGTACTTGAAGTCTGCAAAAGCTTATGGTTTTCCACATGACGGAAATTTTGGTAGATCTTTAGTTCATCCTGTAATTTTGGGGTATTTGCCACACATGTAACTACGCCACGAATAAAAATTTTAATTCCGTCTGGCAACTTCTTCGCTGCATATACAGAACAGAGAGCAAGGAAACGGCTAGTGCAGCCTAGCGCAAGCAAAATCTGGCACATATTCTTTTAACAGCACACCAAGGCCTTTTGATGTCCAGTGTTAACTCTGGCATTGTCAAAGGCAATCGCCCTCTAATTTGTAAAGGTATTCCTAGGCTTTCCAAATGTCCAAATATTAGACGTTTTTTGCCCATCTGAACTGTCATCACTTACTGGCAAAAGCCCCAGAAAGTCTTCTCAGGCTATATCTTTGGAGTCTTTGTGCTTTGCTATAAGGAACAAGACCTTCTGCAAAGATTTATCGGTAGATTCGTCAACTATTAAAGAGATATGAGCTTTCTTCAGTTCACAAGAAAACACATCTCTTTCTGCACGGGCAATGACGTTGTCTAATTATCCCACTATTTTTATTTCTTCCCTGATTGAAGCTTTTACAAAGTTCTGAGTCTCCAAAAGCATTTTTAGGACTGGGATTAAAGTGTCCGTTTTCGTAATGGGAATGTCTACCAAGACGACCCACGACGTAAGCTTCAAGCTGGTTTAAATTATAGACTCAGTATGTAATTTTTGGGGAAGGTCTTCATACTACAGCATTGATGTCTGACTGTTCTGAACTCTGCTCTTGTGGAAGTTTGTTCTAAGATGGTGCCTCTCGTTTGCCACACATCCGATTATTTCTTTATAACACACTTTACAGTAAGCTAAGTCCCGGTATCATTTAAAAACGGTCAGAAAAAAAAATCTCAATTGAAAGTAAGGAAAAAATTAAAACTTCAACCGAACAAAATTACAACGTATGTGAAGGGGGTTTCCTGTTCCTCAGCACCTCACTCTTTTACCCTAAAGTTTGAATTTTGTCTCAATTCTTTAAAAAAGACTCCTGAAACACAGGGATCGTTTAAGTAGAACAATAGGAAGCTTTTTAAAAGCACTAAAAAACTTTAGCGTGAAGAGCGAGGTGTTGAATAGGGGGCAGCTCTTTTCAAATACGTGGTAATTTCTGTTCGTTTTAAGTTTTAATATGGTCAAAGTTTGACCCCTCCCCGAACTGAAATTTTGACTCTTCAAAAACCTTATCAAACCTAAGATAGACCCGCATAACTCAAGCATCCACAGAAAAGTATTATTTCTTTTAGTATACCTGTCTTTTTGGTACTATATTGCTCATTTTTCGGTAAATATTAAGCAGTTCATATTATTGATCTATGAATAAAGTAAACATACCACTCGATGTCTTTACTTATGTTCTTTCCAAATATGCTAATTGCTTTTGGCGTAAATTCATTTTGCTTCCAACGCCTAGGGTATATATTTACTCATTAGGGGGGGGGGGCTTGTCAAGGTCATTTCTAACGCCAAAGGAATGTTAAATTTAGATTCAGGATGTAATTCTGACTGTAGAGGTAATTTTGCACTTTACCCCCACCCCAATGGGCAAATATATATACCCTGAATTGATATATTTGGGTGGGGCGAAGTGAATTTGCGCCAAATACGATTATTATATTTGGAAAGAACATAATAAAAGGCATCGAGTGGTATGTTCACTTTATTCATAGGTCAAAAATATGTACTGCTCAATATTTGCCCATTTTTCATTGTCATTTTCAACTGGCTCGAATATTTTTGGCCCTGGATTCATTTCTGAAAGTGTCATTCACTTGGCTCAACTGCTTTTCCAGATATCAAGAAGTGTCTAAAGTTTAAACTACAATTTTAGGTAACCCCATATTTTCCTAACTTACCCTTTTATATCATTTTGATAGTATGGGTTTCAGAAAAAATGTCTATCACAAGAAGATATGGGTCACCATCACTCACGCTTTAAAATGGTGCACAGGCCGAAAGTTTTTAAAGAATTTTATCAGTTTGAGATTAAACTTTAGTAGGTTTATTTTGGTTGTTGCTTCTACATCGCATTACTTCATGTTTCTGTAGCGGTGAATGAAAAATATTTGTGGCTATAAAGGGGAATTGTTGCGGTGAAAGAAAAAGGACTGGGCTTAATTGTGGTCATAAATATTGACTGCCTCAAATCTAATATCGTACCTTGAAGCTGTGAACTTGCACCTTATAAGTTCTCCGATAGCGCCGCTTATAGCGCCAAAGATTGTGCCATCGAGCCCTGCGCTACAACAATGGGGAGTGAAGTAGATTTATAACCGCGCCACCCTCAATTATTGAGAGGAGATAACTTGTGTGGCCATATAAATGTGACCTCTTTTCTTCGAGCGATCTGGAGATCGGATTCCCTGGGAACGTCCTTGGAGATTTGCGAACTAATTAGCTATCATTAGGCTAGATACGGACATATAAAATGAAGTAAACACAGGTAAAAAGCAATGGATTTATTGAGACTTACATATTTAGGTGAACAGCAGTGAGTCACTTCAAACGACAACAATGGTGACTGAGATACAATAATCAAGAGAATTGCCCAGATCGTACGCCGAGTAATTCTGTCTGAGCGGTCCTGATTCTCAAATACGAATCATTCCAAAAAAGCACTTTTACCCCACTATCAAACATAGTTCTTTGTCCTGCGCTGTGAGAACTGGCTCACAATTGGCTCCGGTGGCCCAAGGATGCGAACCCTTCGTCTAATAATCTTTCTTAACTATTTTTGATGATTTAGACGTTCACACGGTTCTTATCGTTTAAAACTTCCTTAGAAATATTGTGCGCAGCACCTTTTTTATTGCTCACTGTCTTAGCGAAATCCAAAGCTTGGATAGCGCCGTTCTTTGTCTGAGGCTAACTGCGGTTTTTTTTCTTTGCTGATTAAGGACTTTTCATTTTTGAAACTAGGTTTAACCTAATTATAGGAAGTCGGAATTATCTTTAGAAAGAAGGAACTTTATTTTGGTATTTTAAATACATCGCATTTTACTCACGGTACATATTACCCTTCCCATCAATTAATGACGTCCCGTCATTAGTACTAGCTTGCTTGCCTTTGGGCTTTTAAAATCTTTGCAATTTATTACTATTTCTTCTACATAATTATTTTATATTTATGTTATGGCTTAATAAGGAGTGCTAAAAATTTTCTCTATTACTTTTCTTATTTTATTCTACATCCCTATCTAAAATTCGTCTACCGGACTAAGATTATTCATGGTTCTAGGCTAGCTACTATACTAAAGATATTTTTTTCTACATCTAACACTGATTACCTTTACATTTCTAACAAGGTTGGGGGCAATTCTACCTTCACATATGGTTTTTTGAATTTACTTTTTACAAGGCTTTTTTTTATTTTGCTGTCTATATGGCACACTACTTTCTATCTATGCTATATTAAACTGAATAGCTCGACAACGCTACACATAACTATATCTGGACATCTAACATTACATGCAAGATCGATTTAAAACACACAATATTGGGTTTACCATATTCACTGGTAACATTAAAACACTTTCACTGGAGATGTTCACTACGCAACGTTAATGATAGGATATTGGGATTTTTGAGTTATCAAAGTTGTTAAGAAGTAACATATATAAATTCACATCTATTTTATTACCATTCGAGTCTTTAGTGTACTCAATCCTTCTGTTGTAGATTATTGTCCTTCCTCTTTTCGTCTTGTCAAAATTTCTCAAAGCACTTACGTTATGGTTTCTTCATGGGACAGTTCAACACGATGAGCTTTCTCTAATTGTCAACTGGGAAATGATGCTTCCAACTACAGGTGTTGGAATATGCTATCAGGGTTCGTTCTCACCTGCTTTTTGATAGTTCATAGGGTGCCTTATCATTAAGGGGTCGAACACTGGGAGTGCGTTTATTTTCTTCTCAGCATATCATTTTTGGGATATTTTGAGGCACATAGAGAATGTATTCTCGCATAAAATTGTTCATTAGTGTCTCTTATAAAATTGTTAGCTCATGGCTTGCGTCTATTAACCTTTGCGGTAATTCCTAGGTTAATCATGGGGGAATTGAAGTTTGGGTTTGGAACAGGTCGACATCAAACTATAGTGACTCCTTCAACATATTGTCTTTAACTTGTGGGAGGGGTATATTGTCACTGAGGGGTTGGTCACTGTGGTTAATTTTGGTTTCCAGGTCCATTGTTCAGAAATTATCTCGTAACATTTATGGGATAACAGAGATATGAACTTTCCACACCGAAGAGATAGGATGGATTCCGAGAGATGGTCGAAAGGGATTCGACGCGTAAGTCTGTGACACATAAATAGTTTTTGGGGTCATAAAATATCATCACTATACAGTCAAATGGTTCTTGGGTCCATAATGATTATCAAAGGCGACATTTATGTATTTATATCTTGTACTGATCGATGGGGTTCTCAGAATTTATGTGATTATATAGTTCGATAATGCGCTGGATACTGAGATTCAAATATAATGTTACCTGATACGTAGTATGGTTCATGGTCGAAGAAACAATGATTGAAGGTAACTGTTGTTTTCGTAGACGAAGCTGGGATGAAAATTGCCTGGAGTGTATGGTGAGTCTGGAGTGTATGGTGAGTACTCTTCGTTGGTTGAGGTATGATGAAAATAGATGCTACTAAGTTGTATCTGCACTGGGTAACTCATTGTAATGCTCGATATCCAATTTTGTCAATCCACTTCCTGTAATAAAAATAACGAGGCAGAATCACACGTTCTTTAAGGTAAATACTCATAGTACAAATAAGTCACGTATTGATTGCGTACATGAATTTTACGCTATGAGACAGGGTTAAATAAATACACTAATATTAGTGCACAAAACGAAATTTTTATCATGTTGGTGGAAATATATATGTAAGGTTCTTATTGGGAAATTCAATACATAGAAGTTTCTTTTAAGTTGTTATAGCCTAACGAGGATAAAAAGATAATTCTTTAACTTTATGCTTTCTAATATACACTACTACATACACTTTATTTTAACTTCTTTCAACACTTAGCTAATTTTACGTTAGATTTAAAATATTCATTTAAACAGAGTTTATGCTACATGATTAATTTTGAGGTCTAATTTTACAACATGTTTCATGCCTGCTTTGTTCACGCACCTCCGTGCTGTTTAAGAAACGCATGTTGCAGCGTCATAACCACACGGTTTTACGTAAACGGTACTACAATGAGGGGACAAGACATAGCAAGGACGAGTGGAGACCTCTATACCCACTCGTTTTCTAATGTCTTCCCTATTTCTTGGCTTAGACGTTCTCATGGGGTTCCGGGTCTAACCTTTGCATTTCAGCTGTTTCCCCGTGTTCTTCTCTTGGTTTTCGTCTTCTTAGTCTCAGGATTTTTCCGTAATTAAAAGTCAATAGAGTTTCTTATGGTCAGGGAAGTCGCGAATACGAAAAATACGGCCAAGAGTATGTTCCACCAGAAATTGGTTGAGAACAATCCGTATCTATTATCCACATACGTCAGTCTCTGGTCTTCATTTGTAAATAGGGGAATCTGGGAATCTAATGCTTCTCTTATTTTTGTAAGCCTTATTGTCCCTTTATTCTTTTCTATTTTGGACCATATCGAGGTTTTTATTTCCTCGTTTTCTATATTGGGAATAGTGTATGACAGGTTAATGGCCTTGAAGTTAGTTATTTTTGGGACTTATTATCTTTGTGCTCGTGGTTATTAACGGCGTTCGGACAGTTGACTGTTTAGTTACGAGTCGACACCCTTGTTTTATGGTTATCGTACCCACACTTTGTAACAGTAATTCTGTTTTGTAACTTGGGTCTATTCTTTCTGTATTATTGTAACAAGACAAAGTTCCAACAGTTTCTCTTGGAACAGAAAATAACCAAAGGTCATTTCTAAGGTGTATGAATATTTCTCGCTTAGTACTTCCTATTACGGCTTCGCATGAATTCGGTGTTTCTTCCTGTTGTGTGTCTTTCAAAAATATATCTAACACACAGGATCCAGTCTTGACATTATAAATAGGTAACGTAAGTTGGCATACTAAGTTTTGAATAGTACGCACTCTTTTAAGTCTTGTGGATTGGCTAGGGCGTATTTTTGTCTATATTGATCAACAAGCAAATACTCTGCTTCAGGCGTGATAGTCATAAATGAATTCGTCTTCTTTATGTTAGCAGGGAAGGTCGAAATTTGTACAAGTCGTAAACGGATTGATGGTTTATCAATGGAATTGTTACTACTGCAAATAGCTGTTCATTTATTTCCGTGACGTGGACTTTTAATTTAGTATAGTAAAGGAATAAATTTGATACTTCTGGCTCTATGGGTAAATGTAAACCAAACGTTAGGTGCGTTTTTATTTTGTCTAACATATTTTTTAGGCTAGAAGGATCTACTAGGTCGTAGGACAAAGTTCCTCCCGTGAGGGCAAATGATGCGAACTCGAACTTGCTGACATCTGTCGCCAAATTTAGTAGTGACATGGTAATTGTATCGAGTGAAACCATGGTTAAGCTCGCGTCTATTACCACGCGGTCCACTTCGTTCCTTAAATAATTCATTACGTTTATATTTTTTGAGATTCTCTTAGATATCATATCAATTTTATCTCTCTGGTAATTTGCTACACTGGCTTGTATCTCCTGAACGTGTAATGTTACATTCATGGCATTATTCAACTTTCTTGCGCTTTCCCTCAGGCTGTTTAGGTCCTCCTCTGTTGTTAAACCGAAAAGGAGGGCGGCGAGTTCTCCGATGATGGGAATTAGGCCTGTAGACCTACGGTATTTATTTCTTCGAAAGAACACTTCGAAAATCTTCGTGGTACTTTGTTTTAATTTTTGTATTTCCGTGTTGAATAATTCAAATAGGGCTTGTAATCTTTGTCTATATAGTATTAAGTAGGCTTGATGAGTTGAAATTTTTTGGGCACTTTTCTCATTTAGATTGGGTAATGGTTGTTCGTCTATCATTGCGTAATTTCCATCGTATGGTTTTCCTTTCCTTGTAGTCAGTAATTTAGGGTTTTGTATCGATTTTGTTTTAGCAAAGTCTCTCGGTAAATATTCCATATTATCCGCCAGTCTTTTCCCTCTGTCTTCCTTAGTGCCTGTTCCAAGTGCCATGTCAATTCCTGTCCTTTTCTCATCAAAGTCATCTATTACGAATTTTGATTTTGGTTTGGGTACAACTGAAGTTGGAAACTCTTTATTATCTTTATTATGCATTATTTTACTGGCCTGTAGTCCTTTGTTCGATCTAAGGTATTGAAATATTGATTCCTTGAGTTTGTTCGTGTTTTTTCTAGTCTTGTTACTTGTTGGAACAAGGTCTCGAAAGGTTTGGGGTCCAATTTCATAAGGATCTTCCATGCGTCATGGCTAACTAGCAATGAATTTTCATGCTTGAATATTACTCCATGTTTTACAATATCTTGGTCCACTGCGTGAACAACAAGGATTAGGATGATATTCTTAGGCCTCATCTTATTGTTTGTTTCTAGAATTAATTTATCATTAATTTTACCCATTTTTTGCAAAATTCGTCTGTTTACTGCTTTGTTATTATTATATTTTTTTTCAAAGACACTTTACTTCGGTTATTTTTTTTTAATTTTTACTTCGGTTATTTCTTATTATGTAATCATTTTGTGGCATTGGCCAAAGAGAAAACTGATTTGTAGGCGTAAAACAGAATAAATATTTTATGATTAGATAGGTTAGGCAAGTAAAGTTAGGACTCCCGAGCTTTATTCTGGTCGTGATATACCTCTATGACTGATTGAGATATAACTTTAAAGCGTTGCTAATAATCGCTATACGATTTAATTTTAGATTATATTTCTCGAGTAGTAAACACATGAATAAGTAAACGTGCAGCACATAATTACACTGGTATCCTATTTTTCGTGTAGGCCTAAAATAATTATAATCTGCGCTAAGACAAAATAGTTTATATATATGAGGTTAATTTCTTCCACAGTTACCTACTAATAGGTAGTTTTGTGTTTAGAATCTCCTCTTAATTTTCTTGTTGCTATTTTTATAGGCGTCTCTTTTTCTTTGGTAAGTTTTCATACGTTTCAGGAATAATTTACTACCAAGGGATTTGTATTCTTCAGATTCAGGGTCAAATAAAAATTGTTTGTAATATTGAATTTCCGCTAAAGGATGATGTATGCCTTCATATTTGACACATTGGGGATTTTTTTCGAGGTTATAGCAAATTTTTGGGGCTTTGCATTTATCGAGGAGTAATAAGTCTGTTTGAGTAGGTCCCTTGGAATAGAAATACTTGATATTGAGGTTCTTTTGTAGGCGTCTTATCAATAATTGTAAACAGCCAAGTTGTTTCGCGCTTCTTCTCCTATATTTTGTTTTGACCTCCCCTCTAGCCGACGATACTTGGGGGAATTTGCAAGTGCTAAACCATACTTATAAGTGTGGGATGCATACCCTTTAAGGTTGTAGGTTAAATCCCATTCTTTCTCATATATTAGATTTCCTTGTTCGTCCACGACTAACATAGCTGCCGAATATATAATGTTTTCCTTCGCGTTCATTATGCTAATGAACTCAGTACCAATTATCGCCTTTCGATTAGGTTATGATTCCATTGTCATGATCTGAAAACACTCACAGTTAGGACCTCGGTCGATTTTTTCATAGAAAATCCGAGGGGACCGCCAAAACCCAACAAATTAAAAGCTGCATGGGCTTTGAGTTCCTCCCCAGGCTTCCCACAAAATGTGGTCCCTTTATTTAGATTTGATTACACAACTTAATACTGAGTAGGGGATGATTTCCATAGTTCATTTGTAGAATATAAGTTGAATTCCATGGAGAAATAGGCTACTTGGGCTAGGTGAGCATCCGAAATCCTCTGTTTTCAAAGTCAACATCATCGACTCCACACGTGCCATTGTTACACTTGGTCATTGGAACAACACATATAGAATCGATGATATCGACCCCGAGAACAGGGTCGTTAGGGGAGACCGAACCTCCCCTCCCCATGATATAAGTTCCGTTCTTGATTTCGATAACTGGGTACATTATAGGTTATCCAACTGCTTAATTCATATTTATAGGGGTATAGTTGATTTTGGTAAGGTAGCTACCTAATAGGCAGGATGTGCCAAACAGGACCTAAAAACACTATTTGTCACCATCGGTCGACCACGAGCTTCCCACCTTGGACCTTTCTCCCTGATCGTCGACGTTTTTGACATCACTTGTATTATATATTTTTTTCCATTTATATTTACTTGGTTAACTTTACTTGCACACTGTTAAATTTACTATGGTGGATCATAAGTTGATTTTCATAAGGGATTTGAAATTTGTCTTTACATTAATTAGGGATATTTCCATCTGTCAGGTTTTTTAACCGTTCTGCCTGACTGTGTCGTTATTTTCTCCTCTGTTTCTTGCGGTTTTTTTCTTTTTCGGTTTTTTCTAGCGAAATAAGATCAAACTTTTGTATTGTTTTTTCAAAAATCCTTGCCCTTTTAATTTCGTTTGTTTCGCGTGTGCGGCTGCTGAAGTCGGTCTTGATTTCCCTATTTCTTTAACTACTATATGGTCTGATTCGCCATCAGACTCTTCAGAACTGGTTTCCGACGAATCCGGATTAGAACTTTTAGAAGTGGCACTTTTTGAGCTATCACCTCCCCTTCCTTCGTAAATTTCTACTCCTCTGGAAATAGAAGGTTTATTCTCTAAGTCCTCGCCTTGAGTTTTCAACTCAGGAGATTTGAAAGATTCTTGAGAGCTTTGGGAGGAATCAACAGTTTTTGCGGGGTTCCTCCACTGTTTGAATGCCATGTCCTCAGGGGGATGGGGCATTTTTTGCACTAGGGTTTCCCTCCATGAAGTCCACTGTTTAGGCTTGAACTTGGACACAGTTATATCGTGATATTGTCCTTGCTGGTCATCCTTGGGATTTTTATTCCCGGGCAATGTACTTTGACTCGTTTTTATGGGGAAGTTTATTAAATCCATAGCTTCTCGCAGGTTTGTTTTAGTTGAATCTTTGGGGGGAGTTTTCTTTACAGTAATACCGGGGGTTTTTCTACAGCTCTGTTTAATTCTTCCTGCAATGACAGGGGCCTTTCTATTGGTGTTGCAGGGGAAACCATATCGTCTGGAAATCTTTTGGGGGACATGGGGTCGAAATTCTATCGGGGAAAAAAATTGGTTTTGGAGATATTGTATAGTCTAATTCTCCCGCGCTCTCTGGTGATGAGCTTTTTGAACTTTTTGGCGTTTTTATTCTTACCGGTATTAGGGATTTTTTCTTTGGAATAACTAGATTTTTCATAGCTAAAAATTCTTCGAAATTTTCCTCATCACTGTCATTCTCGAAATAGTCTTTCTTGAAATTAAAGGGTTTTAGCTCTGCCAATCTTGATCTAGGGGGCTCATTTTCTGCATCTGACGAATCAGTAGAGGAGGGATGTGATACCCATCTCCCTGGAAATTTGGCTCTTTTTATTCGGCTAACATGAGCCTTATAAGTTCTTCCACTACCAGGGTTTTCCATTTTAAAAGTATAATCGTTATCGTACTTTTTGATTATTCTTTAGGGTCCAGAATATTTGTTGGAAAGTTTTTTGCCTTCCGTTTTTGCTTTGTTCTTTAGGTAGACGCATTCTCCTACTTTAAAATCTATATTCCCCTTACTTTGGGTTGGTTTCTTAGCTCTTGGTTTCTTTTACATTTTTCCAACTCTTGCCTAACTATTTTATAAGTTTTCCTCATCCTATTTATGAATTCTTGTTTGTAATCCTCCGAGTTATTATAATACTGCCGAGATTCAATAATCTCATCATACGGGATTCTATTTTACCATTATTTTGTGGATGGTACGGAGCTGTAACCATTTTCTCTATATTGAGAAAACTCATTAAGTCTCTTGTTACTTTTGAAACAAAATTGCTCCCGCTGTCACTCAAAATTTTATTAGGAATGCCAAATTTTAAAAATAATTTTGCTAACGCCTTACTTGTGGCGTAAGCACCTGGTTTTTCAATGCTTTTGCAAAAGTAAATCATGAAAAATGGTCTATAACTGAAAGAATACAAGTATGACCTCTGCTGGAAACAGGCAAGCCTCCGCTCGTCCCGTATAAGTCAAATGAGATAATATCGAAGGGGTACTTTGCTACTGGGACCCTTCCCATTGGAGGATTAGGATAAGCTGGGGGGATTTTTCTTAACTTACATGCTTCGCATGTACTTACAAATTCTTTAAGTTTTTGTCATTGCCGACGGCACGTAAAAACATTGTTTTAATTTATGGAATGTTTTCATTACTCCTAAATGTCCACCTATACCTGAATGAAAATATTCAAATGCAGGCACTATTAAGTTATGTAGTAATACAGGTATTATTGAGGTTTGGTTTCTATTTGTCTCCGCAGTCACGATTCTACATAGTATTTCTTCATCAAGGTCATAGTAAAAATTATCTATCTCTTTTCTAAGCGTTTTGAATTTATCCGGTAACACATCGTCATTAACAAAATAATTAATAAGCGCTGAACAAGTTTCGTCCTTTTTTTGCTTTCTTTTTATATTTTCTAAGGACAAGGGACAATAGTTAACCTTATTTTCCTTTGCTGTGTCTTTGACTTTTTTTTTCTTACATTTATGTTTGCTCTTAGCATTGATAGCGTTGACTTCATTTTCCTCAGTTTCCTTCGGAATACTTTCTGGGTATCTACTCAAAAAGTCACAAGCTGCGTTTTGTTTACCTTTTAAATGTTCAAATTCGTAATCTAGGTCTTGGATTTTCATAATCCATCTAGCTAGAATTCCCGTGGGGTTTTTAAATGTGCGCAGGTACTGCAAGCTTTTATGGTCTGATCGTAGTATAAATTTCTACCAATCAAATAGTGTCTAAATTTGTCCAAGTGGTGGATTATAGATAATAATTCTAAGTTTGTGGCGGAATAAACTACTTTCGCCTTTTGATAAAGTTCTACTCAAATAGCATATAACTTTTTCTATTTTTTTGATTAGAAGGTCCTTGTAAAGGATCAGGGTTTCCTATGGGAATTATTTGCGAAAGAATAGCCCCAATGCCTTTTGAACTAGCATCGGTTGTGACCACAAATTGTCCGTTTTCGAAATCAGGAAGTGATAATATTGGTTCAGAAGTGATTGCCTTTTTGAGGAGGTCTAGGGAAGTTTGAGCTTCCTGGGACCAGGTAACATTTTGGGAGTTCCCTTTAGTTAATTCCGTGAGGCGTTTCGCAATTTGGGCGTAATTACGTACGAATTTTCTAAAGTAGCCAGTAAGACCTAATATTCCCCTTAATTCTTTCATGGTTCTAGGGGGTTTGAGGTTTTCAACACATTTTTTTTATCAGGGTCTGGGGACATCTCTCCTTGCGTCACTACTACTCCTAAAAATTTAATTTTAGGTTGAAATAAATTTACTTTTTCAGGCCGACATTTTAAATTGCCCTGTCTGAACTTCTCGAAGACCTTAGCTAATGTTGCTAAGTGTTGTTCAGTGTTTTCTCCCACGCATATGATATCATCAACAAAATGAATTATATTCTTTAATCCTCTTAACAGGTGTAATAGGGGTCTACATAGCGCGCTTGAACTTGTTTTAAGTCCAAAAGGTACCCTTAAGTATTCGTATGAACCACATTCACATGTTGAAAATGCAGTTTTATGGACATCTTTTTCGGCTATTTTCACTTGGTGGTAGCCTTGGGTAAGGTCCAAAGAAGTAAAAATTTTGTTTTTGCTTGAAATAGAGTCAAGAATTTCATCTATTCTTGGTAAAGGAATTTTATCGCTAACTACTTGTTTGTCGAGGGCTCTGTAGTCTACTACAAGTCTAAGGTCACCATTCTTCTTTGGTACTAAGATCATTGGTGCACATACGGACTTATACTTGGACGTATAATTTCATTTTTTTCTAATTTATGGATTTTATTTTTTAACCATTCTTTGTGCTTATATGGCACACGATATGGCTGTTTTGCTACGGGATTACCAGTCGTTAAAATTGAGTGTTCATAAAACGGTTTTAGACCTTGCTGTAGAGGTTTCAATCTCCTATCTGCAAAAAAGTGGAATTTTTCATTTTTTTACCAGAAGAACGATCACAGATGCGTGTTTATTTGCCCTTTTTCCAGGGGTGACCGTATCGACCCAGAGGTCCTAGAATTTTGCGAGAAAGCTTATTTGAACAGAAATTAAAAGTTCTGTTCAAGAATCCCTCATTTGAACAGAAGAGGTTTATTTGAACATTTGAACAGACAGAGGCTTATTTGAACAGAAATTAAAAGTTCTAGGGCCTTTTTTTAATAAAAAAATGAAATAAAAATAGAATCACTTTTTACAAAAAAAAACTGAATTTGAAATGTCTTTTCATATTTTCAAAGATGTTTGATTTTTTAAGCAATCATAACCATATATGAAGCAATAAGTGATGTGGCGTAATATCTAACACCGATTTTGTACTAATAACCACAAATGACGTAATGAGTGACGCTACGTAAAAATTCAAAACATCAATTTTATTTTATTTTAGTTTTAGTTCAGAATCGATAAACTGCAAAAAATTTATGGTATCTGAGCAATAGTTTTAACCTTGTAATTTAAACTGGAAAAATACCTGAAAAATGTTTAAATTAATTTTATTTTTTTAGGTTTACATTAAAGGACGAACTATAGTTAATAATGACTGGAATTTTAAAATAGGTTTTTTTTTCCGGGTTGAAGCGGTAGCTAGCAACCTATTAAGAGACGATCACGTCCAATGTTATCAATACAGAATCCCTAATGTTATTATGCTTATATTGAAAGACAATCATTAAAAGAGCTAACCATTGAATATATTGGACTTACTTATTATTAGACTCATTCTTTGAGGATCGTCTCTTACCATTCCAAAATAGAAAAGCCGTAGTTTTTTTTCCTGTTTGTAATCAGATAGTAAAGAATGATCAAACAGTTCGTGGTAACGAACTGTATAGTAAGAGCGACTCGTCTCAATAGTAACCAAAACTCTAAAACACAAAATTTTGATATCAATAGATACATCAAAAGAATTGAATTTTTATGCTGATTTTAAATATAATGGTTTTATCAAGTTTACTAATATCCATCAATACTTTAGAGCCAGAGAAAATCGCCTTATTTTAAAATTAGGCAAAACACCCCCTAAAAGTCATAGGATTTTAATGAAAGTTACACCATCAGTTTCAGCGTATCAGAGAACCATACTGTAGAGGTTTCAAGCTCCTATTTACAAAACTGTGGAAATGTGTATATTTTGCAAGAAGAAAGATCACGGATGCGTGTTTATTTGTTTGTATTTTTTTTATTTTTACCAGGGATGTTCGTATCAACCCAGAGGTCCTAGAATTTTGCAAAAGGGCTTATTTAAACAGAAATTAAAAGTTCTAGTGCTGTGTTTAATCAAAAATAAAAAAATTGAATCACTTTTTTTTTAAACTGCATTTTTATTAAATTAAAACATTATAGGATTTATTAAAATATCTGATTAATGAAGTTTATGTTAAAGAACAAATGATGGACTGAGTTAGCTGCCTGATTCTTTGAGGATCGTCTCTACTTTTCCAAAGATGAAAAAACTGTAGGCTTTTCAATGTTTGTTATAATAAAAAACGAACTCTAGCCTATACTAACTGACATGCTTATTATAAGGAGCAACTTCAGAGATTGGTAAATGATATTAAATGACTATTAAGCTCACTATAATCCAGGTTGCAGCGGTAGCAGCGGTACCTGGTAAGAAACGATCTCGTCCCTTAGTAAAAACTACAATAACCCATAACTCCAATAAAAACCCAAAAACAATAAGTACACTATTAGAATCGCCTTGTCTGAAATCTCTATACAGGAAACTTAACGTCTCTTCGCTTGAACAACAAGGAAAATATATTGACTTCAATATCAAGAAAAGTGGCTGTAACTGCGATATTCTGCATATACGGCATCTTTTTTTTATTTTTTTTTTCTCTCATCCGGGTTGCAGCAGTAGCTAGAAGCCTAGTAAGAGACGATCACGTCCAATATTAAGAAATATAAAAAACATAACTCCTATAACAAGAGTCAGATCAAAACAAAAAGTACACCATTAGAACCATATTGTCCAAAACCCCTATATATGAAACTTTCTGCTCCTTGACTTGAACAGCAAGGGAAATATTTTGGCTTGAAAATCAAGAAAAGTGATAGCTACTACAGCATTCTGCCTAAAAAGCATCCTTTTTTCCAAAACAGATAGCTTGGCACTGGAAAATCAAAGAGAGTTGTTCAATGGCTCATTTTAAAGGAAATTAATGGGTTTAAAAACCTTTTGTATTTAAATCAAATTATTGTTAAAACAGAATACATTTTCCCACTAAAAACTGCATTTTTGATGTCTTTTCTGCAGTCTTTTAAAAGATATTTGATTTTTTGAAGCAATCAAACAGTTCGTGGTAAAGTTATATTAAAGCTTTATATTCCATAAATAGCTTGGCACTAGAAAATCGTAGAGAGTTGTTCAATGGCTCATTTTAAAGAAAATTAATGGGGTTAAAAACCTTTTGTAATTAAAACAAATTATTTTTAAAATAAAATCTTTTTTATGAAAAACTGCATATTTCATGTAAAGATTGATCAATGACGTAACAATCGTATACCAGCGGTAAGATTTGAACTCGCACCTCCGAAGATACTGGTGGCTAACACCAGCGCCTTGGACCACTCGGCCACGCTGCCTCTCATAACTGTATATGTGAATCCGGGTTGCAGCAGTAGCTAGCAACCTAGTTAGAGACGATCACGTCCAATGCTAAGAAATATAATAACCCAGAACTCCTAAAAATAGAGTCAGATCAAAATAAAAGTACATCATTAGAACCAACTTTGTCTGAAACCCTACTAGATAAATAATGAATGTCGTCATAGTTTTATTAGAACTATGACGTGAATAGAAAAACAAGACAGTGTGTTGTTACTTCTGAAGACGTCATGGAATAATATCATTACTATAGTATAGCCTATACTAAATTTTATAGGCCACTTGACTATAGTATACGTTAGTAAGTTTACATAAAGTACTGATATAGTTCATCATAAATGGTGTTTGTCAATACGGTTTCATTTTATATAATTATCTATTCTTATGTAAAATGCAGTAATGTTCGGGGGGTTTAAAAAAAAAAAATTTGTTAACTGAAACTAGAATAATTCCTGAAAATTTTAAATAAAATTATACTAAAAGACGATCATTAGGATACCAAACCATTGCATATTGGACTTAGTTAGCTGCCTGATTCTTTGAGGTTCGTCTCATACTAATTCAAATAAGAAAAAGCCGTAGGATGTTTCCTGTTTGTAATCAGGGTTATTATCAAACGGTTCGTGGTAAAGAACTGTATAGTAAGAGAGACTCGTCTCAATAGTAACCGAAACTCTAAAAAACGGAATTTTTACATTTTTATGATGATTTTAAATATGTAATAACCATATATGACGTAATGAGTGATTACGTTTAAATTGGAAAAATAAATTTTTATTTTATTTCTTAGTTTAGTTCAGAATCGATAGAGTTATAATCTGCAAAAATATTTATGGTATCTGAGCAATAATTTTAATTTTGTATCCGGGTTGCAGCGGTAGCCTGCAACCTAGTAAGAGACGTCACGTCCAATGTTAAGAAATATAAAAACCCATAGTTCCTAACAAAGGAGTCAGATCAAAACAAAAAGTACACCATTAGAACCGCCTTGTCCGAAACCCCTGCATAGTAAACTTTCTGTCCCTTGGCTTGAACAGCAAGGGAAATATATTGGCTGGAAAATCAAGAAAAGTGGCAGCTACTACAACATTCTCCCTAAACGGGATATTTTTTTTTCTTTGTTTCCAGAGATAGCTTGGCACTGGAACATCGTAGATAGTTGTTCAATGGCTCATTTTAAAGGAAATTAATTGGGTTAAAAATCTATAGTAACTAAAATAAATTATTTCTAAAAAAGAATAAATTTTTCCACCAAAAACTGCATTTTTGATGTCTTTTCACACTGCAGTCTTTCAAACATAATACCAGCGGTAAGATTTGAACCCACGCCTCCGAAGAGACTGGTGGCTAACACCAGTGCCTTGGACCACTCGGCCAGGCTGCCTCTAATAAATAAATATATATGTGAATTTGGGCTGCAGCAGTAGCTGGCAACCTAGTAAGAGACGATCAGTCCAATGCTAAGAAATATAAAAACCCAAAACTCCTAAAAATAGAGTCAGATCAAAACAAAAGTACATCATTAGAACTACCTTGTCTGAAACCCTACTAGATAAATAATGAATGTCATCATAGTTTTATATTAGAGCTATGACGTGAATAGAAAAACACGAAATTATATTGTTGTTTCTGAAGACGTCATGAAATAATACCATTGCGCCATGACGTCATGAAATAAAATCATTACGACGTGACGTCATAATTACTATATAAGAAACGTCAAAACTGTAAATGGTCTCATTCATGAATAAATAATGGTTAGATCAAAGCAAGCTACACGCAAGTTAAAAAAACAGTACTACAAAAAAAATAGAGATAGTATCTCGAAAAGAAAAAAGCAAAGGTATTCAACCGACCAGGCGTATCGAGAAGTAATCAAACAAAACAGCAATGTGTTATCACAATGATGAAGATTATAGACATGCGAAAATTGAGACAGCCAAACAAAAGATCAAGGAGCGTTATCACAATGATGAAGATTATAGACATGCGAAAATTGAGACAGCCAAACAAAACATTCATAAAGGATCGATGTCAGTCAAGAGGATCTAATGTAGTACTAATTAATAGAAGTTTTATTTATACTATAAACTGATAAATGTGTAATAATTGCCTCTGGCAGGATTTTAACCTGCAGCCTTCGGAGTAGAATTCCAAAACGCTATCCACTGCGCCAGGCAGGCTTTCAAGGACCCGATTTTGAATGATTTATATTTTAATTAATTTTATGTTAAAGATTGATAAATGACGTCATAACCGTAGGTTGTAGCCAGGTCATCTTTTACTATTCCAATTACGAAAAAGCCATAGGCTTTTTCCTGTTTGTAATTTCAAAGTATGCGGGTTGCAGCGCTAGCTAGTTATGAACATCCGGGTTGCAGCGGTAGCTAGCAACTTAGTAAGAGACGATCACGTCCAATGTTAAGAAATATAAAAGCCCATAGTTCCTAAAAAAGGAGTCAGATCAAAGCAAAAAGTACACCATTAGAACCGCCTTGTCCGAAACCCCTGTATAGGAAACTTTCTGTCCCTTGGCTTGAACAGCAAGGAAAATATATTTGCTTGAAAATCAAGAAAAGTGGCAGCTACTACAACATTCTGCCTAAACGGGATATTTTTTTCCTTTCTTGTTTTCCACAGATAGCTTGGAACTGGAACATCGTAGAGAGTTGTTCAATGGCTCATTTTAAAGGAAATTAATCGGGTTAAAAATCTTTTGTAACTAAAATAAATTATTTCTAAGAGAGAATAAATTTTTCAATTAAAAACTGCATTTTTGATGTCTTTTCATACTGCAGTCTTTTCAAAGATATTTGATTTTTGTACATAAATTATAATCGTATACCAGCGGTAGGATTTGAACCCACGCCTCCAAAGACTGGTGGCTAATTATCCGGGTTGAAGCGGTAGCTAGCAATCCGGGTTGCAGCGGTAGCTAGCAACCTAGTAAGAGACGATGACGTCCAATGTTAAGAAATATAAAAACCCATAGTTCCTGAAAAAGGAGTCAGATCAAAGCAAAAAGTACACCATTAGAACCGCCTTGTGCGAAACCCCTGTATAGGAAGCTTTCTGTCCCTTGGCTTGAACAGCAAGGGAAATATATTTGCTTGAAAATCAATAAAAAGTGGCAGCTACTACAACATTCTGCCTAAACGGGATATTTTTTTTTTCTTTCTTGTTTTCCACAGATAGCTTGGCACTGGAACATCGTAGAGAGTTGTTCAATGGCTCATTTTAAAGGAAATTGATTGGGTTAAAAATCTTTTGTAACTAAAATAAATTATTTCTAAGAGAGAATAAATTTTTCAATTAAAAACTGCATTTTGATGTCTTTTCATACTGCAGTCTTTTCAAAGATATTTGATTTTTGTACATAAATTATAATCGTATACCAGTGGTAGGATTTGAACCCACGCCTCCGAAGAGACTGGTGGCTAATTATCCGGTTTGCAGCGGTAGCTAGCAACCTAGTAAGAGACGATCACGTCCAATGTTAAGAAATATAAAAACCCATATAGTCCTAAAAAAGGAGTCAGATCAAAACAAAAAGTACACCATTAGAGCCGCCTTGTCCGAAACCCCTTGAAAGGAAACTTACCGCCCTTTGGCCTTAACAGCAAGGGAAATATATTGGCTTGAAAATCAAGAAAAGTGGCAGCTACTACAACATTCTGCCTAAACGGGATATTTTTTTCTTTTTTTTTTTTTCTTTCCAGAGATAGCTTTGCACTGGAACATCGTAGATAGTTGTTCAATGGCTCATTTTAAAGGAAATTAATTGGGTTAAAAATGTATAGTAACTAAAATAAATTATTTCTAAAAGAGAATAAATTTTTCCACCAAAAACTGCATTTTTGATGTCTTTCCATACTGCAGTCTTTTCAAAGATATTTGAATTTTGAAGCAATCAAACAGTTCATGTTAAATGAACTTTATAGAAATCCGGGTTGCAGCGGTAGCTAGCAACCTAGTAAGAGACGATCACGTCCAATGTTAAGAAATATAAAAACCCATAGTTCCTAACAAAGGAGTTAGATCAAAACAAAAAGTACACCATTAGAACCGCCTTGTCCGAAACCCCTGTATAGGAAACTTTCTGTCCCTTGGCTTGAACAGCAAGGGAAATATATTGGCTTGAAAATCAAGAAAATTGACTTTAACCACGTTATTCTCCACAAACGGGATATTTTTTTCTTTTTTTTCTTTTTTTGTATCCAGAGATAGCTTGGCACTGGAACATCGTAGAGGGTTGTTCAATAGCTCATTTTAAAGGAAATTAATTGGGTTAAAAATCTATAGTAAATAAATAAATTTTTTCTAAAAGAGAATAACTTTTTCCACCAAAAACTGCATTTTTGATGTCTTTTCACACTACAGTCTTTCAAACATAATCGTATACCAGCGGTAAGATTTGAACCCAGGCCTCCGAAGAGACTGTGGCTAACACCAGTGCCTTGGACCACTCGGCCAGGCTGCCTCTCATAAATAAATATATATGTGAATTTTGGTTGCAGCAGTAGCTAGCAACCTAGTAAGAGACGATCAGTCCAATGCTAAGAAATATAAAAACCCAAAACTCCTAAAAATAGAGTCAGATCAAAACAAAAGTACATCATTAGAATTACCTTGTCTGAAACCCTACTAGATAAATAATGAATGTCATCATAGTTTTATATTAGAGCTATGACGTGAATAGAAAAACACGAAATTATATTGTTGTTTCAGAAGACGTCATGAAGTAATACCATTGCGCCATGACGTCATGAAATAAAATCATTACGCCGTGACGTCATAATTAGTATATAAGAAAAGTCAAAACTGTAAATTCTCTCATTCTTGATTAGATAATGGTTAGATCAAAGCAAGCTATACGCAAGTTGAAAAAACAGTACTACACAAACAACAGAGATAGTAACTTGAAAAGAAAAAGCAAAGGTATTCAACCGACCAGGCGTATCGAGAAGTAATAATTGAGAGAGCAAAACAAAGGTATTCAACCGACCAGGCGTATCGAGAAGTAATAATTGAGAGAGCAAAACAAAACAGCAAGATGTGTTATCACAATCATGTAGTTTATAGACATGCAAAAATTGAGACAGCCAAACAAAAGATCAAGGAACGGTATGGTAATGATGAAGATTACAGAGAAGCAACAATTGAGCAGGCTAGACAGAGAAGATGCAAAAAAAAAAAAAAGAGAAGATGCTGTTGAAAAGTCGGCTAGAAATGCTTTGGCAAAGCTTCATAGTAATATCCAAAAGAAATGTTGTCAGTTTAATGAAAAGCTTCCAAGGTATGGACTGGCAACTGCGGAACAGTACATAAATTATAATCGTATACCAGCGGTAGGATTTGAACCCACGCCTCCAAAGAAACTGGTGGCTAATTATCCGGGTTGCAGCGGTAGCTAGCAATCCGGGTTGCAGCGGTAGCTAGCAACCTAGTAAGAGACGATGACGTCCAATATTAAGAAATATAAAAACCCATAGTTCCTGAAAAAGGAGTCAGATCAAAGCAAAAAGTACACCATTAGAACCGCCTTGTGCGAAACCCCTGTATAGGAAGCTTTCTGTCCCTTGGCTTGAACAGCAAGGGAAATATATTTGCTTTAAAATCAATAAAAAGTGGCAGCTACTATAACATTCTGCCTAAACGGGATATTTTTTTTTCTTTCTTGTTTTCCACAGATAGCTTGGCACTGGAACATCGTAGAGAGTTGTTCAATGGCTCATTTTAAAGGAAATTGATTGGGTTAAAAATCTTTTGTAACTAAAATAAATTATTTCTAAGAGAGAATAAATTTTCAATTAAAAACTGCATTTTGATGTCTTTTCATACTGCAGTCTTTCCAAAGATATTTGATTTTTGTACATAAATTATAATCGTATACCAGTGGTAGGATTTGAACCCACGCCTCCGAAGAGACTGGTGGCTAATTATCCGGGTTGCAGCGGTAGCTAGCAACCTAGTAAGAGACGATCACGTCCAATGTTAAGAAATATAAAAACCCATATAGTCCTAAAAAAGGAGTCAGATCAAAACAAAAAGTACACCATTAGAACCGCCTTGTCCGAAACTCCTTGAAAGGAAACTTACCGCCCTTTGGCCATAACAGCAAGGGAAATATATTGGCTTGAAAATCAAGAAAAGTGGCAGCTACTACAACATTCTGCCTAAACGGGATATTTTTTTTTTTTTTTTTCTTTTCCAGAGATAGCTTTGCACTGGAACATCGTAGATAGTTGTGCAATGGCTCATTTTAAAGGAAATTAATTGGGTTAAAAATCTATAGTAACTAAAATAAATTATTTCTAAAAGAGAATAAATTTTTTCCGCCAAAAACTGCATTTTTGATGTCTTTCCATACTGCAGTCTTTTCAAAGATATTTGAATTTTGAAGCAATCAAAACTGTTCATGTTAATGAACTTTATAGTAATCCGGGTTGCAGCGGTAGCTAGCAACCTAGTAAGAGACGATCACGTCCAATGTTAAGAAATATAAAAACCCATAGTTCCTAACAAAGGAGTCAGATCAAAACAAAAAGTACACCATTAGAACCGCCTTGTCCGATACCCCTGTATAGGAAACTTTCTGTCCCTTGGCTTGAACAGCAAGGGAAATATATTGGCTTGAAAATCAAGAAAATTGACTTTAACCACGTTATTCTCCACAAACGGGATATTTTTTTCTTTTTTTCTTTTTTTGTATCCAGAGATAGCTTGGCACTGGAACATCGTAGAGGGTTGTTCAATAGCTCATTTTAAAGGAAATTATTGGGTTAAAAATCTATAGTAACTAAAATAAATTATTTCTAAAAGAGAATAACTTTTTCCACCAAAAACTGCATTTTTGATGTCTTTTCACACTGCAGTCTTTCAAACATAATCGTATACCAGCGGTAAGATTTGAACCCATGCCTCCGAAGAGACTGGTGGCTAACACCAGTGCCTTGGACCACTCGGCCAGGGTGCCTCTCATAAATAAATATATATGTGAATTTGGGTTGCAGCAGTAGCTAGCAACCTAGTAAGAGACGATCAGTCCAATGCTAAGAAATATAAAAACCCAAAACTCCTAAAAATAGAGTCAGATCAAAACAAAAGTACATCATTAGAATTACCTTGTCTGAAACCCTACTAGATAAATAATGAATGTCATCATAGTTTTATATTTAGAGCTATGACGTGAATAGAAAAACACGAAATTATATTGTTGTTTCTGAAGACGTCATGAAATAATACCATTGCGCCGTGACGACATGAAATAAAATCATTACGCCGTGACGTCATAATTAGTATATAAGAAAAGTCAAAACTGTAAATTCTCTCATTCTTGATTAGATATTTCTTAACATTGGACGTGATCGTCTCTTACTAGGTTGCTAGCTACCGCTGCAACCCGGATAATGGTTAGATCAAAGCAAGCTATACGCAAGTTGAAAAAACAGTACTACACAAACAACAGAGATAGTAACTTGAAAAGAAAAAAGCAAAGGTAGTCAACCGACCAGGCGTATCGAAAAGTAATAATTGAGAGAGCAAAACAAAGGTATTCAACCGACCAGGTATATCGAGAAGTAATAATTGAGAGAGCAAAACAAAACAGCAAGATGTGTTATCACAATGATGTAGTTTATAGACATGCAAAAATTGACACAGCCAAGCAAAAGATCAAGGAACGGTATGGTAATGATGAAGATTACAGAGAAGCAACAATTGAGCAGGCTAGACAAAAGAGCAAGGAACGGTATGATAATGATAAAGATTACCGAAACAAACATAAGAAAAAAGTTGCTACCAGAATAATGGGTAGATACTGGGGTGACAAAAGCTATAATGAAAAAATTAAATTCTCTGCGAGGTTGTACCGAAGAACGCATAAGGACAAAGGGAAAAATTACATTCAGAAATACAAGAAGATGGCAAAAATGCAGGCTGATCTTTGTAAATTGAGAAACATTTTACGCATGTTTTATCGGGATCACGAAAAGTATTCAAAATTACAGATTAAAATTCTCTTTGAAAGAGCGGATGCTGTTGAAAAGTCGGCTAGAAATGCTTTGGCAAAGCTTCATAGTAATATCCAAAAGGAATGTTGTCAGTTTAATGAAAAGCTTCCAAGGTATGGACTGGCAACTGCGGAACAGTTTATAGATGCAATGGAAAATGTTCGACAACACAGTGAATATACAGAGGCGTACTTCTTAGAAAATTCGTATATTAATTTTGGAATGAGCAATTGCAGTTTATGTAGCAGTAATAAAAAAATATATATACAAGCATACCTATCAGCAGCGAAGGAAAAGCAATGTTTTTCAATTATGGCGAAAACGAGCCTGTTAGGGTTATTAGTATATGTGTTTGCAAGACTAATGTTTTAGAACAAACTCCTGGAACACCGACTCAAGAAAAAAGTATTTCTAAGTGTGTTTTAAACAGTTCTTTAGTTCTACTGAATATTTGGCAAAAAATTCTCTGTGTAGTAGTAAACCAACTGTCCTGAAAAGTACGAGACAACTATTGAAAAATGCTCTGAAACTAGATCTGACAAGGAAATTATGATGGCTGAAGTCACCTATAAACAATCTGAGTAAACATTCAAAACCAAAAATTGGGCAGCAGGTTACTTGGCAATGTCACCCTGATATCTGCAAACTCTATCCGACGGATATTGAATTATGTCCAATTCTTTTTGATATCCTTGAAAATAATATAGCATTAAAATTTTCAACTGACAAAGTGGTTAATTTCTACCTTGGCGAATTGGATTATTGTGAAATCAATTACAGGGACACAAGCATGGGCATTCGTTATACTGTAGCCCAAATAAGGGATGTCAGAGCTATTTGCGTTGTCTAAGGGCACTAGCTCCACATTTTCCTGTCTTGACCTGTTTCATTAATAGCGTATTTAAGGCAGTATCAAAAATCTAAGATTATACAACATATTAATCTACTAAAAGTCGAGGGCTCGTACAAGGAAAATGAGTCATTATTTAAAAGAAGTGTCAAGTAGACTCTGTCGTAATAATAGTCAAGACGTCATCTACGGTGATAGCAATATTAGAGTTTCTGTGGATGAAAATACAATAATAAAATTATTAGGTGAGAGCCTTGATAAGGTAGCTAACATCAGGATACCCCACAATGCATTGTGACAGTTGCGAGCAGATAAAGACAAAATACCAATTGAAGAGTCTAAGATCCTTTCAAATAAGAAAGTTTTGATGTATCCGGGTTGCAGCGGTAGCTAGCAACCTAGTAAGAGACGATCACGTCCAATGTTAAGAAATATAAAAAAGCATAGTTCCTAACAAAGGAGTCAGATCAAAACAAAAAGTACACCATTAGAACCGCCTTGTCTGAAACCCCTATATAGGAAACTTTCAGTCCCTTGGCTTGAACACCAAGGGAAATATATTGGCTTGAAAATCAAGAAAAGTGGCAGCTACTGCAACATTCTGCCTAAACGGGATATTTTTTTTTCTCTTTTATTTTGTATCCAGAGATAGCTTGGCACTGGAACATCGTAGAGAGTTGTTCAATAGCTCATTTTAAAGGAAATTAATTGGGTTAAAAATCTATAGTAACTAAAATAAATTATTTCTAAAAGAGAATAAATTTTTCCACCAAAAACTGCATTTTTGATGTCTTTTCACACTGCAGTCTTTCAAACATAATCGTATACCAGCGGTAAGATTTGAACCCACGCCTCCGAAGAGACTGGTGGCTAACACCAGTGCCTTGGACCACTCGGCCAGGCTGCCTCTCATAAATAATATATATGTGAATTTGGGTTGCAGCAGTAGCTAGCAACCTAGTAAGAGACGATCAGTCCAATGCTAAGAAATATAAAAACCCAAAACTCCTAAAAATAGAGTCAGATCAAAACAAAAGTACATCATTAGAACTACCTTGTCTGAAACCCTACTAGATAACTAATGAATGTCATCATAGTTTTATATTAGAGCTATGACGTGAATAGAAAAACACGAAATTATATTGTGTGGTTTCTGAAGACGTCATGAAATAATATCATTGCGCCATGACGTCAATGAAATCATTACGCCGTGACGTCATAATTACTACTTAAGAACGACAAAGATGTAAAGGGTCTCATTCGTTAATTAGATAATGGTTAGATCAAAGCAAGCTGCACGCAAGTTAAAAAAACAGTACTACACAGACAACAGAGATAGTAACTTGAAAAGAAAAAAGCAAAGGTATTCAACCGACCAGGCGCATCGAGAAGTAATAATTGAGAGAGCAAAACAAAACAGCAAGATGTGTTATCAAAATGATGAAGATTATAGACATGCAAAAATTGAGACAGCCAAACAAAAGTTCAAGGAGAGTTATCACAATGATGAAGATTACCGCATCAAATATAAGAAAAACCAAAAGCAAAGGTATTCAACCGTCCAGGTGTATCGAGAAGTAAAAATTGAGACAGCCAAATCCGGGTTGCAGCGGTAGCTAGCAACCTAGTAAGAGACGATCACCTCCAATGTCAAGAAATATAAAACCCCCCAACTCCTAAAAAAAGAGTCAGATCAAAACAAAAAGTACACCATTAGAACCGCCTTGTCCGAATCCTCTATAAAGGAAACTTACCTCCCTTTGGCTTGAATAACAAAGAAAATATATTGGCTTGAAAATTAAGAAAATTGACTTTTACCACGTTATTCTCCACAAACGGGATATTTTTTTCTTTCCGCTTTTTCTTTCTGCTCAGCTAGCTGGGCACTGGAAAATCATAGAGAGCTGTATAATAGCTCATTTTAAAGGAAATTGCAACATCTAGTCACTTTTGTATTTAAAAATAAAATACTTTTTAAAGTAGAATCAATTTTGTCAAAAAAATTGCATTTTTGATGTATTTTCATACTGCAGTCTTTTCAAAGATATTTGAATTTTGAAGCAATAAAACAGTCCATGTAATGAAACTCTATAGTAATAATAGCTACTTGTCTCAATAGTAACCGAAACTCCTGGAACCAAAATTTTCTTTTTTGGCTTAATCGCTAAAATTATTATGTAAACTGCAAAAATATTTATGATGCCTAATCAGTGATAGTAATTTTTTAATTTAAACAACAAAAATACATGAAAATTCTAAAATTAGTTTTGCTTTTTGTCTCCTGTTATAATAAAGAACGAACACTTGCTCATAGTAACTGAAATATTAATTAAAAGTAGTATATACATAAAGGATCGATCTGAAAATTAGTAAATAACAAACAACAGCATGTAATTGAATAGCTTAGTTGCCTGATTTTCTGTGGTTTTTTAATTTATCCGGGTTGCAGCGGTAGCTAGCAACCTAGTAAGAGACGATCACCTCCAATGTCAAGAAATATAAAACCCCCCAACTCCTAAAAAAGAGTCAGATCAAAACAAAAAGTACACCATTAGAACCGCCTTGTCCGAATCCTCTATAAAAGGAAACTTACCTCCCTTTGGCTTGAATAACAAAGAAAATATATTGGCTTGAAAATCAAGAAAATTGACTTTTACCACGTTATTCTCCACAAACGGGATATTTTTTTCTTTCCGCTTTTTCTTTCTGCTCAGCTAGCTGGGCACTGGAAAATCATAGAGAGCTGTATAATAGCTCATTTTAAAGGAAATTGCAACATCTAGTCACTTTTGTATTTAAAAATAAAATACTTTTTAAAGTAGAATCAATTTTGTCAAAAAAATTGCATTTTTGATGTATTTTCATACTGCAGTCTTTTCAAAGATATTTGAATTTTGAAGCAATAAAACAGTCCATGTAATGAACTCTATAGTAATAATAGCTACTTGTCTCAATAGTAACCGAAACTCCTGGAACCAAAATTTTCTTTTTTGGGCTTAATCGCTAAAATTATTATGTAAACTGCAAAAATATTTATGATGCCTAATCAGTAATAGTAATTTTTTTAATTTAAACAACAAAAATACATGAAAATTCTAAAATTAGTTTTGCTTTTTGTCTCCTGGAAGAAATTTTTTTTTTCATCTCAGTTCAAATTTATTATTGTATCCTGTAACCCGTAAAGTACATATCTCCATATTATTGTCTCATAATTGCAATTATCCGGGTTGCAGCGGTAGCTAGCAACCTAGTAAGAGACGATCACCTCCAATGTTAAGAAATATAAAAACCCGTAGCTCCTAAAAAAAGAGTCAGATCAAAACAAAAAGTACACCATTAGAACCGCCTTGTCCAAATCCTCCATAAAGGAAACTTACCGCCCTTTGGCTTGAATAACAAAGAAAATATATTGGCTTGAAAATCAAGAAAATAGACTTTTACCACGTTATTCTCCCCAAACGGGATATTTTTTTCTTTTTTTCTTTGTCTCCAGAGATAGCTTGGCACTGGAACATCGTAGAGGGTTGTTCAATAGCTCATTTTAAAGGAAATTAATTGGGTTAAAAACCTTTTGTAACTAAAATAATTATTTCTAAAAGAGAATAAATTTTTCCAATAAAAACTGTATTTTTGATGCAGTGACGTCATAATTACTATATAATTATAATAAAGATCGAACTCTTCCCCCTCAACTTCCCCACACCTATTATTACACCTACTACTACAGCTACCTCCAATTCAGCTAAAACTATTCCACCTACACCAACTACTAAAGCTACAACTACTATACCTACACCTTCTACTACGGCACCTGCTATTACACCTGCTACCGCCCAACGAATACATCTAATTACATTAAAAGACGATCTCTAAAATAACAAACCATTCCATACATTGGACTTAGTTAGCTAATTGATTGTTTGAGTTTCGTCTCTTACTACTTAAAAGAAGAAAAAGCCGTAGGCTTTTTTCCTGTTTGTATTTACAGTTAAAAAATTTACAGTAAAGAACGATCTCTCGCCCATAGTAACTAATGTTACATTAAAAGACGATCATTGGAATCCGGGTTGCAGCGGTAGCTAGCAACCTAGTAAGAGACGATCACCTCCAATGTTAAGAAATATAAAAACCCGTAGCTCCTAAAAAAAGAGTCAGATCAAAACAAAAAGTACACCATTAGAACCGCCTGTCCGAATCCTCTATAAAGGAAACTTACCTCCCTTTGGCTTGAATAACAAAGAAAATATATTGGCTTGAAAATCAAGAAAATTGACTTTTACCACGTTATTCTCCCCAAACGGGATATTTTTTTCTTTCCGCTTTTCTTTCTGCTCAGCTAGCTGGGCACTGGAAAATCATAGAGAGCTGTATAATAGCTCATTTTAAAGGAAATTGCAACATCTAGTGCCTTTTGTATTTAAAAATAAAATACTTTTTAAAGTAGAATCAATTTTGTCAAAAAATTGCATTTTTGATGTATTTTCATACTGCAGTCTTTTCAAAGATATTTGAATTTTGAAGCAATAAAACAGTTCATGGTAATGAACTCTATAGTAATAATAGCTACTTGTCTCAATAGTAACCGAAACTCCTGGAACCAAAATTTTCTTTTTTGGCTTAATCGCTAAAATTATTATGTAAACTGCAAAAATATTTATGATGCCTAATCAGTAATAGTAATTTTTTAATTTAAACAACAAAAATACATGAAAATTCTAAAATTAGTTTTGCTTTTTGTCTCCTGGAAGAAATTTTTTTTTCATCTCAGTTTATATAATAAAGATCGAACTCTTCCCTATACTAACTTGCATACGCAACTTCACTATATTTAAGATTACAGTATTTATATTATACATCATTATAGATTATAAAAGGTTCAAATGTTCGAAGATTATAGAGTTAAAAATTTTCCCACGCCGGGAATCGAACCCGAGCCTGTTAAGTGAAAGTTAACTATCCTGGCCACTAGACCATATGGAACCATAAAGAAGTATGATTTAAGAGCCATATGCATATTATTATTTCACCATACCAATTATAATAAGGCCAAAACAAAATCGTCGACTTGCAACCTTACTTTTGACACATTAGTTAAATCTTCATCAGGCTTAAAAAATTTTTTGCTAGTTTTACATGAAAGAACGAACCTTAGCCCATAGTAGCAGAAAATAAGAATATCTAGGTTGCAGCGGTAGCTAGCAACCTATTACATAATCCGGGTTTAAGTGGTAGCTAGCAACCTAGTAAGAAACGCCAAATTAAAAGATGATCATTAGAAGAACAAACAATTGCTTATATTGGACTTAGTTAGCTGCCTGATTCTTTGAGGTTTGTCTCTTACTATTCCAAAGAAGAAAAAGCCGTAGGCTTTTTCCTGTTTGTAATAATACATTAAAAGATAACCATATGTGACGTAATAAGTGAATGCAATATTTATACACGTTCATCTTTCGACAAGTATTGCATTAAACAACGAGCTATATCCGGGTTGCAGCGGTAGCTAGCAACCTAGTAAGAGACGATCACGTCCAATGTTAAGAAATATAAAAACCCATAGTTCCTAAAAAAGGATTTACATTAAAAGACTATCATTGGAATAACACACCATTGCATACATTGGACTTAGTTAGCTACTTGATTATTTGAGGTTCGTCTCTTGCTATTTCAAAGAAGAAAAAGCCATAGGCTTTTTCCTGTTTGTTATAATAAGGGACGAACTCTAGCATATAGTAACTAAAATATTAAAATAAATAATTACATAAGAAATCCATCTAGTTTATTAAAAAAATACATTAAAGATCCTTATAGTTTTGCAATAAGAAACGTACTGTAGCCCATAGTAACTGGGGTAATAAATTTACATATATAATTATAATAAAGAACGACCTTTTGCCTATACTTTATAATAAAGAACGACCTCTTGCCTATACTAAATTTTATAGGCCACTTAACTATAGTATAGGCTAGTACAGTTATTATATTTAAGGTCAATATATTAAAATTTTCCACTAAAAGACGGTCATTGGAATAAAAACCCAATACATACATTTGATTTAGTTAGCTACTTGATTGTTTGAGGCTAGTCTCTTACTATTTCAAAGAAGAAAAATCCGTAGGCTTTTTTTCCTGTTTGTAATCAATTAGAAAGAGTTTTTCCGGTTGCAGCGGTAGCTAGCAACCTAGTAAGAGACGATCACGTCCAATGTTAAGAAATATAAAAACCCATAGTTCCTAAAAAAGGAGTCAGATAAAAACAAAAAGTACACCATTAGAACCGCCTTGTCCGAAACCCCTGTATAGGAAACTTTCTGTCCCTTGGCTTGAACAGAAAGGGAAATATATTGGCTTGAAAATCAAGCAAATTGACTTTTACCACGTTATTCTCCCCAAACGGGATATTTATAGTAAAGAACGACTTCTAGCCCATGTTAACTGGAAAATAAATAGGGATTATGTAATTCTCATCTGTATCATAAACCTAATAAAGAACAAACCATGGGACATATTAGACTTATTTGGATGCCTGGCTCTTCGAAGTTTGTCTCTTACTATTCGAAATAAGAAAAAGCCATAGGCTTTTTCTGTTTGTGATTTTTTCTGGGTTTTACATTAAAAGACGATCATTGAAATAACAAACCATTGCATACATTCTACTTTGTTAGCTACTAGATTGTTTGAGATTCATCTCTTACTATTTCAAAGAAGGAAAAGCCGTAGGCTTTTTCCTGTTTGTAATCAGGTTTAGAAGTAAAGATTAAAACGATTAGACAATTCCCAGATTAGATACCCCCACCTACTCCCAACCAACTTCAATCATCAAACTACAATCGACTTAATCTATATGGTTATATTACAAATCTTGTTATAAAAATCACTAAGTACTATTTTCTTTTTCAGTGATTTCTTTTATCATTTAGAAAATTATTTTAATCTCTACCTACCATCTTATTTTTCAATAACTACATTCATGGGTGCCCATAGGCTGAATCTTAGGTGGGGGGGGCTTACCTGGTCTAATCGGCACTTACAATACCATATAATAGAAATATCAAAACAAAAATATAAAAGTATAAGGCGGCGTCGTTCAGTCAGGGGGCTGGACCCCCTCTCCTTATGAGTGCTCATGACTCCATTTCTTTTCTATTTGCAGATGTAGATGGTGTTATAATAAAGAACGACCTTTTGCCTGTACTAAATTTTATAGGCCACTTAACTATAGTATAGGTAACATATAGTATATAGTAACAAAAGTACATCATTAGAACTACCTTGTCTGAAACCCTACTAGATCAATAATGAATATCAGTCATCATAGTTTTATATTAGAGTTATACGGGGTGCAGCGGTAGCTAGCAACCTAGTAAGAGACGATCACGTCCAATGCTAAGAAATATAAAAACCCCTAACTCCTAAAAAAATTATAATAAAGAACGACCTCTTTCCTTTATTAATTTATACTAAAGCTATTATATTTAGCTAAGAGGTAGGGAAACTGAGTTTCTTTTTTTTTAAACTTTAAATTTAAGAGATACTACTTTAAATTAAATATATTCAAAAAAAATTACATAAAGGCTCGATCATCGAATCTGGGTTACAGCGGTAGCTAGCAACCTAGTAAGAGACGATCACGTCTAATGTTAAGAAATATAAAAACCCATAGTTCCTAACAGAGGAGTCAGATCAAAACAAAAAAGTACACCATTAGAACCGCCTTGTCAGAAACCCCTGTATAGGAAACTTTCTGTCCCTTGGCTTGAACAGCAAGGGAAATATATTGGCTTGAAAATCAAGAAAAGTGGCAGCTACTACAACATTCTGCCTAAACGGGATATTTTTTTCTTTTTTTTTTTTCTTTTTTCTTCTTTTCCAGAGATAGCTTGGCACTAGAGAACATCGTAGAGAGTTGTTCAATAGCTCATTTTAAAGGAAATTAATTAAGTTAAAAATCTATAGTAACTAAAATAAATTATTTCTAAAAGAGAATAAATTTTTCCACCAAAAACTGCATTTTTGATGTCTTTTCACACTGCAGTATTTCAAACATTATACCAGCGGTAAGATTTGAACCCACGCCTCCGAAGAGACTGGTGGCTAACACCAGTGTCTTGGACCACTCGGCCAGGCTGCCTCTCATAAATAATATATATGTGAATCTGGGTTGCAGCAGTAGCTAGCAACCTAGTAAGAGACGATCAGTCCCATGCTAAGAAATATAAAAACCCAAAACTCCTAAAAATAGAGTCAGATCATTACATAAAAGATCGATGTGGTTCATTATAAATTATAAAAGGTTCGAAATTATAATGTAAATTATAATGTTCGAAGATTATAGAGTTAAAATTTTTCCTATACCGGGAATCAAACCCGGGCCTCTTAGACAAAGCCAGCTATCCTATCCGCTAGACCATATGGAACTATAAAAAAATATGATTTAAGAACCATATGCATATTATTATTTCATCATACTAATCCGGGTTGCAGCGGTATCCGGGTTGCAGCGGTAGCTAGTAACCTAGTAAGAGACGATCAAGTCCAATGTTAAGAAATATAAAAACCCCTAACTCCTAAAAAAAAGAGTCAGATTAAAACAAAAAGTACACCATTAGAACCGCCTTGTCCGAAACCCCTATAAAAGAAACTTACCACCCTTTGGCTTGAATAACAAAGAAAATATATTGGCTTTAAAATCAAGAAAATTGACTTCAACCACGTTATTCTCCACAAACGGGATATTTTTTTCTTTCTTTCTTCTTTTCAGATATTTTTCAACAAAGGGAATCGAACCCGGGCCTGTTAAGTGAAAGTTAACTATCCTAGCCGCTAGACCATATGGGACCATAAAGTAGTATGATTTAAGAGCCATATGCATATTATTATTTCACCATACCAATTATAATAAGGCCAAAACAAAATCGCCGACTTGCAAACTTACTTTTGACACATTAGTTAAATCTTCATCAGACTTAAAAAATGTTTTGCTAGTTTTACATGTAAGAACGAACCTTAGCCCATAGTAGCAGAAATAAGAAATTACATAAAAGATCGATGTGGTTCATTATAAATTATAAAAGTTTCGAAATTATAATGTAAATTATAATGTTCGAAGATTATAGAGTTAAAAATTTTCCTATACCGGGAATCAAACCCGGGCCTCTTAGACAAAGCCAGCTATCCTATCCGCTAGACCATATGGAACTATAAAAAATATGATTTAAGAACCATATGCATATTATTATTTCATCATACTAATCCGGGTTGCAGCGGTATCCGGGTTGCAGCGGTAGCTAGTAACCTAGTAAGAGACGATCACGTCCAATGTTAAGAAATATAAAAACCCCTAACTCCTGAAAAAAGAGTCAGATCAAAACAAAAAATACACCATTAGAACCGCCTTGTCCGAAACCCCTATAAAGGAAACTTACCGCCCTTTGGCTTGAATAACAAAGAAAATATATTGGCTTTAAATCAAGAAAATTGACTTCAACCACGTTATTCTCCACAAACGGGATATTTTTTTCTTTCTTTCTTCTTTTCCTCAGATATCCGGGTTGCAGTGGTAGCTAGCAACCTAGTAAGAGACGATCACGTCCAATGTTATAGTAAAGAACAATCTCTAACCCACATTATTACATTAAAAGGACGAATCAAATTCCGGGTTGCAGCGGTAGCTAGCGACCTAGTAAGAGACGATCACGTCTAATGTTAAGAAATATAAAAACCCATAACTCCTAAAAAAAAGTTAGATCAAACCAAAAAGTACACCATTAGAACCGCCTTGTCCGAAACCCTTGTATAGGAAACTTTCTGTCTTTTGGTTTGAACAGCAAGGGAAATATATTGGCTTGAAAATCAAGAAAAGTGGCGGCTACTAAAACATTCTGCCTAAACGGCATATTTTTTCTTCTTTCTTTTCCACAGATAGCTTGGCACTGGAACATCGTAGAGAGTTTTTCAGTGGCTCATTTTAAAGGAATTTAATTGGGTTAAAAATCTTTTGTAACTAAAATAAATTATTTCTAAGAGAGAATAAATTTTTTCCACTAAAATTACAGTAAAGAACGAACTTCCAGCCCATAGTAACTAAAATAAGATTATAATTTCAGGTTAAAGATTGATCAATGATGTCATAATCGTAAATTGTAGCCTGGTCGTCTCTTACTATTTCATTTAAGAAAAAGCCATAGGCTTTTTCCTTTTCGTAACCCGGGTTGCAGCGGTAGCTAGCAATCTGGGTTGCAGCGGTAGCTAGCAACCTAGTAAGAGACGATCACGTCCAATGTTAAGAAATATAAAAAACCATAGTTCCTAATTACATAAAGGCTCGATCATCGAATTTAAGCTGAAACTAAGTAAAAAACAATTATGCCTCCATATATTCACAGTGATGTATAAGATTTCCATTACATCTGTAAACTGTTCCACAGATGCCGGTCCATACCTTGGAAGCTTTTCACTAAACATGCAACATTTCTTTTGGATATTACTATGAATTTGCGAAAGCATCTCTAGCTGACTTTTCAACAAAATCTATTCTTTCAGAAATAATTTTGATCTTTAATTTTGAATATTTTTCGTAATCCCGGTAAAACATTCGTAAAATTTTTCTCAATTTACCAAGATCAGCCTGTGCGTTTTTTGCAGTTTTTGTAAACTGCAAAAATATCCATGGTATCCGAGCAATAGTTTGAATATTTCAATACAAGCTAGAAAAATACCTTAAAATGTTAAAATTAGTTTTATTTTTGGTTAGGTTTTAACTAACCGATGTGGGATTGACTATGTAGTTTCAGACCCAAAAATTCCATTTTTTAATATATTTTATTTTTCAGTTTAGAATCGCTAAAGTTATTATGTAAACTGCAAAAATATTTATGATTAACTAACAAAATTAAGATAATTTAAGATAAATATTAAGATAAACTAACAAAATACCTGAAAATTTAAAAATTAGTTTTTACTTTTTGTTAGGTTATGGATACTCGATACGAGTCATAAGAAGTGTTAATTAGATGAAAATATTATTTCTTGTTTTGTAATAAGATGCCTTCTAAGCGAGTGATTATACGTAATTAAAAAAAAACAGTACTATACAAAAGCAGAGATAGTATCTCGAAAAGAAAAAAGCAAAGGTATTCAACCGACCAGGCGTATCGAGAAGTAATCAAACAAAACAGCAAGATGTGTTACCACAATGATGAAGATTATAGACATGCGAAAATTGAGACAGCCAAACAAAACATCAAGGAGCGTTATCAAAATGATAAACTTTATAGAGAAGCAACAATTGAGCAGGCTAGACAAAAGATCAAGGAGCGTTATCACAATGATGAAGATTACCGAAAAATATATAAGAAAAAAGTTGCTACCAGAATAATGGGTAGATACTGGGGTGACGAAATTTACATAAAGGATCGATGTCAGTCAAGAGGATCTAATGTAGTACTAATTAATCGAAGTTTTATTTAGGCTTTAAATAGATATATGTGTAAAAAATACCTCTGGCAGGATTTGAACCTGCAGCCTTCGGAGTAAAATTCCAACACGCTATCCACTGGGCCAGGCAGGCTTTCAAGGACCCAATTTTTGAATGATTTATATTTTACTTAATTTTATGTTAAAGATTGATCAATGACGTCACAATCGCAGGTTGTAGCCAGGTCGTCTCGTACTATTCCAATTAAGAAAAAGACAGGCTTTTTCCTGTTTGTAATTTCAAAGTATCCGGGTTGAAGCGCTAGCTAGTTATGAACAGTAGCCTATATCAGATATCAAACAGTTCGTGGTAACGAACTGTATAGTAAGAGCGACTCTTCTCAATAGTAAACGAAAATCTAAAAAACGGATTTTAAATATCAATAGATACATTAAAATAATTGGATTTTTAATTTGATTTTAATCTAGAAGTTTCATAAAGTTTACTCATATCAATCAAAAGTTATGAGCCTGAGAATATATGCCTTATTTTAAAAAAAGGGAATTTTCCGGGTTGCAGCGGTAGCTAGCAACCTAGTAAGAGACGATCACGTCCAATGTTAAGAAATATAAAAAACCCATATAGTCCTAAACAAGGAGTCAGATCAAAACAAAAAGTACACTATTAGAACCGCCTTGTCCGAAACCCCTTGAAAGGAAACTTACCGCCCTTTGGCTTGAACAGCAAGGGAAATATATTGGCTTGAAAATCAAGAAAAGTGACAGCTACTACAACATTCTGCCTAAACGGGATATTTTTTTCTTTTTTTCTTTCTTTTCCAGAGATAGCTTTGCACTGGAACATCGTAGGTAGTTGTTCAATGGCTCATTTTAAAGGAAATTAATTGGGTTAAAAATCTATAGTAACTAAAATAAATTATTTCTAAAAGAGAATAAATTTTTCCACCAAAAACTGCATTTTTGATGTCTTTCCATACTGCAGTCTTTTCAAAGATATTTGAATTTTGAAGCAATCAGACAGTTCATGTTAATGAACTTTATAGTAATTTACATTAAAAGACGATCACTGAAATAACAAACCATTCCATACATTGGACTTAGTTAGCTACTTGATTGTTTGAGTTTCGTCTCTTACTATTTAAAAGAAGAAAAAGTCGTAGGCTTTTTTCTGTTTATATCTATAGTTAAAAAACGAACTCAAGTCCAAAGAAACTGAACCCTGTGGTTCATTCATATTATCTTCATTATTTTAGCTAATCCGGGTTGCAGCGCGGGTTGCAGCGGTAGCTAGCAACCTAGTAAGAGACGATCACGTCCAATGTTAAGAAATATAAAAACCCATAGTTCCTAAAAAAGGAGTCAGATCAAAACAAAAAGTACACCATTAGAACCGCCTTGTCCGAAACCCCTGTATAGGAAACTTTCTGTCCCTTGGCTTGAACAGAAAGGGAAATATATTGGCTTGAAAATCAAGCAAATTGACTTTTACCACGTTATTCTCCCCAAACGGGATATTTTTTTTTTTTTTTTTTTTTTGTATCCAGAGATAGCTTGGCACTGGAACATCGTAGAGGGTTGTTCAATAGCTCATTTTAAAGGAAATTAATTGGGTTAAAAACCTTTTGTAACTAAAATAAATTATTTCTAAAAGAGAATAAATTTTTCCAATAAAAACTGTATTTTTGATGCAGTGACGTCATAATTACTATATAAGAAACGTCAAAACTGTAAATGGTCTCATTCATGAATATCACAATAAGAGACGATCACGTCCAAACATAACAATAAAGAACGAACTCTAATTAAATTTTGTTAGAGCTATGATGTGAATAGACAAACACGAAATTATATTGTTGTTTCTGAAGACGTCATGAAATAATATCATTGCGCTATGACGTCAATAAAATCATTACCTTGTGACGTCATAATTACTATATAAGAAGCTTCAGAACTGTAAAAGTTCACATTCATAATTACATAATGGTTTCAATCAAGCAAGCTGCACGGATATTGAAAAAACAGTACTACACAAACAACAGAGATAGTATCTTGAAAAGAAAAAAACAAAGGTATTCAACCGACCAGGCATATCGAGAAGTAATAATTGAGAGAGCAAAACAAAGGTATTCAACCGACCAGGCGTATCGAGAAGTAATAATTGAGAGAGCAAAAGAAAACAGCAAGATGTGTTATCACAATGATGAAGATTATAGACATGCAAAAATTGAGACAGCCAAACAAAAGATCAAGGAACGGTATGGTAATGATGAAGATTACCGAAACAAACATAAGAAAAAAGTTGCTACCAGAATAATGGGTAGATACTGGGGTGACAAAAGCTATAATGAAAAAATTAAATTCTCTGCGAGGTTGTACCGAAGAACGCATAAGGACAAAGGGAAAAATTACATTCAGAAATATAAGAAGATGGCAAAAATGCAGGCTGATCTTCGTAAATTGAGAAACATTTTACGCATGTTTTACCAGGATCACGAAAAGTATTCAAAATTACAGATTAAAATTCTCTTTGAAAGAGCGGATGCTGTTGAAAATTACAGTAAAGAACAATCTCTCTCCCATACTAACTGATGTATAGTGGTTCCAGGTGTAGTTACATAAAGGACGATTATAGCTCATCATAAATGGTGTTTGTCAATTATCTGGGTTGCAGCGGTAGCTAGCAACCTAGTCTGGGTTGCAGCGGTAGCTAGCAACCTAGTAAGAGACGATCACGTCCAATGTTATCCGGGTTGCAGCGGTAGCTAGCAACCTAGTAAGAGACGATCACGTCCAATGTTAAGAAATATAAAAACCCCTAACTCCGAAAAACAGAGTCAGATCAAAACAAAAAGCACACCATTAGAACCGCCTTGTCCGAAACCCCTATAAAGGAACTTACCGCCCTGCGGCTTGAATAACAAAGAAATTATAATAAAGATCGAAGTCTTCCCTATGCTAACTGGCATATGCAACTTCACTATAGTTAAGATTACAGTATTTATATATTATACATCATTATAAATTATAAAAGGTTCAAATGTTCTTTATAATAAAGAACGACTTTTTGCCTATACTAAATTTTATACACCACTTAATTATAGTATAGGTTAGTAATTTAACAGATAGCTTGGGACTGGAACATCGTAGAGAGTTGTTCAATGGTTCATTTTAAAGAAAATTAATGGGGTTAAAAACCTTTTAGAATTTAAACAAATTATTTTTATTACATTTTATCCGGGTTGCAGCGGTAGCTAGCAACCTAGTTTATGCAGTTTATGTAGCAGCAATAAAAATATATATATACAAGCATACCTATCAACAGCGAAGGAAAAGCAATGTTTTTCAATTATGGCGAAAACGAGCCTGTTAGGGTTATTATTAAATGTGTTTGTTGTAAGACTAATGATTTAGAATACATTAAAGAACAAACTGTAGTCCATAGTTTATAATAAAGATCGAACTCTTCCCTATACTAACTTGCATAGGCAACTTCAAGATAGTTAAGATTACAGTATTTATATTATACATCATTATAAATTATATAAGGTTCAATGTTCGAAAGATTATAGTTATAATAAAGATCGAACTCTTCCCTATACTAACTTGCATACGCAACTTCACTATAGTTAAGATTACAGTATTTATATTATACATCATTATAGATTATAAAAGGTTCAAATGTCACAATAAGAGACGATCACGTCCAATGCTAACATAACAATAAAGAACGAACTCTAATTAAATTTTGTTATTATTTACAGTAAGGAACGAAGTCTATCTCATAGTACAACAGAGAAAAGAAAAGAGGTATAGTGTATATGAAGTCATTATAATGATAAAATAACTCTTGGCTATACTAACTGGCATAGTCAAGTTAGTATAGCCGTTAGAATACGTTTATCAAAATCTATTTATCCGTATATACACAGATTTGTGGAAAAATCAAATCAATGAATACCTTACTACAGCACAATGGATGAAAGTGTGCCTCATGATTCGAGGTTTGCGGGTTCAAATCCACCTGTAGTAAGGGTTCAATATTAAACGATTGGCTTTTCCTTCTTTAAAAGAAGATTATATTAAGAGACGATCATTGGAATAACAAACTATTGCATAATTTGGACTTAGTTAGCTACTTGATTGTTTGAGGTTCGTCTCTTACTATTTCAAAGAAGAAAAAGCCGTAGGCTTTTTCCTGTTTGTAATCATATAGCATAGAATCTGGGTTGCAGCGGTAGCTAGCAA
Source organism: Artemia sinica (assembly GCA_027921565.1). Classification (NCBI taxonomy): domain Eukaryota; kingdom Metazoa; phylum Arthropoda; class Branchiopoda; order Anostraca; family Artemiidae; genus Artemia; species Artemia sinica. The sequence goes on along the minus strand of CM051261.1, from coordinate 33,373,555 downwards.
CCTAGTAAGAGACGATCAGTCCAATGTTAAGAAATCCGGTTTGCATTGGTAGTTTACAGTAAAGAACGATCTCTCACCCTTAGTAACTGATATATGGTGATTCCAGGGTATTTACATTAAAAGACGTTACTACTAGAACCACCTTGTCTAAAACCTCTATATAGCAAACTTACCGTCCCTTTGCTTGAATAAGAAGGAAAAATAAGTTGGTTGAAAAATCATGAAAATTGACTTTAACCACGATATCCGGGTTGCAGCGGTAGCTAGCATCCGGGTTGCAGCGGTAGCTAGCAACCTAGTAAGAGACGATCACCTCCAATGTCAAGAAATATAAAACCCCCCAACTCCTAAAAAAAGAGTCAGATCAAAACAAAAAGTACACCATTAGAACCGCCTTGTCCGAATCCTCTATAAAGGAAACTTACCTCCCTTTGGCTTGAATAACAAAGAAAATATATTGGCTTGAAAATCAAGAAAATTGACTTTTACCACGTTATTCTCCACAAACGGGATATTTTTTTCTTTCCGCTTTTTCTTTCTGCTCAGCTAGCTGGGCACTGGAAAATCATAGAGAGCTGTATAATAGCTCATTTTAAAGGAAATTGCAACATCTAGTCACTTTTGTATTTAAAAATAAAATACTTTTTAAAGTAGAATCAATTTTGTCAAAAAAATTGTTATAATAAAGATCGAACTCTTCCCTATACTAACTGGCATAGGCAACTTCACTATAGTTAAGATTACAGTATTTATATTATACATCATTATAAATTATAAAAGGTTCAAATGTTCGAAGATTATAGAGTTAAAACTTTGTCCACACCGGGAATCGAACCCGGGCCTGTTAAGTGAAAGTTAACTATCCTAGCCACTAGACCATATGGGACCATAAAGTAGTATGATTTAAGAGCCATATGCATATTATTATTTCACCATTCCAATTATAATAAGGCCAAAACAAAATCGCCGACTTGCAACCTTACTTTTGACACATTAGTTAAATCTTCATCTGACTTAAAAAATGTTTTGCTTTACATGTAAGAACGAACCTTAGCCCATAGTAGCAGAAATAAGAAATCCGGGTTGCAGCGGTAGCTAGCAACCTAGTAAGAGACGATCACGTCCAATGTTAAGAATACAATAAAGAACGACACCTTGCCCATGTTAACTAAAACATAAATAGGGATTATGTAATTTCCAATAGTATCATGGCTGTAGATTTATAATAAAGATCGAACTCTTCCCTATGCTAACTTGCATACGCAACTTCACTATAGTTAAGATTACAGTATTTATATTATTTATCATTATAAATTATAAAAGGTTCAAATGTTCGAAGATTATAGAGTTAAAATTTTCCCACGCCGGGAATCGAACCCGAGCCTGTTAAGTGAAAGTTAACTATCGTAGCCACTAGACCATATGGAACCATAAAGCAGTATGATTTAAGAGCCATATGCATATTATTATTTCACCATACCAATTATAATAAGGCCAAAACAAAATCGTCGACTTGCAACCTTACTTTTGACACATTAGTTAAATCTTCATTAGGCTTAAAAATGTTTTGCTAGTTTTACATTTATAATAAAGATCGATTACATTAAAGGACGATCATTTGAATAACAACCATTGCATACATTAGACTTTGTTTACATTAAATTTATATACAAGATCGGTGTAGTTCACTATGAATTTTGGAATCATGGATGTTGAGATAGCCGAAACTGAGTAAAGAACAAACTTCAGCAAACAGAAATGAAAAGTTAAGATATTACAAGCATCTTTGGAAAAGTTGCTTTGCAGGGGTATTTTATAATAAAGAACGACCTCTTGCCTATACTAAATTTTATACGCCACTTAATTATAGTATAGGTTAGTACTTCAACAGATAGCATGGCACTGGAACATCGTAGAGAGTTGTTCAATGGCTCATTTTAAAGGAAATTAATGGAGTTAAAAAACCTTTTGTAATTAAAACAAATTATTTTTATTACATTAAGAAATTTTAATTATGTTCCTTAAGAATTTATAATAAAGAACGATCTCTTGCCTATACTAAATTTTATACGCCACTTAATTATAGTATAATCCGGGTTGCAGCGGTAGCTAGCAACCTAGTAAGAGACAATCACGTCCAATGTTAAGAAATATAAAAACCATAGTTCCTAACAAAGGAGTCAGATCAAAACAAAAAGTACACCATTAGAATCGCCTTGTCCGAAACCCCTGTATAGGAAACTTTCTGTCCCTTGGCTTGAACAGTAAGGGAAATATATTGGCTTGAAAATCAAGCAAATTGACTTTTACCACGTTATTCTCCCCAAACGAGATATTTTTTTCTTTTTTTTTTTCTTTCTTTTCCAGAGATAGCTTGGCACTGGAACATCGTAGAGGGTTGTTCAATAGCTCATTTTAAAGGAAATTAATTGGGTTAAAAACCTTTTGTAACTAAAATAAATTATTTCTAAAAGAGAATAAATTTTTCCAATAAAAACTGTATTTTTGATGCAGTATAATTACATTAAACAACGAACTTTCATCCATAGTAATTGAAGTATTATAAGAAATCATTATATAGATAATTACTTTCTGAAAAATTAGGGCCCGTCCGGATTCGAACCGGTGACCTATCGATCTGCAGTCGATGGCTCTACCTCTGAGCTACGAACCCTTTTTGTTAAGAGAGAATTAAAGATGTTTACATGAATATTAGATATAAATCAAATTACAGTAGAGAACAAACTTCCAGCCCATAGTAACTAAAATAAGATTATAATTAATGTTAAAGATTGATAAATGACATTTTTTTGTGAGGAGGAATTAGCAACAATACTAAAAGGATTAAAGAATAATAAGGCTCCAGGTGCTGATAGGGTGGTAATGATCCGGGTTGCAGCGGTAGCTAGCAACCTAGTAATCCGGGTTGCAGCGGTAGCTAGCAACCTAGTAAGAGACGATCACGTCCAATGTTAAGAAATATAAAAAACCCATAGCTCCTAAAAAAGGATATAATAAAGATCGAACTCTTCCCTATACTAACTTGCATACGCAACTTCACTATAGTTAAGATTACAGTATTTATATTATACATCATTATAGATTATAAAAGGTTCAAATGTTCGAAGATTATAGAGTTAAAAATTTTCCCACACCGGGAATCGAACCCGAGCCTGTTAACTGAAAGTTAACTATCCTAGCCACTAGACCATATGGAACCATAAAGAAGCATGATTTAAGAGCCATATGCATATTATTATTTCACCATACCAATTATAATAAGGCCAAAACAAAATCGTCGACTTGCAACCTTACTTTTGACACATTAGTTAAATCTTCATCAGGCTTAAAAATTTTTTTGCTAGTTTTACATGAAAGAACGAACCTTAGCCCATAGTAGCAGAAATAAGAATATCTAGGTTGCAGCGGTAGCTAGCAACCTATTACATAATCCGGGTTTAAGTGGTAGCTAGCAACCTAGTAAGAAACGCCAAATTAAAAGATGATCATTAGAAGAACAAACAATTGCTTATATTGGACTTAGTTAGCTGCCTGATTCTTTGAGGTTCGTCTCTTACTATTCCAAAGAAGAAAAAGCCGTAGGCTTTTTCCTGTTTGAAATAATACATTAAAAGATAACCATATGTGACGTATAAGTGAATGCAATATTTATACACGTTCATCTTTCGACAAGTATTGCATTAAACAACGAGCTATATCCGGGTTGCAGCGGTAGCTAGCAACCTAGTAAGAGACGATCACGTTCAATGTTAAGAAATATAAAAACCCATAGTTCCTAAAAAGGAGTCATAACTATTAAGAAAGGGGAACTAAAAGCAGGTACGAAGACAGTTGATACTATGGATAGCAAATTATAATAAAGAACGACCTCTTGCCCATAATAAATTTTATAGGCCATTTAACTAAAGTATATACTAGTACAGTTATATTTAAAGTCAATATCCGGGTTGCAGCAGTAGCTAGCAACCTAGTAAGAGACGATCACGTCCAATGTTAAGAAATATAAAAACCCATATAGTCCTAAAAAAGGAGTCAGATCATTTACGTTAAGGGACGATCATTGCAATAACAAACCATTGCAGACTTTTGACTTAGTTAGCTACTTGATTGTTTGAGGTTCGTCTCTTACTATTTCAAAGAAGAAAAAGCCGTAGGCTTTTTTCCTGTTTGTAATCATATAGCATAGAATCTGGGTTGCAGCGGTAGCTAGCAACCTAGTAAGAGACGATCAGTCCAATGTTAAAAATCCGGGTTACAGCGGTAGCTAGCATCCGGGTTGCAGCGGTAGCTAGCAACCTAGTAAGAGACGATCACGTCCAATGTTAAGAAATATAAAAACCCATAGCTCCTAAAAAAGGAGTCAGATTAAAACAAAAAAGTACACCATTAGAACCGCCTTATCCGAAACCCCTGTATAGTAAACTTGCTGTCCCTTGGCTTGAACAGCAAGGGAAATATATTGGCTTGAAAATCAAGAAAAGTGGCAGCTACTACAACATTCTGCCTAAACGAAATATTTTTTTTTTTCATTAAGGAACGAACTGTAGCCCCTAGTAACTGAAGTAATAAAAGGATTCCGTATATACATTGTTATTTTAATTATATTCTTTAATAAATCATAAGGTTAAGAACAAACTCTAGGCCATAGTAACTAATTTAATTTTGCCAAGAAGGAATTACGGCAGAAACCTAAATGGTTGTATAAGTAAGCTACAAGTCTAATATTGGCCATTACATCTGTAAACTGTTCCACAGTTGCCGGTTCATATCTTGGAAGCTTTTCATTAAACATGCAACACTTCCTTTGGATATTACTATGAAGGATTTCTAGCGTACTTTTAATCAAAATCCGCTCTTTCAGAGAGTTTTAATCAGTAATTTTGAATATTTTTCGTAATCCCAGTAAAATATTCGTAAAATCTTTCTCAATTTACAAAGATCAGCCTGCATTATTGCCATCTTTTTTGGACTTCTGAATATAATTTTTAACTTTGTCCTTATGCGTTCTTTGCAGCTTGTGTAAAATGCCAAAATATTAATGATATCTGAGCAATAGTTTGAATCTTTCAATTCAAGCTAGAAAAATACCTTCAAATTTTAAATTAGTTTATATTTTTGGTTAGGTTCTAACTACCCGACGTGGGATTTAATGTGTATTTCCAGAACAAAAAATTCAATTTTTTCATATATTTTATTTTTTAGTTTAGAATCGCTAAAGTTATTATTTAAACTGCAAACATATTTATGATATCTGAGCAATAATTTTAATCTTTTCATTCAAACTAACAAAATACCTGAAAATTTAAAAATTAGTTTTTATTTTTTGTTAGGTTATTGGTACTTGATATGAGTCTTAAGAAACGTTAATTAGATAAGAAAATTATTTATTGTTTAGTAATAAGATGCCTTCTAAGCGAGTTATACGTAATTTAAAAATTTCAGATAAGATAGAACTTCTTGAAGAAGAAATAGACTCATTGAAAATGACAAAAGAAGAGATGCCACTAGCTGTACCACCCAAAGAAAGTGTTCAGGTGTTTCATGTAAAGTGGATTAATTGGAAGGGCCTTATAGTTACACAGAATACCTGTGTCCTTTGTCCTTTGCTGGCCGCTGTTAATGTCATGCTGTTAAAAGGGCAGATTGAATTTGCCCCTGAAAAAGAATCTGTTTCATCTGGACAATTGTTGGAATTGACAGAAAAATTTGTGCTTGAAAATATACATAAGAATATTGGGGATGACTGAGAGAATTTTCAGCAGAGCCTCAGTGATGTTAAAGCCAAACTATCAAAGCTTCAAAGTGGAATTGACATAAATGTGATGTTTTCTGGCGTTTCTGAGTTTGAAATTACTCCTGAATTCACTGTGTTCAATATTTTGCAGGAGAAACTCTTTCATGGTTGGATAGTTGAAAGAGATATAACTGAACCAAAAAAAAAATTCAGAAAAACATATTAGAAAAACTACTCAGTGATAAGTTTTCTGACAGAACTTCCATTCAACTGACTTATCAAGGCCTTGTTGATCTAACCTCCGAAGTTAAAAATGAGGAATTGGCTGTTTTGTTCAGAAATAATGGCTTCAGCACCATCTATAAAACAAATGATCAGTTGTTTACACTTCTAACTAATCAAGATTTTCAAAGAGATGATACTAATATATGGCAAACTCTTCAAGATAAATCTGGCTCTGGGTATAAAGGTCAATTCCAGCTTCAAGTTTGAAGGGAATCCGTTATCGATCTACCCGTGGAATGAACAAGAAGAACAGGAATAATCTGTCAATAAAATAGATGATCAAGTTGATATCAGTGAAGATCTAAACCGACAATTTTATCCATATAAACCGAGTTATTTCTTTGATGGAAATTTTCTACTGGACTTGGTTTCTAAGACCACTGATATAAATTGTCTGAGAAATGTTGCTTATACCTTTTTCCAGTCATGCAAGAACCATGTTTCCCACCAATCCATTGATCAATTTAAGCTTTATTTTTCTAGTCTAGAACGTCTTCTTCTAAACTCTGAGGAAGAGCTTTTAGTGTATGCATGCTCTGCTCTGCCATACATCTCAGATGCAAGTAATGACCAAATTCAGCTTGTTGTAGATACAATATAAGAGCGATCGTCTGTAAAATGTATATTTAGCGGCAAAAAGCTGTGTCTGTCTATAGGAACCTTCGAAATCGTCAACTGAGATTCAATAGCACATCCCCCTGATATAAGGTTACAGACTGTTACTGAACAACTGGAAATACAAGTGGAAAAAATAATGCTGTTCTACCGACATAACTGCATTATGTTGAAGCGGAGAGCAGGCTCCTTAAACAGCAATTGTAAGACAATATCTTCACTACAACCCAGCTCCCGGAAGGAGCAGGAGGGAGTGGTGATGAGGTAGACACGCAAGCTAACAGTGAAAGCGGGGCTTGTTTTGAGGGACTCATCGATGCCTGCGGAAGATATTTGGGACGGCAGAATTTTGATATGGATGCGCTTAGCATAGAACATGTGCGAGTAAATTCTAACAATTCAATGGATAATTAAGCATTGTACTGTAGCCCTCGCTTGTATTTGTGTTTACTACCATGATTTTTATTTTGTTTCATCATTTATTGATGAACGGTGATACATGTGTTTCCTTGCTGTTAATACTTCTGAGACAAATTATATGATTTTTAGTAGGGTAGGAAAAATTGTAAATAGTGCTTCCGTAGTATTTGAAAATTTGTCGCTTTCACAGGTTTTTGAAAATAAATATTCAGGATTTTATGTTGATAATAATTTGAGTTGGAAGAAACACATAAATATGATTTCTTCTAAACTTGCACGAGGTCTTGGAGTGATGCGGCGTTTGAAACACGTGTTACCCTTAAGTGTTTTAAGAAATATATATCATACTGTTTTTCATCCTTTTATTGTTTATGGTTGCTGTATTTATGCATCTAATTTTACTTCAAATATTAAAAGATTCTTCAGAATAAGGCACTTCGAGTACTGGGTGAGTTTGTTCAGTATGAGCATACGCGTGAATCTTTTATTAGTTTTAGAATTTTAAATATTCATCAGATCAGGGACCATCAGGCGGGAGTGTTTACTTACCAGGTGCTTAATAGATTATCTCCAGAATATTTTAGAGATTTTTTAAGTTTAATTCTGATTATCATCATCATAGGACTAGAGGTCTTGGAAGCTTAGTTTCAGAAGTAAAGAGTGCAAGTCGATCTAGTTTTTCAATTAGAAATTATGCAGTTAATTTGTGGAATGGTTTCCCGGAGAGCATTAGGGAGTCAAAAAACAGTTTCAGTTTAAAATTAGATTAAAAAAGTTTTTGTTGGGTGGGAATTAATTTTTTTTATTATTTATTCATTTAAAAAAAAATGTTAAATTTTAAATAAGTTGTAAAACAAAAAGTTAAAAAAAAGTTAAATTGAGTAAATTTGTATTGAGTGGTATGAAAAGAGTAGAAAGAGTGAATGAGTTTTTGGTTTATGATAAAAGATTGTGTGACTCTGCTCAAGTCACAATAGTGGCTTAATAAAACGTCATACGTTCTTACCATTTCTACGTTTGTTGATAATGTTATTCAAAAAAAGTGTTGTAAGTGCCAGTTAAGTATGATGTATTATTAGTTGAAAATAAAAGTAGAGTCAAGTCAATTCAAGACTATTAAAAAGGCACTAGCCACTCCAATTTCCAATCGAATGAGCCTATTTCGAAATTTCTACGACAACTCCTTCGATACGAAGGGCTTGACTGAAAAAAAAATTGTACCCAAATCATTCTTTACTTAGGTAGCGCTGGCGCGCTGCCTATGATATATGCCTCAAAGGAAAACTGATGAAACCGCTCATAAGGGGGAAGGGACGTGATGGTTTATCATTTTTCTTTTCTTATTTTCACGTCGTGATAAATATTTTCTGAGATTACAGCTCGTATGTGTGTAACTTGAAAAACACTAATTACCTGTTTTGGTGGAGAGCCGAGATATAAACTTTGAATGAATGTTTTTTCGTATGAAATGGTCAGACCTTTCCTGAACTTTGTAGAATAAAGACCTCTGTTTGAAAATCTTTGCACTTTGTCAATTTAGACAGCGATAAGGGTTTCTGATTGAGACCAACTTTAGGAATTTGGTTCTAATTATTGGTTGTTGTGATTAAAGTTGCCACAATCACTACCTATAAAAACTTTATATGCCCCTAGGGCATATAAAGTTACAACCCTTATAGGACTTACAACCCTTACCCTGAGAGCTCTGGGGGGGGGTATCATCTTCAAAGACCTAATTACTAAAACTTTTAACTACGTTGAACAAAATGACTATCTAAAAATTGTGATTAGATGTCTTTGGGGAAAAGGTCGGTGTGAGAAGGGGGTTAATTGCCCTTGAATCGCTTTCGACTATTAAAATGGCACTAGCTCTTTGAATTTCCAATCAAATTAGCCTTTTTTTAAAGTTTCTATGACAAAACTTTCAATAAAAACTTTATATGCCCACAGGGTAAAACTTACAACCCTTACCTTGAGGGCTATGGGGGGAATGTCATCCTCAAAGATATAATTTCCAGACAATTCAACTACTTTGAACAAAAATGGTTATCTCAAAATTTTGATTGGATGTGTTTGGATAAATGGTGGGTGGGGAAGGGGTGTTAGTCTCCAGTCACTTTTGACTATTAAAAAGGGCACTAGCGATTTGAATTTCCAATCAGATGAGCCCTCTTTGAACTTTCTACAACAACACTTTCTATAAAAATCTTTATACCCCCAGGGTATAAATTATAACCTTTGCCCTGGAGACTGTGGGGGTTGTCATCCTCAAAGACCTAATTTCCAGAACTTGCAACTACACTGAACAAAATGGCTATCTCAAAATTTTGACTGCATGTGTTTGGGGAAAAGGTGGGCGTGAGAGGGGGGTTAGTTGCCCTCCAATTACTTTCGATTATTAAAAAGGGCATTAGCCCCTAGAATTTACAATCAAATGAGCCATTTTTGAAGTTTCTACAACAAAGCTTTCTATAAAAACCTTATATGTCCCCAGGGCATAACTTACAACCCTTGCCCTGAGGGCTGAGGGGGAGTGTCCTCCTTGAAAATAGTGTTTCTATGTGGTAATTAGCTATGCTGAACAAAATGACTATCTCAAAATTTTTATTGGATGTGTTTGGGGAAAGGGTGGGCGTGGAAGGGGTGTTAGTTGCCTTCTAATCACTTTCAACTATTAGAAAGGGCACTAGTCATACCAATTTCCAATTCAATGAGCCCTTTTCCAAGTTTTCTATGACAACTCCTTTGATATGAAGTGCCCTGGTCTAAAGGAAAATAATAAATAATACATTGTGCCAACGTCATTGTTTACTTAGGCAGCGCGATTGCGCTGCCTATGATATGCATGATAATCCTCGTTAACATATTTTTCAAGGGGAGAACCTTAATCCAAACTTCTTTCCTTTTTTTCCAACTTTGCAAAAAATTATGAAACAGCATACTTCTGATAGCCTATATGTTTTCTCTGTTTTCAATTTTCTGCTGAATGATATGCCATCCTATAATTTTTTTTATAGGAGGCATTCATCCTGGCTATTTGTAATTCCTGTATTTTTTCTTTTAAATTGTGTGCCATCTATATTGATCTCATAGCATGTGTTTAAAGAAAGGCAGTGACATATTGAAATCACATAAAATCTGAATTGTGCTTGAAGAAAAATTTTGAATCAAATTGTTAATGAAAAATTGATGTCTTGTGTGAAAATAATATAATGTCTTAGAGGATTCCATCAAAATGAAGATGACTTACAACAATTTTTGATTAATCATAACATTCACCCAAATGCAATATTTTGCCCTGGATGTCAACAAGAATGCTGTTTTGATCAAACAAGATGTGCATTCTGCTGTAAAAATAAACAATAATGGAGCAACATGGACATAAAGTTATAAAAAAAAAACAGTGTGTTTTTCTTGTCATAATACAGGGACTTGGTGCAAAAATTCAGTTCTCTTATCAGCAAATAACCAAAATTATGTTGATTTTTTTGCAACATGAGTAGAGGATCTCACATTCAGCAATTTATGATCAATGATGTTGGCATTTCATCAGCTACCACCATTGATTGGCAAAGTTTTTGTCCTAAAGTATGTCAAGACTTTATTGATAAGAATAGTGGTAAATTGGGTGGTCTAGATAAAATTGTTGAAATTGACAAAGCAAAGATAGGAAAAAAAGTATAATAGGTAATGCTTCATTGACGGGCAGTGGGTGTTTCGGGAATTGAGGGGGACACTGGAAATTTTTTTTATTGCTCCCGTGCCCAACCAGACATCTAGGAACAACCGTAATGTCAGATTGTTGGAGTGCTTACAGTAGATTAAACACACAAGGTTTTTCAGCACCTAACAGTTGTTAACTTTTTGTGGACCCTGTGACTGGGGCCCACCCACAAAATATTGAAAGTCTATGGTGTTCAATTTGTGAAGCAATCTCTTTTCAGGGAAAAAGAAAATAATAGTCTAAATCTTTTCGTTTTTTAAAACTTTATAGTTTGGCCTGCTATTTGTATGCTTGAGAAAAATTTTCAGCAATTTTTAACATCACACACCCTTTTAAAAATCTGGATAAAAATACTAGTGTTTAATATAGTTTTATACCTCCTCTAGTTGACCTGAAATAGAAAACTTGATACCATTTGCAAAAAAAATCTGTTTACTTTCTTTGATAGCTTGGATATAGTTACACTATTTTGATTTGCTTAAATTTTAAGAGCAGAAGTAGCCCCAAAAGTTTGAACATAATACCCTCAGTTGTTCTTGGGATTCTGCTGAGATGCCTTATTGGGAATTAGCATTAACACAGTGCATATTGATTTAATCTTAAGGCAACATTTAGTTTTTAAACATAATGGGCAAAATGGGAGGGTGAGCGTGGGATTAGTTGCCCTCCAATCACCAATCACCCAATCACCATTCCATTCATTGGACTTAGTTAGCTACTTGATTGCTTGAGTTTCGTCTCTTACTATTTAAAAGAAGAAAAAGCCGTAAGCTTTTTCCTGTTTGTATTTATAGTTAAAAAACGAACTCAAGTCCAAAGAAACTGAACACTGTGGTTCATTCATATTATCTTCATTATTTTAGCTAGAATGTAAATAAACAAGTTTTTTTTTTTAAATTTTAAATTGAAAAGATAGCACTTTTAATTCAACATATTAAAAGTTCTCCCCCGACGGGGAATCGAACCCCCTTCTCCCAGGTAACAAGTGGGCATACTTACCATTAGACTATCGAAGACTTATAAAATAAAAGTTACATATAAGACATGATAATAGTTTTTTAATCCGGGTTACATAAGGGCTCGATTATCGAATTTTCAAGGAGGCACACTTGTGCCTCTATAAAGAGGCGACCCATCACAATGTTAAGCGATTTCAGGTCCTAGAGGTCGCAGAGAGTATAATAAAGATCGAACTCTTTCCTATGCTAACTTGCATACGCAACTTCACTATAGTTAAGATTACAGTATTTATATTTTTACATTAAAAGACGATCACTGAAATAACAAACCATTCCATTCATTGGACTTAGTTAGCTACTTGATTGTTTGAGTTTCGTCTCTTACTATTTAAAAGAAGAAAAAGCCGTAAGCTTTTTCCTGTTTGTATTTATAGTTAAAAAACGAACTCAAGTCCAAAGAAACTTTAAGGTATTAAGTAAGATTAGTGGTTGGTTTGGCATGGACTTAGGAGTTAAACAGGGTCAGCAACTCCTGTCTAAAGGCATGAAAGATCTATTACTAACTGGGTTATCGGTCTATTTCTATAACTTCCGTGTTTTGCCTTGGAAAATATATATTAGACCTTTGAACTATGTCAAACAAAATGGCTATCTCAAAATTTTTATAGGACTGTTTAGGGGGAGGGGGCCTTTAGAAAGGGGGGGGGGGCTATTTGCCCTCCAATCTATTTGGTCACTTAAAAAGGGCACTTAAAAATTTAATTCCCTTCCGATGAGCTTATACAATAAAGAACGACACCTTGCCCATGTTAACTAAAACATAAATAGGGATTATGTAATTTATAATAAAGAACGACCTCATGCCTATAATAAATTTTATACGCCACTGAATAATAGTATAGGTTAGTAATTCCACAGTTACATTAAAGAACGACACCTACTAACCCATGTTAATTATATTAAGAGACGATCATTGGAATAACAAACCATTGCATACTTTGGACCTAGTTAGCTACTTGATTGTTTGAGGTTCGTCTCTTACTATTTCAAAGAAGAAAAAGCCGTAGGCTTTTTCCTGTTTGTAATCATATAGCATAGAATCTGGGTTGCAGCGGTATTACATTAAAGAACGAAAGTAACTGAAGTTATTATATTAAAATACGATAACTAGGAGATCCGGGTAGCAGCGATATTTAGCAACCTAGTAAGAGACGATCACGTCCAATGTTAAGAAATATAAAAACCCATAACTCCTAAAACAAGATTCAGATCAAAACAAAGTTCACTATTAGAACCGCCTTGTCCAAAACTTCTATATAGAAAACTTACCGTCCTTTGGCTTGAATAACAAAAAAAATATATAGGCTTGAAATTACATAAAGGCTCGATACCGTAATCCGGGTTGCAGCGGTAGCTAGCAACCTAGTAAGAGACGATCACGTCCAATGTTAAGAAATATAAAAACCCATAGTTCCTAAAAAAGGAGTCAGATCAAAACAAAAAGTACACCATTAGAACCGCCTTGTCCGAAACCCCTGTATAGAAACTTTCTGTCCCTTGGCTTGAACAGAAAGGGAAATATATTGGCTTGAAAATCAAGCAAATTGACTTTTACCACGTTATTCTCCCCAAACGGGATATTTTTTTTTTCTTTTTTTGTATCCAGAGATAGCTTGGCACTGGAACATCGTAGAGGGTTGTTCAATAGCTCATTTTAAAGGAAATTAATTGGGTTAAAAACCTTTTGTAACTAAAATAAATTATTTCTAAAAGAGATTATAATAAAGAACGACCTCTTGCCTATACTAAATTATATAGGCCATTTAACTATAGTATAGGTTAGTAAATTTTACATAAAGGACTGATATTGCTCATTATTGTAAAGAACGAATTCAAGGCCATAGTAGCTAATTTGGTTTGAAAATTACATTAAAAGACGATTATTGGAATAATTTTACATTAAAAGACGATCATTGGAATAACAAACCATTGCGTACATTGGACTTAGGTTCAGCTATTGTACGTTCGTCTCTTACCATTTCAAAGAAGAAAAAACCGTAGGGTTTTTTCCTGTTTGTTAGTAGCCCGGGATGCAGCGGTGGGTAGCAATAATCCGGGTTGCAGCGGTAGCTAGCAACCTAGTAATAGACGATCACGTCCAATGTTAAGAAATATAAAAACCCTTAGCTCCTAAAAAAGTTAGAATAAGGAACGAATTGTAACCCATAGTAACTGAATTATTTTACATTAAAGAACGAACTTTAGTCCATAGTTTATATTAAAGGACGATCATTAGAAAAGCACACCATTGCATATATTGGACTGAGTTAGTTTTTCAGTTTAGAATCGCTAAAGTTATTATGTAAACTGCAAAAATATTTATGATATCTGAGCAATAATTTTAATCTTTTCATTCAAACTAACAAAATACCTGAAAATTTAAAAAATAGTTTTACTTTTTGTTAGGTTATGGATACTCGATACGAGTCATAAGAAGTATTAATTAGATGAAATATTATTTCTTGTTTTTGTAATAAGTTTATAATAAAGAACGACCTCTTGCTTGTACTAAATTTTATACGCCACTTAATTATAGTACAGGTTAGTAATTCAACAGATAGCTTGGCACTGGAACATCGTAGAGAGTTTACATAAAGGATCCATTAATTATAATTCGGAATTATGTAAGTTTCATTGGTATAACGAAAAAAGATTGTTGAAGTTGTTCAAGATTAATTTTAGGTTGAGCCTATTAGTTTCTGGTAGGGCCTCAACCATCCCCCGTATCTAAGAGAGAAAAGTAAGGTTTCTGAAAGAAATTAGCTATTAGAATGCGGCAAAGATCCTTTTTGCTTTCCCCCCCCCCCCCCCCCCCCCCAATGACCCAAATTCAGTCTATAAAAACTGTAGCGGTTATTTTTAAGTAACTTAAATTTTAAGCATTTAGTCAGTTTTTTTCATACTGTTACTTTTGTTAAATTGGAAGTGCCTCAGAAAACCGAAATATTAAATAATAGTAGTAGTAGCCTTAGCTTTAGTGGTAGTATTATCATTGGTAAACTGTCTAGGGTGTTATGCCATTTTTGGCTTATTATTTTAAAGTTACTATATAAATACCTTGCAAAACAATAAATCTACTATTTGAAGTGAATTTAGTAGCAGGTTCTTATGTGTCAAATTTGGCTAAATAATTATTTGAAAAAGTGGACGGAGAATTTAACTTCAAAAAGCTTAGCCTACTGACCAAAAAACTGTTAACTGAAAAAATATTTTTAAATGTTCTGATATGGAATTAAAACAATTCAAAGAACATAAAAAGAAAAATCCAAAAGTTTGCATATTAGTAAAATCAAGAGTCCAAATTGTAACTTGATACGATAGCAGAATTTATATTCCTCAGAAAATGAATCAAAAATGTTTTCTAATCATTTCGTCAAAGATCACAAAATGTACATATTTTTTATTGCACTAATATTTTTTCTCAAAATAATAGAGGCAGTTGAGCCTAATGAAAGCTGTATGAAGGGTGAAAATGATGACTGCTGCACAAAGATTTTTAAAAACACATCGAAAGGTTTTACAGAGGAATTATCCTATCCTTACATTATGAATTGTGTTCGCCTCTCATCAGACAATGAAGCTATTCTGTTTTTTTCCAAAGTGGGACACCTGACTTTATCCGACATTACAGTAAAGAACGAACATTAAATATTATAAAGAACGAATTACAATAAAGAAGGACACCTAGCCCATGTTAACTGAAACATCCGGTTGCAGCGGTAGCTAGCAACCTAGTAAGAGACGATCACCTCCAATGTCAAGAAATATAAAACCCCCCAACTCCTAAAAAAAGAGTCAGATCAAAACAAAAAGTACACCATTAGAACCGCCTTGTCCGAATCCTCTATAAAGGAAACTTACCTCCCTTTGGCTTGAATAACAAAGAAAATATATTGGCTTGAAATCAAGAAAATTGACTTTTACCACGTTATTCTCCACAAACGGGATATTTTTTTCTTTCCGCTTTTTCTTTCTCTGCTCAGCTAGCTGGGCACTGGAAAATCATAGAGAGCTGTATAATAGCTCATTTTAAAGGAAATTGCAACATCTAGTCACTTTGTATTTAAAAATAAAATACTTTTTAAAGTAGAATCAATTTTGTCAAAAAAATTGCATTTTTGATGTATTTTCATACTGCAGTCTTTTCAAAGATATTTGAATTTTGAAAAGCAATAAAACAGTCCATGTAATGAACTCTATAGTAATAATAGCTACTTGTCTCAATAGTAACCGAAACTCCTGGAACCAAAATTTTCTTTTTTTGGCTTAATCGCTAAAATTATTATGTAAACTGCAAAAATATTTATGATGCCTAATCAGTAATAGTAATTTTTAATTTAAACAACAAAAATACATGAAAATTCTAAAATTTAGTTTTGCTTTTTGTCTCCTGGAAGAAATTTTTTTTTTCATCTCAGTTCAAATTTATTATTGTATCCTGTAACCCGTAAAGTACATATCTCCATATTATTGTCTCATAATTGCAATTATTTTAGTTTTCAGTCCAGAATCACTAAACTTATTATTTAAACTGCAAAAATATTTATGGTGTCTAACCAATAATACTAATTTTGTAATTCAAACAAGATAAATACCTGAAAATTTTAAAATTAGTTTTGTTTTATGCTAGGTTTTAGATACTCGACACGGGATTTTGTGTGCTTAATAATTTTAAATCTTGAAAAAAATATGGTCACTCACGCGAGTGGGAAAAAAAGAAAAGAATAACCAAAAACAATATCAAAATAGAACAATCCAAATTTCTACTAATAGAAAACTTTACTACACAAAAAATAAAGCTAACATCCTGAAATATAAGAAAAGTTTTATTTAAAAGAGATAAAAATGCCACCAAACGCAATAAAGCTCGAGCACGCGTAAGGATTGCTACTAAGATGTCTTGTGATCCAGGATTTAAGAAAATGAAATATGACAGAGCAAAACAGAGGTATCTTACGGATCAGGGGTATCGAGAAGGGAAAATTGAGACAGCGAAACAAAAGAGCAAGGAACGGTATGATAACGATATAGATTACCGAAACAAACATAAGAAAAAAGTTGCTACCAGAATAATGGGTAGATACTGGGGTGACAAAAGCTATAATGAAAAAATTAAATTCTCTGCGAGGTTGTACCGAAGAACGCATAAGGACAAAGGGAAAAATTACATTCAGAAATACAAGAAGATGGCAAAAATGCAGGCTGATCTTTGTAAATTGAGAAACATTTTACGCATGTTTTATCGGGATCATGAAAAGTATTCGAAATTACAGATTAAAATTCTCTTTGAAAGAGCGGATGCTGTTGAAATTACAATAAGAAACGATCATTGGAATAACAAAAATTGAATACCTTTGGAATTAGCTAGCTACTTGATTATTTGAGACTCGTCTCTTACTATTTAAAAGAAGAAAAAAGCCGTAGGCTTTTTCCTGTGTGTAATCATCCGGGTTGCAGCGGTAGCTAGCAACCTAGTAAGAGACGATCACCTCCAATGTTAAGAAATATAAAAACCCGTAGCTCCTAAAAAAAGAGTCAGATCAAAACAAAAAGTACACCATTAGAACCGCCTTGTCCAAATCCTCCATAAAGGAACTTACCGCCCTTTGGCTTGAACAGAAAAGGGAAATATATTGGCTTGAAAATCAAGAAAATAGACTTTTACCACGTTATTCTCCCCAAACGGGATATTTTTTTTTTTCTTTTTTTTGTCTCCAGAGATAGCTTGGCACTGGAACATCGTAGAGGGTTGTTCAATAGCTCATTTTAAAGGAAATTAATTGGGTTAAAAACCTTTTGTAACTAAAATAAATTATTTCTAAAAGAGAATAAATTTTTCCAATAAAACTGTATTTTTGATGCAGTGACGTCATAATTACTATATAAGAAACGTCAAAACTGTAAATGGTCCTCATTCATGAATACATAATGGTTAGATCAAAGCAAGCTACACGCAAGTTAAAAAATCAGTGCTAAAATATTATAATAAAGATCGAACTCTTCCCTATACTAACTTGCATACGCAACTTCACTATAGTTTAAGATTACAGTATTTATATTATACATCATTATAGATTATAAAAGGTTCAAATGTTATAATGATAAAATAACTCTTGGCTATACTAACTGGCATAGTCAAGTTAGTATAGCCGTTAGAATACGTTTATCAAAATCTATTTATCCGTATATACACAGATTTGTGGAAAAATCAAATCAATGAATACCTTACTACAGCACAATGGATGAAAGTGTGCCTCATTATAATAAAGAACGACCTCTTGCCAATACTAAATTTTATACGCCACTTAATTATAGTATAGGTTAGTAATTCAACAGATAGCTTGGCACTGGAAGAACGTAGAGAGTTGTTCAATGGCTCATTTTAAAGGAAATTAATTGGGTTAAAAATCTTTTGTAACTAAAATAAATTATTTCTAAACGAGAATAAATTTTTTTCACTAATTTATAATAAAGATCAAACTCTTCCCTATACTAACTTGCATACGCAACTTCACTATAGTTAAGATTACAGTATTTATATTTTTACATTAAAAGACGATCACTGAAATAACAAACCATTCCATACATTGGACTTAGTTAGCTACTTGATTGTTTGAGTTTCGTCTCTTACTATTTAAAAGATGAAAAAGCCGTAGGCTTTTTCATCTTTAAAATAGTATAAAAGTTAAAATAACATATAAGATATGATAAAAGTTACATATAAGATATGATAATACATATAAAAAGTTACATATAAAAGTTACATATAAGATATGATAATAATTTTTTAATCCGGGTTACATAAAGGCTCGATCATCGAATTTTTACATTAAAGAACGAACTTTAGTCCATAGTTTATATTAAACGACGATCATTAGAAAGCACACCATTGCATATATTGGACTGAGTTAGTTTTTCAGTTTAGAATCGCTAAAGTTTTTCCGGGTTGCAGCGGTAGCTAGCAACCTAGTAAGAGACGATCATGTCCAATGTTAAGAAATATAAAAACCCATAGTTCCTAAAAAAGGAGTCAGATCAAATTCAAAGAACACCATTAGAACCGCCTTGTCCAAAACCCCTGCATAGGAAACTTTCAGTCCCTTGGCTAGAACAGCAAGGGGAATATATTGGCTTGAAAATCAAGAAAAGTGGCAGCTACTACAACATTCTGCCTAAACGGGATATTTTTTTTCTTTTTTTTCTTTTTTCTTTCTTTTCCACAGATAGCTTGGCACTGGAACATCGTAGAGAGTTGTTCAATGGCTCATTTTAAAGGAAATTAATTGGGTTAAAAATCTATAGTAACTAAAATAAATTATTTCTAAAAGAGAATAAATTTTTCCACCAAAAACTGCATTTTGATGTCTTTTCACACTGCAGTCTTTTCAACATATATACAGTAAAGAACGATAGTATTAACTGGCATAATCTATTGACAAGATGACTTGAAGCAAATGCCTTTTGAAAGTAATAATAAAGATCGACCTCTTGCCTATACTAAATTTTATAGGCCACTTAATTATAGTATAGGTTAGTGATTTTATTATCCGGGTTGCAGCGGTAGCTAGCAACCAAGTAAGAGACGATCACCTCCAATGTTAAGAAATATAAAACCCCCAACTCCTAAAAAAAGTCAGATCAAAACAAAAAGCACACCATTAGAACCGCCTTGTCCGAATCTTCTATAAAGGAAACTTACCGCCCTTTGGCTTGAATAACAAAGAAATATATATATGGCTTGAAAATCAAGAAAATTGACTTTTACCACGTTATTCTCCACAAACGGGATATTTTTTTTTCTTTCCGCTTTTTTTTTCTCCTCAGCTAGCTGGGCACTGGAAAATCATAGAGAGCTGTATAATAGCTCATTTTAAAGGCAATTGCAACATCTAGTGCCTTTTGTAATTAAAAATAAAATACTTTTTAAAGTATCCGGGTTGCAGCGGTAGCTAGCAACCTAGTAAGAGACGATCACCTCCAATGTCAAGAAATATAAAACCCCCCAACTCCTAAAAAAAGAGTCAGATCAAACAAAAAGTACACCATTAGAACCGCCTTGTCCGAATCCTCTATAAAGGAAACTTACCGCCCTTTGGCTTGAATAACACAGAAATATATTGGCTTGAAAATCAAGAAAATTGACTTTTACCACGTTATTCTCCACAAACGGGATATTTTTTTCTTTCCGCTTTTTCTTTCTCCTCAGCTAGCTGGGCACTGGAAAATCATAGGGAGCTGTATAATAGCTCATTTTAAAGGAAATTGCTACATCTAGTGCCTTTTGTATTTAAAAATAAAATACTTTTTAAAGTAGAATCAATTTTTTCAAAAAAATTGCATTTTTGATGTATTTTCATACTGCAGTCTTTTCAAATATAATAAAGAACGACCTCTTACCTATACTAAATTTTATACGCAACTTAATTATAGAATAGGTTAGTAATTCAACAGATAGCATGGCACTTCAACATTGTAGAGAGTTGTTCAATGGCTCATTTTGAAGGAAATTAATGGGGTTAAAACCTTTTGTAATTAAAACAAATTATTTTTATTTACATTAAGAAATTTTATATGTTCCTTAAGAAATCATCATAAGTAAAAATTTTCCCATACAGAAATTGAACTCAAGCCTACTGGGTGAGAGCTATCCCAACCTCTAGACCATATAGGATATATTAAAATATCCGATTAATGAAGTTTATGTTAAAGAACAAATTATAAATCTAGTTAGCTGCCTGATTATTTGAGGATCGTCTCTTACTATTCCAAAGAAGAAAAAGCCGTAGGCTTTTTCCTGTTTGTAATTTATTTTATATTTGGGTTGCAGCGGTAGCTAGCAACCTAGTAAGAGACGATCACCTCCAATGTAAAGAAATATAAAACCCCTAACTCCTAATTATAATAAAGAACGACCTCTTTCCTATACTAAATTTTATAGGCCATCCGGGTTGCAGCGGTAGCTAGCAACCTAGTAAGAGACGATCACATCCAATGTTAAGAAATATAAAACCCATAACTCCTAAAAAAGAGTCAGATCAAAACAAAAAGTACACCATTAGAATCGCCTTGTCCGAAATTCCTACAAGGGAAACTTACCGCCCTTTGGCTTGAATAACAAAGAAAATATATTGGCTTGAAAATCAAGAAAATTGACTTTTACCACGTTATTCTTCACAAAGGGGATATTTTTTTTCTTTCTTCTTCCTTTCCACAGATAGCTTGGGACTGAAACATCGTAGAGAGTTGTTCAATGGCTCATTTAAAAGGTAATTAATGGCGTTAAAACTTTTTGTACTTAAAATTACAATAAGGAACGAAGTTTAACCCATAGTAACTTAAGTATTATATCAAACGGTTCGTTGTCATAGTAAAGAGCTGTGTAATGGCTCATTTTAAAGGAAATTGCTGTATATAGAAACCTTTTGTAATTAACAAAATTAATTATTATTATAATTACAATAAAGAACGACACCTTGTCCATGTTAACTAAAACATAAATAGGGATTATGTAATTTCAAATAGTATTATGGCTGTAGAGATGGCTGAATCCGGGTTGCAGCGGTAGCTAGCAACCTAGTAAGAGACGATCACGTCCAATGTTAAGAAATATAAAACCCATAGTTCCTAAAAAAAGAGTCAGATCAAAACAAAAAGTACACCATTAGAACCGCCTTGTCCGAAACCCCTGCATAGTAAAATTTCTGTCCCTTGGCTTGAACAGAAAGGGAAATATATTGGCTTGAAATCAAGAAAAGTGGCAGCTACTACAACATTCTGCCTAAACGGGATATTTTTTTCTTTTTTTCTTTTTTTTTTTTTCTTTTGTATCCAGAGATAGCTTGGCACTGGAACATCGTAGAGGGTTTGTTCAATAGCTCATTTTAAAGGAAATTAAGTGGGTTAAAAATCTAAAGTAACTAAAATAAATTATTTCTAAAAGAGAATAAATTTTTTTTTCCACCAAAAACTGCATTTTGATGTCTTTTCACACTGCAGTCTTTCAAACATAATCGTATACCAGCGGTAAGAATTGAACCCACGCCTCTGAAGAGACTGGTGGCTAACACCAGTGCCTTGGACCACTCGGCCAGGCTGCCTCTCATAAATAAATATATATGTGAATTTGGGTTGCAGCAGTAGCTAGCAACCTAGTAGAGACGATCAGTCCAATGCTAAGAAATATAAAAACCCA
Organism: Artemia sinica; assembly: GCA_027921565.1. Taxonomy (NCBI): domain Eukaryota; kingdom Metazoa; phylum Arthropoda; class Branchiopoda; order Anostraca; family Artemiidae; genus Artemia; species Artemia sinica. The sequence continues at coordinate 33,351,545 of CM051261.1, read as the reverse complement.
AAACTCCTAAAAATAGAGTCAGATCAAAACAAAAGTACATCATTAGAAATACCTTGTCTGAAACCCTACTAGATAAATAATGAACGTCATCATAGTTTTATATTAGAGTTATGACGTGAATAGAGTGACGTCATAATTAGTATATAAGGAAAGTCAAAACTGAAAATTCTCTCATTCTTGATTAGAATAATGGTTAGATCAAAGCAGGCTATACGCAAGTTGAAGAAAGAGTACTACACAAACAACAGAGATAGTAACTTGAAAAGAAAAAAGCATAGGTATTCAACCGACCAGGCGTATCGAGAAGTAATCATTGAGAGAGCAAAAGAAAACAGCAAGATGTGTTATCACAATGATGAAGATTATAGACATGCAAAAATTGAGACAGCCAAACAAAAGATCAAGGAACGGTATGGTAATGATGAACATTACAGAGAAGCAAGAATTGAGCAGGCTAAACAAACGATCAAGTTACAGTAAAGAACGAACTTCAGCCCATAGTAAATAAAATAAGATTATAATTTATGACTCAAACAAGTAATTTGTTTGCTTTGGTCTAAAATACTGTCAGCGGTGGGATTTGAACCGGCTAACACCAGCACATTAAACCACTTGGCCACGCTGTCTCACAAAACTATGGGAATCTGGGTTGCAGCAGTAGCTAGCAACCTAGTAAGAGACAATCACGTCCAATGTTAAGAAATATAATATTTTATAATAAAGAACAGACTCTAGCCAAAAGTAACTTAAATATTTTATATAAAGATTTTATAATAAAAATTACAATAAAGAACGACACCTAGCCCATTAAAAATGAAACATAAATAGGGATTATGTAATTTCCATCAGTATCGTGGTTGTAGAGACGGCTGATGCCTAGTAAAGAACAAACCATTGCAGCAAAGAACATTTCATGTTAAAGAATGGTCAATATAATAAAGATCGAACTCTTCCCTATACTAACTTGCATAGGCAACTTCACTATAGTGAAGATTACAGTATTTATATTATACATCATTATAAATTATAAAAGGTTCGAATGTTCGAAGATTATAGAGTTAAAAATTTTCCCACACCGGGAATCGAACCCCGTCCTCCTAAGTAAAAGTTAACTATCCTAGACACTAGACCAAATGGGACCATAAAGAAGAATGATTTAAGAACAATATGCATATTATTATTTCACCATACCAATTATAATAAGGCCAAAACAAAATCGTCGAATTGCAACCTTACTTTTGACACATCAGTTAAATCTTCATCAGACTTAAAAACTGTTTTGCTAGTTTCCGGGTTGCAGCGGTAGCTAGCAACCTAGTAAGAGACGATCACGTCCAATGTTAAGAAATATAAAAACCCATAGTTCTTAAAAAAAGAGTCAGATCAAAACAAAAAGTACACCATTAGAACCGCCTTGTCCGAAACCCCTGTATAGGAAACTTTCTGTCCCTTGGCTTGAACAGCAAGGGAAATATATTGGCTTGAAAATCGAGAAAATTGACTTTAACCACGTTATTCTCCCCAAACGAGATATTTTTTTCTTTTTTTTTTTCTTTTTTGTATCCAGAGATAGCTTGGCACTGGAACATCGTAGAGGGTTGTTCAATAGCTCATTTTAAAGGAAATTAATTGGGTTAAAAATCTATAGTAACTAAAATAAATTATTTCTAAAAGAATAAATTTTTCCTATAAAAACTGTATTTTTAATGCAGTGACGTCATAATTACTATATAAGAAACGTCAAAACTGTAAATGGTCTCATACATAATGGTTAGATCAAAGCAAGCTACACACAAGTTAAAAAATCAGTACTAAAAAATCAAGAAAGTGGCAGCTACTACAACATTCTGCCTAAACGGGGTATTTTTTTTCTCTTTTCCGGTTGTGAGCAGCGGTAGCTAGCAACCTAGTAAGAGACGATCACCTCCAATGTTAAGAAATATAAAAACCGTAGCTCCTAAAAAAAGAGTCAGATCAAAACAAAAAGTACACCATTAGAACCGCCTTGTACAAATCCTCCATAAAGGAAACTTACCGCCCTTTGGCTTGAATAACAAAGAAAATATATTGGCTTGAAAATCAAGAAAATAGACTTTTACCACGTTATTCTCCCCAAACGGGATATTTTTTTTCTTTTTTCTTTTTTTTTTTCTTTTTTTGTATCCAGAGATAGCTTGGCACTGGAACATCGTAGAGGGTTGTTCAATAGCTCATTTTAAAGGAAATTAATTGGGTTAAAAATCTATAGTAACTAAAATAAATTATTTTTAAAAGAGAATAAATTTTTTCAATAAAAACTGTATTTTTGATGCAGTGACGTCATAATTTTATAATAAAGAACGACCTCTTGCCTATACTAAATTTTATACGCCACTTAATTATAGTATAGGTTAGTAATCCCACAGATAGCTTGGCACTGGAACATCGTAGAGAGTTGTTCACTGGCTCGTTTTAAAGGAAATTAATGAGGTTGAAAATTTTTGTAATTAAAACGAATTATCTTTAAAATAGAATCAGTTTTTTTACGAAAATGGGAAACATATTGGCTTGAATATAATAAAGAACGACATCTAGCCAGTGTTAACTGGAAAATAATTATAATAAAGAACGATCTCTTGCCTTTATTAATTTATATTAAAGTTATTATATTTAGCTAAGAGGTAGGGAAACTGAGTTACTTTTTTAAATTGTAAATTTAAGAGATACTACTTTAATTCAATATATTAAAGAAAATTTCTGACGGGGAATCGAACCCAGGTCTTCTGCATGACTAACAGCGATAGTGACCACTGTACTATCAGATACTTAAAATATATAAATAATATATAAGTCATGATATTAAATTGGTTAATACATCTTTGTACATGTTTTTCCGGGTTGCAGCGGTAGCTAGCAACCTAGTAAGAGACGATCACGTCCAATGTTAAGAAATATAAAAACCCATAGTTCCTAACAAAGGAGTCAGATCAAAACAAAAAGTACACCATTAGAACCGCCTTGTCCGAAACCCCTGTATAGTAAACTTTCTGTCCCTTGGCTTGAACAGCAAGGGAAATATATTGGCTTGAAAATCAAGAAAAGTGGCAGCTACTACAACATTCTGCCTAAACGGGATATTTTTTTTTCTTTGTTTCCAGAGATAGCTTGGCACTGGAACATCGTAGATAGTTGTTCAATGGCTCATTTTAAAGGAAATTAATTGGGTTAAAAATCTATAGTAACTAAAATAAATTATTTCTAAAAGAGAATTATAATAAAGAACGAACTCTTGCCTATACTAAATTACACACTCAACTTAATTATAGTAAATGATATAGTAATGATATGGTTCTATTGATGTTTTATAAAGGACCGATATAGTTCATCATAAATGGTATTTGTCAAAAGATTTTTGTATTATTATCCATTATTATGTAAAATGCAGTAATTTGGGGGGGGGGGTTAACAAAAAAATATTTGTAAACTAAAACTAGAATTATTCCTGAAAATTTTATTACATTAAAGACGATCACTGAAATAGCAAACCATTCCATACATTGGACTTAGCTACTCGATTGTTTGAGCTTCGTCTCTTGCTATTTAAAGGAAGAAAAAGCCGTAGGCTTTTTCCTGTTTGTATTTACAGTTAAAAAACGAACTCAAGCCCATAGAAACTGAACCCTGTGGTTCATTTATATTATCTCCATTATTTTAGCTAGAATGTAAATAACAAGTTTCTTTCTTAAATTTTAAATTTAAAGGATAGTGATTTTAATTCAACACATTAAAAGTTCTCCCCGACGGGGAATCGAACCCCGTTCTCCCATCTAACAAGTAGGCAGTGCTTACCATTAGACTATCGAAGACTTATAAAGTGAAAGTTACATATAAGATATGATAATAATTTTTATCCGGGTTGCAGCGGTAGCTAGCATCCGGGTTGCAGCGGTAGCTAGCAACCTAGTAAGAGACGATCACGTCCAATGTTAAGAAATATAAAAACCCATAGTTCCTAACAAAGGAGGTTGCAGCGGTAGCTAGCAACCTAGTAAGAGACGATCACGTCCAATGTTAAGAAATATAAAAAACCCATAGTTCCTAACAAAGGAGTCAGATCAAAACAAAAAAGTACACCATTAGAACCGCCTTGTCCGAAACCCCTGTATAGGAAACTTTCTGTCCCTTGGCTTGAACAGCAAGGGAAATATATTGGCTTGAAAATCAAGAAAATTGACTTTAACCACGTTATTCTCCCAAAACGGGATATTTTTTTCTTTTTTCTTTTTTTTTCTTTTCCACAGATAGCTTGGCACTGGAACATCGTAGAGGGTTGTTCAATAGCTCATTTTAAAGTAAATTAATTGGGTTAAAAACCTTTTGTAACTAAAATAAATTATTTCTAAAAGAGAATAAATTTTTCCACCAAAAACTGCATTTTCGATGTCTTTTCACACTCCAGTCTTTCAAACATAATCGTATACCAGCGGTAAGATTTGAACCCACGCCTCCGAAGAGACTGGTGGCTAACACCAGTGCCTTGGACCACTTGGCCAGGCTGCCTCTCATAAATAAATATATATGTGAATTTGGGTTGCAGCAGTAGCTAGCAACCTAGTAAGAGATGATCAGTCCAATGCTAAGAAATATAACAAAACTCCTAAAAATAGAGTCAGATCAAAACAAAAGTACATCATTAGAATTACCTTGTCTGAAACCCTACTAGATAAATAATGAATGTCATCATAGTTTTATATTAGAGCTATGACGTGAATAGAAAAACATGAAATTATATTGTTGTTTCTGAAGACGTCATGAAATAATATCATTGCTCTATGACGTCAACAAAAATCATTACGCTGTGACGTCATAATTACTACTTAAGAACTACAAAGATGAAAATGTTCTCATTCATAATTACATAATGGTTTCAATCAAGCAAGTCGCACGCAAGTTGAAAAAACAGTACTACACAAACAACAGAGATAGTATCTTGAAAAGAGAAAAGCAAAAATATTCAACCGACCAGGCGCATCGAGAAGTAAAAATTGAGAGAGCAAAACAAAGGTATTCAACCGACCAGGCGTATCGAAAATAGCCCATAGTAGCAGAAATAAGAATATCTAGGTTGCAGCGGTAGCTAGCAACCTATTACATAATCCGGGTTTAAGTGGTTACATTAAAGAACGAATTATAAGAAATCATTATATAGATAAAATCTTGTTTGGGGTAAAAGAGCAGTGATTAGATTGTAAACCATAATTACTTTCTGAAAAATTAGGGCCCGACCGGATTCGAACCGGTGACCTATCGATCTGCAGTCGATGGCTCTACCTCTGAGCTACGAACCCTTTTTGTTAAGAGAGAATTAAAGATGTTTACATGAATTAGATATAAATCAAATTACAGTAGAGAACAAACTTCAAGCCCATAGTAACTAAAATAAGATTATAATTAATGTTAAAGATTGATAAATGACATTTTTTTGTGAGGAGGAATTTGCAACAATACTAAAAGGATTAAAGAATAATTATAATAAAGAACGACCTCTTGCCTATACTAAATTTTATACGCCACTTAATTATAGTATAGGTTAGTACTTCAACAGATAGCATGGCACTGGAACATCGTAGAGAGTTGTTCAATGGCTCATTTTAAAGGAAATTAATGGGGTAAAAACCTTTTGTAATTAAAACAAATTATTTTTATTACATTAAGAAATTTTAATTATGTTCCTTAAGAAATCATCATAAATAAAAATTTCCCAAACAGAAATTGAACTCAAGCCTACTGGGTGAGAGCTATCCCAACCTCTAGACCATATAGGATATATTAAAATATCCGATTAATGAAGTTTATGTTAAAGAACAAATTATAATCCTAGTTAGCTGCCTGATTATTTGAGGATCGTCTCTTACTATTCCAAAGAAGAAAAAGCCGTAGGCTTTTTCCTGTTCGTAATTTATTCATAATAAAGTATCCGGGTTGCAGCGGTAGCTAGCAACCTAGTAAAAGACGATCACGTCCAATGTTAAGAAATATAAAAACCCATAGTTCTTAAAAAAAAAGAGTCAGATCAAAATTTACATTAAAGAACGAACTTTAGTCCATAGTCCGGGTTGCAGCGGTAGCTAGCAACCTAGTAAGAGACGATCACGTCCAATGTTAAGAAATATAAAAACCCATAGCTCCTAAAAAAGGAGTCAGATCAAAACAAAAAAAGTGCACCATTAGAACCGCCTTGTCCGAAACCCCTGTATAGGAAACTTTCTGTCCCTTGGCTTGAACAGCAAGGGAAACATATTGGCTTGAAAATCAAGAAAATTGACTTTAACCACGTTATTCTCCCCAAAAGGGATATTTTTTTTTTTTTTCTTTTTTTGTATCCAGAGATAGCTTGGCACTGGAACATCGTAGAGGGTTGTTCAATAGCTCATTTTAAAGGAAATTAATTGGGTTAAAAATCTATAGTAACTAAATAAATTATTTCTAAAAGAGAATAAATTTTTCCAATAAAAACTGTATTTTTGATGCAGTGACGTCATAATTACTATATAAGAAACGTCAAAACTGTAAATGGTCTCATTCATGAATACATAATGGTTAGATCAAAGCAAGCTACACGCAAGTTAAAAAATCAGTACTAAAAAATCAAGAAAAGTGGCAGCTACTACAACATTCTGCCTAAACGGGATATTTTTTCTCTTTCTTTGTTTCCAGTATAATAAAGATCAAACTCTTCCCTATACTAACTTGCATACGCAACTTTACTACAGTTAAGATTACAGTATTTTTATAATTTTTTACATTAAAAGACGATCACTGAAATAACAAACCATTCCATACATTGGACTTAGTTAGCTACTTGATTGTTTGAGTTTCGTCTCTTACTATTTAAAAGAAGAAAAAGCCGTAGGCTTTTTCCTGTTTGTATTTATAGTTAAAAAACGAACTCAAGTCCAAAGAAACTGAACACTGTGGTTCATTCATATTATCTTCATTATTTTAGCTAGAATGTAAATAAACAAGTTTCTTTTTTAAATTTTAAATTGAAAAGATAGTGCTTTTAATTACATTAAAAGACGATCACTGAAATAACAAACCATTCCATACATTGGACTTAGTTAGCTACTTGATTGTTTGAGTTTCGTCTCTTACTATTTAAAAAAGAAGAAAAAGCCGTAGGCTTTTTCCTGTTTGTATTTATAGTTAAAAAACGAACTCAAGTCCAAAGAATCTGAACACTGTGGTTCATTCATATTATCTTCATTATTTTAGCTAGAATGTAAATAAACAAGTTTCTTTTTTAAATTTTAAATTGAAAATATAGTAAAGAACGAACTTCAGTACATAGTAACTAAAACAAGATTATAATTAGCTTTGGTATAAAATACTGTCAGCTTTGGGATTCAATCCCATGCCTCCGAATTGAAGAGTGGCTAACACCAGCACCTTAAACCGCTCGACCATACTGCCTCACATAACTATGCCGTTATAATGCCATTATAAACGCCATAATACTCTAAATTAAAACTCTAAACTAAAACTTAAACTCTTCGATGTGTTTTGCTATCAGGCCACCTTTCTATGAAGCTGTTATTACAGTAAAGAACGATCTCTCGTCCATATTATAAAGACGGTCATTGGAATAAAAACCCAATACATACATTTGATTTAGTTAGCTACTTGATTGTTTGAGGCTAGTCTCTTACTATTTCAAAGAAGAAAAAGCCGTAGGCTTTTTCCTGTTTGTAATCAATTAGAAAGAGTTCTACCTTTAATCCGGGTTGCAGCGGTAGCTAGTAACCTAGTAAGAGACGATCAAATATAAAAACCCATAGTTCCTAACAAAGGAGTCAGATCAAACAAAAAGTACACCATTAGAACCGCCTTGTCCGAAACCCCTGTATAGGAAACTTTCTGTCCCTTGGTTATAATAAAGAACGACCTCTTTCCTCTACTAAATTTTATAGGCCACTTAATCCGGGTTGCAGCGGTAGCTAGCAACCTAGTAAGAGACGATCGCGTCCAATGTTAAGAAATATAAAAACCCATAGTTCCTAAAAAAAGGAGTCAAATCAAATTCAAAAGTACACCATTAGAACCGCCTTGTCCAAAACCCCTGTATTGTATAATAAAGAACGACTTCTTGCCTATACTAAATTTTATACGCCACTTAATTATAGTATAAGTTCAACAGATAGCTTTACACTGGAACATCGTAGAGAGTTGTTCAATGGCTCATTTTAAAGGAAATTAATGGGGTTAAAAACCTTTTGTAATTAAAACAAATTATTTTTATTACATGAAGAAATTCTAATTATATTCCTTAAGAAATCATCATAAGTAAAAATTTCCCATACGGAAATTGAACTCAAGCCAACTGGGTGAGAGCTATTTAACATTAAAAGACGATCATTGGAATAGCATAACACAGCATACATTGGACTTAATTAGCAACTTGATTGCTTGAGGTTCGTCTTTTCCGGGTTGCAGCGGTAGCTAGCAACCTAGTAAGAGACGATCACGTCCAATGTTAAGAAATATAAAAACCCATAGCTCCTAAAGCAGGAGTCAGATCAAAACAAAAAGTACACCATTAGAATCGCCTTGTCCGAAACCCCTGTATAGGAAACTTTCTGTCCCTTGGCTTGAACAGCAAGGGAAATATATTGGCTTGAAAATCAAGCAAATTGACTTTTACCACGTTATTCTCCCCAAACGAGATATTTTTTTCTTTTTTTTTTTCTTTGTATCCAGAGATAGCTTGGCACTGGAACATCGTAGAGGGTTGTTCAATAGCTCATTTTAAAGGAAATTAATTGGGTTAAAAACCTTTTGTAACTAAAATAAATTATTTCTAAAAGAGAATAAATTTTTCCAATAAAAACTGTATTTTTGATGCAGTGACGTCATAATTACTATATAAGAAACGTCAAAACTGTAAATGGTCTCATTCATGAATATCACAATAAGAGACGATCACGTCCAATGCTAACATAACAATAAAGAACGAACTCTAATTAAATTTTTTAATAATAAAGATCGAACTCTTCATTATACTAACTTGCATAGGCAACTTCACTATAGTTAAGATTACAGTATTTTTATTATGACAATGCAAAAGACATGAGAAAAAGTGCTAAACTCTGTAAACTGTAAAAATATTTAGAATGTTTGAGTAACAAAACAAATTTCACATTATCAAGAAAATTATGAAAATCAAGAAAAGTGGCAGCTACTACAACATTCTGCCTAAATATAATAAAGAACGACCTCTTGCCCATACCAAATTTTATACGCCACTTAATTATAGTATAGGTTAGTAATTCAACAGATAGCATGGCACTGGAACATCGTAGAGAGTTGTTCAAGGGCTCATTTTAAAGGAAATTTTACATTAAAAGACGATCACTGAAATAACAAACCATTCCATACATTGGGACTTAGTTAGCTACTTGATTGTTTGAGTTTCGTCTCTTACTATTTAAAAGAAGAAAAAGCCGTAGGCTTTTTCCTGTTTGTATTTATAGTTAAAAAACGAACTCAAGTCCAAAGAAACTGAACCCTGTGGTTCATTCATATTATCTTCATTATTTTAGCTAGAATGTAAATAAACAAGTTTCTTTTTTAAATTTTAAATTGAAAAGATAGTGTGTTTTAATTCAACATATTAAAAGTTTCCGGGTTGCAGCGGTAGCTAGCAACCTAGTAAGAGACGATCACGTCCAATGTTAAGAAATATAAAAACCCATAGTTCCTAAAAAAGGAGTCAGATCAAAACAAAAAGTACACCATTAGAACCGCCTTGTCCGAAACCCTGTATAGGAAACTTTCTGTCCCTTGGCTTGGACAGAAAGGGAAATATATTGGCTTGAAAATCAAGAAAAGTGGCAGCTACTACAACATTCTTCCTAAACGGGATATTTTTTTCTTTTTTTTTTTCTTTGTTTCCAGAGATAGCTTGGCACTGGAACATCGTAGAGGGTTGTTCAATAGCTCATTTTAAAGGAAATTAATTGGGTTAAAAACCTTTTGTAACTAAAATAAATTATTTCTAAAAGAGAATAAATTTTCCACCAAAAACTGCATTTTCGATGTCTTTTCACACTGCAGTCTTTCAAACATAATCGTATACCAGCGGTAAGATTTGAACCCACGCCTCCGAAGAGACTGGTGGCTAACACCAGTGCCTTGGACCACTCGGCCAGGTTGCCTCTCATAAATAATATATATGTGAATCCGGGTTGCAGCAGTAGCTAGCAATCTAGTAAGAGACGATCAGTCCAATGCTAAGAAATATAACAAAACTCCTAAAAATAGAGTCAGATCAAAACAAAAGTACATCATTAGAATTACCTTGTCTGAAACCCTACTAGATAAATATTGAATGTCGTCATATTTTTATATTAGAGCTATGATCCGGGTTGCAGCGGTAGCTAGCAACCTAGTAAGAGACGATCACCTCCAATGTTAAGAAATATAAAACCCCCCAACTCTTAAAAAAAAGAGACAGATCAAAACAAAAAGTACACCATTAGAACCGCCTTGTCCGAATCCTCTATAAAGGAAACTTACCGCCCTTTGGCTTGAATAACAAAGAAAATATATTGGCTTGAAAATCAAGAAAATAGACTTTTACCACGTTATTCTCCACAAACGGGATATTTTTTTCTTTCGCTTGATTTTTCTCCTCAGCTAGCTGGGCACTGGAAAATCATAGAGAGCTGTATAATAGCTCATTTTAAAGGAAATTGCAACATCTAGTCACTTTTGTAATTAAAAATAAAATATTACAATAAAGAACGAATATTTTACCGATTATCTACTAATAACCATATATGACGTAATAAGTGACATGACGTAATATCTAAAATCCGGGTTGCAGCGGTAGCTAGCAACCTAGTAAGAGACGATCACGTCCAATGTTAAGAAATATAAAAACCCATAGTTCCTAAAAAAAAGGAGTCAGATCAAAACAATTATAATAAAGAACGACCTTTTGCCTATACTAAATTTGATACGCCACTTAATTATAGTATAGGTTAGTAATTCAACAGATAGCTTGGCACTGGAACATCGTAGAGAGTTGTTCAATGGTTCATTTTAAAGGAAATTAATGGGGTTAAAAACCTTTTGTAATTTAAACAAATTATTTTTATTACATTAAGAAATTTTAATTATGTTCCTTAAGAAATCATCATAAATCATTTCTGTTAACAAATCATCTCTGTTAACAAAGGCAGCTCTTCACTTACCGCCTCTTATTATGTATGGTTGGATATCCTGCATTTGTATAATTCGCCTATTGTCGTATTTTTTAAAAGTTTTACTTTCTCCCTGTATAAATTTCGTTGTCTAATTGGGCATATAAAGAAGAAAAAAAAAACGAAAATGTTACTAATTGAAAATATCTTCTGGGTCTGTGTAACCCAAAAGTGAATGATTTAGGGGGAAATTCTCTCCATATATGGTTTGTTCCTGTTTAATTTTATTTACAATAAAGAACGACACTTAGCCCATGTTAACTGAAACATAAAAAGGGATTATGTAATTTCCATCATTTTAATAAAGTACGACCTCTTGTCTAAACTAAATTTTATACGCCACTTAATTATAGTATAGGTTAGTAATTCCACAGATAGCTGGCACTGGAACGTCGTAGAGAGTTGTTCAATGGCTCATTTTAAAGAAAATTAACGGGGTTAAAAACCTTTTGTAATTATATTAAAGAACGATCTGTAGTCCATAGTAACTGAAGTGTTATAAAGAATCATTATACAGATGGTGATGCAAAACATACTTATCTTTAGATATGATAGTATTACACAAATAGCACAAATTGTTTTAGTAATTTATATATATATATATATATATATATATATATATATATATATATATATATATATATATATATATATATATATATATATATATATATATATATATATATATATATATATATATATACATATATATATATATATATATATATATATATATATATATATATATATATATATATATAATATATATATATATATATATATATATATATATATATATATATATATATATATATATATATATATATATATATATATATATATATATATATATATATATATATATATATATATATATATATATATATATATATATATATATATATATTATATATATATATTATATATATATATATATATATATATACATATATAAAATATATATATATATATATATATATATATATATATATATATATATATATATATATATATATATATATATATATATATATATATATATATATATATATATATATATATATATATATATATATATATATATATATATATATATATTTATATGTATATAGTGTAAAAAGAGAGTTACCCTCATTGTGGTTGCAGTGGTAAATGTAACCTAGTAAAAGACGAACACTTCCTTTAGTGAACAAGAAATATCCCTAAGCCCCTAAAAATGATTTTAGGTCAAAATTATAGTAAACAACGAACTCAAGACCAAGGGAATTGAATCCTATGGTTCATTCATATAATATTCATTATTTTAGTTAGGAGGTAACTAAAACGAGTTTCTATTTTCAGTTTCAAGTTTTATATTAAAAGATGATCATTAGAAAAACACATTATAATAAAGATATAATAAAGAACGACCTCTTGCCTATACTAAATTTTATCGCCACATAATTCTAGTTTAGGTTAGTAATTCAACAGATAGCATGGCATTGGAACATCGTAGAGAGTTGTTCAATGGCTCATTTTAAAGGAAATTAATGGGGTTAAAAACTTTTTGTAATTAAAACAAATTATTTTTATTACATTAAGAAATTTTAATTTTACAGTAAAGAACAAACTTCCAGCCCATAGTAACTAAAATAAGATTATAATTTCATATTAAAAATTGATCAAGGATGTTATAATCATAGGTTGTAGCCAGGTCGTCTCTTACTATTCTAATTAAAAAATGCCATAGGCTTTTCCTGTTTGTAATAAAGTAAGGATTTCAGTAAATGAATTACATTAAAAGACGATCATTGGAATAACAAATCATTTTATACATTCGATTTAGCTATCTACCTGATTGTTTGAAGTTTGTCTCTTTCTATTTCAAAAAAGAAAAATACTTAGGCTTTTTCCTGTTTGTAATCATCCGGGTTGCAGCGGTAGCTAGCATCCGGGTTGCAGCAGTAGCTAGCAACCTAGTAGGAGACGATCAAGCCCCATAGTAAAAACCAAAGTAACCCATAACTCCTGAAACAAGATTCAGATCAAAACAAAAAGTACACTATTAGAACCGTCTTGTCCGAAACTTCTATATAGCAAACTAACCGTCCTTTGGCTTGAATATCAAAGAAAATTTATTGGCTTGATTATAACTACATTAAGGCTCGATCATCGAATTTAAGCTGAAACTAAGTAAAGGACAATTATGCCTCCATATATTCACAGTAATGTATAAGATTTCCCATTACATCTGTAAAATGTTCCACAGTTGCCGGTCCATACCTTGGAAGCTTTTCACTAAAGATGCAACATTTCTTTTGGATATTACTATGATCCGGGTTGCAGCGGTAGCTAGCAACCTAGTTAGAGACGATCACGTCCAATGTTAAGAAATAAAAAAACCCGTAGCTCCTAAAAAAGGAGTCAGATCAAAACAAAAAGTACACCATTAGAACCGCCTTGTTCGAAAACCCCTGTATAGGAAACTTTCTGTCATTTGGCTTGAACAGCAAGGGAAATATCTTGGCTTGAAAATCAAGAAAATTGACTTTAACCACGTTATTCTCCACAAACGGCATATTTTTTTTTGTTTCTTTTCCACAGATAGCTTGGCACTGGAACATCGTAGAGAGTTGTTCAATAGCTCGTTTTAAAGGAAATTAATTGGGTTAAAAATCTTTAGTAACTAAAATAAATTATTTCTAAAAGAGAATACGTTTTTCCACCAAAAACTGCATTTTTTATGTCTTTTCATGCTGCAGTCTTTTTAAAGATATTTGATTTTTGTACATAAATCATAATTGTATACCAGCGGTAAGATTTGGACCCACGGCTCCGAAGAGACTGGTGGCTAACACCAGCGCCTTCGACCACAAGGCCAGGCTGCCTCTCATAACTGTATATGTGAATCCGGGTTGCAGCAGTAGCTAGCAACCTAGTAAGAGACGGTCAGTCCAATGCTAAGAAATATAAAACCCAGAACTCCTAAACATAGAGTCAGATCAAAACAAAAGTGCATCATTAGAACCACCTTGTCTGAAACCCTACTAGATAAATAATGAATGTCGTCATAGTTTTATTAGAGCTATGACGTGAATAGAAAAACACGACATTATGTTGTTGTTTCTGAAGACGTCGTGAAATAATATCATAACGCCATGACGTCATGAAATAACATCATTACGCCATGACGTCATAATTACTATTTAAGAACGGCAAATGTGTAAATGGTCTCATTCATGAATGACATAATGGTTAGATCAAAGCAAGCTATACGCAAGTAAAAAAAAACAGTACTACACAGACAACAGAAATAGTATCTTGAAAAGAGAAAAGCAAAGGTATTCAACCGACCAGGCGTATCGAGAAGTAAAAATTGAGCAGGATAGACAATAGAGAAAGGAACGGTATGATAATGATAAATATTACAGAGAAGCAACAATTGAGCAGGCTAGACAAAAGATCAAGGAGCGTTATCACAATGATGAAGATTACCGAAAAATATATAAGAAAACAGTTGCTACCAGAATAATGGGTAGATACTGGGGTGAAAAAAGCTATAATGAAAAAATTAAATTCCCTGCGAGGTTGTACCGAAGAACGCATAAGGACAAAGGGAAAATTTACATTCAGAAATACAAGATATAATAAAGAACGATCTCTTGCCTATACTAAATTTTATACGCCACTTAATTAAAGTATAGGTTAGTAATTTCAAAGATAGCTTGACACTGGAATATCGTAGAGAGTTGTTCAATGGCTCATTTTAAAGGAAATTAATGGGGTGAAAAATATTATATTAAAAGACGATCATTAGAAGACCAAACCATTGCATACATTGGACTTAGTTAGCTCCCTGTTTCTTTGAGAGTCGTCACTTACTACTCCAAAGAAGAAAAAGCCGTAGGCTTTTTCCTGTTTGTAATCAGGGTTTACATAATCTGGGTTGTCAATCTGGGTCGCATTACTTACATTAAAGTACGAACTTTAGTCCATAGTCAATGAAGTTATATTAAAAGACGGTCATTAGGAGATCATACATAAAGGATCGATACTGTAAATTGTAATTTTGTAAGTATCGTCGGTATCATGGTTTAATTGATAGCTGAATTCCAAACTAAAAGAAATTGACCCCGACTGGCTTTGAGCCACCAACCTTTCGGTTAACGGCCGATCGTGCTAGCCACTTGCACTATGACATCATTAATTAAAGTTGCAATATGATACATCGTCATAAATCGTAGGTAGTAACCATATAGGAAGTAATAAGTGAATACAATATTAACACTCGATTATATTTTCAAACAGTTCGTGGTAAGAACTGTATAGTAAGAGCAACTCGTCTCAATTGTAAGCGAAACTCTTTAAAAAGAGAATTTTAATACCAATAGATATTACATTAAAAGACGGTCATTGGAATAACAAACAATTGCATACATTGGAATTAGTTAGCTATCCGGGTTGCAGCGGTAGCTAGTAACCTAGTAAGAGACGATCACGTCCAATGTTAAGAAATATAAAAACCCATAGTTCCTAAAAAAGGAGTCAGATCAAATTACATTAAAAGATGATCATTGGAATAACAAACATTGCATACATTGGATTTAGTTAGCTATTACAGTAAAATACATTTTTCAATTAAAAACAGCATTTTTGATGTCTTTTCATACTGCAGTCTTTTCAAAGATATTTGACTTTTTTACATAAGTTAGAATCGTATACCAGCGGTAGGATTTGAACCCACGCCTCCGAAGAGACTGGTGGCTAATTATCCGGGTTGCAGCGGCAGCTAGCAGCCTAGTAAGAGACGATCACGTCCAATATAAAGAAATAAAAAAAAACCATAGCT
The DNA here is from genome assembly GCA_027921565.1 of Artemia sinica. Classification (NCBI taxonomy): domain Eukaryota; kingdom Metazoa; phylum Arthropoda; class Branchiopoda; order Anostraca; family Artemiidae; genus Artemia; species Artemia sinica. The sequence goes on along the minus strand of CM051261.1, from coordinate 33,335,474 downwards.
CCTAAAAAAGGAGTCAGATCAAAACAAAAAGAACACCATTAGAGCCACCTTGTCAGAAACCCCTGTATAGGAATTATAATAAAGAACCTCAGAAGGTCGTCTCTTACTATTCCAAATAAGAAAAGCCATAGGCTTTTTCCTGTTTGTGTTTGTTATGGTATCTGAGCAATAATTTTAATCTTGTATACAGTAAAGAACGACATGCCCATGTTAACTGAAATCAAACAAACATCTTTTGAAAGCTGCTTCTCTAAGGTATATTATATAAAAGATCAGTCTAGTTAATCATGAATAGGAATTATGTAAGTTTCATCGGTATCATGGCTGTAAAGATTTTTGAAACCTAGTAAAGAAAAAACCAGGGCAAATATTGGACTTAGTTAGCTCCCTGATTCTCAGAAGTTCGTCTCTTACTATTCCAAAATAAGAAAAGCCATAGGCTTTTTCCTGTTTGTGTTCAAATCCGGGTTGCAGCGGTAGCTAGCAACCTAGTACGAGACGATCATCCGGGTTGCAGCGGTAGCTAGCAACCTAGTAAGAGACGATCACGTCCAATGTTAAGAAATATAAAAACCCATAGCTCCTAAAAAAGGAGTCAGATCAAAACAAAAAGTACACCATTAGAACCGCCTTCTCCGAAACCCCTGTATAGGAAACTTTTTGTCATTTGGATTGAACAGCAAGGAAAATATATTGGCTTGAAAATCAAGAAATTTGACTTTAACCTCGTTATTCTCCACAAACGGCATATTTTTTTTTTGCTTTTTTTTTCTTTTCCACAGATAGCTTGGCACTGGAACATCGTAGAGAGTTGTTCAATGGCTCATTTTAAAGGAAATTAATTGGGTTATTAATCTTTTGTAACTAAAATAAATTATTTTTAAGAGAGAATAAATTTTCCACTAAAAACTGCATTTTTGATGTCTTTTCATACTGCAGTCTTTTCAAAGATATTTGATTTTTTGTACATAAATAATAATCGTATGCCAGCGGTAAGATTTGAACCCCACGCCTCCAAAGAGATTACATTAAAAGACAATTAATGGATATCCGGGTTGCAGCGGTAGCTAGCAACCTAGTAAGGGACGATCAGGTCCAATGTTAAGAAATAAATAAAAACCCGTAACTCATAAAAAATCCGGGTTGCAGCGGTAGCTAGCAACCTAGTAAGAGACGATCACGTCCAATGTTAAGAAATATAAAACCCACTAACTCCTAAAAAAACCCTAAACCCCTATGAAGGAAACTTACCGCCCTTTGGCTTGAATAACAAAGAAAATATATTGGCTTGAAAATCAAGAAAATTGACTTCAATCACGTTATTCTCCACAAACGGGACATTTTTTTCTTTCCGCTTTTTTTCCTCCTCAGCTAGCTGGGCACTGGAAAATCATAGAGAGCTGTATAATAGCTCATTTTAAAGGAAATTGCTACATCTAGTGCCTTTTGTAATTAAAATAAAATACTTTTTAAAGTAGAATCAATTTTGTCAAAAAAATTGCATTTTTGATGTTTTTCATACTGCAGTCTTTTCAAAGATATTTGAATTTTGAAGCAATCAAACAGTTCATGGTAATGAACTCTATAGTAATAATAGCTAATTGTCTTAATAGTAACCGAAACTCTAAAGAACGAAATTTTGATACCAATAGATACATCAAAGCAAAACAGTTCGTGATAACGAACTGTATGTTGTATAGTAAGAGCGACTCGTCTCAATAGTAAAACTTGCTACATCTAGTTCCTTCTGTAATTATAAAGATAAAATATTTTTTTAATAGTTCCAGTTCGCAGCAGTAGTTATAATAAAGAACGAACTTTTGCCTATTTTAACTTGTATAGGCCACTTAACTATAGTATAGGCTTATTCAGTTATATTTAAAGTCAAAATATTCAAAATTAGCTGCAACGTGGAATTAAACCCGATCACCCGCATGAGAAGCGGGTATGATTACCATTGTACTATCAGTGACTTATAATAAATATGTTTTTGTTAAAAGACGATCATTAGAAGAACAAACCATTGCATACATTGGACTTAGTTAGCTTCCTGATTCTTTGAGAGACCTCTCTTACTGCTCCAAAGAAGAAAAAGCCGTAGGCTTTTTCATGTTTGTAATCAGGGTTTATATATCCGGGTTGCAGCGGTAGCTAGCAACCTAGTAAGAGACGATCATGTCCAATGTTAAGAAATATAAAAACCCATAATTCCTAAAAAAAAGTCAGATCAAAAGAAAAAGTACACCATTAGAACCGCCATGTCTGAAGGCTTGAACAGCAAGGGAAATATATTGGCTTGAAAATCAAGAAACGTGGCAGCTACTACAGCATTTTGCCTAAACGGCATCTTTTTTTCTTTCTTCTTTCTTTTCCACAGATAGCTTGGCACTGGAACATCATAGAGAGTGTTTTCAATGGCTCACTTTAAAGGAAATCTTTAGATCTAGTGCCATTTGTAATTAATTTTTTTTTAATAGAATCGATTTCTTATGAAAAACTTCATTTTTTATGTACAATATTGATTAATGACGTCATAGTCATGGATGTAGATAGTACACAAAGGCTCAATCATCGAATAAAGCTGAAACTAAGTAAAGGATATACAGTAAAAAACGAACATTCGAAGAACATACCATTGCATATATTAGACTTAGTTAGCTGCTCGATTCCTTGAAAAAAATCTTATTTGTCAACTGAAACTAGAATAATTCCTGAAAATTTTAAATAAAATAATTTTATTTAGCTGCAAAGTGCAAAAATATTTATCGTGTCTGATCAATAATTTCCATTTTTTTATTCAATCCAGAAAACAACCTGAAAAATTTTCACTTAGCTTGGTTTTCCTTTTGCTTCAATTGTTTCGCTATGCCATTTTTTAAGGCCATGAATTTTATTTCATCTTAATTCAAAGTTGTTATTGTATCCTGGAACCAAACCTTTTTGGCTTAACCCGTAAAGTACGTATCTCTGTATTGTTGTTCTATATTTCCAATGAAAAATATTCAAATTTGTTTTATTTTAGTTTTTAGTTCAGAATAGCTAAAGTTATTATGTAAACTGAAAATCCGGGTTGCAGCGGTAGCTGCACCCCAGTAAGAGACGATCACGTCAATGTTAAGAAATATAAAAACCCATAACTCCTAAAAAAAAGAGTCAGATAAAAACAAAAAGTAAACCATTAGAACCGCCTTGTCCGAAGCCCCTGTGTAGGAAACTTTCTGTCCATTGGCTTGAACAGCAAAGGAAATATATTGGCTTGAAAATCAAGAAAAGTGGCAGCTACTACAGTATTCTGCCTAAACGGCATCTTTTTTTTCTTTTCCACAGATAGCTTGGCACTGAGACATCGTATAAATTTTTCCACTAAAAACTGCATTTTTTATGTCTTTTTGTACTGCGGTCTTTTCAAAGATAATCCGGGTTGCAGCGGTAGCTAGCAACCTAGTAAGAAACGATCACTTCCAATGTTAAGAAATATAAAAACCCATAACTCCTAAAAAACAGTCAGATCAAAACAAAAAGTACACCATTAGAACCGCCTTTCTCGAAACCCCTATATAGGAAAATTTCTGTCCATTGCTTGAATAGCGAGGAAAAATATTGGCTTGAAAATTATAATAAAGAATAGGAGGTAGCTAAACTGAGTTTCTTTCTTAAACTTTAAATTTAATAGATATTGCTTTAAATTGAATAAATTAACAAATTTTCTCTGACAGGGAATTGAACCCCTGTTTTCCGCGTGACAGGCAGGGATACTTACCACTGTGCTATCTTAGATTTATAATATATAAGTTACATATAAGTAATGATATTAAATTTATTAATATATCTTTGTACATGTTAATTTGTAGCCTACATTATAGAAACTAAATCTAAAAAAACGGAATTTTGATACCAATAGATACATCAAAAGAATGGATTTTTATGCTGATTCTTAATATATAAGTTTACAGTAGTGACCGAAGTCCGTCTCATTGTAACAGATGCAATAAGGAAAAGACAAAGAGGTCTGTGGCTTATGTGACGTCATGCGAGGTTGCATGTGATTATAAATAAACCTGAATAGCTAAAGCAAAAAGTTTGAGAAATGTCTGAGCAATGAAATATTCGGAGGAAATTTGGATTGCAGTGGTATCCGGGTTGTAGCGGTAGCTAGTAACCCCGTAAGAGACGATCACGCCAAATGTTAAAAAATATAAAAAACCATAGCTCCTAAAATAAGAGTTAGATCAAAACAAAAGGTACATCATTAGAACCGCCTTGTTTCAAGCCTCCAAACAAGAAACTTTCTATCCCTTGGCTTGAACAGCATTTACAGCAAAGACTGATCTGTAGCCCATAGTAACTGAAGATCTGGGTTGCACCGTATTATAATGGAAAAAAACGAACTCTATCTTATACTAAATGGATTAAGTAAATGATATACAAGTTTCATCGAATATAGCTGAGACCTACTCCGGGTTGCAGTGGTATCCGGGTTGCAGTGGTAGCTAGAAACCTAGTAAGAGACGATCACGCCCCATAGTAAAAACTAAAGTAACCCATAACTCTCCTGAAAAAAGATTCAGATCAAAACAAGAAGTATACTATTAGAACCGCCTTGTCCATTATATTCAGGAACAGGCTAGCCTTGTAACCTATGCTGTGTTATGTATAATGTATGTGTAAGGCATACATATATTATATATAATATAAGAAATATAGAATATACAGAACGGAGAAAAACAATATATTGGAAATTATTATTCTTTATTCAACCCGTACTACTATATTGACTATGACCATGGCTCTTGTGGTTTTAGTATTTACCTCTCACAAGACTAAAAACACAACAAATATCTAGCGGATTTGTTGAGGCGTTTGATTTTTATAATAATTTTGAAGTACGTTGGTGATAAATGGTGTTGTGATTAAAAATGGTAGATGTAAATAAATAATTGATTATTATTTTTTTTCAGAATCTCGAAGAAGACTTCAAGGATGTCTGAAAACACTGACATAGTTAGGCCAGCACGCCGTCAAACAAATGATAACAAATATCAATCTGATTTCGCCGACAATTTTGAATCATCTTTGAAAATCAAGAAAAGGAACGTCAAGGTGACATCTGAAACTGTCCACTATTAACAGTCTTAAGAGCCTTACACAACTTCCTCCTTATTCTTATTGAAGCTAGGCTAATCATTTTTTGTTGTTAAGTTTACCTGAAGGAACCAATGAACCCTTTTTCAAGTAAAATTAACCCCTAATATCAAGGTATAGGTAAGGGGGTCACATGGGATTTTACCCAAGATCTTTTAAGTCTATCCTGAGCTTGAGATCATAGGAAACATACTTATATTAAAACATATACTCAGTATAGCCTAATATATTGTTTTATCAATCATTATGATTATTATCGATAATAATAATAATTATTATTATTAAAAATATTTACATTATCATTTAAATAGCAAAAAGGCATACTTTAATGACCGGCATAAATAAAAAAAAAACACTTCGTGAGGACTGGAGGAAGAATATCTTATCCCAATCCCTCGAATTCAAGTTCAAGTTTTTAATTTTTCATTAAATTACTACAAGACAAAATAACACTTGTACAATATAAATGAATGGAAAAGAAAATATTTACAGAGGGTGCCTAAACAGTGAGTTATACTCGAAAACAGGCACCCTAAATAAAATAAAATTTGAAATGTCCTTATACCCCCGAACCCTCAGAAAAAAGAAAAGCTTATCCAGGAAGTTTCAAAGTGTAGCCATGAGATAAAACAGGTAGTATATGGAATGTAAAATAATGAATATAAAACTCATCACTATTGGTGAAGCCTAGCCGTGTGTAATATTTATAATGAGAAATGCTCGGTAGCCTTTAGACATAAAAAAGAAATGAAACGCACACACTCTGGTGATTATCGGAAACACACTGACTGCTTTAAGTCAGCTTGTTGCATCCTCGGAGACATCTCAGTTATGATAGCTATGATGCAACGGATAGCTGAGCTATCCGTTGCATAAAACCACTTGATCGGTTCGGAGTTACCGGTGTTACCAATTACATAGAGTAGTATATACGAAGATTATTTTCGCGCACTAAGGTTTTCGCAAGTAAATCTTGTAGCTGTTTTAATCTCTCAGCGGCAGCACTGGAGTAGTTGTAGAAATTTTTTTTTAAGTTCCTAGGTAAAAAGTTGAGCTTAAGTATTTCATTTAAGTATTTCTTGTAGTATAAGTAAGATTGAGTGTATTTGTTTGTATAGTATTTGTACAATCGGAAGCCTGAAAGGTTGCAAATAAGATATATTTCTGATAAATCACGCGGCAAGAAAAAAAGTAATCAAGCTGACATTAGGGCTGATGATTAGTAGGAATATTTTCTTTTTAAATTAATTTTTTTTTGGCAGGCCCATGCATAATGACAGGGGCTAAAATTTATCCCCAAGGCATCTAAGGACTTATAATTTTCCCCATTGTATTTATAATTGAAATATATATATTATATCTGGTTTAGGTGCCTTTATGGATTTAACCCTGCCTCCCCGAAATCTACACCCCTTTCTGGCGTACAGACCGGACACTTGGTTGAGGCTGATTTGTTTGTTGTTTTGATACAAATGCTAAGATATTAGTATCTACCGTGGAGAATAACTGACAGAAACAAAAATTATTTCCAATTGGTAATTTATCTTTGAGTCCGTTTAATTAATTAACTAATCTCACGTATTAGAGACATTACTTATTTTGATTGCACTAATTAATTCGTTAAAGAAATTTTGTGTTTAGAATTAGTTTTTGGCTTTATTATACATATAGCAAAGTTGCGTTTTTGTGTAGCTATGAATTCTTAGACAGTATGCGCTTTGGGTGGCTGTTGCTTCCTTGGGTATATTTCCTACAGGATAATGTATTAAGTATTTTGGGAGTTTAAAGCTAACACATAAGTTTACACATGGTTATAAAAAGATATGAACACTATTAGGCAAGGGATTCCAATAACTTAGGGGTAATATATTTATGTATGACATCTCGTTTGCGCGTACCTCAGTATAATAAAGACTGCCACCATAGAGAAACAGAGAGATTGCTTATAAAAATCTTGTGGCTCAACACGTTTTCTTTCTTTTTTACTGGATGAAAACTCCCCACATGCGGTTTTAAAACCAATCAACTTTCAGAGGCGGAGCTATTTGCCTTTCAGAAATAAAGAATTCTGGGATTGGCTTAAAGACAAGATGAAATACCTTCTTTGGTATTTTTATTTAAAAAAAAGAGCGAAATTATCCCCCTTCTAGATTTTGAAAATAAATTTTTAATCATTGAATGATAGAAAAATCGTCTTTTCCTTTTAACTATTTTTTTCATGAAAATTGTAAAATAAGTTCTAAACGGAACATTTGCGAGCTTCATTCACCTTGATTTAGAAATAATTTCAGGTAAATTAAAGTAACTTCCGTATTTCTGTTTGAACAATCATTTCGGAACCATTCAGGACATTTTAAAAGAAGTTCTAGAGTGTTCAAGTGAAAAATACCATACCATAGCCAAATAAACTATCTCTATTACGAATTACAATGTTTAGCGGAATCCACAATTTTTATTTGATCTAAGCTCTACAGAGGGGCTGTGTAAAAAAATTCCCCTTAAAATGGATTGGAATAGGAAAACCTCAGGCAAAGCTTTGCGCAAGTGATAAAGGAATGCCTTTAACACTCGACAATGGTAGTTCATGTTATAGAAACTTATGTAAAAAATATTATATTCGTGATGTTACAAACCATAACGTTTCCAAAATTTCAGAATTACAAAACGTAAATTTTTCAGGGGAGCAAAATAACATAAAATGTGTTCGGGTTTTTTACTATTTTTAATAACAAATTGTTTGTATAAGGAAGATGTTCATATGAAGCAAATCTAGCACAATTCGTGACACAAATCTTGTTTCTCAGCCATTTCCATGAGTAACAATAGGAGCTTCAACACATTCAGGAAGAAATTAAATTTTCAAATTTTATGACAATCAGATAATACAACAGGAAATAAGCTGGATCCATCGATAATTTTTTTTTATATGTTTTTTTTTTACGGGGAAGAACGTAAGTCTAAGATTTACAGAAACTGTTATTTGACGTCTTTCGAATTGCCCTAACCACGCTAATGCTGTAAAATATGCTAAAAAACCTTATTTTTGATTAAATTGACCCTTAAAAAATCATAAAAATCGATTTTTTATGTTCGCCACAAAAAATGTAATATAGTTTAACAGCATATTCTGAGTATTAATAAAAACGTCAGGATATTCATATGGATATGTGTTCAGTTTCTTAGGAAAAGTGACAAAAATAATCGAATGAATTTTCTGTATTTTGAGTAATTATAACAAATAATTCTTGTTGTTTTTATAAGTATCAATGAGTCAGAGAGTGCACAATTTGTAGAATGAATTGAAGTTCTAGTGCTATTGTCATGGGTTCCCATAAGGGGGGGGGGGGAAGGGGGCGGACGCCCCCCTGGCTGAATTACGTTGCCTTACATTTTTGTTTTGAGGTTTCTACTCTATAGCATTGGAAGTGCCGATTAGACCAGGTAAATTAGACATATGCTTCCCGAAAGATCGTCAAAAGCTGAAAAAGTTTAAGTACGTTTTGGGGATCCCAAGTAAGAGCCCTGTAATTTTTAGGCAAATTCTGACTCCTGCTAAAGTTTTGAAGGTCAAAAACGTGCGAAATGTTCGTAATTTTTTTAGTTTTAGTTTTTAATCTTCATTTTAGGTATATATGCCTGTATTACCGATTAAATTTACAGAAATAATGTTGCGTGGCGTTCAGGGCTTCTAATATCCCCGCATTTTGGGGATTTCCCCGAAATCTCTGTGGCTCCCCGAAAATCACCCAATCACGTTACCACCCCCAGTGATCTATCACTAATGACTATCCATCCCTAGCGAATATTACTTTACTTGCCATACATTTTTTTCACTGCCTTACTCTCTCGCTCGTTAATTTTTGTCTGTTGTGTTACTATGCATAAAAATGATAGACGGTTCTTCATATGTTGACAAAAGTATTCTCTTTCTGAAATGAGACTAGACCATTTCGATTCGAATGTAGTATTCCTAATGCTATACGATTCTACATCATTCGTGGTCGTGGTCAAAACTATTGAAGAATTTTATTTGAAGTTGGATTTTTCAGTTGTATTTTGGGTTCCGAAATTGAACATCTAGAGGAGAATTCTTTTGAAAGCCGAATCGTAAGTTTAATTTTTTTTAACTACTTTGATTTCGGACATACTGTATTAAAATTTAATACATAATGCGTGAACGCATGATATATTGAAGGAATTGATCTTTTGGTACTTTCCCATTGTGTGGGCCTTTCGGGTTAACCGCTATAGAGTAAGCAATGATAAAACTCGTTTTTGACGTGTTAACCACTATAAAGTAGGCAATGATAGCGTGGTTTTTATTTTGAATACGATATTAAACTGTGTTTTTTTTTGGGGTTTAGGGGGGAAAAGGTACCTAGGTTTTGTTAGGTTACGTATTTAATATATGCTATGCTCTACCCCCTGCCCCCCGCCTAATGTGCAAATATATAGCCCAAATGTGTTTCTAAACAATGATATATTCATCCTATTTTTATTTTATTTCATTAGCATTTACCAAACTTGACTTTTTAGAAAGGCCGACATAATGGGAAAGTACCTATCTTTTTTTCCAGTCTGGTTCTTCACCCGTGTAATATTTTAGGTAGGCTTAATATTTTTATACTGCAGTTTAGGATCTTTTTACGGTCTTGCGAAGCTGTTAGGTAGGTGAAGAAAATTTAACGGAAAAGATATTTTGCTCAAACTAGGGATAGCCTAGTATATTTGTTAAAAGATTCAGGCATATTTTTACAGCTTCTAATGCTTGAACAATTAGTAACCCTGTATGAAGGCTCTTGAGATAGAAAGAACAGAATTAAAAAATGTTTTATAATTGAATTTCTTCTTAAGAGCTCTCCCTAAATACAATCAGTACTTACGTATTAGCCAGAAAACACGCGAGAGGTGAAGTTTGGTTAATGCTAATAAAGTAAATCAAAATATGATGAAAATATAATAGTTTAGAAACAAATTTGGGCTATGTATTTGCACATTAGGGGGGTAAACCATAGTATAAATTAAATACATAACCTAACCTAGGTACCTTTTTTTGCCCCACAACCCCAACAAAATAAAGTTTAGGTATTGTTCACGGAGTGAGAAACCTCTGTTTGCCTAGAGCGCCCAAGAATTCTCTTGATAAAGAAGCTGCTTAACTAGTTTTGTTGTATCATGTTCGCTATACAATTTCTCGTATGTTTTCTGGCTAATACATAAGTACCATACAATCTTCTTACCGTAAATATCAAAAAAGGTTTTTATCATCTGAAAGTAGACCTAAGGAGCAACATTAAAACGAACAAGAATTATTACATTTATGAGGGGGATTGTCGTTGTCCCCTCTTTAACACCACACTATTTACGCTAAAGTTTGAATTTTGTCCCTATTCTGTAAGAACGATTCCTGAAACACAATTGTTATTTAATTAGAACAATAAAATGCTTTTTTAAAAGTACTAAAAAATCTTAGCTTGAATAGTCAGGTGTTTAGAGGTTCATTTCTATTCATTTTCAGTTTTAATGCTGCTCTTTAACTTCAGGTGAAAAACTATTTTTTTTTATTTATTTTCTGGTATTTTAATGTAAGCTTGCCGAAGAATATTCATTAATTCGCAGAAATCGTTGCAAATGTTATTGAAAGCCCTGCTGGCTTTGATTAATGGCACCTACATTACTTATTTGCTAGTTTGGTGTTTTCTATAAAATTCGTTCCATTTAGATCAAAATCATTCCATGTTCAAACAAAACCCTAACTCAAAATTACTAATGAGGCAGTTCTAATAGATATATTTTCTTTATTTTAGCAAAATAGATATCCGGAAATTTTTTGAATAAAAATATAAAAAAAGCTAAGTTTGAGGAAACCTCGCCTCTAGAAAATAAAAAAGATCTGCAGTTGCCTGATTTAGATGTCTTATCATCAACAGCCAAAGAAACTGTAATGGAACAACCTTCAACTTCAAGAAGATTTGTTGAGTTTCAGCAATCCTTACAATCCAAAAACACGAATGTTAATTTCAGTGTGGTTGAAAGTGTTGATTTAGGGAGCTTTTTGGAAAAGCCAGGTATTTCTGATTGTAAAAAGTACGAATTGATGACAAACCCAAGTGTAAACTGTTGTTCTCATGATTTCAAGAGAAATGTTTCTATTATTGGTAAAGATAGCCGTAAATTGAAGGAAAGCTGGTTGTATGCTTATCCATGGTTAGTGTATTGACTTCACTAAAAGGCGGGCTTTGTAAATATTGTGTGTTATTTAAGCCAGCCTTGAAGAGAAGCTTTTTGGCTCTTTCGTGATTAAAGCTCTCAAGGACTTCAAACATTTTCATGAAGACGCACGGGATCATGCCAAATCCCAGTGGCACCACGAAGCTGTAATTGAGGCTAATAACTCCTGTGATTCAATGACGATGAAGAAAAAAAACATCAAAGAAAACTGGATTCTGCCACATCTGATCTTATACAGATAAACCGAAGCAAACTTACATCAATTTTAAAAGCAATTATATTTTGTGGTACTCACGACATTGCTCTCCGTGGAAATCATTCAAATGGAGGAAACTTTGAAGATCTACTTCGTTTTCGCATTGAAGCAGGAGATCAAGTCCTTAAAGACGACATAACGACACATTCAGGTAAAGCTAAATATACATCTCATAGAGTTCAAAATGAGCTGATAAATATTTGTGGGACTATACTACAAGATACAATAGTCAAAGAAGTAAATGATAGCCAAGCATTCTCTTTGCTAGCAGACGAGACTGCTGATATTAGTGGGAAAGAGCAGACATCAATAGGGGTACGTTACATAAAAAACGGATTCAAACGTTGGATGGGTGATCAAAGAAAAATTTATGGGTTTTGCCGAACTTGAAAAATTAGATGCAGAAATACACAGCACTTCACAGACAAGATAGGACTAGACATGACAAAGGTAATAGGTTTAGGATTTGATGGATGTTCAACGATGGCCGGGAAAGATACTGGAGTTCAACGAAGAATCCGGGAAAAATATCCAAAAGCTGTGTATTTTCACTGTGCCTCTCATAGATTAAATTTGGTTGTCAATGACCTCAATATTTTACCAGAAATTAGAAACACAATAGGCACAATAAAAAAAGTGATCCGATTCTTCAGGGAGAGCACTCTTAGAAGGAAAAAGATCCCAAAGATTCCTATTCTGTATGAAACAAGGTGGTCTGAGAAGTGCAAATGCATACTCAACTTTTCAAACAATTTTATAACCATCAAGGAAGCTTTGAGTCAACTTTCCACTGACAATGAGACGAACCAAGAAACGTGTTCACAAGCTTCTCAGTTGGATATTGCAACATCATCAGTAGTTTTTATCGTATGTCTAAAAATCATTTCCAGATACTCTTCGATACCTTGAGCCAGTTGTAAACAAACTGCAGTCAGTAGATTTTGACCTACATGCTGATAAATTTGAAAGGAGTAGAATCAATAGTCCAATACGCCAGCAGGTCACTGACGCATGCAGAAAGAAAATATTCGACGGTTGGAAAGAGAATGCCTTGAAGTTGTATTTTTTACAGAATATTTTCGACAATTTTTACTTGAAAAAAAATTCATTTTACGCGTAGACCAAAAATCCCTAATTTGTTTACAAACGATGCAAAATACCTCAGCACGGCTGACACCCTGGATACTACGTCTGCAAGCATATTCATATACCCCAATATATAAAAAGGCCGTACAAAATATTTTACCAGACTATTTGTCACGAAATCCTGATACGGAAGGAAATTTGATAACAACTATCCAGAACGAACTGGAAGGGGTAGAAATACTATCTAATGAAAATATTTCAAATCATCAAGATAAAGATGATTTTTGTTTAGCGATAAAATCATTTTTATCAAAAGGAACGGAAACTGCCAGAGCACTTTGTTTTTGAAGGACTTAGATAATTTTGATCTGGATGAAAGTAAAAAATCTTTCGGTAAGATATCACAGACCATCGCAAGAATATAGAAAAAATGACTTAAAAATTATTCCATTAATTCCAAAATCACTGGAAGGGGAATTTTACAAATGGCACACACAACTATTGGCTGTTACATGGGAGAATCGAAAACTATTGGGAGGCTTACAGGAAACTTTATTTCCCAAAAATGTACTCAAAAGTAAAAGCTTTCATACAAAGCTGCCAGAATGTGCCAAACAAAATTCACCACCAAAGACCCTAAGGGCCGAATTAGGTCTCTGCCCCACCCCTTCAAGGGTAGGAGAATTAATGCAATAGACCTTTGGAGAACAGGAGAAAGTTTACCAGTTTCCAGGAAAGAAAACAGGTACTAACCGTAGTGACCATTTCAAATCATATTTATACGCTTTTCCAATTAAAAACGAAAAGACAAAACCATTGCGAAAGTTTTAGTAAACCGCCTCTTTTTGGAATACGGAATTTTTCCTAGAGTTTTACTTAGTGACAATGGGCCATGTTTTAGAGCCAAATTTTTTGATGAAATTACGGAATATCTGGAGGTAAAACGATGGTTTACCTCGTTTTATATGGCATCAGCTAATGAAAAGGTTGAACGCAAACGTAAGGAATTAGCTTACATGCTGGGGATACATGCAAGAGAAGAAAATGAAAATTGGGATGAACATTTACCATTCGTAGTCTTTGCAGTAAATACGGCTTTTTCACGTTCTTTAAATGAAACGCCATTTTTTTACAACATCTAAGAGATCCCAGAATTTGTTTAGATGAAATACAAAATGATAGAACATATTACAACCTAGACCAATATAAGCAAGAAATGGTGATGCGAATGAAAAAAAGCTATGGAACAAGTTAAAGACAATTTGGAAGATGCGAAAACAGAACAAAAAGAAAAATATGAGAGAACAAGCAAAAATAAGACAAATTATTGTTTAGGGGATTTGGTCTATGTATACAAAACCAACATGGAAGGGACAAAAAAGTTAAAACAGAAATGGGATGGGCCCTACAGGATTGTAAAAATTCTACCAAATAACTTAAATTATCTTCTAAAACATCAGTATAATGAAAAGGAAGAAGTAGTACACCATAATAGAATGAAAAAAGGATTTTTTTTTGAAACCTTGGATATCAGAGCCTATTCTTTCAGACGAAGAAATAGAGGAAACAATTTCACCAGTATATAGCAGAAGACCATATGAATTTTCTGACCTTTTTAACGACCGCAATGGTTAGGAGGAGTGGAAGGAGTATTTAGCCCAGTCTTGGCTACAAACTATCTACAACAAACAAGTGAAAAGGGAAATATTCGATGCTCGTCGGATACTAGCGGTGAAAGTGATATAGAAGAGCCTCAAACACAACTTAATGGTTTAAAACGTGATAAACCAGAGGTGGAATCCAAAGAGGAAGAAAAATTGGATGGAACCAATGAATTATCTGATTTTCATACATTAGACTCACCAACACGAGCTAACAGAATGTGACACTGATAATTCTTCTACGGAAACAGATATAACTAAACCTGGGCCAGCGTTAAGAACACCTTCCTTAAGAGAGAAATTATGGAGAAAAGTATAAACACTAGAAGGACAGCAACAAGTTCCTTCTTCAGCAGCACAAGTAGCTAAATCACTTATGAAAAAGTCCAAACGTCATGAGAAACAAAGATTAAAGATATTTGACGAGGCAACAAAACCGCGCTCGAATTCAGAACCTTGTGAACCACACTATAGAGACTACGGAAAAATTTGCAAATATTATTAAGAAGAGAAACAAAAATTTGGAGTCCAAAATTCGGACCAGGAAACGGAGAAAGGCAGAACAAGCGTAGCTCCCAGCCGATTAATATTTTGAATATAAATAATGATAACGGAAAGAAATAATAAATAAATTAAATAAAACAAGTAAAGAGCCTCTAAAGAAATATCCATATTTTAAAAATATCAAAATTTCCTTCATAATATATAAAAGAAATACGATCTGATATTAGGAAGCAAATAGAGTGAAGCAAATAGTCCCTTATATCCCAACTAGTCGACAAATAGATTGTGCCTAGGAAGTCAACAGAAACCTTATCTCGGAAACAATTACACAGGGCGTTAAAAGGTGACTCTTAACTTTTAATGGGTGCAGTGAAACAAATTGAATTATACATATTTAGAATAATCATTAAAAGGCAATTCTTTTGATATGTATATTGAAAAAAATATTTGGGGGGTAATTTAAAAAAAAACAAAGGACGGTAGTCTACTGAAATAGGGTCATTGGAAGCTAGGAAATTTGGAGTTGAGCTCAATCACTGCTGATCTCTCGTTGTTAAGTAAAAATGCGAAGCATCTACTGACCTTTGACTCTCTGAGGTGACACTTCCAGTAGAATTTGAAAAAAAATTGTTTTTGAAGAATTTTAAAATAATTATAATTGGAAAAACAGCGAGAGTATACATTAAGTGCGCGCTACATGTATAAGCTAGCTGTAATCTTATTATAAATAACAAAAGATAACAAATAAATACTTACCAAATAAGGACAGTATATATAAACAAGAAGCCGTAGATAAAATGTGTCACAATTTAAAAAGTATAGCACAGTATAAAACAAAGTTTTCTCGGGTATAAATACTTTCACATATTGAATAAATTCACGACACACTGACAGAAATAATCAGGGCGAGGAAATTGCAGGTGAAAGACACCAAATGACAGGACCATTGGCATTAAAAAAAAAGCTAAACGTCTTGTCATTAGGGGGGATCCACCAAGCTAACCAAATTTATATTAGATTATATTAAAAGACGATAATTAGAAGAACAAACTATCGCATATACTGTACTTAGGTATCTGTCTGATTCTTTGAGGTTTTACCAAATATATAAAAAGACGGTCATTAGAAGAACAGACTATTGCATATATTGGACTGAGTTAGCTGTCTGATTCTTTTAGCAACAAGGGAAATATATTGGCTTGAAAATCAAGAAAAGTGGCTGAAACCAGGATATTCTGCATCGAGGGCATCTTTTTTCCCCTTTTTTTCTCCGCAGCTAGAGGGCACCGAAACATCGTAGAGAAACTGTTTAATAGCTCATTTTAAAGGAATTTGTCACATCTGGTGCCTTTTGTAATTAAAAAACGCAGTTTATTTTTTACAAAATAAACTACATTTTCTAGTTCAAGCTTGATGGATGATGACTTCGTAATGGTAAGTTGTAACCATTTGTGAAGTAATAAGTGATTGCAATATTTTTACAGTAAAGAACGAATATGGGTTGCAGCGGTAGCTAGCAACCTAGTAAGAGATGTTCTTGCCCAATAGTAACATTGAAATAATCCATAACTAAAAAAACAGAATCAGATTGAAACAAGAAGCATGCTATTAGAATCACCTTGTTCGAAACCCCTATATAGGAAGCTCACCGTCCCTTGGCTTGAACAACGAGACAACAATATTGTCTGGAAAATCAAGAAAAGTTTTTTCGTTCTCCTTAGCTAGCTAGACACTAGAAAATTGTAGAGGAAAGTATAATGACTCATTTTAAAGGAAATCGCTAGATCTAGTGCCTTTTGTAATTAAAAAATAAATATTTACATTAAGGAACGAACTATAGCCCATAGTAACTGAAGTAAAAAAAAGTTTATAGGTAAGAACAACGTTCAGACCATGTTAACTGAAATAATCTATTGTTTCAAGATAACTTGAAGCAAATAGATTTCGAAGTTTGTTTACAGTATCAAGTCTAGAGCCATATTTGGCTCTGTTAGAGTAAGAATCAGCGCATTCTCCATATCAGAGCAATAGCCTGTCTCCATTAGGTTCATATTACGAAACAAATATACAAATTAGATACGCAAATAAAAATCTGAGTAAGTTACTGACTTCTGATCATAACCAATATATCAAAGCCATGTTTGACCTTCATTAAGAGTAATATCTACCAGTATAAGATTATAATAATCGCAAAAATAACCTTGGAGCTTGAAAATAAATCGACATGCGACAAAAAATTACCTTGCATTATTTTTTTTAGTTCAATTTAACGCTGAGAGAGGTAACCACTATTGAAGTAACGGTTTTGTTTTTTAGGTTAAATTGTTTAAAAATATTCAAATGATATTTATCCGATTAACTGTAGAACATTCCGATTTAGACCCGCCTGCTTTTGAAAGAAACCCGAACCCTAAACTTTATGTTAAAATGTCATGTAATAATAAAAATTACTCCACCAAAAAAGTGAGGAAGGACCTTAAAACCCATCTGGAATCATTCGTTAATTTCAAAGCGAACGAAAATGAATTGATTGAGGTGAAGTTTCGAATGAAAGAGCAAAGAAAGATGCTAGGGCTAATAAACCGAGGTAAGCGAGTTGGCAGTGGAATAATAAAAAAGGGGCAATTAAAATCAGGTAAATTCATCATTGGCATAAAAAATAACTGATCACAAGGACTTGTCACCAAACTTCACATTAAGGTTGAAGAACTCTATTCTAATGCGGAAGAAACACCTGAAAATGACAACTTGTCATTGTGGTCTATTGACTCGTCCATGAGTATGGAAGAAGAAGAGCATAGGCTAGAAGAGGATAATGAAATACTGCTGAAAAATACCGAACAAGAAGCCCAAGTAAAGAAGCCCATCTTTGTTCTTTACAAAGATAGAGAAGAAAATCTTGAGCATATAAAAAGTAACAAAAACGAAGGAAGTAAAGATGATAGGAGTGAAACGGAAGAACAAGGGAAAGAAAACCCAGAACTAGTAAAAAAAACTGAGACAGAGGGAGAAAAAAAAAGCAAGGATGAAATTAAACAAGAAAGTAAATTTGAGACCGAAGAGAAACAGGCCAATGATGACAGTGAAAATTACAGTAAGCGAAGAGTAGAAATGCCCCTATTGATCCGAACGGGGCACCAAATATGGGCATAGCCTCCCTAGGGAGAACACGTGGTTAATGGGGTCAATGACCTCTTTTTCCAAGGTCGATGTTGTTGTTGTTGTAAGTGCACGCTCTCAGCGAATGTCAAGGTGTCCAGGAATTTGGAACACCTGTGCTGTCGACCTCAATTCCCCTTTCGTGAATCAATAATTCCCCTAAGAAGCAACAAATTAATTCCCCTTTCTTGACAGATCAATCAACCAATGACATCATCTGTCAGACTTTAAAATTTTCGCCTAGAAAACGATTCTCCAGGAATAGATCCAAGTCATTAATGTCTTTGCCTCGGAAACAGTTCTACTGGTCGAACTCCAAAAGATACTAATAAACATTGCCAATGGAAAACAATTCTCCAAGAAACATCTTAGCGATGAATAGAGTAACACGGGAATCAGGTTTCTTAGTAATTTCAAATGTGACAGCGCAGAGATGCCAAAACAAAAGGAACACGCTGAAATTACGATTAGGGGTTATTTGGGCGAAACCGTTTTAGACATTTTAGAGAATTATTTCGGCGAAACAGTTAGAGACATTTTAAAAGATGATTTTAGAAAAGGTTATATAAAGAGGATTTGAGGGTGAAACTCTGTGGTCGTTATACTACACAAGTTCCATTTGAACAGTATTGTGAGGTCCTCTACCCCAACCCCGAAGGGTTCCGATCCCCCTACCCAACCCCGAAGGAAGCCACCGGTCCTCAAAGGTCCCCCGGGCTCCCAAAGGACCACCCGGCCCTCAAGGGTCCCCAGACCCCAAAGGACCCCCGGGCCCCAAAGGGCCCCTCCCCCCCCCCCCCTTGGCCCCCCCAAGGGACCCTCCCCTCCCTCTCCCTCCCTCTCCTCCCCCCTCCTCCTCCCCCTCCCCTCCTCCCCCCCCTTCCCTCCCCCATTTTTAATATTTTTTGTGCATTGAGACACAGAAGGGCCCCCAACCAGACCCTCAAAGGCCCTCCCCGGGCACCGTCTTTCGTTGATGTGTGTTGTCTGAAACCTATGATTTGGGGCGTATGGGTTGCTATTTTTGACTTTTCTGAGTTGGATTTCTTAGTCTTTCATTGGTATGTGTTGTCTGAAACCTATGATTTGGGATGGGTGGTTTGCTATTTTTGACTTTTCTGAGCTGGATTTCTTAGCCTTTCATAGGTGTGTTGTTGTCAGAAAATTATGATTTGGGATGTGTAGTTTGCTATTTGGACTTTTCAGAGCTAGGATTCTTAGCCTTTCATAGGTGTGTGTTGTCTGAAACCTATGATTTGGGATGGTTTAATTTGCTATTTCAGACTTTTCTGAGCTAGGGTTTCCTGGACTTTTCAGAGCTAGGATTCTTAGTCTCTCATATAGTGTTTGTTGTCTGGAACTTCTAGTTTGGGATGAGTAGTTTGCTATTTCAGACTTTTATGAGCTAGGGTTTCCTAGTATTTCGTAGGTGAATGTTGTCAGAAAATTATGATTTGGGATATGTAAATTACTATTTCAGGCTTTTCTGAGCTAGATTTCTTAGTCCCTCATTGGTGTTTGTTGTCTGAAACCTATAGTTTGGGATGAGTAGTTTGCTATTTTTGACTTTTCTGAGCTAGGTTTCTTAGCCTTTCATAGGTGTGTGTTGTCAGAAACTTATGATTTGGGATATGTAAAATTACTATTTTTGACTTTTCTGAGCTAGATTTCTTAGCCTTTCATAGGTGTTCGTTGTCTGAAACCTATAGCTTGGGATGAGTAGTTTGCTTTTGGACTTTTCAGAGCTGGATTTCTTAGCCTTTCGTAGGTGTGTGGTGTTGACTGAAACTTATGATTTGGGATATGTAAATTACTATTTCGGGCTTTTCTAAGCTAGATTTCTTAGTCTTTTCGTTGGTGTGTGTTGTGTCTGAAACCTATGATTTGGGATTTGTAGTTTGCTTTTTTGGACTTTTTCAGAGCTAGGATTCTTAGTCCCTCATAGGTGTTTGTTGTCTGAAACCTATAGTTTGGGATGAGTAGTTTGCTATTTCAGGCTTTTCTGAGCTAAGGTTTCTTAGTATTTCGTAGGTGTGTGTTGTCTGAAACTTATAATTTGAGGTGTGTAATTTGCTATTTCAGGCTTTTCTGAGCTAAGGTTTCATAGTATTTCGTAGGTGAATGTTGTCTGAAACTTATGATTTGGGTAAATGTAAATTACTATTTCGGGCTTTTCTAAGCTAGATTTCTTAGTCTTTCGTTGATGTGTGTTGTCTGAACCTATGATTTGGGGCGTATGGGTTGCTATTTTTGACTTTTTCTGAGTTGGATTTCTTAGTCTTTCATTGGTATGTGTTGTCTGAAACCTATGATTTGGGATGGGTGGTTTGCTATATTTGACTTTTCTGAGCTGGATTTCTTAGCCTTTCATAGGTGTGTGTTGTCAGAAAATTATGATTTGGGATGTGTAGTTTGCTATTTGGACTTTTCAGAGCTAGGATTCTTAGCCTTTCATATGTGTGTGTTGTCTGAAACCTATGATTTGGGATGGTTAATTTGCTATTTCAGACTTTTCTGAGCTAGGGTTTCCTGGACTTTTCAGAGCTAGGATTCTTAGTCTCTCATAGGTGTTTGTTGTTGTCTGGAACTTCTAGTTTGGGATGAGTAGTTTTGCTATTTCAGACTTTTATGAGCTAGGGTTTCCTAGTATTTCGTAGGTGAATGTTGTCAGAAAATTATGCTTTGGGATATGTAAATTACTATTTCAGGCTTTTCTGAGCTAGATTTTCTTAGTCCCTCATAGGTGTTTGTTGTCTGAAACCTATAGTTTGGGATGAGTAGTTTGCTATTTTTGACTTTTCTGAGCTAGGTTTCTTAGCCTTTCATAGGTGTGTGTTGTCAGAAACTTATGATTTGGGATATGTAAATTACTATTTTTGACTTTTCTGAGCTAGATTTCTTAGCCTTTCATAGGTGTTTGTTGTCTGAAACCTATAGTTTGGGATGAGTAGTTTGCTTTTGGACTTTTCAGAGCTGGATTTCTTAGCCTTTCGTAGGTGTGTGTTGACTGAAACTTATGATTGGGATATGTAAATTACTATTTCGGGCTTTTCTAAGCTAGATTTCTTAGTCTTTCGTTGGTGTGTGTTGTCTGAAACCTATTATTTGGGATTTGTAGTTTGCTTTTTGGACTTTTCAGAGCTAGGATTCTTAGTCCCTCATAGGTGTTTGTTGTCTGAAACCTATAGTTTGGGATGAGCAGTTTGCTATTTCAGGCTTTACTGAGCTAAGGTTTCTTAGTATTTCGTAGGTGTGTTTTGTCTGAAACTTATAATTTGAGGTGTGTAATTTGCTATTTCAGGCTTTTCTGAGCTAAGGTTTCATAGTATTTCGTAGGTGAATGTTGTCTGAAACTTATGATTTGGTTACTGACTTCTGATCATAACCAATATATCAAAACCATGTTTGACCTTCATTAAGAGTAATATCTACCAGTATAAGATTATAATAATCGCAAAAATAACCTTGGAGCTTGAAAATAAATCGATATGCGACAAAAAATTACCTTGCATTATTTTTTTTAATTCAATTTAACGCTGAGAGAGGTAACCACTATTGAAGTAACGGTTTTGTTTTTTTTAGGTTAAATTGTTTAAAAATATTCAAATGATATTTATCCGATTAACTGTAGAACATTCCGATTTAGACCTGCCTGCTTTTGAAAGAAACCCGAACCCTAAAACTTTATGTTAAAATGTCATGTAATAATAAAAAATTACACCACCAAAAAAGTGAGGAAGGACCTTAATCCCATCTGGAATCATTCAGTTAATTTCAAAGCGAACGAAAATGAATTGATTGAGGTGAAGTTTCGAATGAAAGAGCAAAGAAAGAGATGCTAGGGCTAATAAACCGAGGTAAGCGAGTTGGCAGTGGAATAATAAAAAAGGGGCAATTAAAATCAGGTAAATTCATCATTGACATAAAAAATAACTGATCACAAGGACTTGTCACCAAACTTCACATTAAGGTTGAAGAACTCGATTCTAATGCGGAAGAAACACCTGAAAATGACAATTTGTCATTGTGGTCTATTGACTCATCCATGAGTATGGAAGAAGAAGAGCATAGGCTAGAAGAGGATAATGAAATACTGCTGAAAAATACCGAACAAGAAGCCCAAGTAAAGAAGCCCATCTTTGTTCTTTACAAAGATAGAGAAGAAAATCTTGAGCATATAAAAAGTAACAAAAACGAAGGAAGTAAAGATGATAGGAGTGAAACGGAAGAACAAGGGAAAGAAAACCCAGAAACTAGTAAAAACTGAGACAGAGGGAGAAAAAAGCAAGGATGAAATTAAACAAGAAAGTAAATTTGAGACCGAAGAGAAACAGGCCAATGATGACAGTGAAATTACAGTAAGCGAAGAGTAGAAATGCCCCTATTGATCCGAACGGGGCACCAAATATGGGCATAGCCTCCCTAGGGAGAACACGTGGTTAATGGGGTCAATGACCTCTTTTTCCAAGGTCGATGTTGTTGTTGTTGTAAGTGCACGCTCTGAGCGAATGTCAAGGTGTCCAGGAATTTGGAACACCTGTGCTGTCGACCTCAATTCCCCTTTCGTGAATCAATAATTCCCTTATCCCCTTTCTTGACAGATCAATCAACCAATGACATCATCTGTCAGACTTTAAAATTTTCGCCTAGAAACGATTCTCCAGGAATAGATCCAAGTCATTAATGTCTTTGCCTCGGAAACAGTTCTACTGGTCGAACTCCAAAAGATATTAATAAACATTGCCAATGGAAACAATTCTCCAAGAAACATCTTAGCGATGAATAGAGTAACACGGGAATCAGGTTTCTTAGTAATTTCAAATGTGACAGCGCAGAGATGCCAAAACAAAAGGAACACGCTGAAATTACGATTAGGGGTTATTTGGGCGAAACCGTTTTAGACATTTTAGAGAATTATTTCGGCGAAACAGTTAGAGACATTTTAAAAGATGATTTTAGAAAAGGTTATAGAAGAGGATTTGAGGGTGAAACTCTGTGGTCGTTATACTACACAAGTTCCATTTGAACAGTATTGTGAGGTCCTCTACCCCAACCCCGAAGGGTTCCGATCCCCCTACCCACCCCGAAGAAAGCCACCGGTCCTCAAAGGTCTCCCGGGCTCCCAAAGGACCACCCGGCCCTCAAGGGTCCCCCAGACCCCCAAAGGACCCCCGGGCCCAAAGGGCCGCTCCCCCCTTGGCCCCCAAAGGGACCCTCCCCTCCCTCTCCCCTCCCTCTCCTCCCCCTCCTCCCCCTCCCCCCCCCTCCTCCCCCTCCCCTCCTCCCCTCCCCTTCCCTCCCCCATTTTTTAATATATTTTTTGTGCATTGAGACACAGAAGGGCCCCCAACCAGACCCTCAAAGGCCCTCCCCGGGCACCGTCTTTCGTTGATGTGTGTTGTCTGAAACCTATGATTTGGGGCGTATGGGTTGCTATTTTTGACTTTTCTGAGTTGGATTTCTTAGTCTTTCATTGGTATGTGTTGTCTGAAACCTATGATTTGGATGGGTGGTTAGCTATTTTTGACTTTTCTGAGTTGGATTTCTTAGCCTTTCATAGGTGTGTGTTGTCAGAAAATTATGATTTGGGATGTGTAGTTTGCTATTTGGACTTTTCAGAGCTAGGATTCTTAGCCTTTCATAGGTGTGTGTTGTCTGAAACCTATGATTTGGGATGGTTAATTTGCTATTTCAGACTTTTCTGAGCTAGGGTTTCCTGGACTTTTCAGAGCTAGGATTCTTAGTCTCTCATAGGTGTTTGTTGTCTGGAACTTCTAGTTTGGGATGAGTAGTTTGCTATTTCAGACTTTTATGAGCTACGGTTTCCTAGTATTTCGTAGGTGAATGTTGTCAGAAAATTATGATTTGGGATATGTAAATTACTATTTCAGGCTTTTCTGAGCTAGATTTTTAGTCCCTCATAGGTGTTTGTTGTCTGAAACCTATAGTTTGGGATGAGTAGTTTCCTATTTTTGACTTTTCTGAGCTAGGTTTCTTAGCCTTTCATAGGTGTGTGTTCTCAGAAACTTATGATTTGGGATATGTAAATTACTATTTTTGACTTTTCTGAGCTAGATTTCTTAGCCTTTCATAGGTGTTTGTTGTCTGAAACCTATAGTTTGGGATAAGTAGTTTGCTTTTGGACTTTTCAGAGCTGGATTTCTTAGCCTTTCGTAGGTGTGTGTTGACTGAAACTTATGATTTGGGATATGTAAATTACTATTTCGGGCTTTTCTAAGCTAGATTTCTTAGTCTTTCGTTGGTGTGTGTTGTCTGAAACCTATGATTTGGGATTTGTAGTTTGCTTTTTGGACTTTTCAGAGCTAGGATTCTTAGTCCCTCATAGGTGTTTGTTGTCTGAAACCTATAGTTTGGGATGAGTAGTTTGCTATTTCAGGCTTTTCTGAGCTAAGGTTTCTTAGTATTTCGTAGGTGTGTGTTGTCTGAAACTTATAATTTGAGGTGTGTAATTTGCTATTTCAGGCTTTTCTGAGCTAAGGTTTCATAGTATTTCGTAGGTGAATGTTGTCTGAAACTTATGATTTGGGATATGTAAATTACTATTTCGGGCTTTTCTAAGCTAGATTTCTTAGTCTTTCGTTGATGTGTGTTGACTGAAACCTATGATTTGGGATATAAGGTTCTTAGTCTTTCGTTGGTGTGTGTTGTCTGAAACCTATGATTTGGGATTTGTAGTTTGCTTTTTGGACTTTTCAGAGCTAGGATTCATAATCCCTCATAGGTGTTTGTTGTCTGAAACCTATAGTTTGGGATGAGTAGTTTGCTATTTCAGGCTTTTCTGAGCTAAGGTTTCTTAGTTATTCGTAGGTGTGTGTTGTCTGAAACTTATGATTTGAGGTGTGTAATTTGTTATTTCAGGCTTTTCTGAGCTAAGGTTTCATAGTATTTCGTAGGTGAATGTTGTCTGAAACTTATGATTTGGGATATGTAAATTACTATTTCGGGCTTTTCTAAGCTAGATTTCTTAGTCTTTCGTTGCTGTGTGTTGTCTGAAACCAATGATTTGGGATGGATGGGTTGCTATTTTTGACTTTTCTGAGCTGGATTTCTTAGCCTTTCATAGGTGTGTTGTCTGAAACCTATGATTTGGGATGGTTAATTTGCTATTTTTTGACTTTTCTGAGCTAGGTTTCTTAGCCTTTCATAGGTGTGTGTTGTCTGAAAATTATGATTTGGGATTTGTAGTTTGCTTTTTAGACTTTTCAGAGCTAGGATTCTTAGTCCCTCATAGGTGTTTGTTGTCTGAAACCTATAGTTTGGGATGAATAGTTTGTTATTTCAGACTTTTCTGAGCTAAGGTTTCTTAGTATTTCATAGGTGTGTGTTGTCTGAAACTTATGATTTGAGGTATGTAATTTGCTATTTCTGACTTTTCATAACCAGATTTCTTTAGTCTTTCGTAGGTGTGTGGTGTCTGAAACCTATGATTTGGGATGTGTGGGTTGCTATTTTTTTACTTTTCTGTGCTGGATTCCTTAGCCTTTCGTAGGTGTGTGTTGACTGAAACCTATGATCTGGGAATGAGTGGTTTGCTATTTTTGACTTTTCTGAGCTAGATTTCTTAGCATTTCATAGGTGTGTGCTTTCAGAAAATTATGATTTGGGGGGTGTAGTTTGCTTTTTGGACTTTTCAGAGCTAGGATTCTTAGTCCCTCATAGGTGTTTGTTGTCTGAAACTTCTAGTTTGGGATGAGTAGTTGGCTATTTCAGGCTTTTTCTGAGCTAAGGTTTCTTAGTATTTCGTAGGTGAATGTTGTCTGGAACTTATGATTTGGGATATGTAAATTACTATTTCGGGCTTTTCTGAGTTGGATTTCTTAGTCTTTCATAGGTATGTGTTGTCTGAAACCTATGATTTGGGATGGGTGGTTTGCTATTTTTGAATTTTCTGAGCTGGATTTCTTACCCTTTCATAGGTGTGTGTGTTGTCAGAAAATTATGATTTGGGATGTATAGTTTGATAGTTTGACTTTTCAGAGCTAGGATTCTTAGTCTCTCATAGACGTTTGTTGTCTGAAACCTATAGTTTGGGATGAATAGTTTGCTATTTCAGGCTTTTATGAGCTAGGTTTCCTAGTATTTCGTAGTTGTGTGTTGTCTGAAACTTAATTACTATTTCAGGCTTTTCTGAGCTAGATTTCTTAGTCTTTCGTTGATGTGTGTTGTCTGAAACCTATGATTTGGGATGGCTGGATTGCTATTTTTGACTTTTCTGAGCTGGATTTCTTAGCCGTTCATAGGTGAGTGTTGTCTGAAACTTATGATTTGGGATGATTAATTTGCTATTTCCGGCTTTTATTAGCTAGGTTTCTTAGCCTTTCATAGGTGTGTGTTGTCAGAAAATTATGATTTGGGATGTGTAGTTTGCTATTTGGACTTTTCAGAGCTAGGATTCTCAGTCCATCATAGGTGTTTGTTGTCAGAAACCTATAGTTTGGGATGAGTAGTTTGCTATTTCAGGCTTTTATGAGCTAGGTTTCTTAGCCTTTCATAGGTGTGTGTTGACTGAAACTTATGATTTGGGATATGTAAATTACTATTTCGTGCTTTTCTAAGCTAGATTTCTTAGTCTTTCGTTGGTGTGTGATGTCTGAAACCTATGATTTGGGATGTGTGGGCTGCTATTTTTTGACTTTTATGAGCTGGATTTCTTAGCCTTTCATAGGTGTGTGTTGACTGAAACCTATGATTTGGGATGAGTGGTTTGCTATTTTTGACTTTTCTGAGCTAGATTTCTTAGCCTTTCATAGGTCTGTCTTGTCAGAAAATTATGATTTGGGATGTGTGTATTTGCTTTTTGTTTGCTTTTTGGACTTTTCAGAGCTATGATTCCCTAGTCTCTCATAGGCGTTTGTTGTCTGAAACTTCTAGTTTGGGATGAATAGTTTGCTATTTCAGGCTTTTCTGAGCTAAGGTTTCCTAGTATTTCGTAGGTGTGTGTTGTCTGAAACTTATGATTTGGGATGGGTGGATTGCTATTTTTGACTTTTCTGAGCTGGATTTCTTAGCCTTTCATAGGTGTGTGTGTTGTCTGAAACCTATGATTTGGGATGGTTAATTTGCTATTTTTGACTTTTCTGAGCTAGGTTTCATAGCCATTCATAGGTGTGCTGTCAGAAAATTATGATTTGGGATTTGTAGTTTGCTTTTTGGACTTTTAAAGGTAGGATTCTTAGTCCCTCATAGGTGTTTGTTGTCTGAAACCTATAGTTTGGGATGAGTAGTTTGCTATTTCAGGCTTTTCTGAGCTAAGGTTTCTTAGTATTTCGTAGGTGTGTGTTGTCTGAAACTTATGATTTGAGGTGTGTAATTTGCTATTTCCGACTTTTCATAGCCAGATTTCTTAGTCTTTCATAGGTGTGTGTTGTCTGAAACCTATGATTTGGGTTGTGTGGGTTGCTATTTTTTGACTTTTCTGAGCTGGATTTCTTAGCCTTTCGTAGGGGTGTGTTGTCTAAAACCTATGATTCTGGATGAGTGGTTTGCTATTTTTGACTTTTCTAAGCTAGATTTCTCAGCCTTTCATAGGTGTGTGCTTTCAGAAAATTATGATTTGGGAGGTGTAATTTGCTTTTTGGACTTTTCAGAGCTAGGATTCTTAGTCCATCATAAGTGTTTGTTGTCTGAAACTTCTAGTTTAGGATGAGTAGTTGGCTATTTAAGGCTTTTCTGAGTTAAGGTTTCTTAGTATTTCGTAGGTGAATGTTGTCTGAAACTTATGATTTGGGATATGTAAATTACTATTTCAGGCTTTTCTAAGCTAGGTTTCTTGTCTTTCGTTGGTGTGTGTTGTCTGAAACCTATGATTTGGGATGTGTGGGTTGCTATTTTTTTACTTTTCTGAGCTGGATTTCTTAGCCTTTCATAGGTGTGTGTTGACTGAAACCTATGATTTGGGATGAGTGGTTTGCTATTTTTGACTTTTCTGAGCTATATTTCTTAGCATTTCATAGGTGTGTGCTGTCAGAAAATTATGATTTGGGATTTGTAGTTTGCTTTTTGGACTTTTCAGAGCTAGGATTCTTAGTCCCTCATAGGTGTTTGTTGTCTGAAACATACAGTTTGGGATGAGTAGTTGGCTATTTCAGGCTTTTCTGAGCTAAGGTTTCTTAGTATTTCGTAGGTTTGTGTTTTCTGAAACTTATGATTTGAGGTGTGTAATTTGCTATTTCCGACATGATCAATTCTATTTCCCCAAAATAATATAAAAAGTTTCCACTTCACTTCAGATTTTTCTCAAAGAGATGAAAAATTTAAAATACTGTTCCAAATTTTTCAAAGAAGATAGAAAAGTTCAAGTTCTCTTCTGAATTTTACCGAAGAACACAATTCAATTCTAATTTCTACAGAGAAAATAAAAAGCTTCCACATCAGTTTTTAAGTTCACCAAGACATAAAAATTTAAAGTTTAGTTCAAATTTTTCCGTAGAAGATAGGAAAAGTTATACTATGATTTGTGATTATTTTCCATGAAGATAAAAAGTTTCACTTTAATTCTAAATTTTCTTAAATTCAATTCCGACTTTTCTCAAAGAGATGAAAAAATTTAAAATACTGTTCCAAATTTTCATAGAAGATAGAAAAGTTCAAGTTCTCTTTTGAATTTTACCAAAGAACACAATTCAATTCTAATTTATCTAGAGAAAATAAGAATCTTCCACTTCAGTTTCAAGTTCACCAAGACATAAAAAATATAAAATTCACTTCTAAATTTTTTCCATAGAAGATAGGAAAAGTTGTACTATGATTGTGATTATTTTCCATGAAGATAAAAAGTTTCACTTTAATTCTAAATTTTCTCTTAAATTCAATTCCGACCTTTCTCAAAGAGATGAAAAAATTTAAAGTTCTGTTCCAAATATTTTCCCGGAAGAAGAAAAGTTCAACTTCGATTCTGAATTTTCTCAATGAAAATGAAATAAGTTATTGATCAAATCTATTTTCCCAAAATAATATAAAAATTTCCACTTCAGTTCAGATTTTTTTTCTCAAAGAGATGAAGAAATTTAAAGTTCTGTTCGAAATTCTTCATAGAAGATAGGAAAAGTTATACTTTGATCGTGAATATTCAAGTTCTATTTCTGAATTTTACCAAAGAACACAATTCAATTCTAATTTCCTCAATAAAAAATTTAAAGTTCAGTTCTAAATTTTTCCGTAGAAGATAGGAAAAGTTATATTATGATTGTGATTATTTTCCACGAAGATAAAAAGTTTCGCTTTAATTATAAATTTTCGTAAATTCAGTTCCGACTTTTCTCAAAGAGATGAAAAAATTTAAAGTTCTGTTCCAAATTTTTCATAGAAGATAGGAAAATTTACACTTTGATTGTGAATATTCTTCATGAAGATATGGAGCTCCACTTTAATTCTGGCTCCACTTTAATTCTGAGTTTTCTCGAAGAACTGCAAAATGTACAAGTTCTCTTCTGAATTTCTTAGAGAGGAGAAAAAAAAGTTAGCTCAATTCTGAAATTTACCAACGAAAATGAAAAAGCTTCCATTTCATTTCATAATTTCTCAAAGACATAAAAATTTAAAGTTCAATTCTAAATTTTTCCATAGAAGATAGGAATGGCTATACTATGATTGTGATTATTTACAATGAAGATAAAAAGTTTCACTCTATTTCCAATTTTCTTAAATTCAGTTCATTCATCTAACCACCAAAAACAATAGGTTAGGTTAGGTATAAATAAATATTAATAAATAATTAGAAACATTTCTCCATGTTTAAGTTAGGCTAGGTTAGGTTAACTTATCATGAGCGCTCATGATAAGCTAACCTAACCTTACTTAAACATGGTAAAAAGATTAAATTAGGTTAGGTTAGGCTAGATTAAAGTTAGGGCGGGTTAAGTTAGGTTAGGTTAGGTTAGCCTACGTACGCGCGCGCACGTAGGCTAACCTAACCTAACCTATTGTTTTTTGGTGGTTAGATGAATAAACTGAATTTAAGAAAAATTAGAAATAGAGTGAAACTTTTTATCTTCATTGTAAATAAGCACAATCATAGTATAGCCATTCCTATCTTCTATGGAAAAAATTTAGAATTGAACTTTAAATTTTTATTACTTTGAGAAATTATGAACTGAAATGGAAGCTTTTTCATTTTCGTTGGTAAATTTCAGAATTGAGCTAACTTTTTTTCTCCTCTGTAAGAAAAATTCAGAAGAGAACTTGTACATTTTGCAGTTCTTCGAGAAAACTCAGAATTAAAGTGGAGCCAGAATTAAAGTGGAGCTCCATATCTTCATGAAGAATATTCACAATCAAAGTGTAACTTTTCCTATCTTCTATGAAAAATTTGGAACAGAACTTTAAATTTTTTCATCTCTTTGAGAAAAGTCGGAACTGAATTTAAGAAAATTTATAATTAAAGTGAAACTTTTTATCTTCATGGAAAATAATCACAATCATAATATAACTTTTCCTATCTTCTACGGAAAAATTTAGAACTGAACTTTAAATTTTTTATTGAGGAAATTAGAATTGAATTGTGTTCTTTGGTAAAATTCAGAATAGAACTTGAATATTCACGATCAAAGTACAACTTTTCCTATCTTCTATGAAAAATTTCGAACAGAACTTTAAATTTCTTCATATCTTTGAGAAAAAAATCTGAACTGAAGTGGAAATTTTTATATTATTTTGGGAAAATAGATTTGATCAATAACTTATTTCATTTTCATTGAGAAAATTCAGAATCGAAGTTGAACTTTTCTTCTTCCGGGAAAATATTTGGAACAGAACTTTAGATTTTTTCATCTCTTTGAGAAAGGTCGGAATTGAATTTAAGAAAATTTAGAATTAAAGTGAAACTTTTTATCTTCATGGAAAATAATCACAATCATAGAATAACTTTTCCTATCTTCTATGGAAAAATTTAGAAGTGAATTTTATATTTTTATGTCTTGGTGAACTTGAAACTGAAGTGGAAGATTCTTATTTTCTCTAGAGAAATTAGAATTGAATTGTGTTCTTTTGGTAAAATTCAAAGAGAACTTGAACTTTTCTATCTTCTATGAAAAATTTGGAACAGTATTTTAAATTTTTTTATCTCTTTGAGAAAAGTCGGAATTGAATTTAGCAAAATTTAGAATTAAAGTGAAACTTTTTATCTTCATGGAAAATAATCACAAATCATAGTATAACTTTTCCTATCTTCTACGGAAAAAATTTGAACTAAACTTTAAATTTGTTTATGTCTTGGTGAACTTAAAACTGAAGTGGAAGCTTTTATTTTCTCTGTAGAAATTAGAATTGAATTGTGTTCTTTGGTAAAATTCAGAAGAGAACTTGAACTTTTCTATCTTCTTTGAAAAATTTGGAACAGTATTTTAAATTTTTTCATCTCTTTGAGAAAAATCTGAAGTGAAGTGGAAACTTTTTATATTATTTTGGGGAAATAGAATTGATCATGTCGGAAATAGCAAATTACACACCTCAAATCATAAGTTTCAGACAACACACACCTACGAAATACTAAGAAACCTTAGCTCAGAAAAGCCTGAAATAACCAACTACTCATCCCAAACTGTAGGTTTCAGACAACAAACACCTATGAGGGACTAAGAATCCTAGCTCTGAAAAGTCCAAGAAGCAAACTACAAATCCCAAATCATAATTTTCTGACAGCACACACCTATGAAAGGCTAAGAAATCTAGCTCAGAAAAGTCAAAAATAGCAAACCACTCATCCCAAATCATAGTTTCAGTCAACACACACCTATGAAAGGCTAAGAAATCTAGCTCAGAAAAGTAAAAAAATAGCAACCCACACATCCCAAATCATAGGTTTCAGACAACACACACCAACGAAAGACAAGAAATCTAGCTTAGAAAAGCCTGAAATAGTAATTTACATATCCCAAATCATAAGTTTCAGACAACATTCACCTACGAAATACTAAGAAACCTTAACTCAGAAAAGCCTGAAATAGCCAACTACTCATTCTAAACTAGAAGTTTCAGACAACAAACACTTATGATGGACTAAGAATCCTAGCTCTGAAAAGTCCAAAAAGCAAACTACACCTCCCAAATCATAATTTTCTGAAAGCACACACCTATGAAAGGCTAAGAAATCTAGCTCAGAAAAGTCAAAAATAGCAAACCACTCATCCCAAATCATAGGTTTCAGTCAACACACCCCTACGAAAGGCTAAGAAATCCAGCTCAGAAAAGTAAAAAAATAGCAACCCACACAACCCAAATCATAGGTTTCAGACAACACACACCTATGAAAGACTAAGAAATCTGGCTATGAAAAGTCTGAAATAGCAAATTACACACCTCAAATCTTAAGTTTCAGACAACACACACCTACGAAATACTAAAAAACCTTAGCTCAGAAAAGCCTGAAATAGCAAACTACTCATCCCAAACTAGAAGTTTCAGACAACAAACACCTATGAGGGACTAAGAATCCTAGCTCTGAAAAGTCCAAAAAGCAAACTACATCCCCCAAATCATAATTTTCTGAAAGCACACACCTATGAAATGCTAAGAAATCTAGCTCAGAAAAGTCAAAAATAGCAAACCACTCATTCCCAGATCATAGGTTTCAGTCAACACACCCCTACGAAAGGCTAAGAAATCCAGCACAGAAAAGTCAAAAAATAGCAACCCACACACCCCAATCATAGGTTTCAGACACCACACACCTACGAAAGACTAAGAAATCTGGTTATGAAAAGTCGGAAATAGCAAATTACATACCTCAAATCATAAGTTTCAGACAACACACACCTACGAAATACTAAAAAACCTTAGCTCAGAAAAGCCTAAAATAGCAAACTACTCATCCCAAACTATAGGTTTCAGACAACAAACACCTATGAGGGACTAAGAATCCTAGCTCTGAAAAGTCCAAAAAGCAAACTACAAATCCCAAATCATAATTTTCTGACAGCACACACCTATGAATGGCTATGAAACCTAGCTCAGAAAAGTCAAAAATAGCAAATTAACCATCCCAAATCATAGGTTTCAGACAACACACACACCTATGAAAGGCTAAGAGATCCAGCTCAGAAAAGTCAAAAATAGCAATCCACCCATCCCAAATCATAAGTTTCAGACAACACACACCAACGAAAGAGTAAGAAATCTAGCTTAGAAAAGCCCGAAATAGTAATTTACATATCCCAAATCATAAGTTTCAGACAACATTCACCTACGAAATACTAGGAAACCTTAGCTCAGAAAAGTCTGAAATAGCAAACTATTCATCCCAAACTAGAAGTTTCAGACAACAAACGCCTATGAGAGACTAAGAATCATAGCTCTGAAAAGTCCAAAAAGCAAACTACACATCCCAAATCATAATTTTCTGACAACACAGACCTATGAAAGGCTAAGAAATCTAGCTCAGAAAAGTCAAAAATAGCAAACCACTCATCCCAAATCATAGGTTTCAGTCAACACACACCTATGAAAGGCTAAGAAATCCAGCTCAGAAAAGTCAAAAAATAGCAGCCCACACATCCCGAATCATGGGTTTCAGACATCACACACCAACGAAAGACTAAGAAATCTAGCTTAGAAAAGCCCGAAATAGTAATTTACATATCCCAAATCATAAGTTTCAGTCAACACACACCTATGAAAGGCTAAGAAACCTAGCTCATAAAAGCCTGAAATAGCAAACTACTCATCCCAACTATAGGTTTCAGAAAACAAACACCTATGATGGACTAAGAATCCTAGCTCTGAAAAGTCCAAATAGCAAACTACACATCCCAAATCATAATTTTCTGACAACACACACCTATGAAAGGCTAAGAAACCTAGCTAATAAAAGCCGGAAATAGCAAATTAACCATCCCAAATCATAAGTTTCAGACAACACTCACCTATGAACGGCTAAGAAATCCAGCTCAGAAAAGTCAAAATAGCAATCCAGCCATCCCAAATCATAGGTTTCAGACAACACACATCAACGAAAGACTAAGAAATCTAGCTCAGAAAAGCCTGAAATAATAATTAAGTTTCAGACAACACACACCTACGAAATACTAGGAAACCTAGCTCATAAAAGCCTGAAATAGCAAACTATTCATCCCAAACTATAGGTTTCAGACAACAAACGTCTATGAGAGACTAAGAATCCTAGCTCTGAAAAGTCCAACTATCAAACTATACATCCCAAATCATAATTTTCTGACAACACACCTATGAAAGGGTAAAAAATCCAGCTCAGAAAAGTCAAAAATAGCAAACCACCCATCCCAAATCATAGGTTTCAGACAACACACATACCTATGAAAGACTAAGAAATACAACTCAGAAAAGCCCGAAATAGTAATTTACATATCCCAAATCATAAGTTCCAGACAACATTCACCTATGAAATACTAAGAAACCTTAGCTCAGAAAAGCCTGAAATAGCCAACTACTCATCCCAAACTAGAAGTTTCAGACAACAAACACCTATGAGGGACTACGAATCCTAGCTCTGAAAAGTCCAAAAAGCAAACTACACCCCCCAAATCATAATTTTCTGAAAGCACACACCTATGAAATGCTAAGAAATCTAGCTCAGAAAAGTCAAATATAGCAAACCACTCATTCCCAGATCATAGGTTTCAGTCAACACACACCTACGAAAGGCTAAGAAATCCAGCACAGAAAAGTCAAAAAATAGCAACCCACACATCCCAAATCATAGATTTCAGACACCACACACCTACGAAAGACTAAGAAATCTGGTTATGAAAAGTCGGAAATAGCAAATTACATACCTCAAATCATAAGTTTCAGACAACACACACCTATGAAATACTAAGAAACCTTAGCTCAGAAAAGTCTGAAATAGCAAACTATTCATCCCAAACTATAGGTTTCAGACAAAAAACACCTATGAGGGACTAAGAATCCTAGCTCTGAAAAGTCTAAAAAGCAAACTACAAATCCCAAATCATAATTTTCAGACAACACACACACACCTATGAAAGGCTAAGAAACCTAGCTCAGAAAAGTCAAAAATAGCAAATTAACCATCCCAAATCATAGGTTTCAGACAACACACACCTATGAAAGGCTAAGAAATCAAGCTCAGAAAAGTCAAAAATAGCAACCCACCCATCCCAAATCATTGGTTTCAGACAACACACAGCAACGAAGACTAAGAAATCTAGCTTAGAAAAGCCCGAAATAGTAATTTACATATCCCAAATGATAAGTTTCAGACAACATTCACCTACGAAATACTATGAAACCTTAGCTCAGAAAAGCCTGAAATAACAAATTACACACCTCAAATCATAAGTTTCAGACAACACACACCTACGAAATACTAAGAAACCTTAGCTCAGAAAAGCCTGAAATAGCAAACTACTCATCCCAAACTATAGGTTTCAGACAACAAACACCTATGAGGGACCATGAATCCTAGCTCTGAAAAGTCCAAAAAGCAAACTACAAATCCCAAATCATAGGTTTCAGACAACACACACCAACGAAAGACTAAGAACCTTATATCCCAAATCATAGGTTTCAGTCAACACACATCAACGAAAGACTAAGAAATCTAGCTTAGAAAAGCCCGAAATAGTAATTTACATATCCCAAATCATAAGTTTCAGATAACATTCACCTACGAAGTACTATGAAAGCTTAGCTCAGAAAAGCCTGAAATAGCAAACTACACACCTCAAATCATAAGTTTTTCAGACAACACACACCTACGAAATCATAGGTTTCAGACAAACACACACCAACGAAAGACTAAGAACCTTATATCCCAAATCATAGGTTTCAGTCAACAACACACATCAACGAAAGACTAAGAAATCTAGCTTAGAAAAGCCCGAAATAGTAATTTACATATCCCAAATCATAAGTTTCAGACAACATTCACCTACGAAATACTATGAAAGCTTAGCTCAGAAAAGCCTGAAATAGCAAATTACACACCTAAAATCATAAGTTTCAGACAACACACACCTACGAAATAATAAGAAACCTTAGCTCAGAAAAGCCTGAAATAGCAAACTACTCATCCCAAAACTATAGGTTTCAGACAACAAACACCTATGAGGGACTAAGAATCCTAGCTCTGAAAAGTCCAAAAAGCAAATTACAAATCCCAAATCATAGGTTTCAGAGGACAACACACACCAACGAAAGACTAAGAAATCTAGCTTAGAAAAGCCCGAAATAGTAATTTACATATCCCAAATCATAAGTTTCAGTCAACACACACCTACGAAAGGCTAAGAAATCCAGCTCTGAAAAGTCCAAAAGCAAACTACTCATCCCAAACTATAGGTTTTCAGACAACAATCACCTATGAAAGGCTAAGAAATCTAGCTCAGAAAAGTCAAAAATACTAATTTACATATCCCAAATCATAAGTTTCTGACAACACACCTATGAAAGGCTAAGAAACCTAGCTCAGAAAAGTCAAAAATAGCAAACTACTCATCCAAGGTTTTTTTCAGACAACAAAACACCTATGAGGGACTGAGAAATCTAGCTCAGAAAAGCCTGAAATAGTAATTTACATATCCCAAATCATAATTTTCTGACAACATTCACCTACGAAATACTAGGAAACCCTAGCTCAGAAAAGTCTGAAATAGCAAATTAACCATCCCAAAATCATAGGTTTCAGACAACACACACACATATGAAAGGCTAAGAATCCTAGCTCTGAAAAGTCCAAATAGCAAACTACACATCCCAAATCATAATTTTCTGACAACACACACCTATGAAAGGCTAAGAAATCCAGCTCAGAAAAGTCAAAAATAGCAAACCACCCATCCCAAATCATAGGTTTCAGACAACACATACCAATGAAAGACTAAGAAATCCAACTCAGAAAATTCAAAAATAGCAACCCATACGCCCCAAATCATAGGTTTCAGACAACACACATCAACGAAAGACGGTGCCCGGGGAGGGCCTTTGAGGGTCTGGGGGGGGGCTCTTCTGTGTCTCAATGCACAAAAAATATTAAAAAATGGGGGAGGGAAGGGGAAGGGGAGAGGGGCAGGAGGGGGAGGAGGGGAGGGAGGAGGGGGGGGTAGGGGGAGGAGGGGGAGGGGAGGAGGGGAGGAAACATATCCTAAGAGGGGGAGGGGAGGAGGGGGAGGGGGGACGGCGAGGAGGGGGAGTAGAAGAATTTGTTCTGAAAGAGAGGGAGGGAGGGACCCTTTGGGGGCCAAGGGGGGAGGGGCCCTTTGGGGCCCGGGGTCCTTGGGGGTCTGGGGGACCCTTGAGGGCCGGGTTGTCCTTTGGGAGCCCGGGGGACCTTTGAGGACCGGTGGCTTCCTTCGGGGTTGGGGTAGGGGGGATCTGAACCCTTCGGGGTTGGGGTAGAGGACCTCACAACACTGTTCAAATGGAACTAGTGTAGTATAACGACCACAGAGTTTCACCCTCAAATCCTCTTCTATAACCTTTTCTAAAATCATCTTTTTAAAATGTCTCTAACTGTTTTCGCCCGAAATAATTCTCTAAAATGTCTAAAACGGTTTTCGCCCAAATAAACCCTAATCGTAATTTCAGCGTGTTCCTTTTGTTTTTGCATCTCTGCGCTTTCACATTTGAAATTACTAAGAAACCTGATTCCCGTGTTAATCTATTCATCGCTAAGATGTTTCTTGGAGAATTGTTTCCATTGGCAATGTTTATTAATATCTTTTGGAGTTAGACCAGTAGAACTGTTTCCGAGGCAAAGACATTAATGACTTGGATCTATTCCTGGAGAATCGTTTCTAGGCGAAAATTTTTAAAGTCTGACAGATGATGTCATTGGTTGATTTGATCTGTCAAGAAAGGGGAATTAATTTGTTGTTTCTAAGGGGAATTATTGATTCACGAAAGGGGAATTGAGGTCGACAGCAAAGGTGTTCCAAATTCCTGGACACCTTGACATTCGCTGAGAGCGTACACTTACAACAACCACAACATCGACCTTGGAAAAAGAGGTCATTGACCCCATTAACCACGTTGTTCTCCCTAGGGAGGCTATGCCCATATTTGGTGCCCCGTTCGGATCAATGGGGGCATTTCTACTGCGAAGCCAAAAATAGAGAAAATACAGAGTTGATAAAGACCGAGGAAGGTAATTTAAACATTATTGAAAAAATAATGAACAAGTTCAAAACTGAAGAACAAGGGAAGAAAAACCAGAACTAGTAAAAAACTGAGACAGAGGAAGAAATAAGCAAGGACGACATTAAACAAGAAAGTAAAGTTGAGATCGAAGAGAAACAGCCAACTGATGACAGTGAAATTACATTAAGGGAAGCCAAAACTAAAAAAAAATGCAGAGTTAATAAAGACCAAGGAAGGTAATTTAAACATTAATGCCAGTAAATGAATAAGTTCAAAACTGAAGAACAAGAAGAAGGTAACTCAGAACCGTGAAAAATGAGACACAGGCAGAAAAAAACAAGGACGACATTGAACAAGTAAATAAAGTTGAGACCGAAGAGAAATATGCAAAAGATGACAGTGAAATTACATCAAGCGAAGACAAAAATAAAGAAAATGCAGAGTTAATAAAGACCGAGGAAGTTAATTTTAACATTACTGACAAAATAATAAACAAGTTCAGAACTGAAGAACAGGGGAAGAAAACCCAGAACCATTAAAAAATAAGACACAGGAAGAAAAAAGCAAGGAAGAAATTGAACAAGAAAGTAAAGTTGAGACCGAAGAGAAAAGGGCAAAAGTTGACAGTGAAGTTACATTAAGCGAAGCCAAAAATAAAGAAAATACAAAGTTAATAACTGAGGAAGGTAATTTGAATAGTAGTGACAAAATAGTGAATAAGTCCGAATTACTGAAAAAACAGCTAACTTGTCAAATGAAAACAATGAGACTGAGGAAAAACCCAATTTGTTTTTTCTTGTGGCTGCTTTAGTAGCAGGTATTTCTGCTACGGCTTTTTGCTATTGGTTAAATCACTAGAAAAATTAAATCATGTCTCTTAACTGCCATTTAGCTCGAACTTATGAGTGTGGTATTGCTAGTTCCTCCGATTCATTAGTTAGAGAGCAAATTTGGAACTAAATTTTGGCTGGAATGGTTTATGACACCCTAAAATAACCCCAAAATGTTGCACATCTCTGATAGACTTGTAATTTACAAGGCATGTAGACAAGGTCAGGTGGACCTGAATAAACACACAAATATTTTTAAAATCAGTTGTGATATCTAAACTTGAATTTTGGACAAGCTTAGTCTTACAGGACATACAAGTAAGTAGAAATGACCCTAAAGGTCCCACCGGGAGTCCATATATGGGCTCAGAGTCCCTAGAGAGATGGTTTTCTCACTGAGAATGAAAAAACAGGAATTTTTCTCACTTTTATGGATGTTTCTTGGACGGTTATGTGTGTTGATCAATTTATTTGATGTTTTTCATGGATGTCAACATCAATTTATGTCTGTTTTTATGGTTTTTGTCAGTGAGAATGAAAAAACATGATTTTTCTCACTTTGATGGATGTTTTCTGGATTATTGAGTCTACGGGGGAACGGGACAGGGTCAATGACACTTCGTTCAAGATCAATTGATTGTTGTTGTTGTTGTTTGGCCAAGTGCACACTAGGGGCAATGTATTGATCTATGACTCGAGGGGGAAGTGAATTTCCGAGAACTTGATTTACATAATCGGTGGGGAGAATGTATTGATTTACGAAAGGGGAATTAAGAAACAAATATAGCTTCTTTGTTGTTTTGGGCAAGTGCACGCTCGGGGCGAATGTTAAGATCCAGGAATAGGAAAACAGGATCACGTGTTTTCTAACAGATGATGTCATGATTGATTGATTTGTCACGAAAGGGGAATTAATTTGTTGTTTCTAAGGGGAATTATTGATTCACGAAAGGGGAATTAATTTATTGTTTCCAAGGAGAATTGTCTCTTGGACGAAGTTTATTAATATCTTTGGAGTTTGACCAGAATTGTTTCCGGGGCAAAGTTTATTAATATCTGACAGGTGATGGCAAGGTTAATTGTAACTCCGGCGAATGTTTTGATCTTAGAGATGAAGAGTTTAACGCGGGAAAAGGTTTCTTAGTAATTTCAAATGTGACAGCGCAGGGATGCCAAAAACAAAGGGAACACGATGAAATTACGTTTAGAAATTATTTGGGCGAAACCGTTTTAGATATTTTAGGGAATTATTTCGGTGAAACAGTTAGAGACATTTTAAAAGATGATTTTAGAAGATGTTTTAGAAGAGGATTTGAGGGTGAAACTCTGTGGTCGTTATAATACACAAGTTCTATTTAAACAGTGTCGTGAGGTCCCATACCCCAACCCCAAATGGCCCCGATCCCCCTACCCCGACCCAAAGGGCTCCGATCCCCCTACCCCAACCCCGAAGGAAGCCCCCGGTCCCCAAAGGGCCCCCGGGCTCCCAAAGGACCACCCGGCCCCCCAGACCCCCAAAGTCCCTCCCCGGGCCCCCAAAGAGTCCCCTCCATATTTTTTAAATACTTTTTTAAGGCTTTTTTTCATATCATTTCAGAGCAAGTTCCTTTCTTAATGTCCCTCCTAAACCCATTTTTACAAGTTGAAGCATCCTTCCTTTTCAACAACAACTTTACTTTACAGCTTTTTGGATACCTCAACACCATGAAATACCTTTCAAAAGGCATTTCAGAGCAAGTTTCTTTCTTAATGTCCCTTCTAAACCCATTTTACAAGTTGAAGTACCCATCCTTTTCACCCACAACTTTACTTTACAGCTTTTTGGATACCTCAACACCAAGAAATACTTTTCAAAGGTATTTCAGAGCAAGTTCCTTTCTTAATGTCCTTCTAAACCTAT
Source organism: Artemia sinica (assembly GCA_027921565.1). Taxonomy (NCBI): domain Eukaryota; kingdom Metazoa; phylum Arthropoda; class Branchiopoda; order Anostraca; family Artemiidae; genus Artemia; species Artemia sinica. Next base: position 33,294,614 of record CM051261.1, on the reverse strand, counting down.
TTTCCAACTTGAAGTACCCATTCTTTTCACCCAAAACTTTACTTTACAGCTTTTCGAATACCTCAACACCAAGAAATACTTTTCAAAAGACATTTCAGAGCAAGTTCCTTTCTTAATGTACCCTCCTAAACCCATTTTACAAGTTGAAGCATCCAACCTTTTCATCCACAACTTTACTTTACAGCTTTTTTGGATACCACAACACAAAGCAATACTTTTCAAAAGGCATTTCAGAACAAGTTCTTCATTTAATGTCCCTCCTAAACCATTTTTACAACTTGAAGTACTCATCTTTTCAGCCACAGCTTTACTTTACAACTTTTTGCATACCCAAAAACATCAAGCAATACTTTTCAAAGGTTTTATTATATTTTTCAGAACAAGTTCTTTATGTAATCCCCCTTCTAAACCAATTTTACAGTTGAAGTACTCATCCTTTTCACCACAACTTTACTTTACGAATTTTTGAATACCATAACATCAAGCAATACTTTTCAAAAGGCTTTATTATATTTTTTAAAACAAGTTCTTTATGTAAATGCCCCTTCTAAGCCAATTTTACAATTTGAAGTACTCATCCTTTTCACCACAACTTACTTTACGACTTTTTGCATACTCAAAACATCAAGCAATACATTTCAAAAGCTTTATTATATTTTTCAGAACAAGTTCTTTATGTTATGCTCCTTCTAAACCAATTTTACAACTTGAAGTACTCATCCTTTTCAGCCACAACTTTACTTTACGAATTTTTTGCATACTCAAAACATCAAGCAATACTTTTCAAAAGGCATTTCAGAACAAGTTCTTCACTTAATGCCCCTTCTTAACCAATTTTACAATTTGAAGTACTCATCCCTTTCACCACAACTTTACTTTACGAATTTTTGAATACCACAACATCAAGCAATACTTTTCAAAAGGCATTTCAGAACAAGTTCTTCATTTAATGTCCCACCTAAACCAATTTTACAATTTAAGTACTCATCCTTTTCACCACAACTTTACTTTACGACTTTTTGAATACCACAATTTCAAGCAACATTTCAAAAGGCTTTACTATATTTTTCAGAACAAGTTCTTTATGTAATGCCCCCTTCTAACCTTTTACAATTGAAGTACTCATCCTTTTCACCACAACTTTACTTTACGACTTTTTGAATACCCACAATTTAAGCAATAATACATTTTTTCAAAGGCTTTATTATATTTTTTCAGAACAAGTTCTTTATGTATGCCCCTTCTAAACCAATTTTACAAGTTGAAGTACTCATCCTTTTCACCACAACTTTACTTTACGACTTTTTGCATACCCAAAACATAAAGCAATACTTTTCAAAAGGCATTTCAGAACAAGTTCTTCATTTAATGTCCCTCCTAAACTAATTTTACAACTTGAAGTACTCATCCTTTTCACCCACAACCTTATTTTATGGCTTTTTCGAATATCCATCACCAAAGCAATACTTTCAAATGGCTTTTTTTTATTAAATGTTTACTGAACACACACAAATTTCTCTTAGAAATAATATTTTTCGACAGTGATAACACTTTTTTCTGTTCGAACTAGCAAGTTTTCTGTGAAAGATATCAAATTTTTTCATAGAAGTGAATTTTTTGATTGTGATAACAACTTTTCTGTCAGAAGTAGCAAGTTTTTGCTTAACACTAACAAACATTCTCATCAAAGTAACGATATTTTACTTTATACTAACATACTTTTACTGAACACACACAAATTTCTCTTAGAAATAATATTTTTTCGTCAGTGATAACACTTTTTCTGTTCGAACTAGCAAGTTTTCTGTCAAAGATATGAAATTTTTTTCATAGAAGTAACATTTTTTGATTGTGATAACAACTTTTCTGTCAGAAGTAGCAAGTTTTGCTTAGCACTAACAAACATTCTCATCAAAGTAACGATATTTTACTTTAATACTAACATACTTTTACTGAACACACACAAATTTCTCTTAGAAATAATATTTTTCGTCAGTGATAACACTTTTTTCTGTTCGAACCAGCAAGTTATCTGTCAAAGATACCAAATTTTTTCATAGAAGTAACATTTTTTTGATTTGATAACAACTTTTTCTGTCAGAAGTAGCAAGTTTTGCTTAACACTAACAAACATTCTCATCAAGTAACGATACTTTACTTTAATACTAACATACTTTTACTGAACACACACAAATTTCTCTTAGAAATAATATTTTTCGTCAGTGATAACACTTTTTCTGTTCGAACTAGCAAGTTTTCTGTCAAAGATACCAAATTTTTTCGTAGAAGTAACATTTTTTTATTGTGATAACAACTTTTCTGTCAGAAGTAGCAAGTTTTTGCTTAACACTAACAAACATTCTCATCAAAGTAATGATATTTTACCTTAATACTAACATACTTTTACTGAACACACACAAATTTCTCTTAGAAATAATATTTTTCATCAGTGATAACACTTTTTCTGTTCGAACTAGCAAGTTTTCTACCAAAGATACCAAATTTTTTCGTAGAAGTAACATTTTTTTTATTGTGATAACAACTTTTCTGTCAGAAGTAGCAAGTTTTGCTTAACACTAACAAACATTCTCATCAAAGTAATGATATTTTACCTTAATACTAACATACTTTTACTGAACACACACAAATTTCTCTTAGAAATAATATTTTTCATCAATGCTAACACTTTTTCTGTTCGAACTAGTAAGTTTTCTACCAAAGATATCAAATTTTTTCTTAGAAGTAACATTTTTTGATTGTGATAACAACTTTTCTGTCAGAAGTAGCAAGTTTTGCTTAACACTAACAAACATTCTCATCAAAGTAATGATATTTTACCTTAATACTAACATACTTTTACTGAACACAAACACACAAATTTCTCTTAGAAATAATATTTTTCGTCATTGATAACACTTTTTTCTGTTTCGAACTAGCAAGTTTTCTATCAAAATACCAAATTTTTTTTAGAAGTAACTTTTTTTGACGCTCGCGTACGTAGGCTAACCTAACCTAACTTAACCTAACCTAACCTAACTTGATCTAGCCTAACCTAACCTGACTACATACTCGCCGGAAAATCCCCCCATGTCGACTTTGTACCATGCTTTAGTTAGGTTAGGTTTAGCTTATCATGAGCGCTCAAGATAAGTTAACCTAACCTCAATACTTAAACATGGAGAAATGTTTTACTAGCTAACCTAACTTAGCTAACCTAATTTTGCTAACCTAACCAAACACCAACCCAGACATGTAAGCAAATAGATTTTAGACATAGAAACGAAAAATATTATTTCTAAGAGAACTTTGTGTGCATGTTCAGTAAAAGTATGTTAGTATTAAGGTAAATGTCATTACTTTGATGAGAAGGTTTGTTAGTGTTAAGCAAAACTTGCTACTTCTGACAGAAATGTTGTTATCACAATCAAAAATGTTACTTCTATGAAAAAATTTTTTATCTTTGGTAGAAAATTTGCTAGTTCGAACAGAAAAAGTGTTATCACTGACGAAAAATATTATTTCTAAGAGAAATTTGTGTGTGTTCAGTAAAGTATGTTAGTATTAAGGTAAAATAGTTACTTTGATGAAATGTTTGTTAGTGTTAAGCAAAACTTGCTACTTCTGACAGAAAAATGTTATTATCAAATAAAAAAATGTTACTTCTAAGAAAAAATTTGGTATCTTTGGTAGAAAACTTGCTAACCCAGTTGGACCAGAAAAAGTGTTTCACTGACGAAAAATATTATTTCTAAGAGAAATTTGTGTGTGTTCAGTAAAAGTATGTTAGTATTAAAAAGTAAAATATCATACTTTGATGAGAACTTTTGTTAGTGTTAAGCAAAACTTGCTACTTCTGACAGAAAAGTTGTTTATCACAATCAAAAAAACTTCTATGAAAAAATTTTGGTATCTTTGGTAGAAAACTTGCTAGTTCGAACAGAAAAAAAAAGTGTTTGTATCAGTGACGAAAAATATTATTTCTAAGAGAAATTATGTGTGTGTTCAGTAAAAGTATGTTAGTGTTAAGGTAAAATGTTGTTACTTTGATGAGAAGGTTTGTTAGTGTTAAGCAAAACTTGCTACTTCTGACAGAAAAGTTGTTATCACAATCAAAAAAAAAATGTTACCTCTACGAAAAAATTTTTGTATCTTTGGTAGAAAACTTGCTAGTTCAAACAGAAAAAGTGTTATCATTGATGAAAAATATTATTTCTAAGAGAAATTTTTGTGTGTTCAGTAAAAGTATGTTAGTATTAAAAGTAAAATATCGTTACTTTGATGAGAATATTTGTTAGTGTTAAGCAAAACTTGCTACTTCTGACAGAAAAGTTGTTATTACAATCAAAAAAATGTTACTTCTAAGAAAAAATTTGTATCTTTGGTAGAAAACTTGCTGGTTTGAACAGAAAAAGTGTTATCATTGACGAAAATATTATTTCTAAGAGAAATTTGTGTGTGTGTTCAGTAAAAGTATGTTAGTATTAAGGTAAAATATCATTACTTTGATGAGAAGGTTTGTTAGTGTTAAACAAAACTTGCTACTTTCTGACAGAAAAGTTGTTATCACAATCAGAAAATGTTACTTCTAAGAAAAAATTTGGCATCTTTGGTAGAAAACTTGCTAGTTCGAATAGAAAAAGTGTTATCACAGATGAAAAATATTTTTTTTAGAGAAAATTTGTGTGTGTTCAGTAAAAGTATGTTAGTATTAAGGTAAAATGTCGTTACTTTAATGAGAAGGTTTTGTTAGTGTTAAGCGAAACTTGCTACTTCTGACAGAAAAAGTTGTTATCATCATCAAAAAATGTTACTTCTAACGAAAAAATTTGGTATCTTTGGTAGAAAACTTGCTAGTTCGAACAGAAAACGTGTTATCACTGACGAAAAATATTATTTCTAAGAGAAATTTTGTGTGTGTTCAGTAAAAGTATGTTAGTATTAAGGTAAAATGTCGTTACTTTGATGAGAAGGTTTGTTAGTGTTAAGCAAAACTTGCTACTTCTGACAGAAAAGTCGTTATCACAATAAAAAAACATTACTTCTAAAGAAAAAATTTGGTATCTTTGATAGAAAACTTGCTAGTTTGAACAGAAAAAGTGTTATCACTGACGAAAAAATATTATTTCTAAGAGAAATTTGTGTTTGTGTTCAGTAAAAGTATATTAGTATTAATGTAAAATATCATTACTTTGATGAGAATGTTTTTTAGTGTTAAGCAAAACTTGCTACTTCTGACAGAAAAGTTGTTATTAAATCAAAAAATGTTACTTCTAAGAAAAAATTTGGTATCTTTGTAGAAAACTTACTAGTTCAAACAGAAAAAGTGTTATCATTGATGAAAAATATTATTTCTAAGAGAAATTTGTGTGTGTTCAGTAAAAGTATGTTAGTATTAAGGTAAAAATATCATTACTTTGATGAGAATGTTTGTTAGTTAGTGTTAAGCAAAACTTGTTACTTCTGACAGAAAAGTTGCTATCACAATCAAAAAATGTTACTTCTACGATAAAATTTGGTATCTTTGGTAGAAAACTTGCTAGTTCGAACAGAAAAATTGTTATCACTGATGAAAAATATTATTTCTAAGAGAAATTTGTGTGTGTGTTCAGTAAAAGTATGTTAGTATTAAGGTAAAATATCATTACTTTGATGAGAATGTTTGTTAGTGTTAAGCAAAACTTGCTACTTCTGACAGAAAAGTTGTTATCACAATCAAAAAGTGTTACTTCTACTACGAAAAAATTTGGTATCTTTGACAGAAAAACCTTGCTAGTTCGAACAGAAAAGTGTTATCCACTGACGAAAAATATTATTTCTAAGAGAAATTTGTGTGTGCTCAGTAAAAGTATGTTAGTACTAAATTAAAATATCGTTACTTTGATGAGAATGTTTGTTAGTGTTAAGCAAAACTTGCTACTTCTGACAGAAAAGTTGTTATCACAATAGAAAAAATGTTACTTCTATGAAAAATTTGGTATCTTTGACAGAAAACTGGCTAGTTCGAACAGAAAAAGTGTTATCACTGACGAAAAATATTATTTCTAAGAGAAATTTGTGTGTGTTCAGTAAAAGTATGTTAGTATTAAGGTAAAATATCATTACTTTGATGAGAATGTTTGTTAATGTTAAGCAAAACTTGTTACTTCTGACAGAAATGTTGTTATCACAATCAAAAAATGTTACTTCTACGAAAAAATTTGGTATCTTTGGTAGAAAATTTGCTAGTTAGAACAGAAAAGTGTTATCACTGACAAAAAATATTATTTTCTAAGAAAAAAATTTGTGTGTGTTCAGTAAAAGTATGTTAGTATTAAGGTAAAATATCATTACTTTGATGAGAATGTTTGTTAGTGTTAAGCAAAACTTGCTACTTCTGACAGAAAAGTTGTTATCATCATCAAAAATGTTACTTCTACGAAAAAAAAAATTTGGTATCTTTGGTAGAAAACTTGCTAGTTCGAACAGAAAAAGTGTTATCACTGACGAAAAATATTATTTCTAAGAGAAATTTGTGTGTGTTTCAGTAAAAGTATGTTAGTATTAAGGTAAAAATGTCGTTACTTTGATGAGAAGGTTTGTTTTGTTAAGCAAAACTTGCTACTTCTGACAGAAAAGTTGTTATCACAATAAAAAAAGTTACTTCTAAGAAAAAGTTTGGTATCTTTGATAGAAAACTTGCTAGTTCGAACAGAAAAAGTGTTATCACTGACGAAAAATATTATTTCTAAGAGAAAATTTGTGTTTGTTCAGTAAAAGTATATTAGTATTAATGTAAAATATCATTACTTTGATGAGAATGTTTGTTAGTGTTAAGCAAAAACTTGCTCCTTCTGACAGAAAAGTTGTTATTAAATCAAAAAATGTTACTTCTAAGAAAAAAAATTTGGTATCTTTGGTAGAAAAACTTACTAGTTCGAACAGAAAAAGTGTTATCATTGATGAAAAATATTATTTCTAAGAGAAATTTGTGTGTGTTCAGTAAAAGTATGTTAGTATTAAGGAAAATATCATTACTTTGATGAGAATGTTTGTTAGTGTTAAGCAAAACTTGCTACTTCTGACAGAAAAGTTGTTATCACAATCAAAAAATGTTACTTCTACGAAAAAATTTGGTATCTTTGACAGAAAACTTGCTAGTTCGAACAGAAAAAGTGTTATCACTGACGAAAAATATTATTTCTAAGAGAAATTTGTGTGTGCTCAGTAAAAGTATGTTAGTATTAAATTAAAATATCGTTACTTTGATGAGAAATGTTTGTTAGTGTTAAGCAAAACTTGCTACTTCTGACAGAAAATTTGTTATCACAATAAAAAAATGTTACTTCTATGAAAAAATTTGGTATCTTTGACAGAAAACTTGCTAGTTCGAAACAGAAAAAGTGTTATCACTGACGAAAAATATTATTTCTAAGAGAAATTTGTGTGTGTTCAGTAAAAGTATGTTAGTATTAAGGTAAAATATCATTACTTTGATGAGAATGTTTGTTCGTGTTAAGCAAAACTTGCTACTTCTGACAGAAAAGTTGTTTTCACAATAATCAAAAAAATGTTACTTCTATGAAAAATTTGGTATCTTTGGTAGAAAACTTACTAGTTCAAACAGAAAAAGTGTTATCATTGATGAAAAAAAATATTATTTCTAAGAGAAATTTGTGTGTGTGTTCAGTAAAAGTATGTTAGTATTAAGGTAAAACATCATTACTTTGATGAGAATGTTTGTTAGTGTTAAGCAAAACTTGTTACTTCTGACAGAAATGTTGTTATCACAATCAAAAAAATGTTACTTCTAACGAAAATATTTGGTATCTTTGGTAGAAAATTTTGCTAGTTAGAACAGAAAAAGTGTTATCACTGACGAAAAATATTATTTCTAAAAAAATTTGTGTGTGTTCAGTAAAAGTATGTTAGTATTAAGGTAAAATATCATTACTTTGATGAGAATGTTTGTTAGTGTTAAGCAAAAAAACTTGCTACTTCTGACAGAAAAGTTGTTATCAGAATCAAAAAATGTTACTTCTACGAAAAAATTTGGTATCTTTGGTAGAAAACTTGCTAGTTCGACCAGAAAAAGTGTTATCACTGACGAAAAATATTATTTCTAAGAGAAATTTGTGTGTGTTCAGTAAAAGTATGTTAGTATTAAAGTAAAATATCATTACTTTGATGAGAATGCTTGTTAGTGTTAAGCAAAACTTGCTACTTCTGACAGAAAAGTTGTTATTACAATCAAAAAATGTTACTTCTACGAAAAAAATTTGGTATCTTTGGTAGAAAACTTGCTAGTTCGAACAGAAAAAGTGTTATCATTGATGAAAAATATTATTTCTAAGAGAAATTTGTGTGTGTTCAGTAAAAGTATGTTAGTATTAAAAAATATCGTTACTTTGATTAGAATGTTTGTTAGTGTTAAGCAAAACTTGCTACTTCTGACAGAAAAGTTGTTATTACAATCAAAAAATGTTACTTCTAAGAAAAAATTTGTATCTTTGGTAGAAAACTTGCTAGTTCGAACAGAAAAAGTGTTATCACTGACGAAAAATATTATTTCTAAGAGAAATTTGTGTTTGTTCAGTAAAAGTATGTTAATATTAAGGTAAAATATCATTACTTTGATGAGAATGTTTGTTAGTGTTAAGCAAAACTTGCTACTTCTGACAGAAAAGTTGTTACTAAATCAAAAAATGTTTACTTCTAAGAAAAAAATTTGGTATCTTTGGTAGAAAACTTACTAGTTCAAACAGAAAAGTGTTATCATTGATGAAAAATATTCTTTCTAAAGAGAAATTGTGTGTGTTCAGTAAAAGTATGTTAGTATTAAGGTAAAATATCATTACTTTGATGAGAATGTTTGTTAGTGTTAAGAAAAACTTGTTACTTCTGACAGAAAAGTTGTTATCACAATCAAAAAATGTTACTTCTACGATAAAATTTGGTATCTTTGGTAGAAAACTTTGCTAGTTCGAACAGAAAAAAGTGTTATCACTGATGAAAAATATTATTTCTAAGAGAACTTTGTGTGTGTTCAGTAAAAGTATGTTAGTATTAAGGTAAAATATATCATTACTTTGATGAGAATGTTTGTTAGTGTTAAGCAAAACTTGCTACTTCTGACAGAAAAGTTGTTATCACAATAAAAAAAAATGTTACTTCTATGAAAAAATTTGGTATCTTTGACAGAAAACTTGCTAGTTCGAACAGAAAAAGTGTTTATCAACTGACGAAAAATATTATTTCTAAGAGAAATTTGTGTGTGTTCAGTAAAAGTATGTTAGTATTAAGGTAAAATATCATTACTTTGATGAGAATGTTTGTTAGTGTTAAGCAAAACTTGCTACTTCTGACAGAAAAGTTGTTATCACAATCAAAAAATGTTACTTCTATGAAAAAATTTGGTATCTTTGGTAAAAAACTTGCTAGTTCGAACAGAAAAAGTGTTATCAGTGACGAAAAATATATTTGTAAGAGAAATTTGTGTGTGTTCAGTAAAAGTATGTTAGTATTAAGGTAAAATGTTGTTACTTTGATGAAAAGGTTTGTTAGTGTTAAGCAAAACTTGCTACTTCTGACAGAAAAGTTGTTATCACAATCAAAAAATGTTACTTCTACGAAAAAATTTGGTATCTTTGGTAGAAAACTTGCTAGTTCGAACAGAAAAAAGTGTTATCATTGATGAAAAATATTATTTCTAAGAGAATTTGTGTGTGTTCAGTAAAAGTATGTTAGTATTTAAGTAAAAAAATCGTTACTTTGATGAGAATGTTTGTTAGTGTTAAGCAAAACTTGCTACTTCTGACAGAAAAGTTGTTATTACAATCAAAAAATGTTACTTCTAAGAAAAAAATTTGTATCTTTGGTAGAAGACTTGCTAGTTCGAAACCAGAAAAAGTGTTATCAGTGACGAAAAATATTATTTCTAAGAGAAATTTGTGTGTGTTCAGTAAAAGTATGTAGTATTAAGGTAAAATGTTGTTACTTTGATGAGAAGTTTGTTAGTGTTAAGCAAAACTTGCTACTTCTGACAGAAAAGTTGTTATCACAATAAAAAAATGTTACTTCTACGAAAAAATTTGGTATCTTTGGTAGAAAACTTGCTAGTTCGAACAGAAAAAGTGTTATCATTGATGAAAAATATTATTTCTAAGAGAAATTTCTGTGTGTTCAGTAAAAGTATGTTAGTATTAAAGTAAAATATCGTTACTTTGATGAGAATGTTTGTTAGTGTTAAGCAAAACTTGCTACTTCTGACAGAAAAGTTGTTATTACAATCAAAAAATGTTACTTCTAAGAAAAAATTTGTATCTTTGGTAGAAAACTTGCTAGTTCGAACAGAAAAAGTGTTATCACTGACGAAAAATATTATTTCTAAGAGAAATTTGTGTGTGTGTTCAGTAAAAGTATGTTAGTATTAAGGTAAAATATCATTACTTTTTGATGAGAAGGTTTGTTAGTGTTAAGCAAAACTTAATACTTCTGACATAAAAGTTGTTATCACAATAAAAAAATGTTACTTCTAAGAAAAAATTTGGTATCTTTGGTAGAAAACTTGCTAGTTCGAATAGAAAAAGTGTTATCACTGATGAAAAATATTATTTCTAAGAGAAATTTGGGTGTGTTCAGTAAAAGTATGTTAGTATTAAGGTAAAATGTCGTTACTTTAATGAGAAGGTTTGTTAGTGTTAAGCAAAACTTGCTACTTCTGACAGAAAAGTTGTTATCATCATCAAAAAATGTTACTTCTACGAAAAAATTTGGTATCTTTGGTAGAAAACTTGCTAGTTGGAACAGAAAAAGTGTTATCACTGACGAAAAATATTATTTCTAAGAGAAATTTGTTGTGTGTGTTCAGTAAAAGTATGTTAGTATTAAGGTAAAATGTCGTTACTTTGATGAGAAGGTTTGTTAGTGTTAAGCAAAACTTGCTACTTCTGACAGAAAAGTTTTTATCACAATAAAAAAAAGTTACTTCTAAGAAAAAAATTGGTATCTTTGATAGAAAACTTGCTAGTTCGAACAGAAAAAGTGTTATCACTGACGAAAAATATTATTTCTAAGAGAAATTTGTGTTTGTTCAGTAAAAGTATGTTAGTATTAAGGTAAAATATCATTACTTTGATGAGAATGTTTGTTAGTGTTAAGCAAAACTTGCTACTTCTGACAGAAAAGTTGTTATTAAAATCAAAAAATGTTACTTCTAAGAAAAATTTGGTATCTTTGGTAGAAAACTTACTAGTTCAAACAGAAAAAGTGTTATCATTGATGAAAAATATTATTTCTAAGAGAAATTTGTGTGTGTTCAGTAAAAGTATGTTAGTATTAAGGTAAAATATCATTACTTTGATGAGAATGTTTGTTAGTGTTAAGCAAAACTTGTTACTTCTGACAGAAAAGTTGTTATCACAATCAAAAAATGTTACTTTGATATCTACGATAAAATTTGGTATCTTTGGTAGAAAACTTGCTAGTTCGAACAGAAAAAGTATTATCACTGATGAAAAATATTATTTCTAAGAGAACTTTGTGTGTGTTCAGTAAAAGTATGTTAGTATTAAGGTAAAATATCATTACTTTGATGAGAATGTTTGTTAGTGTTAAGCAAAACTTGCTACTTCTGACAGAAAAGTTGTTATCACAATCAAAAAAATGTTACTTCTACGAAAAAATTTGGTATCTTTGACAGAAAACTTGCTAGTTCGAACAGAAAAAGTGTTATCACTGACGAAAAATATCATTTCTAAGAGAAATTTGTGTGTGTGTCAGTAAAAGTATGTTAGTATTAAAGTAAAATATCGTTACTTTGATGAGAATGTTTGTTAGTGTTAAGCAAAACTAGCTACTTCTGACATAAAAGTTGTTATCACAATCAAAAAATGTTACTTCTATGAAAAAATTTGGTATCTTTGACAGAAAACTTGCTAGTTCGAACAGAAAAAGTGTTATCACTGACGAAAAATATTATTTCTAAGAGAAATTTGTGTGTGTTTCAGTAAAAGTATGTTAGTATTAAAGTAAAATATCGTTACTTTGATGAGAATGTTTGTTAGTGTTAAGCAAAACTTGCTACTTCTGACAGAAAAGTTGTTATCACAATCAAAAAATGTTACTTCTACGAAAAAATTTGGTATCTTTGACAGAAAACTTACTAGTTTTCGAACAGAAAAAGTGTTATCACTGACGAAAAATATTATTTCTAAGAGAACTTTGTGTGTGCTCAGTAAAAGTATGTTAGTATTAAGGTAAAATATCGTTACTTTGATGAGAAGATTTGTTAGTGTTAAGCAAAACTTGCTACTTCTGACAGAAAAGTTGTTATCACAATCAAAAAATGTTACTTCTACGAAAAAAATTTGGTATCTTTGACAGAAAACTTGCTAGTTCGAATAGAAAAAGTGTTATCACTGACGAAAAATATTATTTCTAAGAGAACTTTGTGTGTGTTCAGGAAAAGTATGTTAGTATTAAGGTAAAATATCGTTACTTTGATGAGAATGTTTGTTAGTGTTAAGCAAAACTTGCTACTTCTGACAGAAAAGTTGTTATCAGAATCAAAAAATGTTACTTCTAAGAAAAAATTTGGTATCTTTGGTAGAAAACTTGCTAGTTCGACCAGAAAAAGTGTTATCACTGACGAAAATTATTATTTCTAAGAGAAATTTATGTGTGTTCAGTAAAAGTATGTTAGAATTAAAGTAAAATATCATTACTTTGATGAGAATGTTTGTTAGTGTTCAGGAAAACTTGCTACTTCTGACAGAAAAGTTGTTATAACAATAAAAAAATGTTACTTCGATGAAAAAAATTTGGTATCCTTGGTAGAAAACTTGCTAGTTCGAACAGAAAAAGTGTTATCAGTGACGAAAAATATTATTTCTAAGAGAAATTTGTGTGTGTTCAGTAAAAGTATGTTAGTATTAAGGTAAAGTGTTGTTATTTTGATGAGAAGGTTTGTTAGTGTTAAGCAAAACTTGCTACTTCTGACAGAAAAGTTTGTTATCACAATCAAAAAAATGTTACTTCTACGAAAAAATTTGGTATCTTTGGTAGAAAACTTGCTAGTTCGAACAGAAAAAGTGTTATCATTGATGAAAAATATTATTTCTAAGAGAAATTTGTGTGTGTTCAGTAAAAGTATGTTAGTATTAAAGTAAAATATCGTTACTTTGATGAGAATGTTTGTTAGTGTTAAGCAAAACTTGCTACTTCTGACAGAAAAGTTGTTATTACAATCAAAAAATGTTACTTCTAAGAAAAAATTTGTATCTTTGGTAGAAAACTTGCTAGTTCGAACAGAAAAAGTGTTATCACTGACAAAAATATTATTTCTAAGAGAAATTTGTGTTTGTTCAGTAAAATTATGTTAATATTAAGGTAAAATATCATTACTTTGATGAGAATGTTTGTTAGTGTTAAGCAAAACTTGCTACTTCTGACAGAAAAGTTGTTATTAAATCAAAAAATGTTACTTCTAAGAAAAAATTTAGTATCTTTGGTAGAAAACTTACTAGTTCAAACAGAAAAAGTGTTATCATTGATGAAAAATATTATTTCTAAGAGAAATTTGTGTGTTTTTTCAGTAAAAGTTTGTTAGTATTAAGGTAAAATATCATTACTTTGATGAGAATGTTTGTTAGTGTTAAGCAAAACTTGTTACTTATGACAGAAAAGTTGTTATCACAATCAAAAAATGTTACTTCTACGATAAAATTTGGTATCTTTGGTAGAAAACTTGCTAGTTCGAACAGAAAAAGTGTTATCACTGATGAAAAATATTATTTCTAAGAGAAATTTGTATGTGTTCAGTAAAAGTATGTTAGTATTAAGGTAAAATATCATTAATTTGATGAGAATGTTTGTTAGTGTTAAGCAAAACTTGCTACTTCTGACAGAAAAGTTGTTTCACAATCAAAAAATGTTACTTCTACGAAAAAATTTGGTATCTTTGACAGAAAACTTGCTAGTTCGAACAGAAAAAGTGTTATCACTGACGAAAAATATTATTTCTAAGAGAACTTTGTGTGTGTTCAGTAAAAGTATGTTAGTATTAAGGTAAAATATCGTTACTTTGATGAGAAGATTTGTTAGTGTTAAGCAAAACTTGCTACTTCTGACAGAAAAGTTGTTATCACAATCAAAAAAGTTACTTCTACGAAAAAATTTGGTACCTTTGATAGAAAACTTGCTAGTTCGAACAGAAAAAGTGTTATCACTGATGAAAAATATTATTTCTAAGAGAAATTTGTGTGTGTTCAGTAAAAGTATGTTAGTATTAAGGTAAAATGTCGTTACTTTAATGAGAAGGTTTGTTAGTGTTAAGCAAAACTTGCTACTTCTGACATAAAAGTTGTTATCACAATCAAAAATGTTACTTCTACTTTGACAGAAAACTTGCTAGTTCGAACAGAAAAAGTGTTATCACTGACGAAAAATATTATTTCTAAGAGAAATTTGTGTGTGTTCAGTAAAAGTATGTTAGTATTAAGGTAAAATATCGTTACTTTAATGAGAAGGTTTGTTAGTGTTAAGCAAAACTTGCTACTTCTGACAGAAAAGTTGTTATCACAATCAAAAAATGTTACTTCTACGAAAAAATTTGGCATCTTTGACAGAAAACTTGCTAGTTCGAACAGAAAAAAGTGTTATCACTGACGAAAACTATTATTTCTAAGAGAAATTTGTGTGTGTTCAGTAAAAGTATGTTAGTATTAAAGTAAAATATCGTTACTTTGATGAGAATGTTTGTTAGTGTTAAGCAAAACTTGCTACTTCTGACAGAAAAGTTGTTATCACAATAAAAAAATGTTACTTCTATGAAAAAATTTGGTATCTTTGACAGAAAACTTGCTAGTTCGAACAGAAAAAGTGTTATCACTGACGAAAAATATTATTTCTAAGAGAAATTTGTGTGTGTTCAGTAAAAGTATGTTAGTATTAAGGTAAAATATCGTTACTTTGATGAGAATGTTTGTTAGTGTTAAGCAAAACTTGCTACTTCTGACAGAAAAGTTGTTATCACAATCAAAAAAAGTTACTTCTATGAAAAAATTTGGTATCTTTGACAGAAAACTTGCTAGTTCGAACAGAAAAAGTGTTATCACTGACGAAAAATATTATTTCTAAGAGCAATTGTGTGTGTCAGTAAAAGTATGTTAGTATTAAAGTAAAATATCGTTACTTTGATGAGAATGTTTGTTAGTGTTAAGCAAAACTTGCTACTTCTGACAGAAAAGTTGTTATCACAATAAAAAAAATGTTACTTCTATGAAAAAATTTGGTATCTTTGACAGAAAACTTGCTAGTTCGAACAGAAAAAGTGTTATCACTGACGAAAAATATTATTTCTAAGAGAAATTTGTGTGTGTTCAGTAAAAGTATGTTAGTATTAAGGTAAAATATCTTACTTTGATGAGAATGTTTGTTAGTGTTAAGCAAAACTTGCTACTTCTGACAGAAAAGTTGTTATCACACAATAAAAAAATGTTACTTCTAAGAAAAAATTTGGTATCTTTGTTAGAAAACTTGCTAGTTCGACCAGAAAAAGTGTTATCACTGACGAAAAAAATATTATTTCTAAGAGAAATTTGTGTGTGTTCAGTAAAAGTATGTTAGTATTAAAGTAAAATATCATTACTTTGATGAGAATGTTTGTTAGTGTTAAGCAAAACTTGCTACTTCTGACAGAAAAGTTGTATCACAATCAAAAAATGTTACTTCTATGAAAAAATTTGCTATCTTTGGTAGAAAAAATGCTAGTTCGAACAGAAAAAGTGTTATCAGTGACGAATAATATTATTTCTAAAAGAAATTTGTGTGTGTTCAGTAAAAGTATGTTAGTATTAAGGTAAAATGTTGCTACTTTGATGAGAAGGTTTGTTAGTGTTAAGCAAAACTTGCTACTTCTGACAGAAAAGTTGTTATCACAATCAAAAATGTTACTTCTACTTTGACAGAAAACTTGCTAGTTCGAACAGAAAAAGTGTTATCACTGACGAAAAATATTATTTCTAAGAGAAATTTGTGTGTGTTCAGTAAAAGTATGTTAGTATTAAGGTAAAATATCGTTACTTTAATGAGAAGGTTTGTTAGTGTTAAGCAAAACTTGCTACTTCTGACAGAAAAGTTGTTATCACAATCAAAAAATGTTACTTCTACGAAAAAATTTGGCATCTTTGACAGAAAAACTTGCTAGTTCGAACAGAAAAAGTGTTATCACTGACGAAAACTATTATTTCTAAGAGAAATTTGTGTGTGTTCAGTAAAAGTATGTTAGTATTAAAGTAAAATATCGTTACTTTGATGAGAATGTTTGTTAGTGTTAAGCAAAACTTGCTACTTCTGACAGAAAAGTTGTTATCACAATAAAAAAATGTTACTTCTATGAAAAAATTTGGTATCTTTGACAGAAAACTTGCTAGTTCGAACAGAAAAAGTGTTATCACTGACGAAAAATATTATTTCTAAGAGAAATTTGTGTGTGTTCAGTAAAAGTATGTTAGTATTAAGGTAAAATATCGTTACTTTGATGAGAATGTTTGTTAGTGTTAAGCAAAACTTGCTACTTCTGACAGAAAAGTTGTTATCACAATCAAAAAAAGTTACTTCTATGAAAAAAAATTTGGTATCTTTGACAGAAAAACTTGCTAGTTCGAACAGAAAAAAGTGTTATCACTGACGAAAAATATTATTTCTAAGAGCAATTTGTGTGTGCTCAGTAAAAGTATGTTAGTATTAAGGTAAAATATCGTTACTTTGATGAGAATGTTTGTTAGTGTTAAGCAAAACTTGCTACTTCTGACAGAAAAGTTGTTATCAGAATCAAAAAATGTTACTTCTAAGAAAAAATTTGGTATCTTTGGTAGAAAACTTGCTAGTTCGACCAGAAAAAGTGTTATCACTGACGAAAAATTATTATTTCTAAGAGAAATTTATGTGTGTTCAGTAAAAGTATGTTAGAATTAAAGTAAAATATCATTACTTTGATGAGAATGTTTGTTAGTGTTCAGGAAAACTTGCTACTTCTGACAGAAAAGTTGTTTATAACAATAAAAAATGTTACTTCGATGAAAAAATTTGGTATCCTTGGTAGAAAACTTGCTAGTTCGAACAGAAAAAGTGTTTATCAGTGACGAAAAATATTATTTCTAAGAGAAATTTGTGTGTGTTCAGTAAAAGTATGTTAGTATTAAGGTAAAGTGTTGTTATTTTGATGAGAAGGTTTGTTAGTGTTAAGCAAAACTTGCTACTTCTGACAGAAAAGTTGTTATCACAATCAAAAAATGTTACTTCTACGAAAAAATTTGGTATCTTTGGTAGAAAACTTGCTAGTTCGAACAGAAAAAGTGTTATCATTGATGAAAAATATTATTTCTAAGAGAAATTTGTGTGTGTTCAGTAAAAGTATGTTAGTATTAAGGTAAAATGTCGTTACTTTAATGAGAAGGTTTGTTAGTGTTAAGCAAAACTTGCTACTTTTGACATAAAAGTTGTTATCACAATCAAAAATGTTACTTCTACTTTGACAGAAAACTTGCTAGTTCGAACAGAAAAAGTGTTATCACTGACGAAAAATATTATTTCTAAGAGAAATTTGTGTGTGTTCAGTAAAAGTATGTTAGTATTAAGGTAAAATATCGTTACTTTAATGAGAAGGTTTGTTAGTGTTAAGCAAAACTTGCTACTTCTGACAGAAAAGTTGTTATCACAATCAAAAAATGTTACTTCTACGAAAAAATTTGGCATCTTTGACAGAAAACTTGCTAGTTCGAACAGAAAAAGTGTTATCACTGACGAAAAATTATTATTTCTAAGAGAAATTTGTGTGTGTTCAGTAAAAGTATGTTAGTATTAAAGTAAAATATCGTTACTACTTGATGAGAATGTTTGTTAGTGTTAAGCAAAACTTGCTACTTCTGACAGAAAAGTTGTTATCACAATAAAAAAAATGTTACTTCTATGAAAAAATTTGGTATCTTTGACAGAAAACTTGCTAGTTCGAACAGAAAAAGTGTTATCACTGACGAAAAATATTATTTCTAAGAGAAATTTGTGTGTGTTCAGTAAAAGTATGTTAGTATTAAGGTAAAATATCGTTACTTTGATGAGAATGTTTGTTAGTGTTAAGCAAAACTTGCTACTTCTGACAGAAAAGTTGTTATCACAATCAAAAAAAGTTACTTCTATGAAAAAATTTGGTATCTTTGACAGAAAACTTGCTAGTTCGAACAGAAAAAGTGTTATCACTGACGAAAAATATTATTTCTAAGAGCAATTTGTGTGTGCTCAGTAAAAGTATGTTAGTATTAAGGTAAAATATCGTTACTTTGATGAGAATGTTTTGTTAGTGTTAAGCAAAACTTGCTACTTCTGACAGAAAAGTTGTTATCAGAATCAAAAAATGTTACTTCTAAGAAAAAATTTGGTATCTTTGGTAGAAAAACTTGCTAGTTCGACCAGAAAAAGTGTTATCACTGACGAAAATTATTATTTCTAAAGAGAAATTTATGTGTGTTCAGTAAAAGTATGTTAGAATTAAAGTAAAATATCATTACTTTGATGAGAATGTTTGTTAGTGTTCAGGAAAACTTGCTACTTCTGACAGAAAAGTTGTGTTATAACAATAAAAAAATGTTACTTCGATGAAAATTTGGTATCTTTGACAGAAAACTTGCTAGTTCGAACAGAAAAAGTGTTATCACTGACGAAAAAATATTATTTCTAAGAGCAATTTGTGTGTGTGCTCAGTAAAAGTATGTTAGTATTAAGGTAAAATATCGTTACTTTAATGAGAAGGTTTGTTAGTGTTAAGCAAAACTTGCTACTTCTGACAGAAAAGTTGTTATCACAATCAAAAAATGTTACTTCTACGAAAAAATTTGGCATCTTTGACAGAAAACTTGCTAGTTCGAACAGAAAAAGTGTTATCACTGACGAAAACTATTATTTCTAAGAGAAATTTGTGTGTGTTTCAGTAAAAGTATGTTAGTATTAAAGTAAAATATCGTTACTTTGATGAGAATGTTTGCTAGTGTTAAGCAAAACTTGCTACTTCTGACAGAAAAGTTGTTATCACAATAAAAAAATGTTACTTCTATGAAAAATTTGGTATCTTTGACAGAAAACTTGCTAGTTCGAACAGAAAAAGTGTTATCACTGACGAAAAATATTATTTCTAAGAGAAATTTGTGTGTGTGTTCAGTAAAAGTATGTTAGTATTAAGGTAAAATATCGTTACTTTGATGAGAATGTTTGTTAGTGTTAAGCAAAACTTGCTACTTCTGACAGAAAAGTTGTTATCACAATCAAAAAAAGTTACTTCTATGAAAAAATTTGGTATCTTTGACAGAAAACTTGCTAGTTCGAACAGAAAAAGTGTTATCACTGACGAAAAATATTATTTCTAAGAGCAATTTGTGTGTGCTCAGTAAAAGTATGTTAGTATTAAGGTAAAATATCGTTACTTTGATGAGAATGTTTGTTAGTGTTAAGCAAAACTTGCTACTTCTGACAGAAAAGTTGTTATCAGAATCAAAAAATGTTACTTCTAAGAAAAAAATTTGGTATCTTTGGTAGAAAACTTGCTAGTTCGACCAGAAAAAGTGTTATCACTGACGAAAATTATTATTTCTAAGAGAAATTTATGTGTGTTCAGTAAAAGTATGTTAGAATTAAAGTAAAATATCATTACTTTGATGAGAATGTTTGTTAGTGTTTCAGGAAAACTTGCTACTTCTGACAGAAAAGTTGTTATAACAATAAAAAAATGTTACTTCGATGAAAAAATTTGGTATCCTTGGTAGAAAACTTGCTAGTTCGAACAGAAAAAGTGTTATCAGTGACGAAAAATATTATTTCTAAGAGAAATTTGTGTGTGTTCAGTAAAAGTATGTTAGTATTAAGGTAAAAGTGTTGTTATTTTGATGAGAAGGTTTGTTAGTGTTAAGCAAAACTTGCTACTTCTGACAGAAAAGTTGTTATCACAATCAAAAAATGTTACTTCTACGAAAAAATGTGGTATCTTTGGTAGAAAACTTGCTAGTTCGAACAGAAAAAAGTGTTATCATTGATGAAAAATATTATTTCTAAGAGAAATTTGTGTGTGTTCAGTAAAAGTATGTTAGTATTAAGGTAAAATGTCGTTACTTTAATGAGAAGGTTTGTTAGTGTTAAGCAAAACTTGCTACTTCTGACATAAAAGTTGTTATCACAATCAAAAATGTTACTTCTACTTTGACAGAAAACTTGCTAGTTCGAACAGAAAAAGTGTTATCACTGACGAAAAAATTTATTTCTAAGAGAAATTTGTGTGTGTTCAGTAAAAAAGTATGTTAGTATTAAGGTAAAATATCGTTACTTTAATGAGAAGGTTTGTTAGTGTTAAGCAAAACTTGCTACTTCTGACAGAAAGTTGTTATCACAATCAAAAAATGTTACTTCTACGAAAAAATTTGGCATCTTTGACAGAAAACTTGCTAGTTCGAACAGAAAAAGTGTTATCACTGACGAAAACTATTATTTCTAAGAGAAATTTGTGTGTGTTCAGTAAAAGTATTTTAGTATTAAAGTAAAATATCGTTACTTTGATGAGAATGTTTGTTAGTGTTAAGCAAAACTTGCTACTTCTGACAGAAAAGTTGTTATCACAATAAAAAAATGTTACTTCTATGAAAAAATTTGGTATCTTTGACAGAAAACTTGCTAGTTCGAACAGAAAAAGTGTTATCACTGACGAAAAAAATATTATTTCTAAGAGAAATTTGTGTGTGTTCAGTAAAAGTATGTTAGTATTAAGGTAAAATATCGTTACTTTGATGAGAATGTTTGTTAGTGTTAAGCAAAACTTGCTACTTCTGACAGAAAAGTTGTTATCACAATCAAAAAAAGTTACTTCTATGAAAAAATTTGGTATCTTTGACAGAAAACTTGCTAGTTCGAACAGAAAAAGTGTTATCACTGACGAAAAATATTATTTCTAAGAGCAATTTGTGTGTGCTCTCAGTAAAAGTATGTTAGTATTAAGGTAAAATATCGTTACTTTGATGAGAATGTTTGTTAGTGTTCAGGAAAACTTGCTACTTCTGACAGAAAAGTTGTTATAACAATAAAAAAATGTTACTTCGATGAAAAAATTTGGTATCCTTGGTAGAAAACTTGCTAGTTCGAACAGAAAAAGTGTTATCAGTGACGAAAAATATTATTTCTAAGAGAAATTTTGTGTGTGTTCAGTAAAAGTATGTTAGTATTAAGGTAAAGTGTTGTTATTTTGATGAGAAGGTTTGTTAGTGTTAAGCAAAACTTGCTACTTCTGACAGAAAAGTTGTTATCACAATCAAAAAATGTTACTTCTACGAAAAAATGTGGTATCTTTGGTAGAAAACTTGCTAGTTCGAACAGAAAAAGTGTTATCATTGATGAAAAATATTATTTCTAAGAGAAATTTGTGTGTGTTCAGTAAAAGTATGTTAGTATTAAGGTAAAATATCGTTACTTTTGATGAGAATGTTTGTTAGTGTTAAGCAAAACTTGCTACTTCTGACAGAAAAAGTTGTTATCACAATCAAAAAAAGTTACTTCTATGAAAAAATTTGGTATCTTTGACAGAAAACTTGCTAGTTCGAACAGAAAAAAAAGTGTTATCACTGACGAAAAAATATTATTTCTAAGAGCAATTTGTGTGTGCTCAGTAAAAGTATGTTAGTATTAAGGTAAAATATCGTTACTTTGAGGAGAATGTTTGTTAGTGTTAAGCAAAACTTGCTACTTCTGACAGAAAAGTTGTTATCAGAATCAAAAAATGTTACTTCTAGAAAAAATTTGGTATCTTTGGTAGAAAACTTTGCTAGTTCGACCAGAAAAAGTGTTATCACTGACGAAAATTATTATTTCTAAGAGAAATTTGTGTGTGTTCAGTAAAAGTATGTTAGAATTAAAGTAAAATATCATTACTTTGATGAGAATGTTTGTTAGTGTTCAGGAAAACTTGCTACTTCTGACAGAAAAGTTGTTATAACAATAAAAAATGTGTTACTTCGATGAAAATTTGGTATCTTTGACAGAAAACTTGCTAGTTCGAACAGAAAAAGTGTTATCACTGACGAAAAATATTATTTCTAAGAGCAATTTGTGTGTGCTCAGTAAAAGTATGTTAGTATTAAGGTAAAATATCGTTACTTTGATGAGAATGTTTGTTAGTGTTAAGCAAAACTTGCTACTTCTGACAGAAAAGTTGTTATCAGAATCAAAAAATGTTACTTCTAAGAAAAAATTTGGTATCTTTGGTAGAAAACTTGCTAGTTCGACCAGAAAAAAAGTGTTATCACTGACGAAAATTATTATTTCTAAGAGAAATTTATGTGTGTTCAGTAAAAGTATGTTAGAATTAAAGTAAAATATCATTACTTTGATGAGAATGTTTGTTAGTGTTCAGGAAAACTTGCTACTTCTGACAGAAAAGTTGTTATAACAATAAAAAAATGTTACTTCGATGAAAAAATTTGGTATCCTTGGTAGAAAACTTGCTAGTTCGAACAGAAAAAGTGTTATCAGTGACGAAAAATATTATTTCTAAGAGAAATTTGTGTGTGTTCAGTAAAAGTATGTTAGTATTAAGGTAAAGTGTTGTTATTTTGATGAGAAGGTTTGTTAGTGTTAAGCAAAAACTTGCTACTTCTGACAGAAAAGTTGTTATCACAATCAAAAAATGTTACTTCTACGAAAAAATTTGGTATCTTTGGTAGAAAACTTGCTAGTTCGAACAGAAAAAGTGTTATCATTGATGAAAAATATTATTTCTAAGAGAAATTTGTGTGTGTTCAGTAAAAGTATGTTAGTATTAAGGTAAAATGTCGTTACTTTAATGAGAAGGTTTGTTAGTGTTAAGCAAAACTTGCTACTTCTGACATAAAAGTTGTTATCACAATCAAAAATGTTACTTCTACTTTGACAGAAAACTTGCTAGTTCGAACAGAAAAAGTGTTATCACTGACGAAAAATATTATTTCTAAGAGAAATTTGTGTGTGTTCAGTAAAAGTATGTTAGTATTAAGGTAAAATATCGTTACTTTAATGAGAAGGTTTGTTAGTGTTAAGCAAAACTTGCTACTTCTGACAGAAAAGTTGTTATCACAATCAAAAAATGTTACTTCTACGAAAAAATTTGGCATCTTTGACAGAAAACTTGCTAGTTCGAACAGAAAAAGTGTTATCACTGACTAAAACTATTATTTCTAAGAGAAATTTGTGTGTGTTCAGTAAAAGTATGTTAGTATTAAGTAAAATATCGTTTACTTTGATGAGAATGTTTGTTAGTGTTAAGCAAAACTTGCTACTTCTGACAGAAAAGTTGTTATCACAATAAAAAAATGTTACTTCTATGAAAAAATTTGGTATCTTTGACAGAAAACTTGCTAGTTCGAACAGAAAAAGTGTTATCACTGACGAAAAAATATTATTTCTAAGAGAAATTTGTGTGTGTTCAGTAAAAGTAAAAAAAATGTTACTTCTACGAAAAAATTTGGTATCTTTGGTAGAAAACTTGCTAGTTCGAACAGAAAAAGTGTTATCATTGATGAAAAATATTATTTCTAAGAGAAATTTGTGTGTGTTGTTCAGTAAAAGTATGTTAGTATTAAAGTAAAATATCGTTACTTTGATGAGAATGTTTGTTAGTGTTAAGCAAAACTTGCTACTTCTGACAAAAAAGTTGTTTATTACAATCAAAAAATGTTACTTCTAAGAAAAAATATTACTGACGAAAAAATATTATTTCTAAGAGAAATTTGCGTGTGTGTTCAGTAAAAGTATGTTAGTATTAAGGTAAAATATCATTACTTTGATGAGAAGGTTTGTTAGTGTTAAGCAAAACTTGCTACTTCTGACAGAAAAGTTGTTTATCACAATCAAAAAATGTTACTTCTAAGAAAAAATTTGGTATCTTTGGTAGAAAACTTGCTAGTTCGAATAGAAAAAGTGTTATCACTGATGAAAAACATTATTTCTAAGAAAAATTTGTGTGTGTTCAGTAAAAGTATGTTAGTATTAAGGTAAAATGTCGTTACTTTAATGAGAAGGTTTGTTAGTGTTAAGCAAAACTTGCTACTTCTGACAGAAAAGTTGTTATCATCATAAAAAAATGTTACTTCTACGAAAAAATTTGGTATCTTTGGTAGAAAACTTGCTAGTTCGAACAGAAAAAGTGTTATCACTGACGAAAAATATTATTTCTAAGAGAAATTTGTGTTTGTTCAGTAAAAGTATGTTAGTATTAAGGTAAAATCATTACTTTGATGAGAATGTTTGTTAGTGTTAAGCAAAACTTGCTACTTCTGACAGAAAAGTTGTTATTAAATCAAAAAAATGTTACTTCTAAGAAAAATTTGGTATCTTTGGTAGAAAACTTACTAGTTCAAACAGAAAAAGTGTTATCATTGATGAAAAATATTATTTCTAAGAGAAATTTGTGTGTGTTCAGTAAAAGTATGTTAGTATTAAAGTAAAATATCGTTACTTTGATGAGAATGTTTGTTAGTGTTAAGCAAAACTTGCTACTTCTGACAGAAAAGTTGTTATCACAATCAAAAAATGTTACTTCTATGAAAAAATTTGGTATCTTTGACAGAAAAACTTGCTAGTTCGAACAGAAAAAGTGTTATCACTGACGAAAAATATTATTTCTAAGAGAACTTTGTGTGTGTTCAGTAAAAGTATGTTAGTATTAAGGTAAAATATCGTTACTTTGATGAGAAGATTTGTTAGTGTTAAGCAAAAACTTGCTACTTCTGACATAAAAGTTGTTATCACAATCAAAAAATGTTACTTCTACGAAAAAATTTGGTATCTTTGACAGAAAACTTGCTAGTTCGAACAGAAAAAGTGTTATCACTGACGAAAAATATTATTTCTAAGAGAAATTTGTGTGTGTTCAGTAAAAGTATGTTAGTATTAAGAGTAAAATATCGTTACTTAATGAGAAATGTTTGTTAGTGTTAAGCAAAACTTGCTACTTCTGACAGGAAAGTTGTTATCACAATCAAAAAATGTTACTTCTACGAAAAAATTTCGCATCTTTGACAGAAAACTTGCTAGTTCGAACAGAAAAAGTGTTATCACTGACGAAAACTATTATTTCTAAGAGAAATTTGTGTGTGTTCAGTAAAAGTATGTTAGTATTAAAGTAAAATATCGTTACTTTGATGAGAATGTTTGTTAGTGTTAAGCAAAACTTGCTACTTCTGACAGAAAAGTTGTTATCACAATCAAAAAATGTTACTTCTATGAAAAAATTTGGTATCTTTGACAGAAAACTTGCTAGTTCGAACAGAAAAAAGTGTTATCACTGACGAAAAATATTATTTCTAAGAGAACTTTGTGTGTGTGTTCAGTAAAAGTATGTTAGTATTAAGGTAAATTGTCGTTACTTTGATGAGAATGTTTGTTAGTGTTAAGCAAAACTTGCTACTTCTGACAGAAAAGTTGTTATCACAATCAAAAAATGTTACTTCTAAGAAAAAATTTGGTATATTTTGTAGAAAACTTGCTAGTTCGAACAGAAAAAGTGTTATCACTGTCGAAAAATATTATTTCTAAGAGAAATTTGTGTTTGTTCAGTAAACATTTAATAAAAAAAGCCATTTGAAAGTATTGCTTGGTGATGGGATATTCGAAAAGCCATAAAGTAAAGTTATGGGTGAAAAGGATGAGTACTTCAAGTTGTAAAATTGGTTTAGGAGGGACATTAAATGAGGAACTTGTTCTGAAATGCCTTTTGAAAAGTATTGCTTTATGTTTTGGGTATGCAAAAAGTCGTAAAGTAAAGTTGTGGTGAAAAGGATGAGTACTTCAACTTGTAAAATTGGTTTAGAAGGGGCATTACATAAAGAACTTGTTCTGAAAAATATAATAAAGCCTTTGAAATGTATTGCTTGATATTGTGGTATTCAAAAAGTCGTAAAGTAAAGTTGTGGTGAAAAGGATGAGTACTTCAAATTGTAAAATTGGTTTAGGTGGGACATTAAATGAAGAACTTGTTCTGAAATGCCTTTTGAAAAGTATTGCTTGATGTTGTGGTATTCAAAAATTCGTAAAGTAAAGTTGTGGTGAAAGGGATGAGTACTTCAAATTGTAAAATTGGTTTAGAAGGGGCATTAAGTGAAGAACTTGTTCTGAAATGCCTTTTGAAAAGTATTGCTTGATGTTTTGAGTACGCAAAAATTCGTAAAGTAAAGTTTTGGCTGAAAAGGATGAGTACTTCAAGTTGTAACATTGGTTTAGAAGGGGCATTTCATAAAGAACTTGTTCTGAAAAATATAATAAAGCTTTTGAAATGTATTGCTTGATGTTTTGAGTATGCAAAAAGTCGTAAAGTAAAGTTGTGGTGAAAAGGATGAGTACTTCAAATTGTAAAATTGGCTTAGAAGGGGAATTACATAAAGAACTTGTTTTAAAAAATATAATAAAGCCTTTTGAAAAGTATTGCTTGATGTTGTGGTATTCAAAAATTTCGTAAAGTAAAGTTGTGGTGAAAAGGATGAGTACTTCAACTTGTAAAATTGGTTTTTTAAGGGGGGTTACACAAGGAACTTGTTCTGAAAAATATAATAAAACCTTTGAAAAGTATTGCTTGATGTTTTGAGTATGCAAAAAGTTGTAAAGTAAAGTTGTGGCTGAAAAGGATGAGTACTTCAAGTTGTAAATTGGGTTTAGGAGGGACATTAAATGAAGAACTTGTTCTGAAATGCCTTTTGAAAAGTATTGCTTTGTGTTGTGGTATCCAAAAAGCTGTAAAGTAAAGTTGTGGATGAAAAGGATGGATGCTTCAACTTGCAAAATGGGTTTTAGAAGGGACATTAAGAAAGGAACTTGCTCTGAAATGTCTTTTGAAAAGTATTGCATGATGTTTTGGGTATGCAAAACGTCGTAAAGTAAAGTTGTGGTGAAAAGGATGGGTACTTCAAGTTGGAAAATGGGTTTAGAAGGGACATTAAGAAAGGAACTTGCTCTGAAATGCCTTTTGAAAAGTATTTCTTGGTGTTGAGGTATCCAAAAAGCTGTAAAGTAAAGTTGTGGGTGAAAAGGATGGGTACTTCAACTTGTAAAATGGGTTTAGAAGGGACATTAAGAAAGGAACTTGCTCTGAAATGCCTTTTGAAAAGTATTTCTTGGTGTTGAGGTATCCAAAAAGCTGTAAAGTAAAGTTGTGGGTGAAAAGGATGGGTACTTAAACTTGTAAAATGGGTTTAGAAGGGACATTAAGAAAGGAACTTGCTCTGAATGCCTTTTGAAAGGTATTTCACGGTGTTGAGGTATCCAAAAAGCTGTAAAGTAAAGTTGTGGGTGAAAAGGAAGGATGCTTCAACTTGTAAAAATGGGTTTTAGGAGGGACATTAAGAAAGGAACTTGCTCTGAAATGATATAATAAAGCCTTAAAAAAGCATTAAAAAATATGGAGGAGACTCTTAGGGGGCCCGGGGAGGGACTTTGGGGGTCTGGGGGGCCGGGTGGTCCTTTAGGAGGCCCGGGGGCCCTTTGGGGACCGGGGGCTTCCTTCGGGGTTGGGGTAGGGGGATCGGAGCCCTTTGGGTCGGGGTAGGAGGATCGGGGCCCTTTGGGGTTGGGGTATGGGACCTCACGACACTGTTTAAATAGAACTTGTGTATTATAACGACCACAGAGTTTCACCCTCAAATCCTCTTCTAAAACATCTTCTAAAATCATCTTTTAAAATGTCTCTAACTGTTTCGCCGAAATAATTCCCTAAAATGTCTAAAACGGTTTAGCCCAAATAATCTCTAAACGTAATTTCATCGTTTTCCCTTTGTTTTTGGCATCCCTGCGCTGTCACATTTGAAATTACTAAGAAACCTTTTCCCGCGTTAAACTCTTCATCTCTAAGATTAAAACATTCGCCGGAGTTACAATTAACCTTGCCATCACCTGTCAGATATTAATAAACTTTGCCCCGGAAACAATTCTGGTCGAACTCCAAAGATATTAATAAACTTCGTCCGGAGACAATTCTCTTTGGAAACAATAAATTAACTCCCCTTTCGTGAATCAATAATTCCCCTTAGAAACAACAAATTAATTCCCCTTTCGTGACAAATCAATCAATCATGACATCATCTGTTAGAAACACGTGATCCTGTTTTCCTATTCCTGGATCTTAACATTCGCCCCGAGCGTGCACTTGCCATAAACAACAAAGAAGCTATATTTGTTTCTTAATTCCCCTTTCGTAAATCAATACATTCTCCCCACCGATTATGTAAATCAAGTTCTCGAAATTCACTTCCCCCTCGAGTCCTAGATCAATACATTGCCCCTAGTGTACACTTGTCCAAACAACAACAACAACAATCAATTGATCTTGAACGAAGTGTCATTGACCCTGTCCCCGTTAGACTCAATAATCCAGAAAACATCCATCAAAGTGAGAAAAATCATGTTTTTTCATTCTCACTGACAAAAAACCATAAAACAGACATAAATTGATGTTGACATCCATGAAAAACATCAAAATAAATTGACCAACACACATAACCGTCCAAGAAACATCCATAAAAGTGAGAAAATTCCTGTTTTTTCATTCTCAGTGAGAAAACCATCTCCCTAGGGACTCTATGCCCATATATGGACTCCCGGTGGGACCTTTAGGGTCATTTCTACTCAATTAAAGACAAGGGGACCTTAAAGAGAATAATTTGCCAACAGGAAGAAAGAATTAATATTTAGTATATATGCCATGTGCAAAATCACACAAGACGACAAATGACTCTGAACAGCTAGAGAAAAATGCGTGGAACAAGAAATAGAAACAAATCACATTGAATTAAAAACGAAAATGTGACTTTAAACTAAAGAGTGACGCGATATTTATGCTATTGTGTAAATTAGATTCTATAGAAATTACAATGAAATAAGGAATGTGTTATTTCAGTGTATGTAAAGGAAAAACAAGAAGAGAAAATTGAATTCACGACAGAATTTCTTAACTCATCTGAATTTGCTGATTTTTCACCCTATGACTTGAAGATAAAAAATAAATCACATTGAATTGCAAACAAAAACACTGCACAGTGATATTTGCGGTTAGAAGACAAAACAAAATTACAATGGAATGAAGGAACGTGTTAGTTCAGCGTTTGTGATGCTGTGATTGTAAACGATATAGGGGACTCCTTGTAAATAAACCTCACCACTTTGCTGATGACACGACAACAAAAACATCAATTACAAAGAACCAAGATCCCAGCAAACCGGACAAGGAGCTTCAGGCTGACCAGGAGAAAATTGAAGCGTGGGCAGACGCAAGGCTTGCCAGTTTTAACACATCAAAAAACGAAAGAGTTGCTAAGGCGCGTGATATGAGGGCTCATCCTGATTTCGTCTTCAAAGGAGAGGCAATAACACGAGTTGATATACTACACCTACTTGGAGTTAACTTCTCTTCGGATCTCTCATGAACTGAGCATCTCAGTAAAATTAGATCCTCTTACCCCAAGAAGCTAGGAGTAATCCTAAGACGCAAGAGTCTCCTCCCTGATGAGTCTATTCTACCACTATTCATTTCGTGTACCATACCTGTCATGGGATATGCATGTCCTTTCTTAGCTGGTGCATCAAAAAGCCGCAACGCTCAGCTCCAACAGATTCAAAATCGAGCAGTTCGTGCAGCAACCTCTGGCAACACGAAAGCTAAAATCCCACAGCTGATCCAGGAACGCCTCGATGTGGTGTCCATGGTGGTTTTCTCCAAGTACATGCATAACCCTCCATCAGAGGAGCTATCGAAGCTCGTTCCAGACAGAGCATACACACAGCTCGTCAGTTCTACCTTGAGCAGGGTACTCCCCGCCAAGAATATCTGAAAATCGTTTTCACCCGGCGACCAGGCGCCACATGGAAATGGCTTGTCGGCGGAGGATATCCCAGAAACTCCTTCCCTTGACGCGTTTCAGATACGGTAAAAACAAATGCCTCAGTGTTGAAAACGAGGTAATTACCAGGACTAGCGGCATATCATCACCTGTGATGGAGCCGCGAATCCTGTGTTATAAAACAAAGTATAAGCAAAAACATAAAAAATAAAGTGTAGAAGGAGGGGAGGCCAAATATATGCTCTAAAAACCCAATAAATATAAACTAAAAAAAAAAGAAACAGTAATGGGCCAAACGCCGTGACTATTTAGATTATACACCCTACCAAACATGCTGAGCAACACTTATGAATTATCTATTTTGAGCATATACGACCAAAAAAACTCAAGTCCAAAATCAGCTATAGAAATACCCTAGTAGCGGCGGGGCTAATCGACTTGAATCTCTCTAAGATATATTCTTTGGGTTATGGGGGATTCAAATTTTTGTGGTTAGTGAAGGTTGGGGTGGAGGCCCAGGGAGTGGGTGGGAGGGTTTGGCCCATTTTTACTAATTGAGCTGAAATTTAAATAGAAGTTAGTCTATACCTTGGAGAAGTCCCCTAAAATATTGAAGGTGGTTACGTATTATAGCGGCCACACTCAAGAAGTGAAGTTGGGTTAATTATAATGAAATATACCAAAACAAGATTAAAATATAAGGTAATTATGTACTATCCGCAACACACGCACCATATTATATAGGGAACATGCTTAAGAAACTAGTCAAACGGGTTTCTTTCAATAGAATATTGGATTGGAAACCGTGGTTTTGTCATTAAGTTTACAACATTAAACTATTGTTTTTTGGGGTTTAGGGGGGGAAAGGCACCTAGGGGTTAGGTTAGTTTTTTAATATATGCTTTATCCCTCCCCCCCCCTAATATGTAAATATATAGCCGAAATAGTTTCTAAAACTATTATATTTTTTATCCTATTTTGTTTTATTTCATTAGCATTAACCAAACTTAACTTTTCGCATGTGTTACAGATAGTATATAAGTACCAAAAATAATACTTTAGTAACGAAATTTTGGAAAATACAATAGAGACTTATTGAAAGCGGGCCGCCCAAAACGCATCATATTAAATATATAACCTAACCACCACTATAGGCCTATGTTAAATATTTAATTAAAATATACCTGCATAGTACTTTAATTCGCTCGGGCTAACGGAAATAGAATAGAATCGGACGAGGGAAATAAAATAGATATTAAAAAGAACAGAGGCCATATTCTGCAGAAAATTGTGCTGAGATATTGCCGTTATTTTGGATTCACACAATTTTGGACAATCCTGGATTCACGATGTTTTAAAATGGAGGAATAAAACACATTGCAGAACTAGCGAGAATCTGGCTATACTTCGTTTTTCTACCTGTATGGGTTAAACCCTTAAGCGGGGCTCCCACTGCGAGAATAAAGTTAGTAAAGCTGACCACAAATATTAATAAACCATTTTCCTCACCTACCTTAGTTGACTTTATTGCAGTCGGAAAGAAGTTAAACTTTATTTAACTTTTTCAAGAAAGTCCGCAAAGTTCAAGCAATAGCAGAAGACCTCTGGAAAATTGCAAATAAACAACATACAAATTAGTTTCTACAGATATAATCGTGAATAAAAGATAATTTTCTCAGCTCCATGTCTGAGTATTTCAGTTACTTTCAATGAAAAACTGCTGGTAAGTCAAAAAAAAAAAAGATGAAATCCTTGTTAATGATGAGTATATCATCAAAGTTCTCTCATCAGTGTTCTCTATGGCAGAAAGATGGCGTCCTTCACACTTTTTGCTAACATCAGTGAGCTGTAAAATCTTAGAGCAAAGATGAGTTAAAAAACGATAATCTTTGCAGAAAGATGCAAGATCTTAGTTGCAAGATCAAAAAACGGCCCTTTTATTAACTTTAGTGACGCCGTGGGAGCCCCGCATTAGAGTTTCGAGCATAATTTCAAAATTAGTGACACCGAGTTAATGGCGAAAATTTGAACCCGGCATCTATTTTTTTCTATCTTTCTGACAACTTCCCAACCGAAATAAATTCCAGCAAGATAATGATAAAACCAGCCATTTACACAGCTGAGGTTTATTCTCCATGGGGTTACGAAAACCCATTATCTTTGTTTGACCAATTTGGTCATAACCTAACAACTTAGCGTAATCTAACTTATCGTTCATTGCTGTTATGAAATAGCCAAGACAGGCATGCGTCATCTTTAAATGCTAGCTTTCAAAGAAGTGGATATTTTACCATTTATTTTCAGTGTATTCCAAGCAGGCAAAGCCTGCAAGTCATAGCGGTGAAATGAAACATGCTCTTAATGGGAAAATCAAAATGGATCTAAAAGTATGTAAGAGGTTTTTATATATTGTGGCTCCTTCCTCCTCAATATGGATCTAATTTGATACCAAGGGGGAGGGGTGGCAAATTTCGCCACATGTAAAATACTTAGAAATCGTAGAATAAGAGTTTTCGGATCTGAAATAACTATTTTAGACACTTTTACTCTTCCTAAGATGATTCCCCATTCCAAAAAAATAAAATAAAATCTAGGTTTACATTCAAGAAAGAACAAACTGTCAGCTTTTTAAACTTAAAAGTACTTAGAGTACAGGTGCATACGCGGAGCAAGGGCGAATGGAACCCAGCCCGCCAAGAATTAAGATAAGGCCCTAGACTAGCCGCTAAAATTGCTGGTTAGTTTACATTCTTTTTGCCGCTTATTTTCATCAATATTTGGCTCACAATATGAATTTGAAAAACTAAGAACGAACAAAACTAGCAAACGTAGTGTTTAGTGTAGGCCGTTTCCAGGCGCTTGGGGCAGTGTTGTCAATTGGGGAGGGGGTTTGACCCCACCAAAAAATTGTTTACTTCCCACATCTCAGGATTTTGAAAAAAAACCTTTTCGGTATTCTCCTTGAAAAACGGCTAATTTTGTGTAGGCTCGTAAAAAAAAAAAAAAAAAAACAATAAAAAAAAACAACAGTATTGAAACCCCCCAGATTTATTAAAATACATTTTCATGACCCCTAATTTTTGTGAATTAACGCTGTTGATAGAGGGGGGGGGGTCAATTAATGTGGAGACCCATTCCAACATCTCCAAGTTGAAAAACCTAAATGCTTTAGAGAGGTGGGTTATCATTTTTGTCAGAAGTAAAATGTTTTGTTTCACGCCATTTAATGACACGTTAATAAATCTGCTCCTTTTTTATACCTACTGTGTGGAATTATTTCACCCCTGCTTCAAGCCTCCCCTGCTTACATTTCAGGACTTAGAAAAGTTTAATAATTTGCTGTGTATGCCTACTTTTTCAAATAATTTCCCTCTTGTTTAAGGATTTTGAACCCTCTCCCCACTAAATCGGTCTAAATACTTGCCACTATGGGAAGCTCAACCTAATTTTCAACGGAGTTGCCACTGATAAAAAGAACATGTCAAGTGAATCGTACAAAATCGCTAGACTATAAAAATTAAAAAATACATTCTAGTCTGTTGGCTCTTCTTAAAGAAACACTATAGTAACAAATGAGTGAAACCATTCGATACCCCAATAAACACTATTTTCAAATATAAAAACAATGCGCCTTATCCCCCCTACTCGGGCCAGGTAGAGCCCTATACTACATATAAAACTCCAAGAAAACACTTATAATAAAATCTTAGCTTTATAATATGCAATAAGTTTCTATTATTAGATTGTCAGGTTTTCATCCATTTTTACCAGCGTTTATAAATCACACTTAAATAAGATTTTATTTTTTCCATCTGTTCTCATTCTTTCGTAATAACTTGATCTTATGACCCGGTTTAAGAAGAAAATGTTCTTTAACTTAAAGATACAACGATTCATGTAATACAAAGCAACGGATAAATATATTATTTGGGCTATATCTGGCACCACTAGAGAGAAGGGAGGTCGGGGTTGAATTGTCGCCGTAGTAACCACTACATGTGGAAAGAGTGTTGTTCGTGGAAGCGAGAGGTGCTACTCCTATGTTTTTCAGAAGAACCCACGACCTAAACCGAAATAAATTTTATTCAAACAATTTTAGTAAAAAAAAAACTATCAGTCCTATGTTTTATGCTTTGAGAGAAATAGGCAGTAATATATTAATCATTTATTTTTTCATGAATGATTTCATATGTGACTTTTATGACTTACGAACCTAAACAGTTCATGTCAAGTAATGAAGTCTGCTTAAGGAGAGACTTTTTTTCTCTAGAATATTTCCTAAAATAACCGCAAGAATAAAAATCATTATGGAAAAAAGTGTATCGGGGGGGTGATTAGTCATAACGAGCGGTAGCCCTGCTTTTGACCCCTAGATCAGCCTTAGAAATTGGTTCCCAAATTTTTGAAGAAAAATAAAAATTCCAATAGGGATAAAATCCTTTTAATAGACAGTGATAATGATAACAGTGATAGAAATTCACAAAAATACCAGATATTTCGGTCACATATGGAGTGACCGTCATCACCCGTTATGACTAGTTTTTACTACTGATGACGGTCACTGCATATGTGACCGAAATATCTGGCATTTTTGTGAATTTCTATCACTGTTATCATCATCACTGTCTATTAAAAGGATTTATCCCTATTTGAATTTTTTATTTATCGTCATGGAAAGGCAGTGTGGTCTTCGAAATTATCTACGTCATATTTGTGAAGAAAATTTATGGAAATATTAGCATATTGATATTATAACGTTTTGAATTGTGGCTAAGAAATCCTTGGCAATATATCACTTAAATGGCCATGAAGTTTTTATAAACGGGAGGTCATTTAAACATTACCGGTTACTAAAGTCACATGAAAACAAAAGGAATGTAAAGAAAGTGGAGAAAGCATTGAAATATGAACTAAGGAGGTGTGAAGTGGAGGCCATGGATAAAATTGCCGAGGATTTAGAAGATGCAGCTAGACGGCATAATAGTAAAATATTGTACTGGCACGTTAACAAATTGAGAGGTAGTAGTCAATCCGGACTTGTCCCAGTTAAAGATAGGAATGGGGTGGCAATTAGCGATAAGACAAAAGCTAAAGCGAGATGGGCCGAACATTTTGAGAATTTGCTTAACCGAGATAGAGTTGCAGGAAAAAATATAGAGGAAAATGAAAAAGTTTGTGATACCTTGGATGTGAAGGAAGATTTGTTTTGTGAGTAGGAATTAGAAACAGTACTAAAAGGATTAAAGAATAATAAGGCTCCAGGTGCTGATAGGGTAGTAAATGAGTTTCTTAAATATGGTGGCTCTGAGGTTAGAAATAAGTTATTGGAGATTATGAATATGATTTTTGAAAAAGGGGAAGTACCTAACGATTTTAGGAAAACCTTAATTAAGCCACTTTATAAGAAAGGTGATAAAAGTGAGTGTGGGTAATTATCGAGGCATTAGTCTGGTCTCTGTAGGTAGCAAATTGCTTAGTAATATGATACTTTTTAGACTGAGAGATGCCGTAGACAAAGTTTTAAGAGAAGAGCAGTGCGGTTTTAGAAAAGGTAGAGGATGTGTTGACCAAATTTTCACTCTTAGGTTAATAATTGAGAAGTGCCTAAGTTTTCAAACACCTTTGGTCCTCAGTTTTATAGATTATGAGCAAGCGTTCGATTCTGTTAATAGAGGAGCTTTAGTAAAGGTTTTATCCTTGTATGGTATACCAGACAAATACATTAAAGTGATTAGTGCTATGTACGAGAATAACACTGCTGCGGTTAAGGTAGGAAATGAGGTTACCAGCTGGTTTTGTATTAAATCAGGAGTTAAGCAGGGTTGTGTTCTATCCCCCTTTATATGGATTATTTTGATGGACTTTGTTTTAAGGAGCACAGGAAAGGCAATGGGAGACCATGGAATCAAATGGGGAGGTAAAAAGTCTCCTGGACTTGGATTATGCTGATGATTTAAGCATCCTAGATGAAAGTGTGAGCAAAATGAATGAAGTTTTAGAGGTTTTGCGAGTTCAGGGTGCTAGTATTGGTTTAAAAATTAATGTTAGGAAGACCAAGTCACTAAGGCTAGGAATAAGTGAAGATGAAAAGGTGACGTTGGGTAATGAAAAGATTGATCAGGTGGGCAGTTTCACTTACCTTGGTAGTATTATTAGTAAAGATGGTGGGAGCAGTGAAGATGTTAAAAATAGAATAGCCAAGGCTCAGGGTGTTTTTTTCACAGTTAAAAAAAGTCTGGAACAAGAGGAAGATAAGTCTGCAAACCAAGATTAGAATCTTAGAAGCTACAGTGATGACAGTGGTCAAATATGGCTCTGAAGCATGGACGCTCCGAAAAGCGGATGAAGATTTGCTAGATGTTTTCCAGAGAAATTGCTTAAGGATTGTTCTGGGTACCCGGCTGACTGACCGTATTTCAAACAATAGGCTATACGAAAAATGTGGTTCAATACCGCTTTCTAGGTCTATAATGAAAGAAAGGTTGAGGTGGTTAGGGCATGTTGTTCGGATGAAGGATGACAGATTGCCGAAGATTATTCTTTTCGGCCAACCATCTAGGGCTAAACGGAAAGCAGGTCGTCCCCGTCTGGGTTGGGAGGACGTCATAAAGAAAGATTTAAAGGAAATGGGAACTTCGTGGGCGGGTGTAAAAAGGGAGGCTTTGAATAGATTGGGGTGGAGGAGGAGCGTGCGTAGCTGTGTTGGCCTCAGGCGGCTTGGTGCTGCGATGAGTTGTTAGTAGTAGTAGTAGTAGGTTACTAAAGTTAAACCCTCGAACAAAGCTGCATAAAAAATCCACTTCCCTTCTTCTTTTGGTTACATTTCTAGACAACAACAAGGAAAGCAATTCAGAACCAGAGCCTTACCAGGTGTGGAAAAAATAACCAAGAACTGTTTAAACATCAGGGTTGTGGGTGTGTAGAATTACGTACAAATATGTACTTTTTGGCTACTTAATGCATCACAAAGACCTTAAGAAGAGCTTTTATCTATTAGGTCCCCCCTCCCAAATCAAAATCTGAGGCACACCCACATCTTAACGGTAACTGCCTCCAAAAATGGAACTTTGCCCTGACCAACATGAATAAGAGCGTGTTATGCTACTCGTATTTCTTATAACCGTTCTAGCAGAAACCTATTCCCCAAAAAAGGTTGAACGTATTTAATTTTGAAGGAACTGGAACCCATAGCAGTGGCCGAGCTGCATTTTTTTTTCTTAGACACTAGCAGTCCAAGACTTTGCTCGTTCTTAGTTGATGTTTTACTTTTCAACTATGGGAGACCCATAGACCTCCTGTCTCAACTATTTAAGGGACTGTGAGCTGGTCCCCCACCCTGCATTCAGAAATTGCTATTGGAATTACTATTTTTGTTTTCAATTACTATTTTTTCAAACAATTTAGAATTGATTAGGCAGTCTTGCCGTAGCTCAGAGCTTGGATAAGAGATTTGAATGAACGACAGGAAACTAAAAGTCGACACCTACTTTCTTGGAAATTTTTAAAAAACCATTTAACTTTTCTTGTTTCGTGCCAGATATAGAGATATTCAGATTTGAAGAAAAATAATTAGTGTTTGTTTGTGAATTCTAGTGCCTCACTACCAGTGGAGAAAAAGAAACGGAAAAGAGCTATTTTTTTCTGTTTTTCAAGGCAATAGATTTTCCTTGTTGGCCAAGCCAAGGGACTGTAATTTTCCTGTATACTATTTTCGACCAAGGCAATTCTTATGGTATACATTTTGTTTCGATCCAAGAGAGTTTTTAGGGGTTTCAGGCTATTTTTTCGTTTATCTATGGACCGTGTCGTCTTTTACTAAGTTGCAACTACCGCTAGAGCCACCACAAAGTAACCAATATCTTTTAGTAACAGTTATATACATCCGACTTAAAGTTCAAATTTTTTGCCTGACTTTTTTCTATTCATGTTTTTCTTTTTATTATTTTGTATTTTCCTTGATTTTTCTCCTTTTTGTTTTCTTTGCAATCGTGCAACCGCGATTATAGCTACCGCTGCAGCCACGATCATTATCTTGTTTATGAAAATGCCTTTTTCTCTTTTTTTCAAGAATTGATTTTATTTTAAATATTGTTTTTATGTTGATTAAAAAAAGTAAATGTAGCAATTTCCCTTAAAATGAGACTTAAATAGATCTCTATGATGTCCCAGTGCCCCCTTAGCTTTTGAGGGAGGATAAAAAAACAGAAATAAAATGCTTACCATACAGAAAAAAAGACTTTCGTAATTTTTCAAGCCAATGGTTTTTCCTTTTAGTTCAAGCCAATTGACTGTAAGCTTCGTGTATATTGTTTTCGGCCAAGACAATTCTAATGGTTTACTTTTCATTTCGATTCAACACTATTTTTAGGGGTTTCAGGCAATTTTTTTGTTACTATGGGCCGTGTTCGTCTTTTTACTAGGTTGCAGCTACCACTTGCAACTGCGATTTATTAGGCAGCAGCCATCGCTGCAACACGAATGATTGATGAGAACTAAACCTATGTATGTTATTTCTCTAGAGTTTCTAGAAAAAAAAAAAACCAAACACTTTTTCTTAGTTGGAATAGTAAAAGATGAACCCCAGCGAATCAGACACCTATGTCAGTAAAATTTATAAATATATGTATTTGCTTTTTATAATGTTAAAAATGAAACCCTTTTTTGACGAAAAACTGCATTTTCTTATGCAAGATGATGTTACATTCCTATTGTATCGATTAGTCTTCATAATGTTATATAACCTTGTCAAAAGATAAGTGTGTTGCATACTCATGCATACGATGATTTAGTCTTTGTCCAAAATTGCATTTAATTTGTCAAAACGTGTTTTTCATCTTTTGGTTACTATGGGCCGTGGTTTGCCCTTTACTAGTTATCAGCAACTGCTGTATCCGTGATTAATAATACACAGACAAAAAATCTATGGATTTTTCTCAATTCAAATAGTAAAAGACCACTAAAAAAACCACTGGGAATCAGGCAGGGAAGTCAGTCAAAAAGGTAGTTTCCTAAAAAAAATTGATTTTATTCTAAAAAATTAGTCTTGTTAATTACAAAAGGGACTATATGTAGCAACTTCCTTTAAAATGAGCCATTAAATATCTGTCTATGATGTTCTGGCAACCCTCTAATCCTGTTTGAAAAGAAATAAAATAGGAGACGCAAAAGTGCTACCCATGCAAAAAAGTGATTTGAAAAAAATGCTAAAGCTAAAGCATAAGCTAAAGCATAAAGTGTTTTGAAAAAATGTCTAAAGCGCCCAAAATTCAAAATGAAGAAGAAAGAATTGTGCGAGCAGCTAAAGCAAAGGGCACTGAAAAATTGTCAGAAATAATGAAAATCCAAAACGACGAAGAAAGGAAAATGCGGTTAGAAGACTTGCAACAACGAGGATCAAAACGAATTAAAAAACGCAAGTGAAGAACAGAGATGCTTGCGGTTAGAAGACGAGCGACACCAAGGATCAGAATTAGTCAAAAATGAAAGTGAAGAAGACAGAAATATTAGGTTAGAAGAACAATGTTGTTATAATCTTTGAGGCCATAAAGCTGTGGCACAAAACCCAGTACAAACATACAAAGATGCCTTAAACTACGCAAACGTTAGTTACAATTCATCTAACCCTTCAACATTGCATAAATTTACTGTGGAGCCCTCAATTTTCCCGAGGATTGAGTAGAAAGCAAAATTAATTAATTTGGAGATTACTTCTTGCCTAGTCGCATTGCCTTACCACCTCCACAATTCTTAAATGAATTAGTTTGCCTCTTTAAATAGAAGTTCAAAATGGGATAAAATCCTTTTAATAAACACTGATAAATTTCGCAAAAATACTAGATATTTGTAGATATTTCATAGTCACATATGCAGTGACCATCATGAGTACTGATACTTTATCAGACGACAGTCACTGCATATGTGACCGAAATATCTAGTATTTTTGTGAAATTTATCACTGTCTATTAAAATCTCTAAAGGCAGCGTGGTGTTCGAAACTATCTACGTTTGCCTCTTCTTAGGACGTCACTGTTGTACGTGGCATTTTTTCGTGTTAAAAGACAGTGTAGCTTAAAAGTTCTGCTACCACCTGAAAAGAACGACGAACAAATAATGATGTGGGGAAGGAAGCATTGACAGCTGCCAACAAAACATAAACACTTGAATTGTCGATAAGAAAAGTCATTTTTGGAAGTCTTTCAGTGATGTCATTCATAATAAAAAAACTAGCTATGTCTAGAAAGATCTATCAGTCTATTTTTCAAAAGACTAGAAGCTATGTAAGTAAAAAAAGTTATGCCTAGAGGAACAATAAAAAAAAATAAAAATTTACAATTGTCATGAATGATGATTTGATCCGATTTGGTTTCAAAATAACTAATCTTCGGTTACTATTGCCCTAGGCTCGTCCTTTACTAGGTTGCAGCTACAGCTACAACCACGATACACATAAATAAAAGTTCAAATAGGGATAAAAATTTTAATGAACAGTGTTTCACAAACAGTGATAGACATTCATAAAAAATGGTATTTTTTATGAACTTTTATGACTTTTTGGTCACATATGCAGTGACCGTCATCAGTAATAAAACTGAATATTTACTATATATCTGGTATTTTTTTGTGAATTTCTATCGCTGTTTGTGAAACGCTGTCTATTAAAAGGATTTTATCCCTATTTGAACTTTTATTTATCGTCATGGAAAGGCAGTGTGGTCTCAGAAATTATCTACACGATACACATAATAGAATAGCTCTTTGGGTCCTGCTAAATACTTTGCCTTTAAAGAGGATTGATAACCCTAATGTTGGGACTATCTCTATATTCTTGTCCTTAGAAAGCGCGTATGTCTAGTGAGATTTATTTAGTCAAAATTGTACAAATGCCACGTTTAATCCGGACACTTGAACTAATCAAATAGTTTAAAAGTCAAAGCATCTTCGGACTTCAAATGTTTGTTTTCAAACTTCAAATATTTGAATCTGGTTTTTTGTTTTTATTTGCTTTTGTCCCTCTCCCCCTCATTTTCCCCCTTTAAGTGTCAGTCCAGTGACGGGTGTAACTACCCCCTGGCTTGTTCGCTTTTTGATCCTTTTTTACTTCAATGTAAATGAGTCTGTCTGTAACCGAAGTTGTGAGCCTTCTTTCGTTTGCCTTGGGTGGTGTTTAATTTTCCTTCGGATTTTACTTTACAAATCTTTTATTATTAAAAAAAAAAAAAAAAAAAAAAAAAAAAAAAAAATCAGATTCACCCCCTCTCCTCTTCACATAATTCTGGATCAGCCAGAGTGACAGTCTAACTTCGAAATAGTTGAATAGATAGATAGATATATATTTATTGCAAAACAAAAGCCTCTTTGGGCCATGGCAAAAACAAACACAGTTGCATATATAGTCAAAACACATGATAATAACATATATAACAATAACTAAACATAGCCCATAGCAAATAAACATAAAATAACATAACAATTGCAGCACAAAAGCACACATAATACTATAAAAGT
This sequence comes from Artemia sinica, assembly GCA_027921565.1. Lineage (NCBI taxonomy): Eukaryota > Metazoa > Arthropoda > Branchiopoda > Anostraca > Artemiidae > Artemia > Artemia sinica. The sequence continues at coordinate 33,253,245 of CM051261.1, read as the reverse complement.
AACTCACATAGTTACACACAATGTCACACACATAATAATAATAATAATAATAATAATAATAATCGTGTATTCAAAAGCCTTTATACAGGGCCATATACACTATACTTCAAATATAACAGGAAAACAAAAGTAAAACTCCCTTCAGCCTTCTTTTCCAAACCCTAACAAATCTTCTTCACAATAGTTCCCTTTCTTATCTTTAGTGCCTGATCCACAAATCTACATAATCTACACATGAGGCTAGGTACCGTCAGAGACAACATGCCCGAAGTGAAAAATTACTTTTCTCCAAAATACCCCTCCTCAAATCAGTAAGCCCCTGCACCGGCACAGAAAATGGTCCAGATTTTCCTCTTCAATATTACAAATGAGACAAGTGTACCTAGACGCCGGGAACCCCTTACCTCTCTCAAATACTTTACTCCTTCATCTTAAAGGCAAGCAGTTGGCCCGCACCTGCAACCAATATGACAAATACTTACTTGGCAAATTAAATTTAAAGTAAATATCCGGGCCAAGCACCTTTTTCACTTCCTTATAAACACTTAATGTCTCGGATCTCTCAATTTCATTCCCCCATGTCTGTATCTCCTGATCTTCTAATCTTTGTTTAACTATTCCTATTATATCAATCTGACTATTAGCGGGGCCTCTACCATCATTCCATATATATGACAATCCTAATCTGTCTAATAAGGATTTAACCCTAAACGGCCACGACCTTTTACGCCCTGAAACAAGTAGCTCTTCATAGGCCTCTCTAATAAGTTTACCTCGTGGTACCTGCACTAACTTCATCCAAAATCTAACTACCTGAACTAGCCTATGTTTACGGAGCGAAAAAAGCCCTAGCTCCCCTTTCAAAAACTGGGTATGCGTAGTTCTATGGAGGCCGAAAAGCCTTTTGTAATAACTTATCTGAAGGGTCTCCAGCTGTTCTGCCGCTTCCATCCCCCATAATTCCCCACCATAATGAATAACTGGCATAATCTTCGTTAAAAATATTATCTTATGCATTGCTAGACTTTTAATACCCATAACTGTACCATTCCTAAAAACTGTCGATGTAGCCGCTTTCCCCCCTTTTTTACTGACTCTTTAATGTGGGCACACCAACAACTACCATTATTTTGAAATACAAAACCTAAATATTTTGAATTTTCAACTATCTTTATTTTATCTCCTTGAAACATATACTTACCATTACTTTCTTTATCATTTCTTTTACCAAAAATAACTATTTCTGTCTTCTTAACATTAAGTTGGAGCTTCTTCAGATCTAAGTAATCTGCAACAAGATCTAACAAAATCTTTAATTCCTGGGCAGACTTAGCTACAAGTACGCTATCATCAGCGAAAAGCAAACTGAAAATAATTTTGAGCCAAGACCCACTGTCGGAGCCCACCTTCTTTCCAAAAACTGAACTAAATCATTTATAAATATAGAAAACAAACGGGGGGAAAGAGCACTACCTTGTTTTACCCCTTTACGGTTTCTATATACTCTGGAAAAACCCTGATCTATTACCTTTACTACCGCCTTAGTTCCGCAATACATGCTAGTAACTAACCTCACAAAAATACTAGGTAATCCTATACTTCTAAGAATATCTACCAAAAGCACCCTCTCAACATTATCAAAAGCTTTTCTTAGGTCTAAAAAAGCTGCATATAGACGGCTATTCCCTGTTCCATACTTATCGACTAAAGCTCTAAGCACAAATGCCCTATCAGCTGTAATATAACCTGCCCTAAATCCTCCTTGCTCTTCATTTATAATCCTATTTTTATCTAACCACCTATCTAGCCTCCTATCTAAAATTGTCTCTAACACTTTACTAAAAACTGGTGCTAGAGCTATAGGCCTATAGTTATCATTCGAGCTAGGGTCCCCCTTCTTAAAAAGCGGTATAACAACTGAAGTCTTCCATAATTCTGGCCACTTACCTGTAGATACAATACTATTAAATGCTATTATATTATATAACTAATATCGACAAAAACACCGACAAAAATTTCTTAACCACCCAGGCTGGTATCCCATCCAAACCTGGTGCTGAACCTCCTTTCATCTTACTAACTACTTCTCTAACCTCCTCTCTTGTTACTTCCCCTACTAATTTATAATCATTCTCCTGCAGCGGGAAAATACTTTCACCTGAACATGACGCATGACTATCCTCTTCTAGCCCTTCACAATCTCCTTCTAAATTCTCAAAATTTCCAGGCCACGACTCCGGTGAAGGAGTTTGACCTGAAATATTAGCTCTTTCCTTTCTCATTCTACTCCAAAATTCTTTAACATTCCCTAGTGTAAAATCCTCCATCATCTTTTTCCTTTCTAAACTATCCCATTCCCGACTTTTCCTCTTCAGCAATTTCTTATATTCCCTATTCTTAACTCTATAAAAATTCAACGCTTCTAACCGCAATTCTTCATCCTGGCACTGCCTAACAATTTCTAATTCTGTTTCTTCCTCTCCTGCTTTAACCTTCTACATTCCTCATCATAATATCCTTTATCTCCTGATTTAACTTTCCTTTCTACCGCTTTACTAGACCACTGTGCACAAACTCACATAACTCGGCAAGGACTTCCTCAGCACCGCAATCTAGATTTCTAATCTCCTCTAATCTATCCATTACTTCCGGTCTCGCTATTATCTCATTCATATTATCAATTTCTTTATTATTCCAATCTCTTTTTAACGCTTTTCGAACTCTAAACCTTCTCTTGACCGAATATCTCATACCTCTTTACAATACCGCTCGTCTTACCGTCAACCTCTATACCCAACTCTAACTTAACTGGCCAGTGGTCTGAACCAACTGACTGAAGTACCTCAACGTCAACTGATTGAGCTGCAAGCCCACTGTCAACCAACACATAATCTATCAGACTCGGACGAGCTCTCGAAATACAGGTAAACTCCCCTACTCCCCCATCAGTTCCAAATCTCCCATTCCCAATAATTAGACCATTCTCCGAGCAGAGCTCCAAGAGCCTTCTCCCCCAACAATTCACCCTCCTATCCATATCTCTGCTACTTCTAGGCATTCCATACTCAGATGGAACCAAGTCTGGCACTTCTCGGAACGAGACACTCTCCATTTCTAATACAGCACCCGTATAAGCGTTAAAATCCCCCATAAAAACAAAAACATCCTCTGTAAAATCCCTTCTTAGTCTACTTAACTCTTCAGCTGGCACATCCCACGTTTCCTCTCTATTATAGGATCTATTCTGAGGCGCTATATACACAGATCCTAAAGTCATTCATTTGTTTCTCACTAACCCCAATCGTACCCAAAGAACAAGAATGTTCTCTGAATTACTAGCGATTCTATGATAACTCCGGAAACGAGCTTTACTTAGTAACACGGTTATCCCTCCATAACAGCGCATGTTTCAAGCTGGCTTTCGCGCAACATGCTCAACACTAAAACCGTCGAATATCGGAGGGTCACTTGCGCTATGCCATGTTTCAACTAACCCTATAACATCGATTGACTTTAAATCTTCACTAATCTGTTTCACTTTATTTTTCACACCTTGTACGTTCCAGGCTACTAAACTTATTCGATGTATATGGCCGGTTTTTCCTAGTCACTGCGTACCTGTCGCTCTTCGGTATTAGCTGCATCAAAATCTGAATCTTCCGGAGTAATGCGGTAATAGTCACAATATCTGTTACTATAGGGGGTACCTCCACGCGGGCCCCTCGACACGTACCGACCAAATCTATTTTGCCAACCACCCGTGGGAGACACTCGCCTGGAAACATTCCTACTGTTTCCCCTTGACTCTTCTTCAGGACTAATAACTTCCGAAAATTTTCGCGTCTTCTTATCATTACCCTTTAATGGAGACCTCGCTAAAATAGTGTCTTTATGGTAGGTTTCACTGCCAGTAGGTGCGGGGTTATTCACATCAACTTCAACTACTGTTTCCGCATCGCTAACAGACATTGTTACATCGCTACCCGAATTGTCTTCCGCATTTCCTCGAATAACAACTTCGCTTGCCTTTGCACTTTTTGCGTGGTGCGCGGAGTCTCCTTTATAACCTTATTCGATAGCTCATCATATTTAAACATAGCATCGTTCACATAGAGTTTGACAACCTGAGAAAGGCAGAATGACCTTCAGAGAGAGCTTTATTCATTTCTACTCTGAGGTGCTTTCTAGCTTCACGCTGGGCGGGGCTATAATCGGGTGCAGCAGAAAGTCCATATTCACACAGAAGTGGATTTCCCCTTAAAATCATATTTCTTACATCCATCGAATTAAGCTTTAACACTATAGGACCCGCCTTCAATCGGAAAGAGTCTCTTACATCACTGCGGGTGAGGCGCAAATTGGGAATTATGTCGTTCAAAACCTTCATAATCTCTTTACTAAGGGTATACCTTCTCGGATCCACCGCTTCAAAGTTGTAGATTATAACATTGCTGCGCCGAAACTCATCCTCTAAAACGGTCAGCTTTAAGCGTGGCTGACTGTAAATTTTGGCGAACCAGTATCAATTCACTTTTCAGTTTCTCGTTAGCTTCTGCGTTCGATTTTAGCTGAACATTCACTTGTGCTAACTGTGCCTCGACAGAAGTTACATTTTCCACAAGTTTCGGGAGAGCGTCCATTTTTGATGTCAATTCCGGCAGCAAATCCAGCTTAAACTTTATCTCTTGTAGAAACTGACTGTTCATTGTCGAATCACCTCTATCCGCTTGCATTGTAACAATAACTAATCAGTGACGTCACCGAGTAATAACAATCCAGTCAAAAAAAAATCCAATCTCCTGACCGTACTCCACGCAGTCCTTTATCTGAATCGTTCGTATTATTTCACTATCGCAACGCTCTCAGTTGGTATCAAATCGATGTTCACCCTTCAAATGCTGAATGAATATGGCAGGGGGGGGGCAATAAAATCGCCCCCTTTTCCAAAAATTCCTTGCAATAAACCACGTCCGCCAGCGGTTAGTTAGCTTATCCAATAATTAGTTTGTTTATCCAATAGATTACGTCACAGTGTACTTGGCACGGAATACAGCACAGATAAATTTTCGAACTTGCTTGGTTGAATGCTAGTTGCTGAATATGAATGTGAATATGAATGTAAGTAAAACCCAATGGGAACGACTGGGAACTTCTAGCTTCTTGACTTGAGATATGTTAATTTCCCGGAATTTTGATTTAGTCAATCTCAGAAGAGAACCATTATTATAGGACTATATTATTGTAGCGTAGGTGTGCTTTATGGAAAAAAGAGATTGCAGTTGAACTGACAACAGAACTTGGGGTCTTACCTCAGAAGTTGATTTGAGCTGGCATCCAAAAATTATTCCTGTCCCCGACACATATCATTCTGATTTTTAGACTCTTCTAATTTCAGTTTTAAACACTCAAATATAGACTTAATATAAGACTCGTTTAAAGAGAGTAGATATGACTAAGTATGCCGATAAAATTTTTACTTCAAATCCGTGAGTATAATTTTACACTTACCTTCTCAACTTGTAGAGCCAAGACTCTGGGAGAGGGAAGTTAACTTATAAATCAGGTAACCACAGTCCCAAGGGTCTGAGCCAATTCATAACCATGCCTTATATTTATCTTTTGGTAAACCCATCCGTAGATGGATCTGCCCGTTCTCTCAGAGTAAGTTGGTAGTTTTCAATTTTCAAACTAGAATTTTTTTTTATTTGTGGTTGTACTGAACCTCCCCCCTGGTTTGTTTATTGTCCTTAATAGTAAAGGCTCTAGTATAAAATATTAAGCTGAAGTATTTCTTGCTAAAGTCAAACCGAAATATTTCCTTTCAGAATGAATTTGATATATTTACTATATGAAATATTTGTACCATTTAGGAAAAAAATGGACTACATGTTTTTTTGTGTTTTGTTTACAGCTATGTGTAAGGATCTTTTAAAGTATCCATTATGTGGCGATTTTTAACAGTAAATGCTACTTTTTATACCATGTTATGGTATTCAAAACAATATGGCTCCATCTTGAATTCCCATGATTGGGTTTTTTATTTAGTGAATTTTCCTTTTATGTCAATTAAATGACAATAGCTAACCTTTTCATTTTGGCTACGTGACTAAGTGCTCTATGAGATACTGAAGCATGTCAAGTTTTAATTAAGAGTTTAAGATAATTTTGATTTTCTAGAATTCTACTTAATGAATCTACAAAAGAGAGTATGCAAAGATACATTTCGGTATGGTGATTTCTTTTTATGCTTTGCTTTCTTGCTGGGGAAGGATATTGTGCTAGAACAAGTAAGTCAATTTTGATATAAATTTAAGTTCATGTTATAAAGATTAGGTCCATTTCTCTAGCATTTTCAAAGTACCAATTTACGGATATATTGAAAATTAACTGCATTTAATGCATTAATTAACTAAGCTCTGATTAGTGTGTCGGTCAATATATTTTAGAACCTGCGGAAGGGATCTAAAACTATATTTTGTTAGTTCCAATCTGTAAAGCTAAGCTCACCTGTTTGTTTCTTTTTTAAAGCAATTTTTGTGCTTTACTTTCTTGCCTTGGAAAAATATGGGACCGGACAAAGTAATACAATTGTATAAAAATGAATTTCATATTAGCATGAATCAAGTCAATTTCTTATTTATTTTTTCCAATGCACCCCTACCATTACATAATGAAACATTACAATATTTACATAGTTTTGGCAATGTGAGGTGTTGCAACTCCATTGGACATTTTCTTTGCCATCAGTTAAAAGCAATAGTTGTCAATCCCTCAAAAATTTAAAAAACGGTATTTCCTGCGTAGATTTTTTTCTTTAAAAAAAAGGGAGACACGTTTCTGAAAGATGGTTTTCTTTAAAAAAAAGGGAGACACGTTTCTGAAATCTGCTCTTTCTTTCTAAAAATTAATTAAAAAAATTTCTGAAAAAGAAGTTTTCAATGAAAAGTAAAGGCCGTATTAAACTTGAGGTTAGAATAAATCTACAATAATTCAAACTCAAAACGACCAAAATTACTATTAAAGAATAAATGAAACCCAAAACGAACGGAAATTAAATAAACAATCATAGCAAACAAACATTTAACAGGTACTAATATAAATGAATAAATAAATCTTAAAACGAGTAAAACTTAAATTGAATATGCAAATCAAGTTTAAAACGAGCAAAAATAACTACAAACAAGACTAGGGGTAGTACCTCCTTCCCTAATTGTGAAAGTCTGCATCATTGGCACTTTACTGAAAACTAGATGTGTCTTGAACAGTCTTTAGAAGAACTAATTAAATAAAACTGAATATTCGATATATAATGATATTAATTGCTGGAAAGCTCATCAGTTAAACAATTTATTTCATTATAATTTTTAATTTCATTTTCAATGCTATAATAACTGGAAAATAAAATATTTTTAATATAATTCGCTTTCAATTAAGCACCAATTTTGCAGCAGGCTGTAGATTTTTACAGTTAGGGAAGGGGACAGTAGCCAAAATATTGTTTGTAGTGAAACTATATTTGTCTTGAACGGTCTTGGAATGAAATAATAAATTATATTGAATATTTGATGCATAATGATATTCATTTCTGAATACTCATCAGTTCAAAATTTAATTTTCTTGTAGTTTTTATTTTAGCTACAGTGTTGTAATAAGTACTTAAGAAAATGTTTGTAATATAATTTCATCTTCAGCAAAGCGCTAATAACGCAATAGGTTTTAGACTTTTACAGTTAGGAAAGGGGGAAGTACCCAAACTGTTGTTAGGTAGTGATTATTGCTCGGTTTGCAAAAATCAAACCGAAAAGCTTGATTTCAAAGCTTCATTTGCATATTCAATTTAAGTTTTACTCGTTGAAATTTATTTATTCATTATATTAGTATCTATTGCATGTTTGCTTGCTACGATTGTTTATTTAATTTCTGTTCGTTTTGGGTTTCATTTACACATCGATAGTTAAAGATTTTTAAAAAACAATCCTGCATGTTAAAAATGGACAAAATTGGATAATCTTCAGTGATGGAATGAAACGAGAAAAAGAGGTTTGATAAATATGAGGTGTTCGTAACTACGATTCTTCAAATTATTTCATGGTTAAATTATAAGGCTATGGGTCAGCTTCCATAAGTTTTAGAATAAATATTATTTTTTTCGGGGGGGGGGGGGGGGGGAGATTGCGGGGCCAATGGTCAACTCCCAGAAATATTGGAGGGATTGGGCCAAGAGCCGGGTCCCAAAGTTTTGGAATAAAATATTGTTAATGTTTTTTGTCGGTAGAGGGAGGGGGAGTCAGGCCATGGAGGGTCAGGGTTCAGATCCTAAAAATTTTGGAATAGAATGTCGTTAATATTTTTTTAGGGGGAGGGGTCGGGCCATGGAGGGTCATGACTCAACTCCCCATAAGTTTTAGAATGAAATATCGTTAATATTTTTTGGAGAGAATCAGGCCATAGAGGGCCAGGGATCAGCTCCCATAGGTTTTGGAATAAAATATCGTTATTAACTCTTTTTTGAGGGGGAGGCGTCAGGCCATGGAAGGCCAGGAGTCATCTCCCATAAGTTTTGAAATAAAATATCGTTAATTTTTTTTTGGGGGGGGGGGGATGGATGGTCTGGCCACGGTGGGTCAGAGGTCAGCTCCTATAAGTTTGAAATGAAACATCGTTAATAGTTTTTTTTTGGGGGGGGGCGTTGGGTCACAGAAGGCCAGGGTGACCTCCCCATAATAAATGAATAAGACATCGCTAATGTTTTTCTTTTTTTCTGGGGGGGGGGGGGGAGGAGCATGGAGGGTCAGGGTTCAGCTCCCCTAAGTTTACAAATAAGTTATCGTTAAGAAATGAGTTATTTTCAGGGGAGAGGTCGGCCCATGGAGGGCCAGGGATCAGCTCCCTTAAGTTTTGGAATAAAATACCATTAATATTTTTTTTTTAGAGGGAGGGGGATCGAGCCATGGAGGGCGAGGAGTCAGCTTCCATAAGTTTTGGAATAAAATACCATTAATAAGTTTTTTTTTTTTTGGGGGGGGGGGGGGTCAGACCATGGAGAGCCAGGGGTCAGCTCCCATAACTTTTGGAATGAAATATTGTTAATAAGTTTTTTTTTCGAGGATGGTCAGGCCATGGAGGGCGAGAATTTAGCTCCCTTAAGTTGTGGAATAAAATATTATCAATGTTTTTTTTGGGGGAGGGATTGGACCATGGAGGGCCAGGGGTCGGCTCCCATAAGTTTTGGACTAAAATATCATTAATGAGTTGTTTTTGGGGGAGGGGGGAGGGGTTTGAGCCATAGATGGAGGGCCAGGAGTGAGCTCCGTTATGTTTTAGAATAAATATCGTTAATATTTTTTTAAGTGGGGTGGGGTGGGGTGGGGGGGGTCTTATCTGATCTTTGACCTGCTTTGAAAGCCTTTCCATGCAAACCTTATATACCCCCAGGGCATAACTTAAAACACCTGCCCCGGGCTCTGGAGGGCTGTATCGACCCTTGATTTTTTCTATTTGATCATTGAACTATTTTTAAACAACATGGCTATCTTATAATTTCTAATGGAAGCATTTGGGGAAAAAAGGGCAGTGAGGGCCAGTTGTCCTCCGATCACAATTGACTCTCAAAAATGGCACTAGAACTTTCTATTTTCAATCGAATGAAGTTTATACAACCATCCCTTTCATATGAAGCACCTCTGGTAAAAAAATAAAACATTAAAGCCTTATGGCCTTTACTATAGGCAACGCTATAGTGTTGCCTTGATTTTCTCTTACTCTCACTAAAACGCTCGAACTTTTATATTACTCCATATATGTATTTAACGCTGAAATACTTTGTCCCAAAATACAAACCTAAACCCATCTCTATTGTTGGTTCTAAAATTGTAGCACGTATATAACTAACGCTATATTGCTTTTGCATATTGATGTAACACATATTAATTATTTCTTATGTATTTGTTTGATGATAAGAACAGTTTGTTTTTATGTCTATCAACGAGCGATTACCACATACATACTTTGCTAACAATTGCGATACGACGTCATTGTGTTGCTTCGGAAATGAATAGAACGCAGAAAAATTATCTCAAGGAAGTAGTCCCTTGCTCATAGAGATGAATATGCCGTATGATTATTGCTTAAAGGTCCCGGAACAATGAAACAAAACAACGTGGGATGTGAAAATTAATGGTTTATGGACCAATTCTCACGAGGGTGGCATTTAAACTATTGATCACCTTCCATCCTTGTTAAAAGAGCTATTCAAACAAAGGCTCAGCCAAGTTGGATTCCTTCACCCAACTGAACATAAACCTAAAAACAAATCCAACTCAACGAGCTTCTCAAGTCTCATAAAAATTAAAACGTAAATTTCATCCCTGTTTTTTACTAGTTTGTTTTACTTGATTTCCAGAATATTGGAATATTTACTTGATTTCCCATTTTTATTGGAATATTTTATAAGAATATAGCTAATTTTTAGTTCATTGTATGCAAGCAAAGAAAGAAGAGAAAAAGGACGACGAAAGGTTTTGGTGCGAATTGAACCTCTAAATGCTTCATTCTATGCTTCGCTTATGGAAGAAAAACTATTATTTCTATACCTCGAGGATTTCCAAAATGTTCCCGAGTTTTTTTTTCAAATTCTATGATCTGTGCAAGTTGAGCCTTGCTCCGATCTCAAAGCAAAAGTTTAAACGATAGCATTTCGTCCAGCTCAACAACAAATTGACAACAGGCCCTACGCTTTCTTAATTAACGCTCCTTGGCTGTAGGTGCATACCTACGAAAGTTTAAGTGAATTCGGATACTTTGGTACGGAAGGTAGATGCGGCTCGAAAGTTGCCGATGCTTCTGAAAATCCATCTGCCCAGTCCCCTAGGTCCAACCTATTTGCCCTAGAAGATTCATACGGATCTGAATACTTCCTTGGAAAGGCTAGATGAAGAGAGTACGCCTCTGAAAATACTCGGACTTGTGTGCCATTGACCCAAGGTACTTATAGTCCTTAGGGCAAGGGTTGTAAGTTATGTCCTGGGGGCATATAAGGTTTCTATAGAAAGCGTTGTCGTAGAAACTTCAAAAAATGCTCATTCGATTGGAAATTTAAAGGGTTAGTGCCCTTTTTAATAGCCGAAAGTGATTGGAGTATAACTAACCCCCCTCTCACGCCTATTTTTTCCCCAAATACATCCAATCAAAATTTTGAGATGCCCATTTTTTCAACGTAGTTGAAAGTTCTGGAAATTAAGTCTTTGAGGATGACAACCATTCTCACTCCCACAACCCTCAGGACAAGAGTTGTAAGTTATGCCCTGGCGGCATATAGGGTTTTATAGAAAGCGTTGTCGTAGAAACTTCAAAAAGGGCTCATTCGATTGGAAATTGAAATGGCTAGTGCCCTTTTTAGTAGTCGAAACTGATTCGAAGGCAACTAACACCCCTTCCACGCCCCACATTTTCCACAAACACATCCAATCAAAATTTTGAGATAGCCATTTTGTTCAACGCAGTTGAAAGTTTTGGAAATTATACCTTTGAGCAGGAAACTCCCCCCACAGTCTTCAGGGCAAGGGTTATAAGTTATGCCCTCATATAAGGTTTTTATTGTTTGTCGTAGAAACTTGAAAAAGGGCTCATTCTATAGGAAGTTCCAAAGGCTAGTGCCCTTTTTAATAGTAGAAAGGCATTTGAGAGCAACTAACCCCCCTCTAACGCCCACCTTTTCCCCAAATACATCCAATCAAAATTTTTAGACAGCTATTTTATTCAATTTAGTTCAAAGTTTTGGAAATTAGGTCTTTAGGGAGAACCCCCTCCCCCACAGCCCTCAGGGCAACGGTTGTAGTCTATGCCCTGGCAGCATATAAGGTTCTTATAGAAAGTGATGTTGCAGAAACTTCAAATAGGGCTCATTCAATTGGAAATTGAATGGGCTAGGGCCCTATTTAATAGTCGAAAGGGATTGAAGGACAACTAACCCACCTTTCATAACCATAATTTCCCAAACACATCCAATCAAAATTTTGAGATATCCATTTTGTTCAAACGTAGTTGAAAGTTCTGGAAATTAGGTCCTTGAGGATGATAACTCCCTTAGAGCCCTAAGGACAAGCGTTGTAAGATATGCCCTGGGGGCATATAAGGTTTTTATAGAAAGTTTTGTTTTAGAAGTTTCAAAAAGTGCTCATTTGATTAAAATTGAAAGGCCTAGTTCCTTTTTAATAGTCGCAACTAACACCCTTTCCACGACCACCATTTCCCCAAACACATCCAATCAAAATTTTGAAATAGCCATTTTGTTCAAGGTAGTTTATTTCCAGACATAAATTCTGTTTTTGAGGTCGACACTTCCCCGTAGCCCTCAGGGCAAGGGCTGTAAGTTATGCCCTGGAGGCATATAAGGTTTTTTTAGAAAGCGTTGTCATAGAAACTTCAAAAAAGCTCATTCGATTGGAAATTCAAAGGGCTAGTGCCCTATTTAATAGTCTAAAGTGATTGGAGGGCAAACTAACCCCCGTCTCACGCCTGCCTTTTCCCCAAATACATCCAATCAAAATTTTTAGATAGCCATTTTATTCAACATAGTTGAAAGTTTTTTTTAGAGTCTTTAAGGAAATTAGGTCTTTAAGGATGAACCCCTCCCCCACAGCCCTAAGGGCAAGGGTTGTAGGTTATGCCCTGGGGGCATATAAGGTTTTTAAAGAAAGCGATGTTGTAGAAACTTCAAAAACGGCTCATTCAATTTGAAATTGAAAGGGCTAGTGCCCTTTTTAATAGTCGAAAGTGATTGAAGGGCAACTAACCCCCTCTCACGCCCACCATTCCCCAAACACATCTAATCAAAATTTTGAGATATACGTTTTGTTCAACGTAGTTGAAAGTTCTGGAAATTAGGTCTTTGAGGATGATAACCCCCTTAGAGCCCTCAGGACAAGGGTTGTAAAATATGCCCTGGGGGCATATAAGGTTTTTATAGAAATTTTCGTCGTAGAAACTTCAAAAAGGGCTCATTTGCTTAGAAATTGAAAGGGCTAGTGCCCTTTCAAAAGGGCTTTTTAATAGTCAAAAGAAAATTGAAAGTAATTAACCCCCCTCTCACGTCAACCATTTCCCAAACACATTCAATGAAAGTTTAGAGATAGCCATTTTGTTCAACGTAGTTGAAAATTCTAGAAATTATGTTCTTGAGGCTGACAAACCCCCCAGAGGCCCAAGGGAAAAGGTTTTAAGTTGTGCTCTGGGGGCATAAAAGGTTTTTTGTCGTAGAAGTTTCAAAAGGAGCTTAAGTATTCAAAAGGGCTTTAAGTTATGCCCTGGGGGCATATAAGGTTTTTTAAGAAAGCTTTGTCGCAGAAATTTCAAAAAGGGAAATCTCATCCGATCGGAAATTCAAAGAGCTATTGCCCTTTTTAATATGCGATAGGGATTGGAGGGCAACTAACCGCCCTCATTTTCCCAAATACATCCAATCAAAATTTTGAGATAGACATTTTGTTCAACGCAGTGGAAAGGTCCGGAAATTATGTCTTTGAGGATGAAACTCCTCCTACAGCCCTCAGCGCAAGGGTTATAAGTTATACCCTGGGGGCATATAAGGTTTTTTATAGAAAGCGTTGTCGTAAAACTTCAAAAGGGCTCAATCAATTGGAAATAGAAAGGGCTATTGCCCTTTTTAATAGTTGAAAGTAATTGGAGGACAATTAAACCCCTCTCATAACCACCATTTCCATTAACACATGCAATCAAAATTTGAGATATTCATTTTGTTGAACGTATTTAAAATTTCTGGAAATTAGGTCTTTGAGGATGATAACCCCATAAGAGCCCTCAGGGCAAGGTTGTAATTTATGCCCTGGGGGCATATAAATTTCTTATAGAAAGTTTTGTTGTAGAAATTTCAAAAAAACTCGTTTGTTTGGAAATTGAAAGGGCTAGCGCCCTTTTTGATTGTCGAAAGTGATTGGAGAGCAACTAACCCCCTCTCATGCCCATCATTTTCCCAAACACATACAATTAAATTTTTGAGATGGGCATTTTCGTAGCTGAAAGTTCCGGACATTGTTATTTTGAGGATGACAAACCCCCAATTCCTCAGGGCAAGGCAATGGTTGTAAGTTATGCCCTGGGATCATATAAGGTTTTTATAGAAAATGTTATCGTAGAAACTTCAAAAAAGGCTCATTCAATTGGAAATTGAAAGGGCTAGTGCCATTTTTAATAGGTTAGTGGAAACTGATTGAAGGGCAACTAAAAAAAGGTAAAAAGGTAAAGGATGCGGCACTAGACCCTTAAGGTCCAAAACCGGCGGTGCTGATCTCCGTTTGTGGCCCTTCAGCCAGGAAGTGCAATGGCATAACCTACAAACCTTGCCCTTAGGGCTGTGGGGGAGGGGGTTCATCCTTAAAGACCTAATTTCCAAAACTTTCAACTATGTTGAATAAAATGGCTATCTAAAAATTTTGATTGGATGTATTTGGGGAAAAGGCACAACAGAACGTGCAGGTTAGTGTTCTGATGACATAAACAGATCATAATATTGATGTGGGCTCAGATTACGCTCATCTGTCTTCCTCAGGTGTACGTTGTCTGGACAGAAATCTACTATTCTTCTATTTATTTTACCTGAAAATGATCTTCTGTCCAGATTTACAGCAAGAAATTTAGGAGTGTGTGTGACTATGGTCTGAAGCCGACATTCGTGGCCATTTGGACATACACCTGTTGGTGGAAATGGGTAGGGTACTCTGGAAAATCTTATGTCCGTCGCATCTACGATCTCTTGGTCGACACGTGCCTCAGGATTGAGGACTGCAGGTACAGGAAAGTAGCATGCTTTTATATCATCTAAAGTTGTTGAATCAATTTGACTCCATTGACAAACCGAACAAGTTAAGCATTTCTTAACATTGTAACGGAATAAATCACGCAGGACGCTCTCGGTATCATTTGCAGTATTTCCATTATTTATAGTCGTTAAAAGTATTTCCCGGAACTCACCAAGTGACTGTTGTTGTTGTTCTGAGAATCCATACTGGCCAGGTAGTAAACTCCTCAAATAATTTGCTCTTTCACAGTGCCTCAGTGACGAAAAAGCAATGCGCTTCACCTCTTCTGCAACATCTCCTTGTAATCTTTCGAAAATCTGAAAAAAATGTACTATGTAGACTAAAAGGCACTGAAGTGCCGAATTGGCATAGCACGAAACTCCATCATCATTCTTTAACCTTTTTCTACCAGCGCCAATACCACATTTGTAATAAGGATTTGTCAAAACATCCACTTTAGTCTGCTTTCAACGGACCATTATCTCTTTTTCACCAGTAATGTCATCCTTGCCTTTTGCTTCATCAGCTAGTGAATCACCCTTCATCGTCCTTTTCACTGATAAATCTGTTTCGAATCCTTGTTCTCTCTTTCCAAAAACAATTTTTGGAGCCTTGACTCTCCTTACAGTCGATTTAGATTTGTGAATTGTCGTAGAAATATCCAATGTTTTTTTTTTCTTCAAACTTGGTGGTTTTTTCTGGTAGGGTACTTTCCAATAGAATTCTTGGAATGACATTTACTTTCGGTAAGCAGAGGTGCCTCAACTGGCAAGTTTCTCAAATCTGTTACTGGGACTTGAAATAATGGAAGATCTGGTTTATAAATTTTTCTCAGGCGGTTATATTCCAATTTAGCATCTAAATCGGGTAAAATTTTCATTGGATCAAGTTCCACTAAATGTAGACCTGCACTACTAGTCAAACTTGACAAAACCACACATAGATCATACCTTGACTAAAAAAAAAAAACGACTACCTGCGTCAACGATTGCACATTGTAAACTCAGTCCATGCGTCTTGTGTATTGTAATGGCAAAGGCAAGCTGAAGCGGAAATTGTGTTCTTGTGTAACACACTTGCTTCAGTGCTTCAAATCGCACGGTTTCTTTGCCAATTTCATATGACAGTTCCTGTCCATCAACTTTCACTAGGACACTGCCTATTTCACCAGTTGGAACTGTCTTGAAGCCACATACGTATCCCATTGATCCATTTACAAGCCCTTTATCAACAGAATATTTCTTTGGAGCATTTCGCGTGCACCAACTGCAAGTATCAGGTTTCGTTAAAGCACCTGAAGTTCTTTTCTTGTCGTTGGCAAAGTTTGCCACGCTCTTTTCTGCTTCTTGTTCAATTCGTATGTCTTTAACTACCGAAGACATTCGATCAATAGCAACAAGTTTAACTTAGTACTGAGCTGTTTTTTTGAAGAAGCAGCTCGTTAACGGTCACACAATTTTCGTTGGTTGGCATCAATATAACAGGAGTGTTTCCCTCTGTTGCTAAGTTTATGTAGAGATCTACAACTTCGTCAGATGTAGCTCTGCAAGAGTTTCCAATCTTTCTATTGTTGAGATAATTCAGATTTTCACCTGTGCAAACACCAAGTCGAATATCAGAGAGTGTATCAGCATAACTCATATCGGTCTTCTGTCTCATATTTATCGTTAGTTCATCGTATTCAAACTTTTGCCATAGGCTGAATGCGCCCATTGATCCTATTCTACTTTTGATTTCAAGACGTGTCAATGGGTATATACGGAGGATTAGCAGATATTCATCGCAACTGAAGAAAGTCTCCAAACAGCAGCCAGTTGGCATTACCCATTGGTTAATCAATTGATATAATTTTCAGTCAGCCTCAAGTGAACATCCATCAACAAAAAGTGACGAGACCATGCTAACTTCATCAGTAATAGAAAGTCGGGTTTTTTTGCAAGTGTCTTTCTCAAAGTTAGAAGCTGTTCAGTGGAGAGAGGTGTTTTAATTTGTCGTTGTTTGCTGATCAACAGGTAAACTGAATCAGCGATGAATTGTTACACCATTTATACTATGAGAAGCAAGACCTATAGGGGCCAATACTACAACAAGACAGTCTTCTCTCTTGAAGTGTTTAGTAAGTAGTCTTCTAACGACACTAATGACCCTAGATTTTCCTGTACCACCAAAGCCTTATACGACCATTTTAAGTGATGTAACACGACCTCTTTTGATAACTGATTCAACAATTTTGTCAATAACTCTTTTGATCAGTGTTCAATGACTCATAGTCATTGTTTAATCTATCTTCCGTGTCATCATCCAATATCTTTCTATTTGCGTTTACCAAATCATCCATAGCATCATCAGCTCTGTCAATAGCTCCTCCCTGAATTGTATTTTCTGGGTTGTCTTCTTCATTGTCCGCTATGTCCTCTTCTATATTGCAATGTTGTGAATTTCTTTCGCCCGTTCTCGAATTCTTTTCTCACATTCTTCATCACTTTTTGCTTTAGCAGCAAATTTTCTCATGGTAAGCCACCATATCTGGATGGCTTGCACTTTCAACACAGTACGTCTCGTAATTGCTCATCCCACTGATCAGTATACTTTTCATTTCGCAAAGCTTTAAACATATTTAAAAGCATTCCACAATAAATCTCTTTCTTCTCATCAGACTCGAGTCGGTTTATCTTCTTGGGCTGAATGATGTATGGTTTAACAGCTTACGTAAAAAGAGCCGTCATTCAAAATCATGTTCCCATCAGCACGTTCTCGCTCATACCAAGAAAGCAGGTGATAAAGACTGACGTTCTGCATATGTTCAGGCCTTTTGGGGTAGACATCAGCAACCCAGTGGGCAACATACAAGTCACAACTTTGAGATCTCTTTTGGCTAGCTTTTCAAGCTCTTAATATTTCTTTAGGATCCTCTTAACTTCGCGTATTTTTCCAAGGTCAACATATCTAAATTGCCTGGAAATACTGTACAGCTTTTTGCCTAGAAGCCTGTCTGCAGCTTTAACAGCTCCAACTTGACGAGTTTTCACAGACTTCAAAAAAATAAGACATTTGGCCCAAGACTCTTGCTTGCACTATTCACTTCCTCCCACATGTCATCAACACGGAACTTTCCGCTTTTGTCATGTAATCGTGATGTATATGCCAATTTGGAACCCAAGTGGCCAATATGCTGAACATCAATATTTGCTTGATTAGCCATCAACAATGCTGGATTGTAGTCATTTATATCTCGCTCATCATCTCTTCGAAGCAGGTCATATATTCTTTTTCGCGGCTTTTTTTTTTTCGGTTTGTTCCATGAGCCAAGCAGTCAATGAGGTCATGCAGTTCTGTCAGTTCCTTTGTGGGACGATGAAAGCCAAATCTACAATATGTAACCCATCTTCCTCCTTTTCTTTTGTACTTTCTTTCACAGTATTATTACAACGATGCACTTGATGGTCTTTGACTAGTTTGTAAAGTGTTGGGCTCATCAATTTATTCGGCAGTTCACAAGTAAAAACCCATCAATATAATGAATCATTTCAGTTGCTGTTGATTTCCCAATAACAGGAGCATCTTCAATCCACAAGACGCAGTATACATGAGGTGCAGTTTGCACCTGATACTCAATGCGCAGAAATAACCTTTAACTTTACCAAATATAGGTAGGTTTTTGACAAATCAGATCATTAAACGTGGTTGCCCATTTCTTTTGAAAGTGTATAGAAGGCCAAGACTGGATCTAGAGACGTTAATTCTTCTAGTGTCATCTTTTCCAAAACCTGGGACATGCCTATTTTAGTCCGTAAGAAATCAATAAATTCAGGACATGACCACTCAGCACAGGAAACTGTCAAGAATAAAGTCGGTGGATCTTCTTGCTCAATCATGGATTTTATTTTGTAAAACAGTGACTGAAAATACTGTCGAGACCCTCTGATTTTGGACTGAACTGAAAACAAAGTTTCTTCCATCTTCTCAATCTTGGGAATGAAGCCTGACCATAAACTGGGAGCGTTTCGGTTTGGTTTTACAGTGCGTAACATGTGACCAACGCTATTGCACATCGAAGAAAGCTCTTGTAGTCAAAAATTATGAAACAGGTATTGTTTATCAAGACAAAACTTCGTGTGTCTGCTTAAGAAGCCTGCACTTTATATATTCTGCATTCCTCATTTGAAAAGTTCTTGCTATGTCACGCATGCCATTTTTACTATTCGGAAAAAGGTTTGGAAAGACTTTAAGATTCAATATCTTCCTAAAATAGGTCCTCACTTTCACCTCTTAGCTTCTTAAGTTGAAAACAGGTCAATATCAAGATCTTGTTTATTCTTAAAGTCACCTATAAAGTCCTTAGGAACTGCTTATTAAGTGGCTGCACATGAAAAAAATGTTTTTACCAATCCAGATTTTGCACTATTTGTCAGTTTCTCAAGAATAGGACCGTCTGGTATTTCAGGTGATGTATCGACACCGACTGCTCTTTCAGCCAAACGAGTTTCAAGGATCTCATTTAAATCTCTAAGGAGTATGCAGGTATTGTCCTATAAAGACTTTTATTCTCTTTTAACCATAGTAATACTTCGTGCACTTTTCTCAAATCAATTAATGCTGTTCCAAACGTTCTTACTGTAAATTGGCTGACCATTAACAAGAATTACAAAACTGTCATGTTTAGTAGTTTTTCGGGTTCAATCTGCATTGGTTTGCAAATCAACAGGTAAGTAAACTATTCTGATTTCAAGAGCGTGGTAAGTTCCGTTAGGTCTCTTTAACGCAGTTACTTGCCCGAGTCTAATAATAGTAAGATATGGCATCACAAATCGTATCATCGCCAGCCAATTCAAACTTGTTCAGACGACTTATGGCATTCTGAGGCGTTCTGTACTTGGAGATTATTCAGTTCAGATCGGACATTTTCCTGGCTTTTCATCATTTTAGTAGCATAGTAATCGCAGATTTTGAATCTTTGACATCTTCTATCCATCCAGTACAAACCTTATGCTCTATCTCTCTCTTCAGGAACCACCTGCTGGACCTGTCTCAGTACTCTTTTCAATAATCGAGTCCTTTCCGGTTCGAAAGTGCATCTCAGAGGCTTTACTTGCCTTCAAACTTGTCTGCGCAAAATCACAATGCATTATCGGGTATTCATCTCTGATCTCAGCCACCTTGTCCAGGCTCCTACCAAACTGGTTGATTATCATTTTTTCATCAGCAGATACCCTTCCATGATCTTGATCGTAATTGACACTTTTTCTCTCAGCATCGAGTCTGTTAGCCCCTTTTTCGAAATATTCTGTCAATTCTGTGAATGTACCTTCAACTTTGAGTCTATTTACTTCTCTTATAATTTTGCATTTCGATGTTGTCTTGTACACATCATTAACGAAGGTGGCCAACACAGGAAAATGTGGAGCTAGTGCCTTAAGGACCGCAAGAAGCTATGCATCCGTTGTCAGGGCTGCAGTACAATGAGTACCCAAAATTTTCTTACGTACTTATAACCTGTTTTGACACTGATCCATACTATCAAGCTTGTACTTCAATTGCATATCTGTTAGCATCTTGACTTCTATAGTTTTACTAACATTTTTAAAAAGAATTTGGCAAACTTCAATATCAATCGCATGTAGCTTGCATATGTCAGGTGGGCAATGCCAGGTTATTGGCTCTGTATAATTTTTGTTAGGACATTTACCAAATTATTGAAGCTGACTTCGTTCGCTTCTGTCATCAAACTCTCCTTGTTAGATACAGTGTCAATCTCTGTTTGAATAAATTTCTGGGACTCTTCAGTACATCTTGTTCTGAGAGATAAAAAAAACGTTTGCAAATGTTCAGCTGTGCTAGCAGAAATTCCACTCGTGTCTCTATATCCACAGTTGCTTGAGTCAATAGTAGAGATGCTAGTGTCGGAGAAGTCATTCCAGAAATATGGACTGTATCAAAATGATCTTCATTCTGACTACTACATTCATTAAGGACTCTAACAACGTCATTTTTGCCATAATTGAAAAATACCTTTTCCACTGCTGTCCATAGGTATGCCTTATAGATATCACTGTTGCCATCAAAGCAACTACAATTTCTTCTGCCAAAATTTACGTGTGTGGTTTCGTAAAAATATGCCTCTTTGTATTGACAATGCTGTGTCAAATTGTCCATTGCATGTGTAAAGTGTTCCACTGTTGCCGATCCAGAGCTTGGAAGCTTTTCGTTAAACTTATAATATTTCTTCTGATTGTTACTGTGGAGTTTAGCCAATGAATTACGAGCCACGTTTACAACCGCATCTGCTCTTTCAAAGAGAAGCTTGATCTCCGATTTCGAATATTTTTCATGCTCACCATAATACAAGTTTAAAATATTTCGCAGTTTATCCAGATCAGCTTGCATTTTTTATTTTCTTATACTTCTGGACAAATCTCTGACGATGTTTTCTTTGTTTGAGAATCATTGTACGTGTATGCAAACTATCATTTTCCAATCCTAGACTGAACAAGCTCCCTGAAAAGTTTATTTTGACCTTTGCTGATTGGCTTTTTTTCCAGGTGGACAAGGTTTCTGCTGATTGCTGATGAGGATTGGCTGACAATCCTCGTCAATTGTTACTGGAAGTGTCTGACTAAAGCTCCGCAACGCTGACCTTCTTGCGTTTTTGTTTTAAGATATTTTTTCTCTCATACTCTTTTTGTCTCTACAGGTTTTTGCAGACATCTCGGAACTCTTAACTTTTTCTTGGTAGCTTTAATCACTCCAGTATCTATTGCAGATAGCTCTAACTTTTTCTATGCTTATTCTGATAGCTTTCATCACTCCAGTATCTATTCATTATTCTGCTAGCTATTATTTTTCTATGCTTATTCTGGTAAATTTCATATTTTCTGTATTTTATCTAAAACTCACTTTTTCTCACTGTCATGCGGTAATCCTCGTCATTGTGAAAACGTTCCTTGATTTTATCTGCCTTTCCTTTTCTATAAATTTTCATTCGTTAAATACTTTTTTTCTCTATGTCTCTTCTAGCTTGATTATTCTTATTCTTAAAATCTGAATCACGAAGCCAACTTTGTAATCATTCTTATGTGCGCTCTGGTTCTGTTCCTTTGAGCAGTTTTTTTCATTCTTTCTGAATGCGTTTTTCACATTTTCCAATATACTACCTCTTTTTCTTTTCGTAATACCGCTTTCTTACAATGGATGTTTCAGTAGGTCTATTTCGGTCAGATTCTTGTTTTTTCTTCCTTTTCAGTAGGTGCTGTTTCGTCACCATAATGCTTGCTTATCTGAAAAGTGACTTAGCCTACGAATGCTTAGAACTAAAGATTGTATTTCTAAGTATTGATTTTGGCAGTAGTGGTTTTACATAAAAAAGGAAGAAAAGTAACTCGGTTAAAATCTTGTTTATAAAAGGAACTATCTAGTTTTTCCTTTTTTTTTCAAAAATTTTTTTTTTACTATAAAACACAGGCAACTAGATTAGCCTGTGGATCAACCGAAAGCTGTAAAAGAAAAAGAAAATGAATAGCCTACCCTGTATCATATATCTTTGGTACAATCAGATTCAATTCAAATTGTTGAGTTTGAGAAAGTTTTCTTTAACCTATCGGATGTGCATAATGTTTGAAGCTGCAACTTCGAGTCTTGCGAGTAATATACCTTACACTGACAGTCCAATTGTTTTTGAAATAAAAGGGTGCAATAAAATAAATATACGTAGCAGCCGTCAATGACATTCGTTTTTCTATTTTTCAGCTTCTAAGTATAAATGTAAATTGTAAGTTAGTAATAAAAGATTTTTTCCCCCATTTAATTTGAAACTAATTTTTCGGTTAAAAAAATATGACGTGCTTCCAAAGAAGTATTTAAGTTCTTCTGAATTGTGGATTTTAACATTACTTTCCCATAACATGCTTGGGCATACTATCTGGAACTGTTATTTCAACCCTTAGTTATACAAGTTTGCTTAGGGTTAAACTGTCATATTTTAGCATATTTTCAAATTTAAAAATAATTTAATTTTTTTATTTTGTAAGATGATTAATCCAGGGAAATGGAGGAGCTGTAACCCATTTGCATTCCAAGCTCCATCCTACCTTTTTAAGATTAAGATTTTTTTTTTATATAGATACCTATTCCATTTTAATTTTCCTACTTAGCTTAGAAACTATAAATGATATTGCTGGAAAAGGATTGAAAAAGTCTGATGGTGCGATATATGATAGGCTAGACATTTGATACATGAAAGAAATATAAACTCTCCTTCTGTTAATTGCCAGTCCCTGTTGTCAGAGAAGAAGGAAGAATCCGAGGCCTTATTTTGGATTTTATTCTGTTGCTGCACGGCTAGAAGAACCAAAACTGCCAGTAACTAGAAAATGAACCAAAATTTTAAATATTTAATATCTTATTACGCCATATTTACAAAGTTAAGCGAACAACTTTTCTAAGGTCTTAAGACTTTTGATGACCAATTTATTTGGTCCTGCAGTTTTCCTTATGACAATATACTAGAAACAGTATATTTATAGAATGATTTGGTGAAAAAAGTGTAAAAAAATGAAAAACGGAAGTAAGCAGAAAAGCCAAGATCTGATAATTACAAGCTACAACTTACTTGTCTTTTATATTTTGGATGGATTTTGTCTTCTCATATTGCTACAAAAAGAGGCTTCTTAAACTGACAAACTAATTGGTAGCCATACCTTTTAAGGCTTAATGAAAATCCTTTTAGAAGTTGAAGAAAAAAAAAAATTCGAGCAAAAAGAGAGCAGAAAGAAAGCAGACGAATTATACTGTTCATGCCAATTTTGATCTTATCCAAGGCTTAATCCTGAAGTGAGGGGCTGCCCACCTTCAAAAATCTTGTACAGCGCGTGATACATAGCATGTATGGCGTAAACGTACCAAGTTGACACAGAAACGGCACCGTTTGATCTATCTCCCACTTGACCTGAATTCGTTTGATTATCTTTTTTTTCCTGTTAATTCTTCTGTTATTCATATTTCAATCAAACGTTTGTCCAATTGAGATAATAAGTACTTTTTCAAAAATATTCCTAGGTTCACACCTGATTAATTGTGTACACAGAGACTATTTGTCCCTCCATAGATCTAAAAAGTTTCCTATTGTTTATTTTGTTGCATTCAGAATCCGGTAATTCTTAAGATTTACGTTCCTTGTTCAAGCTTTCGAAGCCATTTTTCTACACTCCTCAGGATTCAAGTTTTCCAACATAAGACAACGATTCTGCTATCATTCGATAGTAGAGGTTCGCCTTCATCCATCTTCTGAATTATATTTTTGAAAAAGACTCCTTTTTCTGGATTGTAATACAAGATGGATATTGGCTGGAATACATTGAAAGGGAAAATTTTCCTTTTTTTTGCACAAGTTTTTTAGATGATTCTCTGAGTTTACCAATTGAATTGGCCTTTATCCTTTTTCTGGATTCTAATGTAGGCTTCACTGAACGTTTGTAGGAATACGTTGCAAGAAGGAAAATTTTCTTATTTTTAAGCAAGTTTAGATGATTCTCTGACATAAAGTCGAAGGCCATGTCTTCATTAAGGCTTTTTAGGCAAATTTGCCCGTACTTTTTTCAGTCAGCCTCAGTCTCTATTGGTACTTCTTAAGGCTCAAAAAGGCAAATCAGGCGCATCTGAATTGGTTTTATTTTATAATAACAGCGTAGACCAGAAATATTCCCAGTAATCAATCAAGAGGGATTATATTTATATATATATATATATATATATATATATATATATATATATATATATATATATATATATATATATATATATATATATATATATATATATATATATATATATATATATATATATATATATATATATATATATATATATATATATATATATATATATATATATATATATATATATCAAATTCAAATTTTTGGAGCGTTTTTTTATCCTCCCGCTCCCTCCCCCCCCCCCCCCCCCCCCCAAAAAAAAGTATGTGTTATTGGTAAACCACATGGACATTTTTAAACCTGACATACCTGCTATCTCTTAAGTGCTATGCAACTTTGAAATTGAGCTAGTTTCCTTACATTATATGGGAAACTGAATTTGTTCTCGTGAAATTATATAATAGTTCACTCAACAGGCAAAACAAATTTAAATGTAATTACTATAGCAACAAAAAGTAAAAATAATCGAATTGAGCTAACTTAGTCCATGAAGTTGGCATCCAGGCTAGTAAATAATAAAAGTCTAAAAATGTATTTCAGAGTGGTAATCGGTACTACTCGTGTATTAAATGCACTTTTATATACAGCAATGAAAACCAGTCACGAAAAAACTGGTTTTGACGGGTTAAGACACTGTTATAGGGTAATACAATGTATAGCGTGGTTTTCATTGCGTATACGATATTTAAACTGTTGTTTTTTGGGGTTTAGGGGGGGGGGGAGGTACTTAGGTTAGGTTAGGTTACGTAATAATATATACTATGCCCCCCCCCCCCGTAATGTGCAAATCTATTGCCCAAATTTGTTTCTAAACTATCATATATTCATCCTATTTTATTTCATTAGCATTAGTCAAACTAGTAGTATATAAAAGAGTGCGTTTAATACAGGAGTACCTGATAGTCATTAGCTTGACATAACAAAAAGTACATAAGGAAACAACGCCCTTCCCCCTATAAAAAGCCTGTTCTGTATGAAAGAAATTTTGAACAAAAATTCTTCCCAAAATTTTTCTCCCCAAAGTTTTCCGGGGGGGGGGGGGGGGGTATTATCTAGGGGTAAAACACCGGCTCTCTCCCCCTCTAACAGCTGGATTAATGTATTATCTTAAAAATATTTAATAACATGTTTAAAAATAGAAGGAAACATGAACGTCATATTAACAGAATTTGTATGCATTTTATAAAATAAGTTTTTATTATAAAAGTTTTTTCTTATAGCAACCATCTCCCCCGTTTAATTTCACAAATTAACACCACTCTACAGAAATCATAGTTTAATTATCTATTTATCCAGCTGCCAGGGTCACATCAAGGATTTTTTTAGGGGGGGGGGGGTGTTTTACAAAAGTTCTGTGGCAGGGTGGTAAAAAAAAACATCGAAAAATGCATAAGAAATTTATTTCTATCCATTTTTGTTACGTTTTTACCAATCAGACAAACATTTCAGGGAGGATGGCGTTTCAAACCCACTAACCCCCCTGGGTACGAATTTCAATAGGTACCTGTCATGTAGGCAAATTTCAGGACCCTCTAGAGGGAGAAAGGGTGGAGGTAGGTTCTTAAAATATCTTCCCGGGACCAGGGGCGGATCCAGGATTTTTTTTAGCGGGGGGGGGGGGGGGGGGGGGGGGGGGCGCAAAATAGGTTGATCCGAAAAATTTTTTAAGTGGGGGGGCTCAAAATAGGTTGATCCGATAAACATGCGTTAGGAGCAAGTTTAATTAACTCAAAATTGAATTAATTAAGTAAATTACACTACTTTAGACCACGCTAGGGGGGGCACCCCCCTCGCCCCCCACTGGATCCGCCACTGTCAGGGACATACTTTTAATCTGTAGACACGTCCCTGAAAGTTTCAGTTTCCTAAACTAACCCCTTTCCAAGATAGCCAAAAGTAGCTATCTTCTCTTTGTCCTGATTTAAGTTTCAGTGGGCTCTCTGAAAATGAGGTAATAATATATTTTTTAATTGTTTGAAATAACTTCAGGATTACTTAGAAAGTCAACAAATTCAAAATGAGACTAAGAAATAATTATAGATTTCGATGCTCAGAAGGCTTATGTTGACCTTATACAAAACTAACTTAAAAAAGAAGCAAAAGGACTTACCCTTTATATAATGTAGCTTGAGAATTTAGATCTGGCTGACACCTCAGAAATGGCTGGATTGGGAAGTTCAAAATTATGCGCTCATAAACCAAGAATTGGCTTAGACCAAAGTATAATCACCTACGGAACAAGTACTGACAAAAACTCTCCAAAAGTGACCCCGCGTACCTCAGCGCCTCTAGACGCAAAGTGCTGTACTACTTAATCGCTCCGAGCCAAAATACCGAGTGACCGGGATGAATTGTGTAATTACGGGTTTTAGTTGCCAGGTTCGCATAGGTATACAAAGGGTCACTTTTGTGTGGAGAGGATAGGTTTTTGTCAATACTTGTTCCGTAGGTGATTATACTTTGGCTTAGACAAAGCTAATTCGACGTAAGTTCAACGTAAGTCAGTGATGTTCACTGAAATTCTGGACTGACGGACTATATTTTCAAATGTCGAAATTAAAACCCAGAAATCACTTTCACTTTCACCCGGAAATCAGGTTTTGAATGAGGAACTGCTAAGCGGTCGCAATGTTGCAGTAGCTTCGTGGTGAGCAGACAATTTATGAAACTTATTAATGGAGATACGGGTAAACGGGAGGGCTTCTTGTAAACCTCCGTGAAGAGTTTTGGAACATAATTTTTACAATGGTACCGTTTTATGCTTCCAAGTTTTTCCACTTAAAAAGTGGCACCAAAAGTGCTGCTGTTTTTAGTGCTATAAAAGCACTTACCGATGGTAAGATTGATGAAAGCTCGTAGATATGAGTAATAACTTTAAAATGAGCCATTAAACCCTTCTATAAAAAGTTTTCATAGCCCACGGGCTCCAGCTTTTGCACTTTTGACATGCCACCAAAAGTGCCATTTCACACTTGCAGAGGGTCGAATTTATAGGAAGAACGTAGACGTGAGTGATATTAGCTATTAAATATCAGTCTACGATTTTCTCGTAGCCCGACAGCCCCAACCCATGAGAAATGGCACAAATAGTGTCAATTTTAGTGCCATGTGGCACTTGCAGATAGCGGAACTTATAAATAGCACGTAGATATGATTAATAGCTTTTAAGAAGCCATTAAGTATCTCTCTATGAAGTTCTGGTAACCTACTAGGCCTGGAAAAAAAAGAAGAAAAAAAGGGAGACAGATCAGTGCTACCAATGCAAAAAAGTGATTTTCCTTGTTGTTCAAGGAGGGGACTTTAATTTCTCTTTTCAAGGTTTTCGACCATGCTGACTCAAATGGTACGCTTTTAATTTTGATCTGATGCCAAGTTCGAGGGGTTTCACCCGTTTTTTTGAAATCACCATAAATTTATTTTCGCAATAAACTTTTACTTTTAAGACAAACCAAATAATAGTTACCATTCCTAAACTTTAAAGAGTTCGTAGTGAATTCTTCCTACAGACTAATGAGACTTACTAAGGGGGTTGGAGGGGGAGTATACGGTGAGAATCCCTTGTAAACTTCTAATTAAGGGTTTTGGATCATAATTATTATAGTGGTACCGTTCTATACTTCGAAGCTTTTCAACTTAAGAAGTGGCACAAAAGGTGCCATTTTTTGTGCTATTTGGCACTTACGGATGGTGAAACTAATTAAAATCACGTATATATGAGCAATAGCTTTCAAATCAACCATTAAACATCTCTCTAAGAAGTTCTGGCAGCCCACTAACCCCCTAGCTTTTCCACTTAAGACATCAATAGTGCCTTTTATAGTGCCATTTGGCTGTTGCAGGTGGTGGAATTCATAAATAAAACGTAAATATGAGAAATAGCTTTAATGTGAGCTATTAAACATCTGTATACGATGTTTTTGTAGCCTGCTAGCAGTAGAAAGGGGTCATGAGCTCGTGACATGACCGCGTGGTTTATGGTTTTTCTCACTAAGAATGGAAAAACAGGATTTTTTCTCACTTTGATGGATGTTTCTTGGACGGTTATGAGTGTTTGGTCAATTTATTTGATGTTTTTCATGGATTTCAACATCAATTTATGTCTGTTTTATGGTTTTTGTCAGTGAGAATGGAAAAACAGTATTTTTCTCACTTTGATGGATGTTTTCTGGATTATTGAGTCTAACGGGGACAGGAGTCAATGACACTTCTTACGAATGTTATGATCCATGAATTAGGAAACATGATCACGTGTTTCCTTCTCAGCCAATCAGCGAGTCGGTTTACATATTAGCGGCGGAGGGTATATGAGGAAAGGATTTTTGCTATAGTTTTTATTAGTCTGTGAATAGAATTCAAAGGAGTGAGAAGAACAGTTTGACTTTACTCATTTGGATATATATATTTGTGCTGATGATGAGTGGAATGTTTACCCTCTTAGAAGTTGATAGTGGGGTTGATGGTAATAATACAAGAGCACCAAACATTGCAGTGGAAATCACGAGAGGATCACGGCTTTGTCTGGAATGGGATGAAGTATATGCAAGATATGTGATATCCTTGAGCAAATTTAAAATGGAGGATCAATTATTTTTCGCTGCAAAAGTTGATATAGCACATGTGAATAGACTTCAATGTGCTTTAAGTGCATTAGTGAAACATATCGAAGACAATAAACTCTATCGCTAATTGTACATGCATAGTATTATTGTTGTTGTTGTAATTATTCAATAAAATTGTTTCGAAATCGAAAATGTTCCCTTTCTTTTCTGGTTAGGGGCTAACGAATCAGGGTCAGTCTAGAGTCAGCAGTCAGAGTGAAAGGATTGAAAAATGAATAGATTTGAGAAAGAGAGAATTAGATAAAATCTAGTGTTTATGGAAAAACATTTGATTTTGGATGATGATTTTCTCGAGTTATCTCTTCAACGCAGGATATTCTCTCGTCTGGGAACACTTGACAATATAATGAGGAGTGATTCTCCCCCATTGGACTATTGTATGAAACTTTTAAAATGTGATTCAAATACTTATACTCAATTTATTGATATATTAATTGGAACAAAGCAGAATCATATCGTGGATATACTTTTGAAAACATTGCCAATGGATTCAATGTAGATGGCTCCTCCTTCGAAAGAGGTAACGTCACAGAGTTACTCCTCTCCCCATTCCTCCACCTTGAATTTATCCGTCAGCAAGAACGATCAGTTTCGTTTTAGCTGTGAGAGAGTTGACATCGGAAACCAAAAAAAAAATGTTCTATACATGTCCATTGTGCATGTACACTCTTGGCAGCTGGACTCAATGTGAGAATTGTACAATTATTGATGACTATAGTGAAAAGTGCAAATTATGTAATCCTTGTAAATTACATAGAGGCTATGCAGTACAAATTAAAAAATGTAATTCATGTCTTTAGGAGGTGTGTGACTCTCATCCTAGAGGGCACCTGTGCTCCAATTGTCACTATGATAAATGTGATCAGTGGGAGAATACTTACCCCGCTATGATTGGAAAGAATCCTAAACGTGATTTTAGTTTATTTCTACGAGATTGGTATCGTCGTGGATTTAAATTATTCTAGGAAGAGAAATCTGGTCTACGATTCAACTGTTGGGGTAACAAGACAATTTGGTTTCTACGTCATCGTTGTGACGATACTGCCTACTATGACTATAAACCAAGTGATTTTTATTTGGCAGTTACCGAATGTGATTCACCATTTGAAAACACTGTATGTGATATTGCTTCAAATAGACAGATTGAAACTCGTGAATTTCATAATATGAATGCAAATAGTATCATTGACTATACAAAGAGATATGACAAGAGTGAAGTTACATTGTACTGTAGAAAATGTGACCCTGACTTTGCAGTCAATCAAGATCAATATACAGTGAATCCAAATGATTTACCAGCATTAGTGGTTCACGACAGTTGCCTATACATCGAAGAAGAAGAAGAAGAAATCTAAAGTGAAGATTTCAAGACATTGTTGTATATATATATATATATTCATTTTATTAATAAACAAATTCACAAACATTTTTTAAGCACTTTACTCTTAGGGCACTGAAATCAATACTGTATAGGTCTGAGAGGATATTTTCCACTAGAAAGTCGTTCAGACGTGGATTGTCACTATAAATGTGGAAAAACTGCTTGTAAGTATAGCCGCGACATCGGAACACAAAATATAGTAGTGCATGGAAGCCACAGCTTTTAGTCGTTAGATCCTGAACCCTCTTCCGATTTTGAATAATAGTTTTCCCACTGCTCTCAATATAGTTGCTGATGTGAGGTGTGTAAAATGTATAGGGTAGACCAAGAGGGTCAAAAAATTCAATCGTCTTCATTGTTTGAAAGATGCACAGCCAATGACCCGTCAGCACAGTCGACGGACTGCTATTAACAATAATCAAGGTATTGGTGACACTTTGAATTTTTCCAAGAAAGTCCGAGGGTAGACAATAGGATTTGTACTGGGACATGTTGGGGTCCATATTAAATACATTGATTATTTGACTGGTGTTCATGGCGCCAAGTCTAGTAGAACACTGCCTTCGGGAGTGATTTCCCAATAGGTTTCATATTGATTTAGTGAGATTAGTGCAATACTCTCAGCCAATGGGTCGGCAAATGTACACTCTAAACGCACACTCCTCGTACGTACTATACTCATATCCTGTGTGCCAGACAAATCCAGTACATGATACCATGTGTTTTAGCAAACATATCTTCGGTTATACCATTTTCAAATAGTTGTGAATCATGATCTAGGGTTTGCATGGTCAACTCATACAATGTTCTATAGGATTTATCAAAAGATAGATTGTAGAGTGGGATACCGTTTACTTTGCACACAAGAGATGAAGGTCCAAACATCTCGAACTTATGTGGGCATTCAGTCCACGATCCTATTGCACTGGCGCTTTTTACAAATGCCAAAGCGAGTTTTGACGGAATTTCGCCATTGATAAAGGATGAATCGGTGAAGGTGTGTGAGCCCATGGCAATATGACGTTGATTGGTGATTGTATGAGGAACAAGTAGTTTAATATTATTTCCATTGGCTCTCAGTTTTTCCACTGCCAAAGCAACAGAACTCATGACCTGTTGTTTGCGTACATGAAGTATTGCCGAGGTGAGGGAGAGACTTACATCAGGATTGGCAGCAAGTTCTTTTCTCAATATGAAATTGGATGGTGCAAGCGTCATTTTTATATCCACTTTAACATTGGGCGGCAGCCATTGGGGTATATTAAATATTTCATGATATATTTTTCCAACTAGATGTAATTCACTAGTTGTAGCATTTTTAAGTGCATCTGTACTATCAGTATTAGTAATATATTCATATCCATTGGAGGTGCCTCTAAATTCCTTGTATGACTTGGGTGTCATCAGCATGAATTGCATATAGCTTGTATAATTTGAGAGATTGTTGCTTGTGCTCACCAGCGTGCCATTGGGGCAAGGGAGGAAAGAACCCGAGAAAATCAAGCCGGCTTTCGGCCAGGTAGAGGCTGTACTGATAATATCTTCGTTTTTCGCCTCATTATCCAGCAGTTTGAAAGGTACAATCTACCTCTGATCTTGATGTTCCTGGACTTCATTGCCGCCTTCGACTCTGTCACTCGCCAGAAACTTTGGAAGATCCTAGAGAATGACGGAATGCCGCTGAAGTTTTGTTGAACTGATGAAGGCATACTATGACGCGTCAGTGAGCCGAGTTCGAGTCTATGGTGAAGAAACTGAAGAATTCCTGGTTGAGTTCGGAGTAAAACAAGGGTGTATCCTCTTTCCGACTCTGTTCAATTATTGCGTCGATTGGGTGCTTGAAAATGCACTGTCGTCCTATCCAGGAGTTCAGATCGGACAGAATCTTTCACTGACTGACCTCGATTATGCGGATGATGTTCGCCTCCTGTCAGAATCCGTAGAAGCTCAAAACATGCTTGACAACGTGGTGGCCTGGGCAGACCTGATCGGCTTGAAAGTCAGCACAGAGAAAACGAAATTCATGGCTATTAACCACGACACAGGACCATTCACACTAACTGTCAATCAAGTTCAGCTGGAAAAAGTCAACTGTTTCACATACTTAGGCTCCCAAATATGTATTGACGGATCCTCCGACGCTGATATCCAAACAGAGAATACAGAAAGCGCAGACAGTCTTTGCCTCCCTTCGGAAACCCTTATGGAATTGCCCGCGAAGTCAGTATCCGAACGAAAGTTCGAATCTACATGGCACTAGTCCGCACCGTTCTCCTTTACGGATGCGAAACATGGTCGGTAAAACTACAGCATGAGAATACGCTGAAGGTGTTTGAGCATACCTGTCTGCGAAGAATTCTCAGAATACAGCTGCGTGACCGTATCTCCAGCGCGGATCTACGTCGAATGTGCAATATTCAGAGAGATGTTGCGCTCACTATTAAAGAACGCCGTTTGAAATGGTTGGACCATGTTTTACGGAAGCCGCCAGAATACTTGCCTCGCCAATTACTTCTAGTCGAGCCTATTAGCTCCTGGAAGAGACGCCAAGGAGGACAGAGGAAAAACTGGTGAACCTAGCCAAATCAGATCTTGAACCTATCGGGGGATTCAGAAAGTTCGGACACAGATGGTCAACTCAGTGGCTTACTTTTTGCAGAGCAGCTGGCAGAAGATCGCTCAACATGGTCCAAGAGAAGGTCTCCAAGATCATCGATGCCGGGCGAGGTGGAAACGCCTGATTCCCGCCACAAGTAAGACACTAATTTGACGACGAAATAGATTATGTAAAATACAATTTTCATAGGATATTCCATCGGCCCGAATTGGCATTGTATTATCGGATTTCCGGACTTTCATTTGTAAATCTATAAATGTTGAAGACATGTCCATAAAGTAGTCTTCACTGGAATAAATTTGAAAGTGGATATTATCGGAGAGGGGTTGTTGTGGATAAAATTGTTCATAGTATCCATGCTTGACACTCACATCA
Source organism: Artemia sinica (assembly GCA_027921565.1). NCBI lineage: Eukaryota > Metazoa > Arthropoda > Branchiopoda > Anostraca > Artemiidae > Artemia > Artemia sinica. The sequence goes on along the minus strand of CM051261.1, from coordinate 33,219,730 downwards.
ACATTTTCAGTATTGAATAGATTCAATGAGGCGGTGATTGAAGGTTGAGAATCCTTATGCGGTAGGTAGGACATCTTAGGAAAGAAATCTAGTTTCGATCTAACAATTTTCTTCCTGGGGCTTCTTCTTCTGTTTACACTACGTGTCGGCTTTTTCCTTCTTTTCTTTGACAAGAGGGATGATGTCTTTCGTTTCCGACCTGAGTGGAGACTGATGAGTGATGCATTGTTTCTTGACCTTTTTAACCCTTTACCATTTTGTTTTAATCTCTCGCTAAGGGTTTGCGCACTGGACCTAAGATTTTCCGTAGCACTTTTTTTAAATCCTTGCCAGAGCCCCTATCGTATAGTGTAGAGGATGCAAAATCTGTCGCAGCCGGTACAAGATATTTTCTAGCCAGTGGTAGTGAAGAGCGAAACAGCTGAGCAAACCAACTGCCAAGACCATAGCCAGACATTGACGAGCGACCTTTGTAATAGTCCATTCCATTGCCCTGTTGTCTTGGGCCAAGAGTATTAACATAGCAGTCAATATCAGGACAAGTGAATACCACTTTTTTTTAGACATCTTGCTGTTGAACGATGGGACGTAAATGGCATGTAATCACAGCCAAACCTTTTGAAATTGCTATGGGATCACCAAATTCAGTTCTTAGTGTTAACTGACAGAGTTCCAAATAGGAAGTGTTTACGGGAATATACTGAAGATGCTTTATATTGTAGTGGTGAATATGCTCTTGATTGGTTTTTTCGTTCAAGAACTCGTAGGAGGGGAACATTTGAATTACCAACTCGAGATGTTTCCACAAATGAAGCGTAGAGAAATATACAAGTGTCTGTGGAGAAGGCAGGCGGGTAGTCAGCAAAAATGAAATTAGTGTTTCCGGCACTTTTACCATTGATTATATTGAGCTTAAAGCCAAGAACATCCTTTAGGTTATCATTGAGAATAACCTTTTCACTGGCAATAGGTGAACTAATGTAGATCTTACCCTCCTCCTTTGAATAGTTGAAATGAAAAGCTCCTTTTTTACGAGCGGAAATACTTATATTAATAGAACGACATAAATCATTCATACAGGTGAGTTCCTCGTAGGGTAATTCAATATATGGATAATCCATCCAATTGATTTTTTGAATTTGTTCTTGATCACTTGAGGATGGTGATGGCGGCCAATCATAGGGTCTAAATTTTATATCATATTTACGATCTTTTCTCAGGATGTCGTAGGTATTTTTGAGAATACAGTCGACAAGAGCCACTTCATACTTTCCGTCGAATTTGAAGGTGGGGGAGAGTTTCGTCCAAAAATCACTTGTTCTATTAAAGTCATTGTAGAGAGAATCAGAAACATTGGACATGAAAGTCACATAGAAATCATTGGGCATTGTCAATGTCTTCAGCACTGACCCAAGAATCAAAATCTGAGTTGTATCCTAGCCAGCGAACAAGCAACTGTCTCTTGCCCCTACGAGTACGACTCTTTAATATCTTTTCAATTTGATAAATTTCACTAGTGTTTCTAACTTTTTGCAGTTCATATTCATAAAAACCGCCGAGAATCTCATCATCTTTGGAGTCTCGCAGTCGATATGTCGTGGGCTCGGTGTCCAGGATTTTGGACACTTTCAAAAGTTCGGTGCTCCCCTTTTTATAATTCCCCTTTTCAAAAATATTGGTGGTTCTATTAATTCGAACAGTATCACCAACATTGAATTTCTTCTTCACATTTTTTTTCTCTTTTTCACATTGGAATATTGCTTTAGAAAAACATCAAATGTATTTTCACTGTAGTGAACTTCCCGAGGGCTTGAGTTGGACAGAGATCGATGAGGTCGATGGTTGTATATCTGCATGATTTTATCTAAATCATGAATAAAAGCCGGTGTATTTTTCAGGGTACAATATCTTGAAATTAATAGACGAATCGTTCTTATAAAATCGTTCAGCCAATGCAGCCTTTATCGGGCTGTGACTATGATAAAGTGTTGTATTATATTTCAAAAGAACCTTTTGCACATGGGGATTAACAAATTCACTGCCACGATCCGATTGAATTTTTCTATACGAATCCTGTTCAAGAATACTTTCAATGACCCGAGCAACTTCAACACCTCTCTTTGATCGCAGTGGAATGGCATAGGCATAGCGACTAAAGACACTGATTGCCACCAGAATATATTTGTAGGGTGCATTATGACGCTGTTGAACTGCGTCTAAAGTTAAAAGATCCGTTTGCATTATATGCAGAGGGAAAAAGGCTTTAGTTTGTCGATATTGTTTGCCGCGAAGCCTGTGATTCCGATGCAGTGTGTAACTCGGTTCATTCTCTAGATACTTTTTTGCTTTTTTCAATGTGGTGCCGGAGACAACTTTAGAAAGCGTTTTGGGAGAACTTAAACTTCCCGCTTCACCAATATTTTCATAGACACCTTTCAGAACTTCATCCATTTTGAAGGCAAACATGTAGTGTAATGTCCACTCCCCTTTTGCACACTGGAGGGTGAATCAATTTGTCTTCGCTTTTGACTAGCAGCCACAGGTGTTGTAAAATCATTGCTGCTGCTGCTGCTAGTATTTTCAAATATTGAATCTTCTTCTTCTTTTTTAAATGGTGGTGTTGGTGTTGGAGGAGGACTATATTCTTTAGTTTCTTTAGAATTGTCTATTGCCAATAAGACTTTTGGGGAAGTTTGATACACTTAGAAAGGTGTATAGATTATTGTCAAAGAATAAAAGTCCTTTACGATTCGTCACCATATCACAAACTAAATGAACTAGATTATAACTTTTTCCCTGAATTATAATTCGTTTCCCTGTGCTGTCGAATTGAACTTGATCACCAGTTTCCAACATGAGATATGATAATACTCTTTTACTCTGTTCACGATAGGTCAGTGGCAATAGGTTTCCAATTTTCGATAAAATTGAATTCAATTCCTTCTCCTTTGAATGCGCTGCTGCAGAATCTTGAGGAGATGTTTCCTGTTTAGAGGGATCGGTAACAGTGGCGGGCGGTGGGTCTCTCACGATAAGGTTTGTGTTTGTCCACACGTCGCAATGCATCTTGAAGTAAAAGCAGTTTTTTGTCATCGGCAATATTCTCATCATTAATGAATTTGCTTAGATTGTCTTCAAAATGTTCGACGGGCGAGAGGACAAGTTCAAATGGTGTCAATTTATATGGTTTAGCCATTCTCGCTCTCTAGAGAAAACTGTTTACAAGTGCTGCAATTATTGGCAGTAAAAGTGTGAAAAAGCTACCGCCCGCTTGAAGGAGTCGTTTTTCTTTTAAAAATTTTTCCCTTGTTTTTACAAGCCAAGGCGCGTACAGTGGAACGATGTTGCTTTGTCTGTTGTCTAACACCTTCTGGCAGTTGAACATTGCCCTCAGTTAAATTTAAACAAAGTTCAGATATTAGATTAATGAAATCATTGTCAACACCATGTTTGAGTATGGCCTTCCTAAGCAAAGGTTTTGAAGTGCTTAAAACGGAAAATAAATGCTGTTGTTCGTGTAGTTTCTTCAGTGTCATAACGCCAACTAATAGTCTTTTCTACTGTTCACCGGAAGATATACTGTAATTTCATTGTCGAAAATGTCGGTGACTACACGTAGGTCCTCGGGCGTGCTCTGATTAACATCCAGCAAAATGTAACCGAAGGGTTTATTAGTCGCCTGAGTGTACACTGACAACAGAAATTTTGGGGCACCGGGGTATATCTGTTTATTGAGAGTTATGAGCGAGCTAGAATCACGAACAACTCGATAGATAATATAGATAGTGCAATTCAAAGCAAGAGTTCGCATACATTTGCTCTGATGAAACAGAATGTGTAGAACTAGGGTTATGGAAATGTGTTTATGGTGAGAGCAAACGGTGAACAGTTGTAGCATTTCCTGTGAGAACTGTTCAATGGATTCAGCCAAAATCATCAATAATCAGCCACGAGTTCGATTCAATACTATTGAAAACATCAAGTCCCCGTATGAATTGTATTGGTATGGTTGTGGCAATAGCTTTTATTTGATCATAGGACTCCTGCCAAATACTATAGCAATAGTAGATTTTTTTCGGTTTTTCCAAAAACATTTTATCGCAATTTTGAATTATTCCAGCTAAAAGTGTTGTTTTCCCCCGACATCGAGGGCCTACACAGAAATGATCTGAAGGGTGTTTTAAATTGATATATGCTGCTGTTGACAACAGTTGGACTACAACTAACTGTAAATCATACGTGTCCAATGAATAAGTAGTAGTAGTAGCAATAATTTTCCCATAGATCTATCTAGTACGTTAACAAGAACAGTTGACAAAATTTCATGGCAGCATTTATTTCGGCAACATGAAAACGTCTATTTGTTCAACGTGAACAATTGACAACGATAAAAATGACACTTTATGTACAACAAAAAATAAAAACACTTTTTGTCCATCAACAGCAATAACACTTTTTTTTGTACAACACTTATTGTCTTAAAAACACTATTCTGTACAACAACAACAACACTTTATGCAGCAAACACACACTTTTCTGTACAACAACAACAAAAACAAGAGCACTTGAAAACAACACTTGAAAACAACAGAAAAAAAACACTTGAAAATTGAACCAGCACAGTTGAACATTATGAATTTAAAAATGGGGTCCCCCCCACCCGCCGGGGCCGCGGGGCGAAGCCTGCCGGCCGCGGGAAGGCCCCCTCCCCCCACGCGCCGGGGGCCGCAGGGCGAAAATGGATTGTACACAATAGTTGTCGTCACTGCTGCTGCTACAGGTTAGTGGTTGGGTTAGTTGAGGTTAGATTAGTTAATTTATGAACGGGTTGGTGGTGGTTAGTTAATTTATGAATGGGTTGGTGGTGGTTAGTGGTTGGATTAGTCAGGTTAGGTTAATTTATCCAGACCAAGTTGATTGCGATAGTCTATGCATTCAACTCGGTCTGAAATACGGTAGTGGCCATGAGGCAGGACACTCACACCATTTTCGAGCACATAGACTTTATCAGATATACATGACATTGCATTTTTTTTCCACTCTCACAGTATAATTTCTATACTATAGAGAGCGAATTGCAAGCACTTGTGCTCTCGGCACTAGGCTACTTTCTACACAGTCTCTGTACACGCTCATGTTGAAATTGCTCTTTACAAAATGTGTAGGCACTCCTTTACACGCCTCCTTTTCATCCCCACTATGAGTTTTAACGCAATAAACTTTAGGACCCGGGAACACTCCCCTGGATATCAAATCACTCCCCGTCTCTGATTTTAACATTAATAGTTGGTTGGGGGCTTGAAGTTTCACCAACTCGGGTAGAGTGATGGATTCCAGTTCGTGAAATCCATCCGCGAGCTGATGTGTTCCCCCTTTTCTAGATCACCCAATAAATCTTCGGTCCCATTTACCTTTAACAGCAGAGAATCTGTATCCCCATAGTAAACTTGAACCTCCCCCTCCCGTGGCCATTGCACCTTGCACACATTGTAAAAAAACGACAACATGAGCTTTTTGGAAATTTCCAGTACTGAACTACCTCCTGCTATATTCTTGTTCAGTACCACATTTCGCTTTCGCCTGTGTAGAAGAACCATGCCAGTCTCTATGCTCGTGAACGATGTAAAATTGGGATCGGCAATAATTCGTGCACACTCTAGAGGGTCAGTCACGACGTCGCAGCGAGATCTGTTACGTACGCTTTCACACATTTTGCCAAACGCTGAATTTAGGATGAGTTTCTACATTTCCTTCTCGACCTTTGAGTGTGCCCTAGAGCGTTTATCGACAAAAGTGTCGATAAACGTCTTTAAATATGGTCGCTGATTGAACTGCAGGACCCTGTGTATTTTGGTGATTTTGAAACCATTGTTCACCATCCAATGCAAAAGCACATGGTGAACAACGATATTCTCCTTAGGGTCCAAATCAGCAATCAGTTTTTACTTAGAGGGAGTCCAGTGCATCCCCATATCCTCAACCAATGATCGATTTTAGGGCTCAATGAGTCCCTGCTCACGGGTCGATTGATACAGGGAAAAACAAAATCTTTGGACGGAGTCGTGAAGCGCTAGAGGAATGTGACCGTCAATTTCAAAGAACCATCCTTGTGGCCCATTGTCCTCGACGGTGGTAATGTCGGGGAACTCACAAGGATTCTCAAGCCATTGATAGTTCCCACACGGCAAAGAGTAGTGAGACATTGCCGAGGGGTACAATGAGTTTCATGTCCAAGAACACTGCATTTGACTTTGCACCGGTGCTGTTTTGTCCGCTCGGATCGGTTGACAAAACGCGGTCCCCATGAAAAACACACCCTCCCCTCATTGAACGCTCTACAAAAAGGTGCTGATCTACGTCGGTGATTAGGCCTATTTCCTCCCTACTAAACTTTTAAAATCAAATCCTTCAACAAATGGGGTGTGGAAAAATAGTAGCCTATATCTAACCTAAACTCTGAATAGATTTGATCTGTGTTCTTACAGACTATATCCAACAGAGTTAAAACGTCACTGGCCAAGTACAGTCTACAATAATCCCACCCATTTTTACAATCCCCCTTAGACCACACCTTCTTGGCAAACTCATATTCCTCGGCTGTGCATTCACTGCTGGTCAGTGAATTGTAGAAAGCTTCAATTGGAGGTAGTTTCACCTCGCTTAAGCGAGCGCTAGAAAAGTAATAGTCGTATGCGTATACACCTTTGCAGGTCAACAGGTCATACATTTCACTGTCTGGAAAGTGCTGTTTAAGCAAGGGAAAGCTATCAAAATTGTCGCTTTTCTGCACTTGAATCAATTGACTCAATGCCTTGGGAAAAAAACTAAAGGAATCTAAAACCCTGATTTTATTCCAACACGTATGCCCATTATCCACTGCCTGCCATTTCAGCTCGAGAAGCAACAACTTCTCGGCCGATTTGGGGATAATGTTATAGGTAAATGAATTGTTTACCCATGGACTGTCTACTCCCCCTCCCTCCCTGTGCATATGTGCCAGTGCCGGTAAAATAAATTTTAAGTCGTAATTTGAGTTGTGGATAAAAACAGGGATAAAAAACTGCTGGCTAATATTTAAGTTACACGATTGATGCGCAACCCTCTAAAATTACTACCTCCAGAAGATATTTCCTGCCACAAGTGATTATGATCCCTGGCTTTCCCCCCTCCCACCACCTCTTTTCCCTTTAGTCCCCTTATCCCCCTTTACAAACTCCCCCTTACAAACCCAACATATTTTTTGATTTTAATCGCGAGACGATCCTCTGCAGACAAAACCATTGGATAATGGGTATTTCTCAAACGAGAAATAGCACCATTAGCTGTGCCAATTAGTTTAGTCAGTGCCTTGACCATACACTCCCCCTCATCCAATGTTTCTACTACTATTCTAACAACCGCATGGTGTTAGAACTGTCTCTTTGCGCATGAGCATAGGACACTGCAATAGCTTGATGTTCTTTGACTCGGTTTGGAAATTGGGGATCATTCACCTCCACCAGCTTTGCTTCACAGTCTACAGATATTTTGTTGCACTGGAGGAGGGTGTTTTGAAAATTTTTAAAGCGTAAAATAGCCCTATCCCCTGAAACCGTTTCCACTGTCTGGTAGCCATGCCGACTACAATGCCTCATATGATTTTGCAACTTTAATTCAGTCCAAAATCGAGAGAGGCATGTCGGACAGTAGAAACGGGTCCCCCTAGTCTTACCCTCCCCCAGAACTCTACTGATGTCTGTGATCGGGTTAAAATGGCCAATTGAATTGGCAAGGTCACTAGATGGTGGTGTATACAACAACCAAACCCAGTGTCTGACTAATTCAATTGACGGGCCCCTTACAGGGAAGACCAATCCCTTCTTTTTTGAACGAACCCCATCTTCAAATTCAGTTTCATACTGAACCACAGTAACGCCGATATTTAAATGGGCATTAGCCCTTTCAAAAATATCAATAGATCGTAGCGTTACTGGCTATTTTCCTTCTAAACAAGAGAAATCTGCAATGGGGAAATTGGACCCTTCCTTCCCATGTACAGCCCAATCGTCTAAATTCGTCTTGGTAGCGTCACGTGCTAGAGGCTCGAATGCTGATATGAGGAAAGCATACTTGAAACATTTTTGACCTGTTTCAAAACAGATCCGCTGGACACCTTTACAACCTTCTAGATCCGGATTATATTTTAAAACTACTGCCCTTTCCCCACCTGCCCCCCCCTCTTAAAGTAAAATCTTTCTTAAATTTACAGATATTAACGCTTAAATTTTCAAAAAATAAAACTACAGACCCATTACCGTTTTCATTAAAGTTCTCAAGATGCGCTATAATATGACCTACCCACTCCGAAAAAACACCCTCAAAATTTTCTAAATTCGGATAAATCAAACGCATCTCGGAATGTACATAATGATAATAAACTTCGCTTTTCCCCTCATTTAAATAAAACACCTTTAAAACAATAGAAACCTTAATTGAATCCCTCCCCCACAATTGAATTTGGTTCTCCAGTAGTGCACGAATTTTATCTACATAGTCATGCACAATTTCTACGGGATCAAACACAAATTTTCCCAAAATAAGTGAATTAAATGGATCCCCAAAAGTCGCAGTGTAGACAACTATTGCATTTAAAATTGTGTTGGACAGCTGAAATTCGGGAAATGGTGTAAATTGGACATTACCCCCTCCCCCTCTTGTATATTATCAACAGTCCCTCCCCCACATTGTTCAACCATATTTGGGGTATGCGAATGCTCCACTTCAGTTGTTTGAAGTGGATTCGTTAGGTTATCGGAGGCTGGAGGAGGAGGAGGGTTCCTAGTTAATTCGTTTGTAAGATCCTACAAAAGCCGTAGTGTATTTGGGCTCAAGTCCCCCTGCCCAACTGTGCTATAATCTACATTAAAAAGAAATCATCTAAAAACTCATCAATATTAAACGGTATTTGACTGTCATGTAAAATGTTATCGTCCCATGTTAAATTGTTGGGGGACTCCACGTGTGCCTCCTCTCCTCCAACTGATGATGATGGTGACAATGAATAAGGGACCAATGCTCCAATCTATAAATGAAAAAAATAGCTTATTTTCAAAGTGTTCAAATCACCCCTACTGTTTTTAAAATTTGGATTATTATTTAGATATTATTTAAAACGCGCTTAGTAGTAGTAGTAGCAGTATGCACATAGTAGCATTTGGTTAATTCAACTGAAAGTTCCAATTTCCAACTTAATATAAGATATTTACAATCTAAAACGTCGCTTTACATAGAATTGACAATTGATTTTGTTCAAACAACTCCCCTCAATTTCCAATATTTAATGCTCCCCCCTCCGAGCCAGCCGGCCCAGCGGGCCATCGCAGCGCTTTCCCGCGGCGTATCCCCCGGCGCTTCCCCCGGCGCTTCCCCCGGCGCTTCCCGGGCCCACCGGCGCTTCCCGACCGCCACCGCGGCTCCCAGCCGTTTACATAATGTCAAAAAAAAATGTTGTTAGACCATAAGTCGTTTCTCTCTCTCTCTAATTCCCCACACTGGGATGTCTAGGACTCATTAGCTTAATTATTGTAAGCCGCGTCTGTTCTGTCTCATGCGTATTCTCAGGGAAACACTACAAATAAATGGGAAAGCGTTAACTCTTATTGCCAATGCTAAGCCCTAAATTCTTGGCAAGTTGTAAGCTGTCAAAAATATTACGCAAATTAGAATCCATATGTGCAATGAGATAAATGGGATAATCACTGTCCTTCCCCATAAAACTATAATATTCAATTGTGAAAAATAGTATTTTGAGTTTCATAGTGGAGAGATAGCAGTAAAAACTAGAAATTACCTAAAAATATTATTATGAGATATCGAAGAGATAGCAATAGTGGGGGGAACAGAAAAAATAGTAAAGATTAGAAAAAAAGCGGTTTGACATGCAAAAACAAAAAAAAAATACATCATATTTAGATATCTCTGAGGGAGGGAGGGGGAGCAGAGAAATTTAAAAAACAATGGTTGGGGCGAGGGGTTAATATTTTAATATCCCTAAGATACACTTTTACACAGTGTTGAAAAATAGTGAAAAGAAAAGACTAAAAAGACATTGGAAGAAATAGATATATATTTCTATAAGATAGGTAGGAAAAATGCTCACATTTGCAAATCCTGGCTGCACTTGGGTGCCGGATGGTCCAGGTAGCGTGTGTTCGAGGGCAATCTCATGATTTTGTATAGTTCCTGAGACCCTCGACAATGTAGGATAAGAGGATGACGGGTAAGCTACCTCACAATTTTCCGCAACTGCAGCATTGAAAGTATCCATCCACTCTCTTTTGGATTTTCGGCCTTGATGTATTGTTGCCTGTGCATATGAAGCTTGGGCAGGCAGTGTAGAGCTAGAGGACATCGGACAGCGGCCATACTGTATAAATGACTCCCTCACATGGGTTTTATCTTGGACCCTAGCTCTCTTACTGGGAGGCGACGGGCATTCTTCACAATTTGCCTTATCCCTTGCTCTCTTACTGGGTGGCGACGGGCATTCTTCACAATTTGCCTTAAAGAAGAGAAAAAAGTTAGTATGGAAAATAATTTCCCCCTTTTTTAAAGAAGGAAAATTAGTATCCCCACTAACCATAATTTTGGCTACCCCCCCTAAACTTAGGAAAATTAACCCACCCTATGTCTATCCTCTCATTGAGTTAATCTTGCGATTTATTCAAGTGCAAGGAAGATCAATAAAGAATATATCTTACTGCCTTTTATTCAAATGTTATAGTTAAAATCATTAAAATGTCAAAGAGAAATGGTTCAACACTGAAGTCGAAAACAATTATCTTTTCATTTCTATTTTTTCACTAATAAAAGTGCTAACCCCTTCCCCAACAATAATCCTGGATACAAAATTGACCCCCTCCCCTAAATTTAGGAAAATTAACCCACCCTAGGTCTACCCTCTCATTGGGTTAATCTTGCGATTTATTCAAGCGCAAGGCAGATCAATAAAGAATATATCTTACTACCTTTTATTCAAATGCTATAGTTAAAATCGCTAAAATGTCAAAGAGAAATGGTTCGCACAACGAATCCCCCATTACTTAAACGTTTTTTTACACAACTTGAGAAAAAAAATCATGACAATCAGTAGTCTATAGCCTTAGGATAGAAATCAATGTTTCTATTTTTACCATTTAGAAAAAAAATTAAATGTTCCAGTCTATAGACTTTAAATAAGATAAAAAGATTGTTAAAGTAAAAATTTCGCGAAATATACTAGGCATCCTTTTGAATCTGAGAAACCTTTGACTTGGCCGCTAAATCGTAAACACACAGGAAAAGGGTGACAGCTAATTTTAACCTCGCGCTGGAGAGCCTAATGTAAAACAGAACGGCATAATGTCTTAAGAATTGACGGAAGTCAGTGGTCGCTTTTAGCTAGGATATAGAATGCTTAAAATTGTATAAATTTAACGAAAAAAAGAAAATTATTTCTATTTCGATTATTACCGTTGTAAAAACAGTGGGAGAGGGGTTAGGTTTTGAGGGTAAAAAGAACATATTTTATGTTTTCTATCGAGTATAAAGATAGCATGGAAGTGTTTTGTATTGGGGGGGGGGGACTTAGATATACTGGAGGGTGACCAAGGAAAATAATTTTATTTTGAAAATAAAAATTAAAAATGTACTCACATTGCTAATTGTGGCTGCCAAGGCTTCAAGCTCATCAATAATATTTAGTGTTCTCTCCATTGTCAGGTTACTTTACTTTCTGATAATTTAATCACAATGCATGTCCGTTATATACGAAATCTCAAGGGTGAATTGTTATGTAACGGGTAAAACCATAACTCGCTGATTGGCTGAGAAGTAAACACGTGATCTAACTGTTTCCTATTCCTGGAAACTCATAACATTCGCCTCTAGCATGCACTTGGCCAAAAAAACAACAACAACAAATACTGGTTCCTATTTCTGGATCATAAAATTCGCCTCGAGCATGCACTTACAACAACAACAACAACAATCAATTGATCTTGAAAGAAGAGGTCATTGACTCCGGTCCCCGTTAGACTCAATAATCCAGAAAACATCCATCAAAGTGAGAAAAATACTGTTTTTCCATTCTCACTGACAAAAACCATAAAACAGACATAAATTGATGTTGACATCCATGAAAAACATCAAATAAATTGACCAACATTCATAACCGTCCAAGAAACATCCATCAAAGTGAGAAAAATCCTGTTTTTCCATTCTTAGTGAGAAAAACCATAAACCACGTGGTCATGTCACGAGCTCATGACCCCTTTCTACTGCTAGCCCCACCCCTTGAGAAATGGCACATAATGTGGCATTTGTGTGCCATATGGCACTTTCAGATAGTGGAATTTATAAAGAGCACGTAGATGTGAGAAACAGCTTTCTAATGAGCCATTAAGCACCTCTCTATGATGTTCTGGTAAACCGCTAGCCCTGGAAAAAAAAAGAACAAAAAGGGAGACAGATCAGTGCTACCCGTACAAAAAAGTGATTTTTTTGTTTTTCAAGGTTGGGGACTGTAATTCCCCTGAAAAAGTTTTTCGACTGTGCTGATTCCAATGGTACACTTTTCATTTTGATCTGACGCCATTTTTGAGGGGTTTCAGGCTTTTTTTTCGAAATAACCATAAATTTTTCATTTCCCAATAAACTTATATTTTTAACACGAAATGAAATGATAGTTACCATTCCTGAATCAGTGTCAGATGGAAATTTTTTTCACTAGGCAGTTTTTTTCTAAACGCGTTTTTTAACTTTTGGTTACTATGAGCCGTGGTTCGCTCTTTACTAGGTTGCAGCTGCCGCTGCAACCTTGGTATCCTCCTCAAATAATTATTACGTATTGTGGAAATAAAGGTTAGTATTTCGCTTGTAGACTATAACGAATTCTACCTAAAGATTTACCGGTTAGTTGAACTTTTTAGTAATTTTGTGTTTGAAGTGCTTATTGTAACCAATTTTAACATTATCACTGTTTCTAGTTGATTTGTCTACAGAGTGCATTGACACCTCAGCGCCCATTAATATTTTCCTGTCACCATTTTCAAAGTCTGCAGTTGTTTTTAAATTTGGTGAGCGAACGTCGCCTCTTCCACCTCCTTTTGTTCACAAGATGCAAAATTCTGCCTCAGCCTTAGAAATGGAAAATTTGAGTGAAGGATTAGAAAATAGCTCGGAATTAGTTTTTGGGTATACTAGTACCAAAGGTACGATCATTATTTTATTTTAAGTATTTATAGCCAAATCCATAGCGTAGTGCTAATTTAAAATGAAAGAAAGTCAATTGACTTCGATTAATATGATTTTTATTTGAGTGTTTGTAGAAAATTATTATTTTCAAAAATGTGCCTTTGTGAATGAATTCCACCTCAGAATCGAAGTAAATTTCTTAACATTTATTTTACCTACCTTTATTAATATTATTTTTCCGGTTCATTAGATCCTAAAAGAAATATGGGAAAAAATTTCGCTATTTTTAACTATTGTGCTTGGCGAAGGTGAATTTTACGCACAGTGATGATTTTAAACTGTACCGAAACTGTACCGAATTGAGCCTGTACCGAACGTCCCATAAATCGGACCAGCGGTCCTATGAAATTTTGATTTTTTTGTGTTCAAGTTCCATCTAGTTTTCAATGGGGTTTCAGGATTTATACAGAATGAAATCTTGGCTTTTCATAGATATTTTAATTGCGACTATGAGTTTAGTGGTCTCTCTATTATTAATTTGAAAATAAAAACTTCCGAAAAGAGGTTTTTTCAAAGAAAAGTAAAGAGCCATTTAAAATTTTAGACGAAAACGAATAAAGTCCTGCAATAATTCAAACTTAAAACGAGCATAAATTAGCCCTTTGCCAATGAATAACTGAAACCCGAAAAAATAGAAATTAATAAAAATAATCACATTAAACATAAAGGCAAAGGGTGATGATATAAATGAACAATTAAATCCAAAAATGAGTAAAAATTAAAATTAATGCTCAAGTCAAACAGAGATAACGGAAATTACTACACTCAGGAGTTTGGCTACTGCCCCCTCCTATCCGTAAGCCTTTTGAAGTCAATTGTGCCATTTACATTTATTGAAAACAACAATACATTTTGCGTCATTTACATTTATTGAAAACTATTTGATTTTATTTGTTACAGTGCACTTCAATTTTTCAAAACATCCTCGAAAAAAAATAACTATAGTAATAAAAATGACTGGAAAGAAGTAATGAAAATAAACTGAATGTTTAAAATAGCCTAAGCCGTTTTGGAGACCCATAATCGAGCATGCCTACCTTTTCCAATAGCAAACCCTGTATGTAAACAATGGGCAACGTCCATTACTTATACTCCTTGCCCTAGGGTTTATGGGGGATCTTGTAATCCGCGGAGATATTTTGAACGAAAATACTATCTCGAAATTTTGATTGGGTGCCTCTGTGGGGAGGATAGCTAAAAAGGGCGTGAAAAAGGGTCTGGTTTGCCCTCCGGTAATATTTTACTCCAAAGTTATGCGTCAAAGCCACAAGTGGTCAGAGTTGCAAGTACTTGCAGTCGCAAGTGGTCGTAGTTGCAGTAGTAAGTAGTCGTAGTTTCTGAAGGTTTTACCTAAATAACCTAATCCTTTTCGGAGATTCAGGATCGAACATGTGTCACTTTCCACATATTGCTGATACACCTTCTTGACAACCAGCACACACATTTCATGTTATGATTTTGTTGCAACTTCCCCCTCAACGTTTCCTGAAGGTAGTCGAAAGTAAAAGTTCTCTCGGTCGCAAGTAGTTGTAATCACAGTCGTAAGTAGCCACGACAGTAGTCGCAAGTAGTCGTTGTCGAAGTCGCAAATAGTTCGAGTTGCAAGTGGTTGCCATGGCAAGTAAACTTGGCCGCAGTCGCGTGCAGTAGGCGAGTCACAGTAGCAATTGGAAGTAGCTACATTCGCAAGTATTCGCACTTGCAGTGACAGTATCAGTAGGTGTTACCCTGAGATCTTCAAGTTAATACCCAAACCCGTTCTCAAGCTATTGCAGATACACCTTTTTAAACCTTAGATGCGCATAGTTTTTTTTTTTTTTTTTTTTTATTTAGTGCAAAGTACCCCTAAGCATTTCACGTAATTTCACCTTAATACCCATAGCCTTTTTGGAACCACCCAGAATCAAACAAGCCCCATTTTTACAATGATAAAGCCTGCAAATAAATAATGGACGACTTGCATAATTTAAAATTTTTGTTCCGGGCCTGTAAGGGGCTTGGCATCCCCGGAGTCCTAGTTGTTAAATGTTTTAAATATTTTGAACAAATTGACTTTTTCAAAATTTTGATCAGCTTTGGGAGGAGGGGGCATCTATAAAGGCAATTGGCGATGGTTTCCCTCCCTCTTCAGCATCCCCTCAACGCCCTCTGAAAGTTCCGAATTAATACCCTCAGCCGTTGCCTTGATATTGCTGATACGCCCTTTCGAAAACCAGCATACGCTCAGTGTATGCTCAGTTGATTTTGTTCGACATCCCTCTTAGCATTTCCTGGAAATTGTCTCTTAATGCCATAAGTCTTTTTGAGACCCAGGATCAAACACGTTCCCTTTTCCTAATTTAAAAACAAACCTCTAAGTAAACAATAGGCAGCTTATAACAGAGAACCCTACTGTTGAGGTTCCAAGCTCCTATCATAGGCAGCGTAATGGCGCTGCCTAAGTAAAGAACGATGTTGGCACAATGTATTATTTTTTTTTCTCCATGCCCGGGCACTTCGTATCGAAGGAGCTGTCGTAGGAACTTCAAAAAGGGGCTCATTCGATTGGAAATTGGAGTGGCTAGTGCCCTTTTTAATAGTCGGAAGTGATTGGAGGGCAGCTAGCCCCCCCCCACACCCATCATTCCCCTAAACACATCCAATCAAAATTTTGAGATAGCCATTTTGTTAAGCGTAATTGATTTCCAAACAGAAAATATGTTTTTGAGGAGGATACTCCCCCACAACCCTCGGGGCAAGGGTTTTTAAGTTATGCCCTGAGGGCATATAAGAACGATGTTGGCAGAGTGTATAATTTATTATTTTTTTTTTCTTTAGAGCAGGGCACTTCGTATCGAAAAAGTTGTCGTAGAAACTTCGAAAAGGGCTAATTCAATTGGAAATTGGAGTGGCTTGTGCCCTTTTTAATAGTCGAAAGTGATTGGAAGGCAACTAACACCCCTTCCACGCCCACCATTTCCCGAAACACATCCAATCAAAATTTTGAGATAGCCATTTTGTTCAGCGTAGTTGATTTTCAGATAGAAATTATGTTTTTGAGGAGGACACTCCCCCACAGCCTTCAGGGCAAGGGTTGTAAGTTATGCCCGGGGGGTATATAAGGTTCTTATAGAAGACGTTGTCGTAGAAACTTCAAAAAAGGCTCATTCGATTGGAAATTCAAAGGGCTAGTGCCCTTTTTAATAGTCGAAAGTGATTGGAGGGCAACTAGCCCTACCCCCCCCCCCCCCCCCACGTCCATCATTCCCCCAAACACATCCCAAAAAAATTTGAGATAGCCATTTTGTTCAGCGTAGTTGATTTCCAGATAGAAAATATATTTTTGAGGAGGACACTCCCCCACAAGCCTCAGGGCAAGGGTTCTAAGTTATGGCCTTTGGGCAAATAAGGTTTTTATAGGACGCGTTGTCGTAGAAACTTCAAAAAGGGCTCATTTGATTGGAAATTGAAATGGGTAGTACCCTTTTTAATAGTCGAAAGTGATTGGAAGGCAAACTAACACCCCTTCCACGCCCACCCTTCCCCCAAACATATCCAATAAAAATTTTGAGACAGCCAATTGGTCCCACGACGTTCGAAATTCAGGAAATTATACCTTTGAGCAGGACACCCCCCCAGAGTCTTCAGAGCAAGGGTTATAAGTTGTGCCCTGGGGGCATATAAGGTTTTTATTGAAATTTTGTCGTTGAAACTTGAAAATGGGGCTCATTCGATTTGAAATTCAAAGGGCTAGTACCCTTTTTAATAGTCGATTGTGGTTTGAGGGCAGCTAACCCCCCTCTCACGCCCACCTTTTCCCTAAACAAATCCAATCAAAACTTTTGGATAGCCATTTTATTCAACGTAGTTGAAAGTTTTGAAAATTAGGTATTTAAGGATGACAATTCCTCCCCCCACAGCTCTCAGGGCAAGTGTTGTAAGTCATGCCCAGGGGGCATATGAAGTTTTTGTTGAAAGCGTTGTCGTAGAAACTTCAAAAGGGTTCATTCCATTGGAAATTGAAAGGGCTAGTGCCCTTTTAATAGTTGAAAGTGATTGGATAGCGACTAACGCCCCTCTCACGCCCACCATTTTCCCAAACACATCCAATCAAAATTTTGAGATGTCCGTTTTGTTCAACGTAGTTGAAAGTTCTGGAAATCAGGTCTTTTAGGATCATAACCCCCTCAGAGCCCTCAGTGCAAGAGTTGTAATTTATGCCCTGGGGACATATAAAAGTTTTTATTGAAAGCGTTGTCGTAGAAACTTCAAAAATGGCTCATTCAATTGGAAATTGAAAGGGCTAGTGCGTTTTTGTAATAGTTAAAAGTGATTGGATATGACTAACGCCCCTCTCACGCCCACCATTTTCCCAAACACATCTAATCAAAACTTTGAGATAGCCATTTTATTCAACGCAGTTTCAAGTTCTGGAAATTAGGTCTTTGAGGATGACAACCTCCCACAGCCCTCAGGGCAAGGGTTGTAAATTATGCCCAGGGGGCATATAAGGTTTTAATAGAACGCGTTGTCGTAGACACTTCAAAAAGGGCTCATTCGATTGGAAATTGAAATGGCTAGTCCCCTTTTTAATAGTCAAAAGTGATTGGAAAGCAAATAACACCCCTTCCACGCCCACCATTTCCCCAAACACATCCAATAAAGATTTTGAGATAGCCATTTTGTTTCACGCACTTCAAAGTTCAGGAAATTATACGTTTGTGCAGAACACTCCCCCACAGTCTTCAGGGCAAGGGTATATATTACGCTCTGGGCGCATATAAGGTTTTTATTGAAATCTTTGTCGTAGGAACTTGAAAAAGGGCTCATTCAATTGGAAATACAAAGGGCTAGTGCCCTTTTTAATAGTTGAAAGTGATTTGAGGGCAACTAAGCCCCCTCTGACGCCAATCTTTTCCCCAAAACGTATCCAATCAATATTTTAGATAGCCATTTTATTCAACGTAGTCGAAAGTTTTGGAAATTAGTTCCTTAAGGATGACAACCCCTCCCCCCCACAGCCCTCAGGGCAAGGGTTGCAAGTTATGCCCTGTGGGCATATAAGGTTTGTATTGAAAGTGTAGAAACTTCATAAGGGCTCATTCAATTGGAAATTGAAAGGGCTAGTGCCTTTTTTAATAATTGAAAGTGATTGGAGAGCGACTAACGCCCCTCTCACGCCCGCCATTCCTCCAAATACATCCAATCAAAATTTTCAGATAGCCATTTTGTTCAACGTAGTACAAAGTTCTGGAAATTAGGTCTTTTAGGATGATAACCCCCCTCAGAGCCCCAGTGCAAGGGTTGTAAGTTATGCCCTGGGGGCATATAAAGTTTATATAGAAAGTTGTTATAGAAATTTCAAAAAGGGCTCATTTGATTGAAAATTGAAATTGCCCGTTTTAATAGTCGAAAGTGAGTGGAGAGCAATTAACCCCCCTCTTAGGCCCGCTATATCCCCAAAAACATCCAATCAAAGTTTAGAGATAGCCATTTTGTTCAACGTAGTTGAAAGTTCTGGAAATTATGTATTTAAGGATAACAAACCCCCCAGAGCCCCAAAGGCAAAGGTTGTAGGTTCTGCCCTGGGGGCATATAAAGTTCTTATATATAGAGTTGTCGTAAAACTTAAAAAGGGGCTCATTCAATTGGAAATTAAGAAGGCTAGTGCCCTTTGTAATAGTCAAAAGTGATTGGAGGGTAAATAACCCCCCTCTCACGCCCACCATTCCTCCAAATACATCCAATCAAAATTTTCAGATAGCCATTTTGTTCAACGTAGTACAAAGTTCTGGAAATTAGGTCTTTGAGAATGACATCCCCCCCCCCCCAGCACTCAGGGAAAGGGTTGTAAGCTATGGCCTGGGGGCATATAAGATTTTTATATAAAGTTTTGTCGTAGAAACTTCAAAAGAGCTCATTTGATTGGAAATTGAAAGGGCTAGGGCTATTTTTAATAGTTGAAAGTGATTAGAGAGTGACTACCGCCCCTCTCACTTCCACCATTTCCCCAAACATATCCAATCAAAATTGTGAGATAGCTATTTTGTTTAACGTATTTGAAAGTTATGAAAATTCGGTCTTAGAGGATGACAACCACCCTAACAGACCTTAGGGTAAGGGATGTAATTTATGCCCTGGGGGCATATAAGGTGTTTATAGCAAGCGCTGTCGTTTCAAAAAGGGCTCATTCGACTGGAAATCGAAAGGTCTAGTGCCCTTTTTAATGGTCGAAAGTGATTGGAAGGCTTGACATTTTTATAGTAAAGATTTTTATTTTTATTTTTTGTTGTTGTTGTTGTTTTGACCAGGGCACTTCGTATCGAAGGAGTTGTCGTGGAAACTTCGGAAAGGACTCATTCAATTTAAAATAGAAAGGGCTAATGCCCTTTTTAATTGTCGAAAGTGAATGGAGGGCAACTAATCCCCCTCCCACTCCCACCCCTCGCACGCCCACCCTCCCATTTGCCTATTATGTTTTAAAAACTAAATGTTGCCTTAAGATTAAATCAAAATGCACTGTTTTAATGCTAATTCCCAATAAGCTATCTAAGCAGTATCCCAAAGAACGACTGAGGGTATTATGTTCAAACTTTCGGGGCTACTTCTGCTCTTAAAATTTAACCAAATCAAAATAGCGTAAGTGTATCCAAGCTATCAAAGAAAGTAAACAGATTTTTTTGTGAATGGTATCAAGTTTTCCATTTCATGTCAACTAGAGGAGGTATGACACTAAATTAAACAGTACTATTTGTGCCCAGATTTTTAAAAGGGTGTATGTTGTTAAAAATGCTGAAAATTGTCTCGAGCATACAAATAGCAGGCCAAACTATAAAATCTTAAAAAAAACGAAAAGATTTAAAGTATTATTTTCTTTTTCCCTGGAAAGACTATGTCAATATAAAACGAACAGAAATTATTTAAAAAACCTTTTTCCACAAAATAAGTTTTTCAAAGAAAAGTAAAGAACTCCATTAAGCAAGAAACTAGCAAAAATCAAATAATCTACCAAGCCTTAAACTACCACAAATTAGCATCGATAAATAAGTGGAACCCAAAACGAACAGAAATTACAATAAAAAACCGGGTCAAACTCAAAACGAGCAGAAATTAACATAAGTTGGGCGCATAACCCCTATGCCTTCCCAAGGCCTGAACAAAATTTGCACTTAACTGAAAAAATACAAATGAATCTGCATTGTCAGTTTAATATACATATATACATAGCTTATGTGGAGATGCTACGGTCGAAACGTAAAGATCGTGGCCGTATCAAATAAAAAATGTTTTAGATGGATTAGGATTATCATATATTTGGAATGAGGGGCTAGGACCCTCAGATCAGGGTGAGTCATTTTTGGCTATGATTGTAGAAAGAATAAAAGACCAGGAAGTCCAAATGTGGACCCAGGCAGTTAAAACATCTGAAACATTAAAGTTTTATTCCCATGTAAAAGCGATATTTGGATTCGAATATTATTTTAAACTAGGTTTACCGGGGGAGACATTGAGGACTTGGTTTCGGATCCGAGCGAATTGCCTGCCACTAAAAAATAGAAAAAGAGTATTTGAAAGAAATAGGGTGGCCCCAGATGCAAATGCGGATTACTCTTGCCCCAGATGTAACCTAGGTATTGAGGATGTAGCCCATATTCTCACCGAGTGCCAGCAACTTTCTCTATTAAGGGAAAAGTATTTTGAGGGTGGTAACTTGGAGTTCCCGGGGATCCTGAAAACGACTGTAAAAAGGTCAATCAGGCAGTTATGTAATTATGTAAATGAAGCGTTGACATCAATGAGTGAAACTTGATATTTATGTTATTTTTCTTGTGGAGTGTAATTAAGAATACTGTTCTGTATGGCCTGTTTTTTGGCTTATAATAAAAATTATTATTATTGTTATACTGATATTTAGTGATCAAAATGTTAATATTGTTTGATTTTATTAAAGTTATAAAAGTAAAAACATTTAATTTTTTTCAGTAAAGTGCAAATTTTGTTCTGGCCTTGGGAAGCCATAGGGGTTTTGAGCCCAACTTAGGTTAATTTCTGCTCGTTTTGAGTTTGACTCGGTTATTTATTGTAATTTCTGTTCGTTTTGGGTTTCACTTATTTATCGATGCTGATTTGTTGTAGTTTGACGCTTGGTAGGTTATTTGATTTTACTTCTGCTAATTTTTTGTTTAATGGAGTTCTTTACTTTTCTTTGAAAAACTCATTTCTTGGAAAAAGTTTTTTTAAATTAATTTTTGTTCGTTTTATATTGACATAGTCTTTTCAGGAAAAAGAAAATAACACTTTAAATCTTTGCATTTTGTAAGACTTTGTAGTTGGGCCTGCTATTTGTATGCTGGAGAAAATTTTTCAGCAATTTTTAACAACACAATCCCTTTTAAAATCTGGACACAAATAGTAGGGTTTAATTTCGTTTCATACCTCCTCTACTGACCTGGAATGGAAAACTTGATACCATTCACAAAAAAATCTGTTTACTTTCTTTGATAGCTTGGATACACTTACGCTATTTTGATTTGGTTAAGTTATAAGACCAGATGTAGCCCCGAAAGTTTGAACGTAATACCCTCAGTCGTTCTTGGGATATTGCTGAAATGCCTTATTGGGGATTAGCATTAACACAGTGCATTTTGTTTTAATATTAAGGCAACATTTAATTTTTGAAATAATGGGCAAACGGGAGGTTGGACGTGGGAGGGGGATTAGTTGCCCACCAATCACTTCCAACTATCAAAAAGGGCATCAGTCCTTTCTATTTTCAATCAAATGAGCCTTTTCAAAGTTCCTACGACAACTCCTTCGATACGAAGTGCCCTGGTCTAAACAGCAACAACAACAAAAATAATACATTATACCCACATCGATCTTTACTATAAAAATATCAAGCCTTCCCATCACTTTCGACTGTTAAAAAGGGCGCTAGGCCTTTCGATTTCCAATCGAATGAGCCCATTTTGAGTTTCTACGACAACGCTTTCTATAAACACCTTATGTGCCCCCAGGGCATAAATTGCAGCCCCTACCCTAATGGATGTTAGGGTGGTTGTCATCCTCTAAGACCAAATTTCCAGAACTTTCAACTATGTTAAACAAAATGTTTAGCTGAAAATTTTGATTGAATGTGTTTGGGGGAATGGTGGGCTTGAGAGGGGGTTAGTTACTCTCCACTCACTTTCGACTATTAAAAAGGGCAATTTCAATTTCCAACCAAATAAGCCCTTTTGAAATTTCCACAACAACTTTCTATGTAAACCTTGTATGCCCCCAGGGCATAACTTAAAAACCTTGCACTGAGGGCTCTGAGGGGGTTATCATCCTAAAAGATCTAATTTCCAGAACTTTCAACTACGTTGAACAAAATGGATATCTCAAAATTTTGATTGGATGTGTTTGGGAAAATGGTGGGCGTGAGAGGGGGGTTAGTTGCCCTTCAATCACTTTTGACTATTAAAAAGGGCACTAGCCCTTACAATTTCCAATTGAATGAGCCCAATTTGAAGTTTCTACTACATCGCTTTCTATAAAACCTTATATACCCCCAGGGCATAACTTACAACCCTTGCCCAGAGGGCTGTAAGGGGGAGGGGTTGTCATCTTTAAAGACGTAATTTCCAAAACTTTCAACTACGTTGAATAAAATGTCTATCTAAAAGTTTTGACTGCATATGTTTAGGGAAAAAGTGGGCGTGAGAAAGGGGGGGGGGTTAGTTGCCCTCAAATCCTTTCGACTATCAAAAAGGGCAATATCCCTTTGAATTTCCAATCGATTGAGCCATTTTTCACGTTTCTACGACAAAGATTTCAATAAAAACCTTATATGCCCCCAGGGCATAACCTATAACTCTTGCCCTGAAGACTGTGGGGGGAGTGTCCTGCTCAAAGGTATAGTTTCTTAGCTTTAAACTGCGTGGAACAAAATGGCTATCTCAAAATTTTAATGGAATGTGTTTTGGGAAATAGTGGGCGTGGAAGGGGGTTTAGTTGCCTTCCAATCACTTTTGACTATTAAAAAGGGTACTAGCCATTTCAATTTCCAATCGAATGAGCCCTTTTTGAAGTCTCTGCGACAACTTCTTTGATACGAAGTGTCCTGCTCTAAAGGAAAAAAAATAATACGTTGTGCCAACATCGTTCTTATATGCCCCCAGGGCATAACCTAAAACCCTTGCCCTGAGGGTTGTTGGGGAGTGTCCTCCTCAAAAACAGGTTTTTTTATCTGGAAATCAACTACGCTGAACTAAATGGCTATATCAAAACTTTGATTGGATGTGTTTGGGAGAATGATGGGCGTTGGGGGGGGGACTATTTGCCCTCCAATCACTTTCGACTATTAAAAAGGGCACTAACCACTCCAATTTTCCGATCGAATGAGCCCTTATCGAAGTTTCTACGACAACTACTTTTATACGAAGTGCCCTGGTCTAAGACCACGAAAAAAAAATATATAAATAATACATATTGCCAATATCGTTCTTTACTTAGGCAGCGCGATTGCGCTGCCTATGACAAGAAAGATTGGGCGGTAATTAGCCCTCCCCCCCGCGCCCCTTTTTTCCGAAAATCGTCCGTCGTTTTGAGATAGTCATCATAGATATTTTTCGGGGGAGGGGGGGAATTTTGTTCTTCGTGTCGGTTTCCATCGGAAAATTTTTCCTTGGGAGGTAAATTTTCATGGGTGAACCTTCCATGGGAAATTTTGCATTGGAGAGATTTGACAGAATTCCCATAGGATTTGTTTTATTTGTCTTGCTTTCTATTTCCCAACTAAATTTTACATGTGGAGGTGTGTTCGGAGGAATTGTCCGGGGAAATTTTCAGCGAGTTTAGATTTCCGGGAAAAAATGCCACGGAAGGGGGATTTCTGGAGTGACTGGAAAAACGATTAGAGACTAAAGTGTTTTTCAAAATCAAAGAATGTTAAGGAAAAAATTTTCTGCCTGAACTGTCCGAAAATTTTTTACAGAGGGTGGAAATTTTAGCGAGGACGGAATATTTCGGAGGGAATTTTACGTGGGGTGTAATTTACCTGGGAGGAACTTTCCCCAGTGGAGTTTCCCATGAGAGGGGGGGGATTTTCCATTGAGGTTTAGCCGGATTTGCCAGCATCGTTCAAAAGGCGATCGGAAATTCAGTAAAAAAATAAAGTTTTTCCAGCTGTAAGTCAGAAGCAACATTAAAACTAAAATAAACAGAAATTATTCCGTATATGAAGGGGTTGCCTCCTTCTCCATACTTTGCTCTTTACGCTAAAGTTTGACCGTTTGTCCCAATTTCTTAAGAACGTCTTTTGAAACACAAGGGCTGTTTGATTAGGATAGGAAGTTTTTTAAGCGCTAAAAACTTTAGTGTGAAGAGTAAGGTATTGAGGAGGGCGGCGACCCTTTCCTGTACGGAATAATTTCTGTTCTTTTTAAGTTTTAATGTTGCTGCTTACTTCCAGTTGAAAAAACTTATTTTTTTTATTTAATTTTAGGAAAAACCAGTTCTATTTTACTAATTAAATAAAAAAACAAGTTTTTTTTAAATGAAAGTAAGGAGCGAAACTAAAACTTAAAACGAACAGAAATTATTCCGTATATGAAAGGGCCGTCCCCTCTTCAATGCCTCACTCTTTACGCTAAAGTTTGACTCTGTCTCATAACTTTATTTTTTAAAACAATAAAAAACTTTAGCGTAAAGAGCGAGGCGTTAAGGAGGGGACAACCCCTTTCATATACGGAATAATTTCTGTTCGTTTTAAGTTTTAATGTCGCTCCTTACTTTCAGTTAAAAAAACTTGTTTTTTATTTAATTTCTGAAAATTTTTTAATTAATGCAGGTTTTGATTTTGGCTCAACGTAAATGAACTTTTCAAACGAAATTTGAATATTAGTTTTACTTTTTTTTAACAATAATAACCTTAGATTAACCTAAGTTTGATTTTTTTTTTCCATTTATTTAGGAATGACTCCTGAATCACAAAGGCTGTTTAATTAGAATGAAAAACCTCTTTTAAAAGTAAAAAAAAAATATTAGCGTAAGAGTGAGCTGTTTAGGAGAGGCAATCCCCCTTATATACGTAATATTTTCTGTTTGTTGTAAGTTTTAATGTTGGTCCTTACTTTCAATAGAAAAAACTTATTTTCTTATTTAATACTTCCCAATGACCAATACTATATGTAAACCACAGTTTATATAATTAGGCAGTAAGTTTACCGCAGATTATTTCTGGCTCTTAATTCTCTGTGCGAACAAAAAGCTCCTCCCACTTATTCATGCATGAGCGGAATCCACTTATTCATGTGGATGTATTCATGAATCCACTTATTCATGAACGTGAAGCCAAGTTTCGCGTTCAAGAGAGATCTGACTTGTCTACCCGTGAAAAGATCTAATGTTGCTTATGTTTATACGTTCCCTGGAGCACTCGGTCCGGGTTTTTATAATGGGTGAGATAGGGAAAGATCACACTGCTAATTATATATACTGTGATGTAAACAATGGGCAAGTTCATAACTTGCAGCCCTTCCCCCGGGAACTGTGGGGGATTAAGTTATTCTCAAAGACATATTTATTAAATTTTTGACTATGCTGAACAAAATGGCTATCTTAAAATTTTGATCAGGTGACTTTGGGAAACAAATGAGTGGGGGAGGGGGGCCTAGTTGCTCTCCAATTTTTTTGGTCACTTAAAAAGGGCACTAGAACCTTTAATTTCCGTTCGAATGAGCTCTCTTACGATATTCTAAGGACCACTGGATCGATATCATCATCCCTGGGAAAAAAATAAATAAATAAATGCTCATCCGTGATCTTTCTTCTGGCCAAAATACAAAATTCCGCATTTTTGCAGATAGGAGCTTGAAACTTCTACAGTCAGGTTTTCTGATATACTGAATTTGATGGTTTGATTTTCATTAAGATTTTATCACTTTTAGGGGGGTGTTTCTTCCTTTTTTTCGAAAATACAGCAAATTTTCCAGGCTCGTAACTTTTGATGGGTATGACTAAACTTGATAAACTCGATTCTTTTGATGTATCTCCTGGTATCAAATTTCCGTTTTTTAGAGTTTTGGTTACTATTGAGCCGAGTTGCTCCTTACTTATTGTTCGTTAACACGAACGGTTTGATCTAACGTGCATCTATTTTTCGCCAATGATCTTTGCATTTAAAAAATATTCCTTTCAAGTAAACTGAAAATAAACTCGCTAATTGAAACTTCCAATTTAAACAATTTATTTAGTTTACAGTAAAGCGCAAATGACATTAACGTTTCGGGGGATTTTAGATGGTTTGATGTTTGACATCTTATACAGGCTAATGTTTTATGGTAGAAATTGGCTCTTTATATTTGGTGGTAAAACTCGTTTTTTTATTATTATTATTATTCAGTATTACAAATGGGTCTATAGCTTAGGGGCTAATGATTCATCTAATCTTATTAATTTTCTTTAATTGATTCCGATTTATTTGCAGTCAGATTAAATCAAATACAAAAGTTTATTTCCCTTCCTTTTTTTTAATGAAATCTGACAAGGAAGGGGTTTTTTTCTATTGTATAAGGTAAAAACAATAATTTTCTTTCTCAATGAACAATTTTTGAGGGGGTGAACTAAAGAAAAGTTGCTCATATAGAAGTGGCTAATAATAATGAGTGCCTTGTTAATTTCTGTATCGAAAATGAAATTTGAAATTTTTTTCTTGGGCCAATAGGATCCTGATGTACAAAACAGTATTTCAAGTGTCTTCCCCTACCTTTTAAACGGAAGTGAGGCCCCAAAAAGGGTAGAAAAGTTTTTTTTTTTTCCTGATTGGCTCGAAACTTAAATCTTTGAGTCCTTGGGCTAAGAGGACATCAATTAAGAAGGGCAAAAAAACATGCCCCTCCCCAAAAAAAAACGGGCTCTGATAGAAGACCAGAAAAGGATCTAGAACTTTTTTCTCACCCGCTTCGTGTGGAAACTGTTGTCGTAGAAACTTGGAGGGGTGGGCTTGTTCGATTGAAAATTGAAAGCTTTAGTGCTCTTTTTAAGGGACAGTGGTGATTAAAGGGCAGCCAGTCTTCCTCCTTTGCGCTTTTCTGCTACCCAGCCCCCCCCCGTAACCCCTGTGATATCAGATCTAAGTTTTGAGATTGCTTTCTCGTTCAGAAATATCGAAGGGTATGATATATATGCTTTTGGGGTTGACATCGTCCCCAAAGACATAGACAATCACCCTCAATTATGTAAATTATCATTGTTCAACGATAGATCTTAGCAGAACAGAAAGCCATATTTGGTTGTCCGTTCAGTCACGATCCCTTAGGTTGTTCAATAGGCCACAATTCACGGAATTCCTGAAAGGTATAGGCGACTCTGAAAACGACATACTTACCCAACTAAATTGAAAACACTATCTGCACCCTAGTCTTGAAACATCTGTGATATGTTAGAGATGGATTGGGGATGAAATAAAAATTTTAATGTCCTTTTAGAGAAAGAAATGGGGAAGAGAGGGGCCAGCGGATTCAAACTTTGTGTTGGGGAGGGGTACACAATCTTCCTCCGATCCATGGAATTTTTTAGAATATAAGCTCCTATGGGGCTAGTAATCCATGTACGGTTGAGTAGATAGGTAACTTAAAAGATACTGACTGCGCGTTGTCAAGTTATCAAAATAGCGCATATGCAATATCTTGGAAACGAATTGAGGTATTGAGCTATAACTTTCAAATTTTAAGTGTTGAGGAATTTACCGTTAGATTATCACTTGTAGGAGAGGATAGAACTAAATCAAAAGACGCTAAGTACATCCATGTTATGAAGATGCCTAATCTACAGCGTCTCGGTAACGGCTAAGGGATGGAATCGAAACTTCCAGGCAGTTTTCTAGATGGAAGGTGAAGGGGCTAGAGGGAGGAAGAATAAATATTTTATATAATAAAACTATGTAAAATTATTGTGAGGAGCTAAATATATTTCGTCTCCAATCATTACAAGCGTTTTTTGCATTATAATCTGCTTTGGGACTCACAACCTGCCCACAATTAAGTATCATTTTAATTCAAAAGACACTATGTGTTGCCAGGTTAGTAACATAATGAATCTGCAATGTCTTGGTAACAACTTGGGAGATTAAGTTGAAACTTTCAGAGAGTTTTTTTGGGGCTGGGGAGGCATTTTGACCTCAAAATTTTTACCCTGAAAAAGCTCAGGGAAGGGCTAAACATATTTGGTCTCAAATCTGTCTAATACTTTGTTCACTTGAATGCTCTATGGGACTATAATCTATTCATGGTGAAGTAATGAAGAAAATTGAGAGACATTTAAATAATTTCTTAGACAACACTGCTTTTCTATTTACGAAAAATTAAGCAAGAAAAACGGGTTTTAATTTTAATAAAGCAGTGAATAAATAACAACAAAATAAACACTTAATTAAAGAACAAACCGAATATTTCGACCCCGCGTCCAGGAGCCTTTCTCAACGGAAAACAAGAGAAAAACAAAAAAAAATGTTCATTTTTAAAAAATAACCTACATCGAAATACAACAAAGTAAACATACGGAGAGAGAGAAAAAAAAACAAAAGAAAAGAAAAATAAAGAAATATTCTTAAAGGAGATCATAAAAATATATAGAAATATAAAGAAATATATAGAAATATTTTTTTTTTTGTTTTTCTCTTTTTTTCCATTGAGAAAGGCTCCCGGACGTCTGGCCAAAATATTCGGAGTGTTTTTTTTTTTGGTTATTTATTCACTGCTTTATTAAAATTAAAACCCGTTTTTCTTGCTTAATTTTTCAATTTTGTTAAACTTAGCATAATTATAAACACAGCTGATGGATAAATAACCTGGCGGTCCGAGTACTATTAGCCCAAAAACCTTTCTCTTATATGTTGCAAAAACAAAACAAGATAAATCACCGTCGAACTTTCTGTTAAAAATATTTTACCTCAATACGTCATGATTTTCCCGTATTTCGTCTTTTTAAAGAAGAAATACTATTGGTTTCAAAAGCGGAGAAATCAACGTTTAGTAAATCATAATAGTATTAAGCAGAGTGAATCACCCTTTCAGGAATAGAGTCAAATGTAGGACTCAGAAAGGAATTTGTGAGTTTTTTGTCTACCCTATCCACCCTTCAAAGCACCAAATTATCTAGAGCTTGAAAATGTTCTTTTCGAGAATACTGGAACTCAGAGGTATTGATCATAGGGCCAAATTAGTGGACAGAAACGTTTTTTACAGCTCCAATTTATCCCACTACTATTCCTTTCCTACTTAAGAGGTGTGAAATATTCTGTAAACGGGATACTGAATTCAAAAAAGAGGCTAAAATCCTAATTATTGCCTGGGAACCAACTGCATTTCCAAAGTCTATAGAGCCTATAGGCTATATACAATAGTATAGAACTCGAAAAGGAGACAGCAAAGCTAAAAAACAGATACACAAAAAAAAGCAGGCACAGACTTCTCTTCAGAGAGAATCTTGTAAGCCTTACAATGAAAAGTCTGGAGAGAGGCTTGCTAGTACCTTACTAGACCCTACTTTAGGCTGCAGATATCAGAGGCAATGTTATAGCGTTGCGTATAGTAAAGGCCATACGGCTCCAATGTTTTATTATTCATTATTATTTTTTCCCCAGAGGCACCATATATGGAAGGGGTCGTCGTATAAACTTCAAAGGGGGCCCATTCGATTGAAAATCGAGGGTTCTAGTGCCCTTTCTAAGGGTCAACAGTGATTGGAAGGCAACTAACACCCCTCCCGCGCCCACCATTTCCCCAAACACATCCAATCAAAATTTTGAGATAGCCATTTTGTTCTACGATGTTGATTTCCTAACAGAAATTATGTTTTTGAGGAGGAAAATCCCCCAACAGCCTCAGGGAACGGGTTGTAAGTTATGCCCTGGGGGCATATAAGGTTCTTATTGAAAGTTTTGTCGTAGAAACTTCAAAAAAGACTCATTCGATTGGAAATTCAAAGGGCTATTGCCCTTTTTAATAGTCGAAATTGATTGGAGGGCAACTAATCCCCTCTCTCTCACGACCACCTTTTCCCCAAACACATCCGATAAAAAGTTTGAGGTAGCCATTTTGTTCAAAGTGGTTGAAAATTCTGGAAATCGGGTCTTTGAGGATGACAACCCCCCCCCCCCACAGCCCTCAGGGCAAGGGTTGTAAGCTATGCCCTGGGGGCATATGAGGTTTTTATAGAAAAGCGTTGTTTTAGAAACTTCAAAAAGGGCTCATTCAATTGTAAATTTAAATGGCTAGTGCCCTTTTTAAAAGTCGAAAGTGATTGGAAGGCAACTAACACCCCTTCCACGCCAACCTATTCCCAAACACATCCAATCAAAATCTTAAGATAGCCATTTTGTTCAACGTAGTTGAAAGTTCTGAAAATAATATCTTTGAGCAGGACACTCCTCCCACAGTCTTCAGGAGAAGGTCTTCATAAGTTATGCCCTGGGGGCATATACGGTTCTTATGGAAAGAATGCTCGTATAAACTTCAGAGAGGGCTCATTTGATTGGAAATTGAAAGTTCTAGTTCACTTTTTAAGCGCAAAAAGATATCGGAGGGTAACCAGCCCCCCCCCCTTACGCCCTTTTTCTCAAATGAATCCGATAAAAATTTTGAGGTAGATAATTTGTTAAAAATAGTTCTAAGATCCTATAACAAAAACTCCGGTGTCGACACAAACCCCAGGGCCCGGCGGCAGGCGTTGTAAGTTATGCCCTGGGGGCATATATGGTTCTTATGGAAGGCATGCTCGTATAAACTTCAAAGAAGGCTCATTTGATTTTAAATTGAAAGTTCTAGTTCCCTTTTTAAGAGTCAAAAGAGATTGGAGGGCAAATATCCCCCCCCCTCCATGCCCTTTTTTGCAACTACCCATCCGAGAAGAACTTTGAGATAGCCGTTTTTAAAAATAGTTCAAAAACCATATAACGAAAAATCCGGGTCGACACAGCCCCCCAGGGCCCTAGGGCAGGCGCTGTAGGTTATGCCCTGGGGGAATGTTTGGTTCTTATGGTTCGTATGGAATGCTCGTTAAAACTTCAGAGAGGGCTCATTTGATTGGAAATGAAAAGATCTGGTACAGTTTTTGAGAGTCAAAAGAGATTGAAGGGAAACTAGCCCCCCAAGCCCCTTTTTCCCCGAATGCATCCGATAAAAATTTTGAGATAGCTATTAAGTTAAAAATTGTTCAAAAAAACAGATAGCACTTGGATGTCGACACAGCCCCCCAGGGCCGGGGGGCAGGCGTTCTATGTTATGCCCTGGGGCATATATGGTTCTTATGAAAAGGATGCTCGTATAAACTTCAGAGAGGGCTCATTTGATTGGAAATTGAAAGTTCGAGCTCACTTATTAATAGTCAAAAGAGTTCCGAAGGCAATTAGCCTCCCCCTCCCCTACGCCTTTTTTCCCAAACCCATCTGATGAAAATTTTGAGATAGATATTTTGTTAAAATAGTTCATAGGTCGGAAAAACTCCGGCTCGTATAAACTTCATAGAGGGCTCGTTTGATTGGAAATTGAAAGTTCTAGTTCACTTTTTAAGAGTCAAGAGATTTAAGGGCAACTACCCCCCCCACGCCCTTTTCCCCCCACAACTATCCGCTGCAAATTTTGAGATAGCCAGTTTCTTTTTAAAAATTGTTATAAAAATTAGATAAAAAAAAACTTCGGTGTCAACACAGCCCCCCAGAGCCCGGGTGTAGGCGTTGTAAGTGTTGTCCTGGGGGCGTATGTGGTTCTTATGAAAGGGATGCTCGTATAAACTTCAGAGAAGGCTCATTTGATTGTAAATTGAAAGTTCTAGTTCACTTTTTAAGAGTCAAAAGATATCCGAGGGCAAATAGACCCCCCCCCACACACCCGCTTTTCCCCAAGCCGATCCGATAAATTTTAAAATAGCCATTTCATTAAAAGTAGTTCAAAGGTCAGATGAGAAAAACTCCTGTGTCGACACAACCGCCCAAGGTTCTGAGGCAGGCGTTGTATGTAAGGCCCTGGGGGCATATATAGTTCTTATTATGGAAGGGATGCTCGTATAAACTTCGGAAAGGGCTCATTTGATTGGAAATTGAAAGTTATAATTATGTGATTAAGAGTCAAAAGTGATAGGAGGGAAGCTAGCCTTCCCCCACACTCCATTTATTTTTTCCCTGAGGCACTTCCTATAGAAGGGGTATGATTTTAAGAATCAAAAGTGACCGGAGGGCAACAAGCCCTCCCCCAAGCCTTTTTTCCCCAAATACATCTGATAAAAAATTTCAGTTAGCCATTTTGTTAGAAATAGTTCAAATATCATATAGCAAAAATTCATTTACGTATTTCCATTTCGCTAGAAATAGTTCAAAATTCAGATAAGAAGAGCTCCTGTGTCGACGCAGCCCCCCAGGATCCGGCGCAGGTGTTTTAAGTATTGCTCTGGGGGCATATATGGTTCTTACGGAAGGTATGCTCGTATAAGCTTCGGAGACGGCTCATTCAATTGGAAATTGAAAATTCTAGTTCACTTTTAAAGATTCAAAAGATATTGGAGGGCAACTAGCTCCCCCCACCCTCCATGTCCTTTTTTGCTCAAACCCGTCCAATAAGAACCTTGAGATAGCTATTTCTTTAAAAATAGTTCGAAAATCATATAATGAAAACTCCGGGGTCGACACAACCCCCAGGGCCTGGAGGCAGGCGTTGTAAGTAATGCTCTGGGGGCATATATAGTTCTTATGGAAGGAATGCTCGTACAAACTTCGGAGAGGGCGCATATGATCGGAAATTGAAAGTTCTCGTTCAGTTTTTAAGAGGCAAAAGAGATCGGAGGGCAACTAGCCCCCCTCTCCACGTCCTATTTTCCTCTAAACCCATCCCATAAGAACTTTGAGAGAGCCATTATTTTCAAAATGGTTCAAATATCATTTAACGAAAACTCTGGGGTCGACACAATAATTAAGGGCCCGGAGTAAGCGTTGTAAGTTATGCCTGGAGGATGTATGCAGCTTTTGTGGAAAGGATGCTCGTATAAACTTCAGAGAGGGCTCATTTGATTGGAAATTGAAAGTTCTAGTTCAGTTTTCAAGAGTCAAAAGAGATCAGAGGGCAACTATCTTCCCACGCCCCTTTTCCCCTAAACGTATCCGATAAAAATTTTGAGATAGCCATTTTGTTAAAAATAGCTCAAGGGTCAGATAAACAAAAACTTCGGTGTCGACACAACCACCCAGGGCCCGGAGGTAGGCGTTGCAAGTTATTCCCTGGGGGCATATATGGTTCTTATGGAAGGGATGCTCGTATAAACTTCAGACATGGCTGATTTGAATGGAAATTGAAAGTTCTAGTTCAATTTATAATAGAGTCAAAAGAGATCGGAGGGCCAAAGTCCCCTACAGCCTTTTCCCCCAAACCCACCCGATACAAATTTTGAGATAGCCATTTTTTAAAATAGTTCAAAGGTCAGATAACAAAAGGTCCGGTGTCAACACAACCCCCCAGGGCCCGGGGGCAGGCATTGTAAACTATGTCCTTGGGCCGTATATGGTTCTTATGAAAGGGATGCTTGTATATAAACTTCAGAGAAGGCTCATTTGATTGGAAATTAAAAGTTTTAGTTCATTTTCTCAGAGTAAAAAAAGATTGGAGGGCGACTAGCCCCTCCCGCCCTCCACCCCTTTCGGTTTATCGGATGGATAGACCCATCCGATAAAAATTTGATATGATTATTTTGTTAAAAATAGTTCAAACATCAGATATTAAAACTCGGGGGTCGACACAACCCCCCAGGGCCCAGGGACAGGCGTTGTAAGTTATACTCTAGTGGCATATATGGTTCTTATAGAAGGGATGCTCGTATAAACTTCAGAGAGGGCTCATTTGATTGAAAATAGAAAGTTCTAGTTCACCTTTAACGAGTCAAAAGAGACCAAAGGGCAAGTAGCCCTCCACGCCCTTGTATCCCCAAACCAATCCAATAAAAATTTTGAGATAACCATTTTGTTAAAAATAGTTCAAACATCAGATAATAAGAACTCCGAGGGTGACACAAACCCCTTTTTTTCACTTTGATATTGTTACTTTGATACCAGTTTTAACACTTTCATGAACATTTGAATTTTTTTAAAGTTTGATTTTGAAATAAGGAATTTTTAAAACTTGAAACTTTTTGCAATCAAAAACGAACAAAAATTTATTAAAAAAAAAACTTTCCGAAAAATAAGTTTTTCAAAGAAAAGTAAAGGTCATTTTAAACTTAAGCTCAGCAGATACAAATAGCCGTTAAAATTCAAACTCAAAGCGACCAAAAAATACTATTAAAGAATAAATGAAACCCAAAACGAACAAAAATTAAATAACAATCATAGCAAAACACATACAACAAGTAATAATATAAAAGAATAAATATATCTTAAAGCGAGTAATGCTTAGATTGAATATGAAAAATCAAGCTTAAAACGAAAAAAAATATTTTGCTATTGAAGTATAAATGAAACTTAAAACGAACAAAAATTAAATAAACAATCAATGCAAACAAACATACAATATATATTAATGTAAATGAATAAATAAATCTTAAAACGAGTGAAACTTAAATTGAATATGCAAATCAAGCTTGAAACGAACAAAAATCACCACAAACAAGAGTTTGGGTATCACCTCCTTCTCTCACTGTAAAAGTCTACAACCTACTGCGTCATTGGCCCTGTACTGAAAAATATATGCGTCTTGAACTGTCTTGGAAAGTATAAACAGCATCAAATTGCATATTTGATGTATAATGATATTAATTGCTGAAAGATCCATCAGTTCAAGCATTCATTTCACTGTAATTTAATTTTTATTTTCAGTGCTGTAAGAACTGAAAACGAAGAAATTTGCAATATAATTCGGTTTCAGTTAAGCGCCAATGATGCAGTAGGCCTTTGGTTTTTATTTACAGTTAGTGAAGGGGGTAGTATCCAAACTCTTGTTTTTAGTGAAACTTTATTCGTCTTGAACAACTTTTAGAAAGAACTAATAAATTAAACTGAATATTTGACGTATAGTGACATTAATAGCTGAAAGCTCATCAGTTCAAAATTTTACTACAATTTTAATGTTTATTTTCAATATTAAGTACAAAAAAAAAATTGTAATAAAATTGGTTTTCAGTTAAGTGCCCATGACGCAGTAGGTTTTAGACGTTTACAGTGAGAGAAGGAGGCGATACCCAAACTCTTGTTTGTAGTGAATTTTGTTCCTTTCAAGCTTGATTTGCATATTCAATTTTGGCTTTAGGTTTTTAGAGTTTTGGTTACTATTGAGCCGGGTTGCTCCTTACTTTTAGTTCGCTACCACGGACTGTTTGATTACCCATCAAAATCCAAACAGACATCATTGAAATATTAATCGTCTTTCTGCGTTACCAAAAGTATTGTATTCATAAAACTTTATAGTTTTATGAAATTTAATTAAACAAATAGAAAAGGTTTTTCAACTAAAGCAAGGAGCAAGTTTAAAACTTGAAACAAATATAAATTTTTCTGTATATAAGAGGGACTGCCTCCTTCTCAACACCTTACTCATTAAACAAAAGTTTTTAGTCCTCTGAATTTTTTTTTTTCCCATTGCAAATTTTCTTTAAAAATTTGGAAAAAAGACGAACTTCACAGTAAAGACTAAGGAGCTAAGGAGGAGACAGCCCCCTTCATACAAAGAATAATCTGTTCAAATAGGTTTCAAATCTGTTCCTTGCTTTCAGATGAAAAGCTCTTTTTCTATTTAATTTCTGATCATTTTCTAAATCATACCCAGACCTAACCAAGATTAAATTTGAGGTACCGGTCCCTTATATCACTGGTCAGTTGATTTTAAAATTTTTAAATCAACAATATTACGTTGATTAGTACCGTCCTACGTTTAAACTTGCAACTTCAATTTTGGATAAAATTTGAATATACTTAAAAAATTGGCGATGGATAGTCATTTTGGTGAAAAGTCCTTGTTAATATAACTACTAAAGAATTTTGGTTGAATGAAAAGGAGTATTAATGTTTGCATGGAATGAAATTCTGTGAGACTTTTGAATCTTCTACGTAACTGAAGCCATCACAACCTCTACAATAGGATTTTCTTATCGATAAATACATTACATACAATTGCTTAAATATATTGAAGTTCTTAGCAGTATTTACCACCCCAAAGAAATTTCCTGGCGGGGCTGATAATTACCTGCCTTGACTTTTCCACCTCTGTGCTGGTAGATACGGGAATGTAAAATCTTAGCTGTATAGAGGATAATTTTAATCAATTCCTATTCCCCCCTACCTCTTTCAACATTTATCTGAAGTCTTATGAAGAGTAAGTAGTTTGTCCAATAAAAAGTACTTCATTAGGAATCTACCCCCCCCCACCACCTAAACAATGACTTACCCTCCCTCATTATAGCTGATACGCAATTACAGATCACCAACCGTAGCCTAATTTCATTACAAATAAAGTGAATCAACTTGAATGAATACAGTACTGCCACCGTTTGGCATTACTTCTTTTGCAACTGGAAAGCCTAAAATATAGTTATTGATACTTTTAAATTAAATAGCTTCTCAGGATTTTAAAGTGATTGCAAATGCAACATCTTCGGGATAAAGTCGTAGTTTGGTGCCCTATACCACCTAAACTGTCACCCAACCACCACTGCTATTTTAGCGTCTCCCCCCCCCCCTGTAAAATTTTCTGCCGGTGCCCTTGCACCCGGCAAATAAAAGTCTAAAAAAAAAAGTAAAGATAAAAATAAAAGTCTTTTTTTTTAAACAAAGATGGGACCTCCATTTTCGATGAAATTTGAATCCACTATAAATAAGACATAAATAGAAAATGTTTTTATCTTGGTTTATAAAATTAGCATTAGGATTATCTCGGGTAACGCCAGATGATGTTGGGCGTTTCTTCTTTGGAGCTACCGACGGTGCACACCTTAGAGGCTTACTAACCGTAATTCAAGTTACGCGGTTTTAAGTTTGTTTCCGTGATTAAGTATCCTTCTGTATCCGAAGCTAATAATGAGATTTCCCTATTATTTGCTTTATGGACTACATCAGATTGGCATTTCAACGGGTCAGATATGAAGTTACTAGACTCACTGTAATTTAAAACGTATTATATATAAACTTGACAAAAAAAGTAATTCAAAGCTAAATTAAAAAGAATCCAAGGATCAACTTCGTATGTCATCCCTCCTGCGTTTTTTGAATTATTCGTCATGGAAACACGAAGGTGTTACAAGAAAACTATAGTCGGTTCTTTATTGCCCGGACTGGGCCTCTTTTGATCTAGAGTTTGGACACGAGCCCAATTTTTTACCCAAGAAATATAAAGGTATCTACAATAGAAGTGCCGATTGGTAATTTTGGTACTCTGGAGAATAAATAAAGTAGCATAGATGGCAATGTGATGCTTTCACGACGCAAGTCGGTAATATATATAGAAGAAAATGGAAAACAAACATCCAGCGATGTATTGCCTCCATCCCTCCTCCTTCCCTAAGTGTAAGCTCATAAGAATTGAACATATATTTTTGCTAGAAACCAACAGTGGCTGCTGAATTTTAGATAGATCATACCAAATTACTTCCAGATTTAACCAAGTATTTGAATAGTAGTTCCCACTAGAGACAGGATATATCAACCTGCTGTCCCAACCTGAAATAAATTGGGTCCTAAAATTAGTGAGCTGCTAGCCTGAGTTTAGATCCAAAGGAACTGCGACCAGTTAACAAAAACCCGATTTGAGTTAGACCCAAGATTTAAGCTTATAAATATCCCTTAGAAAAATGGATCTTAGAAAATTGGAAGTTTAAGCTTGAAATATCACAAGCATTCCAGCTGTGAAATATGTACAATATTAATTCTTTGGATTACGAAGTGCAGGTGAACTACAAGGCTTAGATTTCACTTGTTCGCCGCCTACTGTAAGTCCAACCAAATTCAGTCCCAGATTTTGCATACAAGTCCAGCGGACATTGTCCGTCACGCGACAACCCAAAATCAATTCAAATTTTCATCCCTTAATTCTATAACTATCTACCTTAGTTCTGCCCTAGGAATGACCCATGGATTTATGCTAGATAGACTTATCTATCAACAAATGACATGACATCATTTTTATACAATTCTAAAAAAGACTTATTACAGATTTGCCTCTCAATTACTCGGGCTGTATGCCTTGGCTTTTTCTACAATTAGCCATGTCTTGATGCCTACTGCAAAATACTGATTTTAATTCAAATGCTTGATTTCCTGTATATTTTGATTTTTTAGTTTCTTTATGCTCCTAAAGTCAGTTACATATTTATATGTAGTGGTAGACATCACTTGCCGCTGTTTCGTTGTTTAAGTCTAAAATTGCTGTCAATTTAACTTAAAACAAGAAGAAAAAAGGAATAAACTTCAGACTAACTAATAATACTTACAGAAGACTTCAAAAACGTGGACTTACAAACAAATTCTTCTAACTCTGAAAACAGACGACGGAGGAAGCGGGGACTTTCTCCGTTTCAGACACCTAATTTGTCAACTTGTGAGTTTCATTTGAGTTACGACATCGACAAAATATCTGGAATGCATTTTGGAATTGAAGACATTTCTCTGGATACGGAGAAAACTTGCAGAGAATTTATTGAGGTAAGAGAATCTAAATGAATGATGTCAGGCTAAACCAGTTGTAAATAATATATCTTGTTTGAATCTCCATTAAACTAGTTCAATAAATAGAATTTCTTACCAAAGTAGGCGTACTTCGGATAAACGCCAAGAAAATCGTCTCTAGTAAATAACTATATTAATCCTTCTTAAAAGATTATTTATTTTGAGGGAAAGAGAAACAAGGTGAAAAAGAAGTAAAAAAACAGGAGAATTGTATCATAAATATACGAGACTGTACAACCATTTTATCCTCCCTCCCCCCCCCCAATTGGGCACTTTCCTCCTTTTCAGTGCTGAAAAATTATGATTCACAAAATTCCACACAGTCAAATATGAAAACTCAAATACTTCCAATTTTGTCCTTTCAAGACTTGATCATAATATTAGAAAATTTAGCTGAAATATGAATCTTAGCTTAGCCAGCATGGTCTCAGAAATAATTTAGTGAATATATATTTTCTTTTTATGACAAAAAGCAGGCTAATTTTATCAAATAAAGTCCTGATCCTGTTTACTTGTGTAAGTGCTTTGTTCTTAAGGTGTATATTGGATAAATTTTTTGACCCTTCCAAAAAACGTAAGGATAACTTTCCTTCGTGAAGCGCATCCTCAAATAATGAAAAATAGCTATGTTGTTTTGTCAATTTCCAGTATTATTGAGTATCAACAAGTATGTAAGCAGGATTTGTGTTTCTAGGTGGTGGGAATTTAAAACAGTAGGGGTGTGGGTGAATTAAATAAAAATTGCCATGAAGTTCGGAAAGCGATAGAAATAACTGAGAGCTAAGGAGGTTGGGTTCTAAGATCTGGCCATTCCCTTTTATCTGGATGGTATTATTAGTAAAGATGATGGATGCAGTCAAAATAGAACAACTAGTATAGCCAAGGTGTGGGGGTTTTCTACACTTGAAAAGGTTTGGAATAGTAGGGAGGTAGGTCTGCAAACTAAGATTAAAATGTGTGAAGCAACGGTGATGACATTGGCCAATTATGATTCTGAGACGCCGACGCTTCAAAAGTCTAATGGAGATTTGTTAAAGCTTTCTAAATGAATCGCCTAAGAGTAGTCTTCGGTGTTCGCTTGACTGACCGTATATCAAGCAATAAGCTGTAAGAAAAACTGGTTCAATCCCAGTTTCTAGGGTTATAATGAAGCAAAGGTTGATATGACTAGACCAAACTTTGCGGATGAAGGATGAAAGACTGTCAAAGGTTACACTTTTTGGTCGTTCGTCTGAGGCCAAATGAAAAGTAGGTTGTCCTCGAATGAGGATTTTGTCCCCCCTAAGATATTTTGTTAGTGGGGAGGGGGGGGGCACTGGAAGTACTTGTTGAAAAGATTTATTGACGTTATATGCAAACTATTACGTAAATTTTCTTATGACCAGTGCTGGAATTTACCCTTAAAGACCTTTTTGGATCATCTTGAGTGGAGCCCCCAGGGTTTTAAAGGTCCTTGTACAAGAAAAGCATCCATATTTGACATGAGACCCATTGCAAGACTTGATGAATGGAATGATCGAGCTAAATGGTAATAGGTCCTTAGAACGAAGAATCACGCCCATTTCACAAGAGCAGAAGAATAGGGCTCAGTCAGAGTGTGTCCTCCTTGATTAGTATAACGACAAATGTATTGACAGAAGACGTACTGTGTGAACTTTTTCGTTCCTCAGCCTTAAAAATGAAGTAATGATTTCGATATATGAACTTTGGTTAGTTGATTAATAGCTCATTTGTCATTTGTCAAAAGTATATAAAATTCGCATATATATCCTGTTTATATCCGCCTACGAAAGAAGTTTGTAGCCAAATCCTTCGAGACCCTTTGACTGATCGAGCGTCGGCTTTATTCAACACCTCGTTTCTCTAGATTAATTAAAATAATATTTTCCACAAAATAAGTTTTTCAAAGATAAGTAAAGAACTCCATTAAACAAAAAATGAGCAAAAATAAAATCAAATAATCTACGAAGCGTGAAACTACCGCAAATCAGCAATGATAAATAAATGAAACCCAAAACGAACAGAAATTACAATAGATAACCGATTCAAACTCAAAA
This sequence comes from Artemia sinica, assembly GCA_027921565.1. NCBI lineage: Eukaryota > Metazoa > Arthropoda > Branchiopoda > Anostraca > Artemiidae > Artemia > Artemia sinica. The sequence continues at coordinate 33,178,747 of CM051261.1, read as the reverse complement.
CGAGCTGAAATTAACATAAGTTGGGCTCAAAACCCCTATGCCTTCCCAAGGCCAGAACATAATTTGCACTTTAATGAAAAAATATAAATGTTCTTACTTTTATAACTTTAATGAATCAAATAATATTAACATTTTGATTACTAAATTTCAGTGTTTGTATATTAAACTGACAGTGCACATTCATTTGTATTTTTTTCAGTAAAGTGCAAATTATGTTCGCATAGGAATGTGTTTGGGGAAATGGTGGGCGTGGGAGGGGGGCCAATTACTCTCCACTCACTTTCGACTATTAAAAAGGGCAATTTCAATTTCCAAACAAATGAGTCCTTTTTTGAATTTCTACAACAACTTTCTATATAAACCTTATATCCCCCCAAGGCATAACTTACAACCCTTGCACGGATGGCTCTGAGGGGGTTTTCATCCCAAAAGACCTAATTTCCAGAATTTTCGACTATGTTGAACAAAATGGATATCTCAAAATTTTGATTGGATGTGTTTGGGGAAATGGTGGACGTGAAAGGGGGGTTAGCTGCCCTTCAATCACTTTCGACTATTAAAAGGGCACTAGCCGCTTCAATCTCCAATTGAATGAGCCCTTTCTGATGTTTTTTACAACATCGCTTTCTATAAAAACCTTACATGCCCCCCGGGCATAACTTACAAACCCATGCCCTGAGGGTTGTGGGGGGAGGGGTTGTCATCCTTAAAGACCTAATTTCCAAAACTTTCAACTAAGTTTAGTAAAATGGCTATCTAAAAATTTTGATTGGATGTGTTTGGGGAAAAGGTGGGCGTGAGAGGGGGGTTTAGTAGCCCTCAAGTCACTTTCGACTGTTAAAAAGGGCACTAGTCCTTTGAATTTCCAAACGAAAGATCTCTTTTTCAAGTTTTTACGACAAAGATTTCAATAAAAATTTATATGCCCCCATGGCATAACTTATAACCCTTGCCCTGAAGACTGTGGGGGGAGCGTCCTGCTCAAAGGTATAATTTCCTGAACTTTAAACTGCGTGAAATAAAATGGCTATTCAAAAATTTTGATTGGATATGTTTAGGGAAAAGTTGGGCGTGATGGTTAGTTGCCCTCAAATCACTTTCGACTATTAAAAAGGGCACTAGCCCTTTGAATTTCCAATCTAATGAGCCCTTTTTAAAGTTTCTACGAAATCAGCATTGATAAATAAATGAAACCCAAAAACGAACAGAAATTACAATAGATAACCGATTCAAACTCAAAACGAGCTGAAATTAACATAAGCTGGGCTCAAAACCCCTATGCCTTCCCAAGGCCAGAACATAATTTGCACTTTAATGAAAAAATCTAAATGTTCTTACTTTTATAACTTTAATAAATCAAATAATATTAACATTTTGATTACTAAATTTCAGTGTTTGTATATTAAACTGACAGTGCACATTCATTTGTATTTTTTTCAGTAAAGTGCAAATTATGTTCGCATAGGAATGTGTTTGGGGAAATGGTGGGCGTGGGAGGGGGGCCAATTACTCTCTACTCACTTTCGACTATTAAAAAGGGCAATTTCAATTTCCAAACAAATGAGTCCTTTTTTGAATTTCTACAACAACTTTCTATATAAACCTTATATCCCCCAAGGCATAACTTACAACCCTTGCACGGATGGCTCTGAGGGGGTTTTCATCCTAAAGACCTAATTTCCAGAATTTTCGACTATGTTGAACAAAATGGATATCTCAAAATTTTGATTGGATGTGTTTGGGGAAATGGTGGATGTGAAAGGGGGGTTAGCTGCCCTTCAATCACTTTCGACTATTAAAAGGGCACTAGCCGCTTCAATCTCCAATTGAATGAGCCCTTTCTGATGTTTTTACAACATCGCTTTCTATAAAAACCTTACATGCCCCCCGGGCATAACTTACAAACCATGCCCTGAGGGTTGTGGGGGGAGGGGTTGTCATCCTTAAAGACCTAATTTTCAAAACTTTCAACTAAGTTTAGTAAAATGGCTATCTAAAAATTTGATTGGATGTGTTTGGGGAAAAGGTGGGCGTGAGAGGGGGGTTAGTAGCCCTCAAGTCACTTTCGACTGTTAAAAAGGGCACTAGTCCTTTGAATTTCCAAACGAAAGATCTCTTTTTCAAGTTTTTACGACAAAGATTTCAATAAAAATTTATATGCCCCCATGGCATAACTTATAACCCTTGCCCTGAAGACTGTGGGGGGAGCGTCCTGCTCAAAGGTATAATTTCCTGAACTTTAAACTGCGTGAAATAAAATGGCTATTCAAAAATTTTGATTGGATATGTTTAGGGAAAAGGTGGGCGTGATGGTTAGTTGCCCTCAAATCACTTTTGACTATTAAAAAGGGCACTAGCCCTTTGAATTTCCAATCTAATGAGCCCTTTTTAAAGTTTCTACGACAAAAATTTCAATAAAAACCTTTTATGCCCACAGGGCATAACTTATAAACCCTTGCCCTGAAGACTGTGGGGGGATTGTCCTGCTCAAAGGTATAATTTTCTGAACTTTAAACTACGTGGAACAAAAGGGCTATCTCAAAATTTTGATTGGATATGTATGGGGAAATGGTGGGCGTGGAATTGGTGTTAGTTGCCTTCCAATCACTTTCGACTATTAAAAAGGGCACTAGCCCTTTTTGAAGTTTCTACGACAACGCGTTCTATAAAAACCTTATATGCCCCCAGGGCATAACTTACAACTTTTGCCCTGAGGGCTGTGGGGTAGTTCCCTCGTCTAAAACATATTTCTGTCTGGAAATCAACTACGCTGAACAAAATTGCTATCTAAAAATTTTGATTGGATGTGTTTGGGGGGAAAAGGTGGGAGTGAGAGGGGGGTTAGTTGCCCTCAAATCACTTTCGACTATTAAAATGGGCACTAGACCTTTGAATTTCCAATCGAATGAGCCAGTAGAGAGGACCCTATAACTCGTGACGGGGCACCAAATATGGGCATAGAGTCCCTAGGGGAAATGGATTTCTGAGAAATTGATTGCGTAATCGATTGGGAATTTGGAACACCTGTGCTGTCAGTCATTAATCAAATTGTTTCCGGGATGAAGTTTATTAATATCTTTGGAGTTCTACCAGAATTGTTTCCGGGGCAAAGTTTAGATCACACGTGACAGATGATGTCATGGTTGATTGATTTGACACGAAAGGGGAATTAATTTGTTGTTTCTAAGGGGAATTATTGATTCAAGAAAGGGGAATTAAATTGTTGTTTCTAAGGAGAATTATTGATTCACGAAAGGGGAATTAATTTGTTGTTTCTAAGGAGAATTATTGATTCACGAAAGGGGAATTAATTTGTTGTTTCCAAAGAGAATTGTTTCCGAGCGAATGTCTATTAATGTCTTTGGAGTTCTACCAAGAGAATTGTTTCTGGGTGAATGTTTTGATCTTAGCGATGAAGTGATTAGCGCGCGAAAGGGTTTCTTAGTAATTTCAAATGTGAAAGCACATGGGATACCAAAAACAAAAGGAACTCGTTGAAATTACATTTAGGGATTATTTGGACGAAACCGTTTTAGACATTTTAGGGAATTATTTCGGCGAAACAGTTAGAGACATTTTAAAAGATGATTTTAGAAGATGTTTTAGAAGAGAATTTGAGGGTGAAACTCTGTGGTCGTTATAATACACAATTTGTATTTGAGGAGTGTTGTGAGGTCCTCTACCCCAACCCCAAAGGCCCCCGGTACCCCTAATGCCCCTCGAGCCCCCAAAGGCCCCTGGAACCCCTCCCCCCCATTTTTTAAAATAATTTTTGAATTTTTTTACATGGTATTTTTTTTAACTTTGTTACGTATCTTAAAATGACATGAAATATGCTTACGGCTCTACCAATCGTACTCAGTGCTTGTTCATAGACACGACGCGGCTTTCCCCACTGGTACTTTTAGACAGGTTATCGACACTACCTAGTTTATTGCATGCATTAAATCAGTATTTTTTACGCAGTGGAAGGATAAACACACAATTCATATCTGTAAAAAAGTGAAGATGAATTATTCGACGAAAGTATGTGCACACGATAAAAATCATCGTCGTGTTGAATGCTGACAAAGAGAAATACCTGAACTATGAAACGAGTGCAAGTGGTAACACTATTGGAAATGTATGCATGCGTTGTCATGACAGCGAGAAGTTAGATTTCTTTGGAGTACCCAAGAATTTCAATCGTGTAAACGGTGGATATGCGAGAGTAACATTACCAGAGAAATTAGTGCTCAAAGAGAATGCAAACTTAGAAATAATTGTCGATGATCGGGGACAACTCCTTGCTAGTGCTTCCGGTAACATGCTACCTGTTGATACATCCTATCATCATCTTTCCGGTATTAGCATTTTAAAGAACAAGAAGAAGACAAGCATACTCCTGCACTAATGTCATTAATCATATCTTGTCAATGTGCCAAAACTGCTATCTATGTAAAAATAATGTGACAATAGACAGTGAAATTGCAGGCAGAATAAAAAGGACATTAGCAGACAATATCATCAATGAATATAAAGATGAATTGACGGAAAGTGAAGCGCAAGTGTACTAATAATGTATAATAATGTATTTAACATATTTTTATATTAATATTCTACATGTCGTTATTTTATTAAAAATATCTTATGCATTATTTTGTTAAGTGTTCATTATTTTTAGTGTATGCTAGAACGTCAAACGTTCAGAATATCAATTGAAAAGGTCAGAGATGTAAGAAAAAGAATTTTAGAGATAAAGATACTACTAGCAGGCTCAATTTTTCATAGAATGGGCATTTCATAACAAGTTCTTTTCTTAATGTCCTTCCTAAACCCATTTTACAAGTTAGAGCATCTATCCTTTTCATCCACAACTTTACTTTACAGCTTTTTGAATGCTCCAACACCAAGCAATACTTTTCAAAAGGCATTTCACAACAAGTTCTTTTCATAATGTCCTTCCTAAACCCATTTTACAAGTTGAAGCATCCATCCTTTTCACCACAACTTTACTTTACAGCTTTTGAATACCTCAACACCAAGAAATACTTTTCAAAAGGCATTTCAGAGCAACTTTTTTTCTTAATGTCCCTCCTAAACCCATTTTCCAACTTGAAGTACCCATCCTTTTCACCCACAACTTTACTATACTGCCTTTTTGAATGCCTCAACACCAAGCAATACCTTTCAAAACGCATTTCACAACAAGTTCTTTTCATAATGTCCTTCCTAAACCCTTTTTACAAGTTGAAGTACCCATCCTTTTCATCCACAACTTTACTTTACAACTTTTTTGAATGCTCCAACACCAAGCAATACTTTTCAAAGGACATTTCAGAACAATTTCTTTTCTTAATGTCCTTCCTAAACCCATTTTCAACTTGAAGTAGCCATCCTTTTCACCCACAACTTTACTTTACAGCTTTTTGAATGCTCCAACACCAAGCAATACTTTTCTAAGGGCATTTCACAACAAGTTCTTTTCTTAATGTCCTTCCTAAACCCATTTTACAAATTGAAGTACCCATCCTTTTCACCCACAACTTTACTATACTGCCTTTTTGAATGCCTCAACACCAAGCAATACTTTTCAAAGGGCATTTCATAACAAGTTCTTTTCTTAATGTCCTTCCTAAACCCATTTTACAAGTTGAAGAACCCATCCTTTTCACCCACAACTTTACTTTACAGCTTTTTTGAATTCTCCAACACCAAGCAATACTTTTCAAAAGGCATTTCAGAACAATTTCTTTTCTTAATGTCCTTCCTAAACCCATTTTACAAGTTGAAGTACCCATCCTTTTCACCCACAACTTTACTATACTGCCTTTTTGAATGCTCCAACACCAAGCAATACTTTTCTAAGGGCATTTCACAACAAGTTCTTTTCTTAATGTCATTCCTAAACCTATTTTACAGTATTTTTTTACGTATCTTAAAATGGCATGAAATATGCTTACGGCTCTACCAATCGTACTCTGTGCTTGTTCATAGACACGACGCGGCTTTCCCACTGGTACTCTATGGCAGGTTATCGACACTACCTAGTTTATTGCATGCATTAAATCAGTATTTTTTACGCAGTGGAAGGATAAACACACAATTCATATCTGTAAAAAGTGAAGATGAATTATTCGACGAAAGTATGTGCTCATGATAAAATTATCGTCGTGTTTGAATGCTGCCAAGGAGAAATACCTGAACTATGAAACGAGTGCAAGTGGTAACACTATTGGAAATGTATGCATGCGTTGTCATGACAGCGAGAAGTTAGATTTCTTTAGAGTACCCAAGAATTTCAATCGTGTAAACGGTGGATATGCGAGAGTAACATTACCAGAGAAATTAGTACTCAAAGAGAATGAAAACTTAAAAATAATAGTTGATGAAGAGGGACAACTTCTAGCTAATGGTTCTGGTAGCATGTTAGCCGTTGATAGATCTTATCGCTATCTTTCCGGTGTTAGCATTCGAATGAAAGCAAAAGGAAAAAGAAGACATGCATACAGCTGCACCAACATCATAAATCATATCTTGTCAATGTGCCAAAACTGCTATCTATGTAAAAATAATGTGACAATAGACAGTGAAATCGCAGGCAGAATAAAAAGGACATTAGCAGACAATATCATCAATGAATATAAAGATGAATTGACGGAAAGTGAAGCGCAAGTGTACTAATAATGTATAATAGTGTATTTAACATATTTTTATATTAATATTCTACATGTCGTTATTTCATTAAAAATTTCTTATGCATTATTTTGTTAAGTGTTCATTATTTTTAGGGTATGCTAGAACGTCAAACGTTCAGAATATCTATTAAAAAGGTCAGAGATGTAAGAAAAAGAATTTTAGAGATAAAGGTACAACTAGCAGGCTCAATTTTTCATTGAAGATAGAAAAGTTCAAGTTCTCTTCTGAATTTTACCAAAGAACACAATTCAATTCTAATTTCACCAGAGAAAATAAAAAGCTTCCGCTTCAGTTTTAAGTTCACCAAGACATAAAAAATTTAAAGTTCACTTCTAAATTTTTCCGTAGAAGATAGGAAAAGTTATACTATGATAGTGATTATTTTCCATGAAGATAAAAAGTTTCACTTTAATTCTAAATTTTCTTAAATTCAATTCCGACTTTTCTCAAAAGAGTCAAATTTAAAGTTCTGTTCCAAATATTTTCCCGGAAGAAGAAAAGTTCAACTTCGATTCTGAATTTTCTCAATGAAAATGAGATAAGTTATTGATCAATTCTATTTCCCCAAAATAATATAAAAAGTTTCCACTTCAGTTCAGATTTTTCTAAAAGAGATGAAAAAATTTAAAATACTGTTCCAAATTTTTCTTAGAAGATAGAAAAGTTCAAGTTTTCTTCTGAATTTTAGCAAAGAACATAATTCAATTCTAATTTCTCCAGAGAAAATAAAAAGCTTCCACTTCAGTTTTAAGTGCACCAAGACATAAAAAATTTAAAGTTCACTTCTAAATTTTTCCATAGAAGATAGGAAAAGTTATACTATGATTGTGATTATTTTCTATGAAGATAAAAAGTTTCGCTATAATTCTAAATTTTCTTAAATTCAGTTCCGACTTTTCTCAAAGAGATGAAAAAATTTAAAGTTCTGTTCCAAATATTTTTCCGAAAGAAGAAAAGTTCAACTTCGATTCTGAATTTTCTCAATGAAAATGAAATAAGTTATTGATCAATTCTATTTCCCTAAAATAATATAAAAAGTTTCCCACTTCAGTTCAGATTTTTCTCAAAGAGATGAAAAAATTTAAAATACTGTTCCAAATTTTTCATAGAAGATAGAAAAGTTCAAGTTCTCTTCTGAATTTTACCAAAGAACACAATTCAATTCTAATTTCTCCAGATAAAATAAAAATCTTCCACTTCAGTTCTCTATTTCACAAAGACATAAAGAAATTTAAAGTTCAATTCTAAATTTTTCGGTGGAAGATAGAAAAAGTAATACCATACTTGTGAATATTTTCACGGAAGATAAAAAGTTCTAGTTCAATTTTAAATTTTGTCAACGAAGTGAAGAAAAGTTCAAGTTCTCTTCTGAATTTTCTCTATGAAAAAGAAATAAGTTATTGATCATTTCTATTTTTCCAAATAATATAAAAATTTTCCATTTCAGTTCAGATCTGTCTCAAAGGGATGAAAAATTTAAAATACTGTTCCAAATTTTTCACAGAAGATATAAAAGTTCAAGTTCTCTTCTGAATTTTACCAAAGAACACAATTCAATTCTAATTTCTCCAGAGAAAATAAAAATCTTCCACTTCAGTTCTTTATTTCACAAAGACATAAAGAAATTTAAAGTTCAATTCTAAATTTTTCAATGGAGGATAGAAAAAGTAATACCATACTTGTGAATATTTTCCCAGAAGATAAAAAGTTCTAGTTCAATTTAAAATTTTCTCAACGAAGTGAAGAAAAGTTCAAGTTCTCTTCTGAATTTTACCAAAGAACTCAATTCAATTCTAATTTCTCCAGAGAAAATAAAAATCTTCCACTTCAGTTCTTTATTTCACAAAGACATAAAGAAATTTAAAGTTCAATTCTAAATTTTTCGGGGGAAGATAAATAAAGTAATACCATACTTGTGAATATTTTCCCGGAAGATAAAAAGTTCTAGTTCAATTTAAAATTTTCTCAATGAAGTGAAGAAAAGTTCAAGTTCTCTTCTGAATTTTACCAAAGAACACAATTCAATTCTAATTTCACCAGAGAAAATAAAAATCTTCCACTTCATTCTTTATTTCACAAAGACATAAAGAAATTTAAAGTTCAATTCTAAATTTTTCGGTGGAAGATAGAAAAAGTAATACCATACTTGTTAATATTTTCCCGGAAGATAAAAAGTTCTAGTTCAATTTAAAATTTTCTCAACGAAGTGAAGAAAAGTTCAAGTTCTCTTCTGAACTTTACCAAAGAACACACTTCAATTCTAATTTCTCCAGAGAAAATAAAAATCTTCCACTTCAGTTTTAAGTTCCCCAAAGAAATAAAGAAATTTAAAGTTCTATTCTAAATTTTTAGATGGAAGATAGAAAAAGTAATACTATGATTGTGATTATTTTCCATGAAGATCAAAAGTTTCACTTTATTTATAATATTTCTTAAATTCAGTTCTGATTTTCCTCAAAGAGATGAAAAATTTAAAGTTCTGTTCCAAATTTTTCATAGAAGATAGAAAAAGTTATACATTGATTGTGAATATTCGACATGAAGATAAGGAACTCCACTTTAATTCTGAGTTTTCTTGAAGAAGTGCAAAATGTTCAAGTTCTCTTCTGAATTTTCTTAACGAAGAGAAAAAAGTTAGCTCAATTCTGAATTTTACCAATGAAAATGAAAAAACCTTCCACTTCAGTTCTTAATTTCTCAAAGACATAAAAATTTAAAGTTCAGTTCTAAATTTTTCTGTAGAAGATAGGAAAAGTTATACTATGATTGTGATTATTTTCCAGTGAAGATAAAAAGTTTCACTTTAATTCTAATTTTCTTAAATTCAGTTCCGATTTTTTGCAAAGAGATGAAAAATTTAAAGTTCTGTTCCAAATTTTTCATAGAAGATAGAAAAAGTTATACATTGATTGTGAATATTCGAAATGAAGATAAGGAGCACCACTTTAATTCTGAGTTTTCTCGAAGAAGTGGAAAATGTTCAAGTTCTCTTCCGAATTTTCTTAAAGAAGAGAAAAAAGTTAGCTCAATTCTGAATTTTACCAATGAAAATGAAAAAAAAGCTTCCACTTCAGTTCTTAATTTCTCAAAGACATAAAAAATTTCAAGTTCAGTTCTAAATTTTTCCGTAGAAGATAGGAAAAGTTATACTATGATTGTGATTATTTTCCAGTGAAGATAAAAAATTTCACTTTAATTCTAAATTTTCTTAAATACAGTTCCGATTTTTCTCAAAGAGATGAAAAAATTTAAAGTTCTGTTCCAAGTTTTCATAGAAGATAGAAGAAGTTATACATTGATCGTGAATATTCACCATGAAGATAAAAATTTCCACTTTAATTCCAAATTTTCTCAATGAAGTGCAAAATGGTCAAGTTCTCTTCTAATTTTTCCAAGAAAATAAAAAGGTTCCACTTCAGTTCTGGTTTTTTCTCAAAGAGATGAAAAATTTAAAGTTCTATTCTAATTTTAAATTAAATTTTAGCTCCTTTGTCTTATGGACTTACTCCTCAAATTTTTAAATTAGAAAATGAGTGACTCGTTCTATTATTAAAGACAATCGTTCAAACTCGTTCATCTAACCTCCAAAACAATAGGTTAGGTTAGGTATAAATAAATATTAATAAATAAATAGAAACATTTCTACATGTTTAAGTTAGGCTAGGTTAGGTTTTACTTATCATGAGCGCTCATGATAAGTTAACCTAACCTTTTCCGGCGAGTATGGTTAGGTTAGGTTAGGCTATATTAAGTTAGGTTAGATTAGGTTAGGTTAAGTTAGGTTAGGTTAGCCTACGTACCCTTCATTTACGTTAGGTTAGGTTAGGTGAGAGACAGGCAAAAAGTTAGGTTAGATTAAGTTAGGTTAGGTTAAGTTAGGCCGTAAGCATATTTCATGCCATTTTAAGATACGTAAAAAAATACTGTAAAATGGGTTTAGGAATGACATTAAGAAAAGAACTTGTTGTGAAATGCTCTTAGAAAAGTATTGCTTGGTGTTGGAGCATTCAAAAAGGCAGTATAGTAAAGTTGTGGGTGAAAAGGATGGGTACTTCAACTTGTAAAATGGGTTTAGGAAGGACATTAAGAAAAGAAATTGTTCTGAAATGCCTTTTGAAAAGTATTGCTTGGTGTTGGAGCATTCAAAAAAGCTGTAAAGTAAAGTTGTGGGTGAAAAGGATGGGTACTTCAACTTGTAAAATGGGTTTAGGAAGGACATTAAGAAAAGAACTTTTTATGAAATGCACTTTGAAAAGTATTGCTTGGTGTTGAGGCATTCAAAAAGGCAGTATAGTAAAGTTGTGGGTGAAAAGGATGGGTACTTCAATTTGTAAAATGAGTTTAGGAAGGACATTAAGAAAAGAACTTGTTGTGAAATGCCCTTAGAAAAGTATTGCTTGGTATTGGAGCATTCAAAAAGCTGTAAAGTAAAGTTGTGGGTGAAAAGGATGGCTACTTCAAGTTGGAAAATGGGTTTAGGAAGGACACTAAGAAAAGAAATTGTTCTGAAATGTCCTTTGAAAAGTATTGCTTGGTGTTGGAGCATTCAAAAAAGCTGTAAAGTAAAGTTGTGGATGAAAAGGATGGGTACCTGAACTTGTAAAAACGGTTTAGAAAGGACATTATGAAAAGAACTTGTTGTGAAATGCCTTTTGAAAGGTATTGCTTGGTGTTGAGGCATTCAAAAAAGCAGTATAGTAAAGTTGTGGGTGAAAAGGATGGGTACTTCAAGTTGGAAAATGGGTTTAGGAGGGACATTAAGAAAAAAAGTTGCTCTGAAATGCCTTTTGAAAAGTATCTCTTGGTGTTGAGGTATTCAAAAGCTGTAAAGTAAAGTTTTGGTGAAAAGGATGGATGCTTCAACTTGTAAAATGGGTTTCAGGAAGGACATTATGAAAAAGAACTTGTTGTGAAATGCCTTTTGAAAATTATTGCTTGGTGTTGGAGCTTTCAAAAAGCTGTAAAGTAAAGTTGTGGATGAAAAGGATAGATGCTCTAACTTGTAAAATGGGTTTAGGAAGGACATTAAGAAAAGAACTTGTTATGAAATGCCCATTCTATGAAAAATTGAGCCTGCTAGTAGTATCTTTATCTCTAAAATTCTTTTTCTTACATCTCTGACCTTTTTAATTGATATTCTGAACGTTTGACGTTCTAGCATACCCTAAAAATAATGAACACTTAACAAAATAATGCATAAGATATTTTTAATGAAATAACGACATGTAGAATATTAATATAAAAATATGTTAAATACATTATTATAATTATTAGTACACTTGCGCTTCACTTTCCGTCAATTCATCTTTATATTCATTGATGATATTGTCTGCTAATGTGCTTTTTATTCTGCCTGCGATTTCACTGTCTATTGTCACATTATTTTTACATAGATAGCAGTTTTGGCACATTGACAAGATATGATTAATGACATTAGTGCAGGAGTATGCTTGTCTTTCTTCTTGTTCTCTTCAAAATACTAATACCGGAAAGATGATGATAGGATGTATCAACAGGTAGCATGTTACCGGAAGCACTAGCAAGGAGTTGTCCCCGATCATCGACAATTATTTTTAAAGTTTGCATTCTCTTTGAGCACTAATTTCTCTGGTAATGTTACTTTCGCATATCCACCGTTTACACGATTGAAATTCTTGGGTACTCCAAAGAAATCTAACTTCTCGCTGTCAGGACAACGCATGCATACATTTCCAATAGTGTTACCACTTGCACTCGTTTCATAGTTCAGGTATTTCTCCTTGTCAGCATTCAACACGACGATGATTTTATCGTGTGCACATACTTTTGTCGAATATTTCATCTTCACTTTTTTACAGATATTAATTGTGTGTTTATCCTTCCGCTGCGTAAAAAATACTGATTTAATGCATGCAATAAACTAGGTAGTGTCGATCACCTGTCATAGAGTACCAGTGGGAAAGCCACGTCGTGTCTATGAACAAGCACTGAGTACGATTGGTAGAGCCGTAAGCATATTTCATATCATTTTAAGATACGTAAAAAAAGTTATAAAAAAATACCATGTTAAAAAAATTCAAAAATTATTTTAAAAAATGGGGGGGGAGGGTTCCAGGGATCTTTAAGGGCTCGAGGGGCATTAGGGGGACCGGGGGCCTTTGGGGTTGGGGTAGAGGACCTCACAACACTGCTCAAATACAAATTGTGTATTATAACGACCACAGAGTTTCACCCTCAAATTCTCTTCTAAAACATCTTCTAAAATCATCTTTTAAAATGTCTCTAACTGTTTCACCGAAATAATTCCCTAAAATGTCTAAAACGGTTTCGTCCAAATAATCCCTAAACGTAATTTCAGCGAGTTCCTTTTGTTTTTGGCATCCCATGTGCTTTCACATTTGAAATTACTAAGAAACCCTTTCGCGCGCTAATCACTTCATCGCTAAGATTAAAACATTCACCCGGAAACAATTCTCTTGGTAGAACTACAAAGACATTAATAGACATTCGCTCGGAAACAATTCTCCTTAGAAACAACAAATTAATTCCCCTTTCGTGAATCAATAATTCTCCTTAGAAACAACAAATCAATTCCCCTTTCTTGAATCAATAATTCCCCTTAGAAACAACAAATTAATTCCCCTTTCGTGTCAAATCAATCAACCATGACATCATCTGTCACGTGTGATCTAAACTTTGCCCCGGAAACAATTCTGGTCGAACTCCAAAGACATTAATAAACTTCATCCCGGAAACAATTTGATTAATGACTGACAGCACAGGTGTTCCAAATTCCCAATCGATTACGCAATCAATTTCTCAGAAATCCATTTCCCCTAGGGACTCTATGCCCATGTTTGGTGCCCCGTCACGAGTTATAGGGTCCTCTCTACTTGAGCCCTTTTTGAAGTTTCTACGACAAAGATTTTAATAAAAACTTATATGCCCCCAGGGCATAACTTATAACCCTTGCCCTAAAGACTGTGGGGGGAGAGTGTCCTGCTCAAATGTATAATTTTCCGAACTTTAAACTGCGTGGAACAACATGGCTATCTCAAAATTTTGATTGGATGTGGTTGGGGAAATGGTGGGCGTGTAAGGGGTGTTAGTTGCCTTCCAATTACTTTCGACTATTAAAAAGGGCACTAGCCATTTCAACTTCCAATCAAATTAGCCCTATTTGAAGTTTCTACGACAACGCCTTCGATAAAAACCTTATATGCCCCCAGGGCATAAATTACAACCCTTGCCCTGAAGGATGTGGCAGAGTGTCTTCCTGAAAAACATATTTCCTATCTGTAAATCAACTACGCTGAACAAAATGGCTGTCTCTAAAATTTGATTGGATGTGTTTCGAGAAATGGTGGGCGTGGAAGGGGTGTTAGTTGCCTTCCAATCACTTTCGACTATTAAAAAGGGCACAAGCCGCTCCAATTTCCAATTGAATGAGCCCTGTTTGAAGTTTCTGTGACAACTTCTTTGATACGAAGTGCCCTGCTCTAAAGGAAAAAAATAATAAATAATATATTGTACCAACATGGTTCTTATATACCCTCAGGGCATAACTTAAAACCCTTACCCTGAGGGTTGTGGGAGAGTGTCCTCCTCAAAAACATATTTTCTATCTGGAAATCAACTACGCTGAACAAAATGGCTATCTCAAAATTTTGATCGGATGTGTTTGGGGGAATGATGGGCGTGAGGGGGGGGGGGCTATTTGCCCTCCAATCACTTTCGACTATTAAAAAGGGCACTAGCCACTGCAATTTTTAATCGAATGAGCCCTTTTCGAAGTTTCTACCACAACTCCTTCGATACGAAGTGCCCGGGTATGGAAACCAAAAAATAAATAATACATTGTGACAGCATTGTTCTTTAGTTAGGCAACGCTATTGCGCTGCCTATGATTTATGCCAAATTTTTCTAAGGCATCGCACGACCTTAATTTGGATATGGTTTGAGTATTGTCTCCAAGTTAACAAAAGCGTGAAGCAAGTTCTTGAAATAGTCCATTGGTGTACCACGAATTGTCTACATGGTGTTTACATTTCGGACTACCCTACAAGAATAAAATACTTCAGCTTCCTAAAAGGCACCCGTTTGACTGATCGTATGTCAAACAAAAAGCTGTACGAAAAATGCAGTTATTTCCTTCTTTCTGTGGTTTTAATGAAATAGTGGCTAATGGCTACGACACGTTTTCCGGATGAAGGATGCCAGTTTGCCAAACATTGTTCTTTTTGGCCATCTATCAAGAGCCAAACGAAAAGGGTTGACGCATCTGGGTCGTCCCCAGAGGGGGTGGGAATAGGCCATAGGGATAGACTTAAAATAATAGGATCTTCATGGGAGGTGGTAAAAGTTTAAGCTCTGGGTCGATGGGGGTGGAGAAAGGGCGTGCGCAGCTATGTTGGCCTCGGGCAGCTTGGTGCTGTAGTGGGTTCCTAGTAGTAGTATAATAGTCCATAAAACTTGGTCCTTTGTTTATTTTCCTGATGTAATTTGGCATCTTCTTTCATGCAGTATAGGGGTTATATTTCTTGTTTAGTTTTCTAAATCTGTATTCCGTTTCTAGCATAATTTTAATGTTGTAGTTATGGATGCTGTAATATGTTTGGAATGTACCGTAAGAGTATTCTTGGAGGGAATTTCGGCTTCACAATTTCATAGTCGGTGAAAAAAATAACTTAAACATATTACAAAAATATTAGCTAAAATCTAATAATAGTGACTGTCAACATTGTCAATATACTTGCTGATCCTAAAAACAGTAATTAAATCTGCATGTCGTCTAAGAAAATATAGAGAAATAGTAGGAGTTCGAATATAGAGTCATCCATGTACATCTTTTCTGAAACCTTTCAACCCTTAATACCTCAGCCTGACTTCCCGCAACCAGACTAAGGTGCGATAGTCCAATTGGGAACGAAAAAAATATTACAAAGCCTTAGGAAATCAAGGAGATCGAACCTTAGAAACTTCTTTTTAGGGCTTTTTCTATATTCTTTTTTCACTCTCATTTTACTCACGAGCATCGTGCTTGGACCCAAAAGAAAAACTTTGTCTTTAAGCTTTACTGTCTTACACAGCGATAAAACCAAAGATTTTTGAGCTTGGTCTCGATCATTTTCGCACAACTGCTCAAAAATTCGAGAACACCTGAAAATTCAACTCCTTTTCAATTTTCAACACGAAAACTAAAAAAATTGAACTCCTTCTTATGGTGGCAAAGTCTTACACTTATTAATCAAATCTTGAATGCATGTCAAAGCAAAAACCAAGATCATGCACAAACTCACTGCGTGGAAGCAGCACATTAGAAATAAGGTAAGAATAATAAGTTCTGTACTTTTGACCACAATAGAGAGCAACACACTTTGAGGAACTAATGATCATTGAATTGGAATCAAGGCCACTTATAGAAGACGTTTATTATTCCCCCTTGGTACTGGTACTGTAAGTAACGTCTGGCGTCATCTACAAAAATCGTAATAGTGGCATGGTAAACAAAATAGGGTAAGTCATTGATAAACCTAGTGCATTAACTTGGGCCAAGGTGCATTAACTTGCAAGCCACTCAAAAAATCGACCAATCGATCAAAAATCAGAAATATATGAAATAGTTTAAACAGTGAAAAGATAAGAAATACCTTTTTGTACCATGAGAAGTTTTAAAAACTCTCCCGAGAAACTAATATAAACACAGTTACTTGGTATACTGATTTAAATGGACCACTGGAAATCTGTGTTAGTCTCAAAAAGTTGGGTTAGACCTTCGCTGACGAAATTGGATCCAAACACAAGGTGCGTACAAGGTGCCATCGGGTGCCACCCACGAAACTCTAGAAATCGTGCAGGGACAAGGTAGGGCATAAATAGTTATACCCTAACCGTGGGTTGTCATTCTGGAGTTCACTCAGTAGGAAAACAGTTTCGTTGACAATTATTAAACCATTCAAACAAATAATGTTGAAGGCTTATTGATCAAACCCCTGGAGATTTGAATGGGGTGCATCATGCTCACACAATTATCATCATCATCGTTAGAATTGTTACTTTTAAATATTTTTTTTCTGGGATGTATGATTTGACAGAATGTATTGCATGATTGGAGAGGGGGGCGGGATTCACTACACCTATTTCAATGAATACCTAAAGTTGTTGTTTGGGAATTTGCCAAGATGAAGTCACTTTATTCAGCTGCACAGTGTAGTTTTAAAAACTCATTTTTTTATTAAATAATAATTGAACCTGAATATTGTTCCGTGTAAGAATGATGTGTTTTATTTTCGTTGTCCTTCACAAAATATGATAATGGAGCATGGATTTTAGCTTTAGGCGCATAACTATGTTATATTTTGACTATTTGTCAGGATGAAATCACATTATTGAGCTGCGCAGTGTAATTTTGTAAATTCAATTTTAATTAAATCATCCTACCAAAAGACTGTTCCGTTGAAAAATACAAGAAATATGGTTTATTTTCGCTGTCTTACACAAGTATAACAATGAGGCATGTCTTTTAGTTTAGACAAACAGCTAAGTTAATTATTTTTTCGAGTCTTGTTAGTAGAATACAAAGAGAAATTTGTTATTTTTAGAAAGAAAAGAACAGAAACGCAATTGTACAAACGTTGCTAAATGATCCATGGATTGCACATCATGACAAAAGGCAAATTGCCATGGCACGTCACGATGATGGCAAATGAAAAATGGCTTGCCTGCATGGTCCTAATCTAAAATTTTGGGCAGGTTGCACTTATGATTGTTATCAGTAATTCTTTAAATTACTAGTTAAAGCCTATTTCCATTGCAAATAGCATAGGCTACATGTTTTACTTATTCAGTATTTTTAAAGATATCCGGAACAAACCACAGCGAACACAAAATGGAACGAAAAATCTGTGGGAAGTATTTAACGTCGTCCACAGTAAAAATGGATGCCTTTGAAGAAATATTTAGAAGGAATCTATCAATTAAGATATCAATTAGCGTTTCAAATATCAAGTCCATGTTCCGCTTTGTTGTTACAGGTTTTCATACTGGTAAGTCTTTTTGCCTCTCTCTCCCCTCTCTCTCTCTTTCTCTCTCTCTCTCTCTCTCGCTCTCGCTCTCTCTCTCTCGCTCTTTCGTTTTCTCCTCTATTCTAATAAATGGTGCACTTCCGCGAAATGGGGACCTCTCAAAAGAAAAATGACAATACATAAAAAAAGGTTGTTGTAAGTATATAATTATAGAGCATATTATTCGGCTCACTTTAAGGTCATTAAGGATGACAAATTCATTTTTCCTGAACTTGTAGCGCTTACTAAGATTATAGTGCTTAATCAGAGTGTACTTCAATGTAGTACTTCTATGTATTATATAAAAAAAACGCAATTTTTTTCAACTGAAAGTAAGGAGCAACATTAAAACTTAAGACAAACAAAAATTATTACTTATATGAGGGGGGTTGACCGCTCCTCAGCGCCTCGCTCTTTACGCTAAAGTTTGACTTTTTGCTCCAATTATTTAAGAATAACTCTTGATACACAAGGGCCGTTTAATGAGAATAATAAGCTTTTTAAAAAGTTTTAAAAAACTTTAACGTAAAAAGCGAAATATTGAGGAGGGGATAACCCCCCTCATACGCAAAAAAAAAATTCTATTCGTTTTAAGTTTTAATGTTGCTCATTGCTTTCAGTTGAAAAACCTTGGTATGTTTGTTTAATTTCTGTTTAAATGCCGGGAAATCCGGCTCCCCTTTCATGGGAACTTCCATTCCCCACGAAAAATTCCTCCATGGAATTATCCTCCCACATAGCCATCTCATCGGAAAAACCCCCTAAAAAATATCTGTATACTTCCCAATCAGCAATACGGAAAAGGAGCTTGCAGCTCCTTTTCCGGGGGCTGTGGCGGGGTTCAGTAATCCTTAAGATATAGTTATCAGATTCAAATATTTTATTCGACTATACTGAACAAAATGGCTATTTCAAGATTTTTATCGGACGACTTTGAAGAAAAATGGGCGTGGGAGGTGGCCTAGCTGCCCTCCAGTATTTTTGACCGCTTAAAAAGAGCGCTAGAACTTTTTATTTCAGATCAAATAAGTTTTCTACCAATTTTCTAGGATCACTAGTTCGATACGATCACCCCAGGGGAAAAAAATCCGTAATCCATGATCTTTCTTCTGGCGAAATGCAAAATTCTACATTTTTGTACAATGCAAATTGTCAAGTTTTAACATATGCAAATCTTATAGGAGGAGGGGGGGGGGAGAAGGAAGGTATGTTTGATCTTACGTGTCCCTGACTCAAAACTTTTAGGGACCGTTTCCTGGGCCAAAAGGAGCATACATTTTATTGGCGTGGGGAGATGGTAGGTGGTACGGTGACGGGCCAAGCACCCTTATCTCTGATCAGTTTGGCGCTTACACAAACTAGTCCCTGGGCCTCCGAAAATTGGAGCCACAAATTGACAAACGAAACTCAGAGAGGAGAGAAAGTAACAAAATGAAAAATAAAATCAAAAAAGGGTGAAAAAACGAGGATTTTGTCAGCCAGCGAACCATGAAGATGACAAAATATAAGCAAATATTTCGACAAGGACCTCCGCCAAGTCGTCCTCAGTGCTAAACAAAAAAGAAAAAAAAAACGAAAATCTAACCTTTCGAAGTTTACTGTACAAAGACAGAACAGACACTGAATAAAAAACCAGGCAGGAATCAATGAAAATGAATTTACCAAAATGATTGTGCAAGGATCTTTCGTCTTGCAATAATTTTAGCTGGTCTACAATTTCGAATTTCATTAGATATGCAAATAGGTTCTTTAAAGTTTTTTCGGGTGAAAATATTGATTGAGTCCTTCAAGATTAAACTGTCGTAAATTGGGCTTAATGAAATATCTCCAGTATCTCTATTTATTGCTAAATTTTGGTTCATATATTTTTTTATCTCAATTACCTCTTTAAAAGTTTGTGGTACGCCATTAACAGTTGATATTAAGGTTGCCTCGTCAAACAGAACTAGATGGGTCGGATTTACGAAAATATGCGAAGCCAATGCCGAATCAAAGTTGTCATTGTTATTTTTTAATCTCAGGGACTTATCTATCGAAATTTTGTGCTCATGCAAACGTTCACCTAGTTGTTGATGGGTCCTACCAATGTAAAATGTTCCACAAGAACACGGGATTCTGTAGACACCACTACCCAGTACAGGGTCTGTTTTATCCTTTCCTGAGTTGAAAAAGTGTTCAACTTTTTGTTCGGTTTTGAAAGAAACAGAGAGATTATGTTTATTTAAAATTTTTCCAAGTTTATCGCCAAGTTTCGGGATGTATGGTAAAACGATGAAAGTTTTTTTCTCAATTGCCGGTGTAACTGAATCAAGGGGGACAAGCTCCCTACTTTGTTCTTTTATCTTTTTTAATCGTCTATCTATTATATTTTCAATGAGTTTGATTGGGTAACCATTGCAAAAAAAGAATATCCTTGACATAATTTAGTTCAGAATTTATATGATTACGGGAACAAATTTTTAAAACTTTGTCGACTAAAGAGATTATTACCCCTCTTTTCACAGAAGGAGGGTGATGGGAAGAGAAATGTAGATATCGATCATTATGAGTCGGCTTTCTATATATAGAAAATTCAAGACTAGGATTAGTTTTTATAATCAAAACATCTAAAAAAGGCAGCTTACCTGAATCTTCGAGTTCCATTGTGAACTGGAGATTCGAATCAAAAGAGTTCAAATGTGCCAAAAAATCTCTTAGAGAGTCTTGTCCATGTTCCCAAACAGAAAGGATATCATCAACAAAACGAAACCAGATAGAGTGTTTTAAGTGGAAACTATTCAAAGCAGACTGTTCTATGAAATCCATGTAAAAATTTGCCAAATAAGGAGACAAAACAGTGCCCATGGATAAGCCCATTATTTGAAGAAAAAATTTGTTTCGGAATTTAAAATACGAGGAGTACTTGTTGCAAAGACGGACAAGGGTCATTATTGTATCAATTTCCAAAGTTTTGTAATCCGACCAAGCTGAATTTTCTTCTAATTTTCTTTGTAAAGCCTACTCACATTTATGGACATCGCATGAAGTGTACATAGAAACTGCATCAAAACTAGATAAAACGGTATTTTTCTGTTGTACTTTGATTTTTTAACTTCTCAACAAGATCTATGGAGTTTTTAATATAGGATTTCTGTGTGCTTAAAAGAGGCTTAAAAATGGTGGCTAAGAAACTTCCTATACCCGTAGCTGGAGAACTATAACATGCTACAATTGGACGTAACGGAATATCTTTCTTATGGATTTTAGGCAGACCATAAAACTTAGGGGCTGAACAACCTTTGGGATAAAATTTTTCTGTACATTTGAGGGGTAATTAGTCTAGTATCTTTTAAAATTCCTAGTTCATTTCTCAACTTCTGTGTGTATTTGTCCGTGGGATCAAATTTTATTTCTTTGTAAATATTTTTATCCATTAAAAGGGTGTTAACTTTTAATTCATAATCTGCAGAATTCATAATTACAACTGTGTTTCCCTTGTCCGCTTTCGTAATTACTGTGTTTTGTCTTTTTTTAAATTTCGGAGGATTTTAATTTCTTCCTTTGATTGAG
Organism: Artemia sinica; assembly: GCA_027921565.1. Taxonomy (NCBI): domain Eukaryota; kingdom Metazoa; phylum Arthropoda; class Branchiopoda; order Anostraca; family Artemiidae; genus Artemia; species Artemia sinica. The sequence continues at coordinate 33,157,478 of CM051261.1, read as the reverse complement.
TTGAAAGTGACAAAGATGGCCTATAATCAAGAATACTCTTTACAATTTCACCTCTGAGTAGGTCTGGATTTTCGACTTCACCATGAGAGCTAAAAATAGCAGACTCCACGCCCGTAATAATTTCTGAAGTATTTACGTGTGTTTGAGCCATTGCAAATTTTGGTCCTTTTGAAAGAATACTTAGTTCCTTGGATGTAAATACCTTAGAGGATAAATTTTCCAAAGGAGGACCAGGACAAAATCTAGGAAGGAAAATCCGTGTTTGTTGAAACTGTTGAAATTCCAGTTTTGAGAATTTTTTCCGATAAACGAGTTTTTGCTAAATGGAATATGTGTCTGAAAGACCTATGTGAGATTTGTAAGATCTGGTGAAAATCTTGAGGGGACAAAATCTGATATAATAAGGATTTTAAATTAAGTATTTTATTACTAAGGACGTATCTTCTGGATCTATGGTCTTTTAAAATATGTGTTAAAGTTTTGAAACCCATTCTCTGAATAAATGGGCCTTCAGAATGTGTGCCTAAATGTAGGTTGAAACGTAAAGAAGGTGGAAGAATTCGATGTCTTTTACAAGTTTCTAAGAAATTAAACTGACAAATAAGATTTGCATGTTTCTTAACACAATTTAAAAAATCTAAAACAATATTGGTCCAATGCTCCCCGTAAGCTTGACGCAAAGATGTTGACCTTTTTGACCTTTTGCTGTTTACGTTTTTCATTTTGTTACTTTCTCTCCTCTCTGAGTTTCGTTTGTCATGTATAGCCAGTGTGGTCTAAGAATGTATTTGAGCCACAAATTGGGTCAATATTTTCCCCCTGATTAACCCAAAACTTAAATATTTAAGTTTATGAGCTAAGGGGAACCAATGCAGAAGAAAAAAAACAAAAGAAAAAGACTTTAGGGTTCCCCTCAAAACGGGGCTCAACAAAAGGTCAACATCTTATCTCCCCGAACGGCTTGTAAATTACCATCATAAGTTGTTGAGCTAAAGGGACTCAAATGTACAAAAAAATAATCAGTTTGGCTAACAATGGGGCCCGAAAAAAGGGTTAAAAATTTTCTTTTGTATGGGTTTTAACTTAAGACTCTAAGTTCCTGGTTCAAGAGAACCCTAATATATGAAAATGCCATATATAACAAGTTGCCGTGTCTCAAGGTGAAAAGCTGGGGCTATTGGGCCAGCAGAACTTATAAGAGTGATGTTTTATGGCTCATTTGAAAGCTATTGTTCTTATATTAATTAAAAAAAAACTGTCCGAAAAATAAGTTTTTCAAAGAAAAGTAAAGGTCATTTTAAACTTAAGCTCAGGAGATACAAATACCTGTTAAAATTCAAACTCAAAACGACCAGAAATTACTATTAAAGAATAAATGAAACCCAAAACGAACAGAAATTAAATAAACAATCATAGCAAAACACATACAACAAGTAATAATATAAATGAATAAATAGATCTTAAAGTGAGTAATGCTTAGATTGAATATGAAAATCAAGCTTAAAACGTAAACAAATATTTTGCTATTAAAGTATAAATGAAACTTAAAACGAACAGAAATTAAATAACAATCAGTGCGAACAAACATACAATATATATTAATGTAAATGAATAAATAAATTTTAAAACGAATGAAACTTAAATTGAATATGCAAATCAAGTTTGAATCGAATAAAAATAACTACAAACAAGATTTTGGGTATCGCCTCACTGCAGAAGCCTAAAACCTACTGCGTCATTGGCGCTTTACTGAAAACAATTCTTTCATTAATTAAGATTTTAGGGAATAAATATCAGCATAAGTATATTAAATTGACAAAGCACATTTTTTTTCAGTAAACTCATTTGAATTTTTTTTCAGTAAAGTACAAATTATATTCTGGCTTTTAGAAAGCATAGGGGTTTTGTACCCTACTCATATTAATTTATGCTCGTTTTGAGTTTGACTCTAATATTTATTTTAATATTTGTTCGTTTTGGGTTTCATTTATCTATTGATACTGATTTGGGGTAGTTGTATGCTTGGTAGATTATATGATAGTCCGGACGCCAGGTGTTGAAAGTGTGAATCATACCACGACGGAATGGGGCTGCTACGAGAATTAGCCTACCCTCCACCCCCTAAATTGACCATGCGGATTCAAAAATACCAATGGCACTTGCTTGCGAGTAGTGGAACACTCCGAAACTTGACATTTTATTATATTTTGGTGTTTGATGCAAGAAAATGTATGTTCCACAAAGTTTGAGGGGCAGTTTTCCAGTCAAATAGAAATGCCTAGAAGCCATAGAATGTTTTCATAACAAACCAACACGATTAGTTAGAAAAAAATAGCAGAGTTAAAAAAAATAGCAAAACTATATGAGTCTTGAACAGTCTTGGAAAGTATAAACAAAATCAAATTGAATATTAGATATATAATGATATTAATTGTTGAAAGATCCATCAGTTCAAAATTTTTTTTTTTCACTGTAATTTTATTTTCATTTTCAATGCTGTAAGAACTGGAAAACAATAAATTTGTAATATACGAGTAATTCGTTTTCAGTGAAGCACCAATGACGCAGAAGGCTTTAGGTTTTTACAGTTAAAGAAGGGGGCAGTATCCAAATTTTGTTTGTAGTGAAACTATATTTGTCTTAACTAATCTTGAAAAGAACTAATGAGTTAAACTGAATATCTGATGCATAATGATATTAATTGCTAAAAGCTCATCAGTTCAAAATTTTACTGTAATTTTAATATTTATTTTCAATATTAAGTACAAAAGAAAACATTTGTAACATAATTCGTTTTCAGTAAAGCGCCAATGACGCAGTAGGTTTTAGGCTTCTGCAGTGAGGCGATACCCAAACTCTTGTTTGTAGTTATTTTTATTCGATTCAAACTTGATTTGCATATTCAATTTAAGTTTCACTCGTTTTAAGATTTATTTATTCATTTACATTAATATATATTGTATGTTTGTTCGCATTGATTGTTATTTAATTTCTGTTCGTTTTAAGTTTCATTTATACTTTAATAGCAAAATATTTGTTTTCGTTTTAAGCTTGATTTTCATATTCAATCTAAGCATTACTCGCTTTAAGATCTATTTATTCATTTATATTTCTTACTTGTTGTATGTTTTTTGCTATGATTGTTTATTTAATTTCTGTTCGTTTTGGGTTTCGTTTATTCTTTAATAGTAATTTTTGGTCGTTTTGAGTCTGAATTTTAACAGGTATTTGTATCTCCTGAGCTGAAGTTTTAAAATGGCCTTTACTTTTCTTTGAAAAACTTATTTTTCGGACAGTTTTTTTTAAATTAATTTTTGTTCTTTTTTGATCGCAAAAATTTTTAAGTTTTTATGGCATGGGGGGGGTGTGCTTGCTGTCCGATTATTCTTGACTTTAAAAAACGGATCTAGAACTTTCAATTTAAATCAAATGAGGCTTGTTTCAAAGTCTATACGATTACCTCTTTGATAATAACCTTATATATGAACAATAGACAGCTTGAATAACTTGTGGACAGCGATTGACAACAATGAATGGATTGAAAAAATAGCTCCAATAAGGGGGTTTAGACCATTTCACTTGCTGACAAAAAGGGATCACGACTGTTTGGAATTGACCTTAATAGGATTTTGTGTGCCAAAGCAATTTTACATCTATCTCAGAGTATGTATTTTAACCTTATAATTGGATAATTATAATAGATTTCCTATGTGTTTTCTTCCCATACAAAACCCCTTCCCATAAGTTAAAAAAAACCCCTTTAATAAGTTATGCCCCAGGGCATAACTTACAACGCCTACCCCCGGGCACTGGTGGGCTGTGTCGACACCGGAGTTTTTTGTTATCAGAACTTTGAACTATTTTAACAAAATGTCTATCTCAAAATTTTTTACCTGATGCATTTGGGGCGTGGAGGAGGGGGGGGGGGGCTATTCACCCTCCAATCTATTTTGACTCTTAAAAAAGTGAACAAGAACTTTCAATTTTCAGTCAAATGAGACCTCTCAAAGTTTATACAAGCATCCCTTCCATAAGAAATAATGGGAAGGATTCGAAGAATCCTTAAATTACAACTCTTGCCCTGAGGGCTGTGGGGGAGTTGTCATCCTCAAAGACCTAATTTCCAGAGCTTAAAAAAACTACGTTTAATGAAATGGCTGTCTCAAAATTTTGATTGGATGTGTTTGGGGGAAAGGTGGGCGTGAGAGGGGGGTTAGTTGCCCTCAAATCACTTTCGACTATTAAAAAGGGCACTAGCCCTTTGAATTTCCAATCGAATGAGCCCTTTTTGAATTTCTACGATACCGCCTTCTATAATAACCTTATATGCCCCCAGGGCACAAATTAAAACCTTGCCCTGAGGGTTGTGGGGAATTGTCCTCCTCAAAAAATATATTTTCTATCTGGAAATCAACTATGCTGAACGAAATGCCTATCTCAAAATTTTGACTGGATGTGATTGGGGGAAATGATAGGCGTGGGGGGGGGGGCTAGTTACACTCCAATCACTTTCGACTATTTAAAAGGGCACTAGCCCTTTAATTTCCAAACGAATGAGCCTGTTTTGAAGTTTCTACGACAACGCCTTCTATAAAAACCTTATATGCCCCCAGGGGATAACTTAAAAACCCTTGCCCTGAGGGTTTTGGGGGAGTGTCCTCCTCAAAAATATATTTTCTATTTGGAAATCAACTAAGCTGAACAAAATGGCTATCTGAAAATTTGATTGGATGTGTTTGGGGAAATGATGGGCGTGGGGGGAGGAGGGGGGCTAGTTTACACTCCAATCACTTTCGACTATTAAAAAGGGCACTAGCTCTTTAATTTCCAATCGAATGAGCCTGTTTTGAAGTTTACGAAAATCTACGACAACGCCTTCTATAAAAACCTTATATGCCCCCAGGGCATAACTTGAAACCCTTGCTCTGAGGGTTGTGGGGGAGTATCCTCCTCAAAATATATTTTCTATCTGGAATCAACTAAGCGGAACAAAATGGCTATCTCAAAATTTTGATTGGATATGTTTGGGGGAATGATGGGCGTGGGTGGGGGGCTAGTTGCCCTCCAATCATTTTCGACTATTAAAAAGGGCACTAGCCCTTTAATTTCCAATCGAATGAGCCTGTTTGAATTTTCTACGACAACGCCTTCTATAAAAACCTTATATGCCCCAAGGGCATAACTTAAAACCGTTGCCCTGAGGGTTGTGGGGGAGTGTCCTCCTCAAAAATATATTTTCTATCTGGAAATCAACTACGCTGAACAAAATGGCTCTCTGAAAATTTTGATTGGAGGTGTTTGGGGAATGATGGGCGTGGGGGGGGAGGGGGGCTAGTTACACTCCAATCACTTTCGACTATTAAAAAGGGCACTAGCCCTTTAATTTCCAATCGAATGAGCCTGTTTTTTGAAGTTTCTACGACAACGCCTTCTATAAAAACCTTATATGCCCCCAGGGCATAACTTAAAACCCTTGCCCTGAGGGTTTTGGGGAGTATCCTCCTCAAAAATATATTTTTCTATCTGGAAATCAACTAAGCTGAACAAAATGGCTATCTCAAAATTTTGATTTGATGTGTTTGGGGGAATGATGGGCGTGGGGGGTGAGGGGGGCCTAGTTACACTCCAATCACTTTTGACTATTAGAAAGGGCACTAGCTCCTTAATTTCCAATCGAATGAGCCTGTTTTGAAGTTTCTAAAAAACGCCTTCTATAAAAACCTTATATGCCCCCAGGGCATAACTTAAAACCCTTGCCCTGAGGGTTGTGGGGGAGTGTCCTCCTCAAAAATATATTTTCTATTTGGAAATCCACTACGCTGAACAAAATGGCTATCTGAAAATTTTGATTGGATGTGTGTTTGAGGAATGATGGGCGTGGGGGGGGGGAGGGGGGGCTAGTTACACTCCAATCACTTTCGACTATTAAAAAGGGCACTAGCTCTTAATTTCCAATCGAATGAGCCTGTTTTGAAGTTTCTACGACAACGCCTTCTATAAAAACATTATATGCCCCCAGGGCATAACTTAAAACCCTTGCCCTGAGGGTTGTGGGGGAGTGTCCTCCCTCAAAAATATATTTTCTATCTGGAAATCAATCTACGCTGAACAAAATGGCTATCTGAAGATTTTGATTGGATGTGTTTGGGGAAATGATGGGCGTGGGGGGGGAGGGGGGCTAGTTACACTCCAATCACTTTCGACTATTAAAAAGGGCACTAGCCCTTTTAATTTCCAATTGAATGAGCCTGTTTTGAAGTTTCTACGACAACGCCTTCTATAAAAAACCTTATATGCCCCCAGGGCATAACTTAAAAACCTTATATGCCCCCAGGGCATAACTTAAAAACCTTGCCCTGAGGGTTGTGGGGGAGTATCCTCCTCAAAAATATATTTTCTATCTGGAATCAACTACGCTGAACAAAAATGGCTATCTCAAAATTTTGATTGGATATGTTTGGGGGAATGATGGGCGTGGGTGGGGGCCTAGTTGCCCTCCAATCATTTTCGACTATTAAAAAGGGCACTAGCCCTTTAATTTCCAATCGAATGAGCCTGTTTTGAAGTTTTCTACGACAACGCCTTCTATAAAAACCTTATATGCCTCCAGGGCATAACTTAAAAAACCCTAGCCCTGAGGGTTGTGGGGGAGTGTCCTCCTCAAAAATATATTTTCTATCTGAAATCAACTACGCTGAACAAAATGGTTATCTGAAAAAATTTGATTGGATGTGTTTGGGGAAATGATGGGCGTGGGGGGGGGGGCTAGTTACACTCCAATCACTTTTTCGAATATTAAAAACGGGCGCTAGCTCTTTAATTTCCAATCGAATGAGCCTGTTTTGAAGTTTCTACGACAACGCCTTCTATAAAAAACTCATATGCCCCTAGGGCATAACTTAAAACCCTTGCCCTGAGAGTTGTGGGGGAGTATCCTCCTCAAAAATATATTTTTCTATCTGGAAATCAACTAAGCTGAACAAAATGGCTATCTCAAAATTTTTGATTGGATGTGTTTGGGGGAATGATGGGCGGGGGGGTCCGAGGGCTAGTTGCCCTCAAATCATTTTCGACTATTAAAAAGGGCACTAGCCCTTTAATTTCCAATCGAATGAGCCTGTTTTGAAGTTTCTACGACAACGCCTTCTATAAAAACCTTATATGCCTCCAGGGCATAACTTAAAAACCCTAGCCCTGAGGGTTTGTGGGGGAGTGTCCTCCTCAAAAATATATTTTCTATCTGGAAATCAACTACGCTGAACAAAATGGTTATCTGAAAATTTTGATTGGATGTGTTTGGGGAAATGATGGGCGTGGGGGGGGGGGGGGCTAGTTACACTCCAATCACTTTCGAATATTAAAAACGGCGCTAGCTCTTTAATTTCCAATCGAATGAGCCTGTTTTGAAGTTTCTACGACAACGCCTTCTATAAAAACCTCATATGCCCCTAGGGCATAACTTAAAACCTTGCCCTGAGGGTTTTGGGGGAGTATCCTCCTCAAAAATATATTTTCTATCTGGAAATCAACTAAGCTGAACAAAATGGCTATCTCAAATTTTGATTTGATGTGTTTGGGGGAATGATGGGCGTGGGGGGAGGGGGCCTAGTTACACTCCAATCACTTTTGACTATTAGAAAGGGCACTAGCTCCTTAATTTCCAATCGAATGAGCCTGTTTTGAAGTTTCTAAAAAACGCCTTCTATAAAAACCTATATGCCCCCAGGGCATAACTTAAAACACCTTGCCCTGAGGGTTGTGGGGGAGTGTCCTCCTCAAAAAATATATTTTCTATTTGGAAATCCACTACGCTGAAACAAAATGGCTATCTGAAAATTTTGATTGGATGTGTTTTGAGGAAATGATGGGCGTGGGGGGGGGGGGGGAGGGGGGCTAGTTACACTCCAATCACTTTCGACTATTAAAAAGGGCACTAGCTCTTTAATTTCCAATCGAATGAGCCTGTTTTGAAGTTTCTACGACAACGCCTTCTATAAAAACATTATATGCCCCCAGGGCATAACTTAAAACCCTTGCCCTGAGGGTTGTGGGGGAGTGTCCTCCTCAAAAATATATATTTTCTATCTGGAAATCATCTACGCTGAACAAAATGGCTATCTGAAGATTTTGATTGGATGTGTTTGGGGAAATGATGGGCGTGGGGGGGAGGGGGGCTAGTTACACTCCAATCACTTTCGACTATTAAAAAGGGCACTAGCCCTTTAATTTCCATTGAATGAGCCTGTTTTGAAGTTTCTACGACAACGCCTTCTATAAAAAACCTTATATGCCCCCAGGGCATAACTTAAAAACCTTATATGCCCCCAGGGCATAACTTAAAAACCTTGCCCTGAGGGTTGTGGGGGAGTATCCTCCTCAAAAATATATTTTCTATCTGGAATCAACTACGCTGAACAAAATGGCTATCTCAAAATTTTGATTGGATATGTTTGGGGGAATGATGGGCGTGGGTGGGGGCCTAGTTGCCCTCCAATCATTTTCGACTATTAAAAAAGGGCACTAGCCCTTTAATTTCCAATCGAATGAGCCTGTTTTGAAGTTTCTACGACAACGCCTTCTATAAAAACCTTATATGCCTCCAGGGCATAACTTAAAAACCCTAGCCCTGAGGGTTGTGGGGGAGTGTCCTCCTCAAAAATATATTTTCTATCTGGAAATCAACTACGCTGAACAAAATGGTTATCTGAAAATTTTGATTGGATGTGTTTGGGGAAATGATGGGCGTGGGGGGGGGGGGGCTAGTTACACTCCAATCACTTTCGAATATTAAAAAAAAACGGCGCTAGCTCTTTAATTTCCAATCGAATGAGCCTGTTTTGAAGTTTCTACGACAACGCCTTCTATAAAAACCTCATATGCCCCTAGGGCATAACTTAAAACCCTTGCCCTGAGAGTTGTGGGGGAGTATCCTCCTCAAAAATATATTTTCTATCTGGAAATCAACTAAGCTGAACAAAATGGCTATCTCAAAATTTTGATTGGATGTGTTTGGGGGAATGATGGGCGGGGGGAGGGCTAGTTGCCCTCAAATCATTTTCGACTATTAAAAAGGGCACTAGCTCTTTAATTTCCAATCGAATGAGCCTGTTTTGAAGTTTCTACGACAAAGCCTTCTATAAAAAACTTATATGCCCCCAGGGCATTACTTAAAACCCTTGCCCTGAGGGTTGTGGAGGAGTGTCCTCCTCAAAAATATATGTTCTATTTGGAAATCACTACGCTGAACAAAATGGCTATCTAAAATTTTGATTGGATGTGTTTGGGGAAATGATGGGCTTGGGGGGAGGGGGGCTAGTTATACTCCAATCACTTTCGACTATTAAAAAGGGCACTAGCTCCTTAATTTCCAATCGAATGAGCCTGTTTTGAAGTTTCTACGACAACGCCCTCTAAAAAACCTTATATGCCCCCAGGGCATAACTTAAAACCCTTGCTCTGAGGTTTGTGGGGGAGTATCCTCCTCAAAAATATATTTTCTATCTGAAAATCAACTACGCTGAACAAAATGGCTATCTGAAAATTTTGATTGGATGTGTTTGGGGAATGATGGACGTTGGGGGGTAGTTGTCCTCCAATCATTTTCGACTATTAAAAAAGGGCACTAGCACTTTAAATTTGCAATCGAATGAGCCTGTTTTGAAGTTTTCTACGACAACGCCTTCTATAAAAACCTTATATGCCCCCAGGGCATAACTTAAAACTCTTGCCCTGAGGGTTGTGGGGGGAGTGTCCTCCTCAAAAATACATTTTCTATCTGGAAATCAACTACGCTGAACAAAATGGCTATCTGAAAATTTTGATTGGATGTGTTTGGGGAAATGATTGGCGTGGGGGGGGGGGTGGTACTAGTTACACTCCAATCACTTTCGACTATTAAAAAGGGCACTAGCTCTTTAATTTCAATCGAATGAGCCTGTTTTTAAGTTTCTGCGACAACGTCTTCTATAAAAACCTTATATGCCCCCAGGGCATAACTTAAAAACCTTGCCCTGAGGGTTGTGGGGGAGCATCCTCCTCAAAAATTTATTTTCTATGTGGAAATCAAACTACGCCGAACAAAATGGCTATCTCAAAATTTTGATTGGATGTGTTCGGGGGAATGATGGGCGTGGGGGGGGGGGCTAGTTCCCCTCCAATCATTTTCGACTATCAAAAAAGGCACTAGAACTGTCGATTTCCAATCGAATGAGCCCCCTTTGAAGCTTCTACGATGACCCCTTCTATATGAAGTGCCTCTGGGAAAAAAAAAAAAATAAATAATAAATAATAATAAAACATTGGAGCCGTATGGCCCTTACTATAGGCAAACGCTACAGCGTTGCCTCTGATACGTGCTTTTTTCAGCCTTAGCATTCTTAAGTGCGATATAGCACTGAAAATAACACTTTTGGTGCCACTTCTTATATGGAAAAAGCTCTTAAGTACAAAAAACAGGTACTATTGTAATAGTTAGGTTCCAGAACCCTTAACTGGAGTTTTACAAGAATCCCTCCCGTACACTCCTCCTTCCAGCCCCCTTAGTAAGTTTCATAAATTGTTTGCTCATCAGTAAGCCACTGAAACATTTAGCAGGCTACCACACAGTCGTAGATAGATGTTTAATGGCTCAATTAAAAGCTATTGCTTATATTTATTAGGTTTTTTTAAAAATTCTACCATCTATTAGATTTCACAGATTTTAATGTTAACTAGTTTCTGGGAAGATTTGCAATCAGCCCTTTGTCATGCTTGAAGCATTGGCTGCAACCTAGTAAAGAGTGAACCACAGCCCATAGTAACTAAAAGTTAAAAAATGTTAAAATGGTCTTTTTTTCTTCTTTTTTTCAGACCTTGCGGGTTACTAGAACGTTAAAGAGAGATGGGTAAGAGCTCATTCAAAAGCTATTTCTCATATGTACACGGTTTACATAAATTCCGCCGTCTGTAAGTGCCATATAGCACGAAAAAAAAGCCACTTCTTATACCGTTTCTCAAGGGGTGGGGCTAGAGGGCTACTAGAACATTTTAGATAGATTTTTGATAGCTTATATAAAAAATATTGCTCATATTTACGTTCTTCCTATAAATTCCACCATCCGTAAGTTTTAAATGGAACTAAAAATGGCACTTTTGGTGCCATGTCTCAAGTTGAAAAGCTAGGGTTAATGGGCTTCCAGAACTTCTTAGAGTGATGTTTAGCGGCTCATTGAAAACTTTTGCTCATATCTTTGCTTTTTATCAATTCTACCATTCGTAAGTGAGATATAGCACTGAAAACAACACTTTTGGTGCCACTTCTTAATCGGAACATTTTGGAAGTATAAAACGGTATCATGGTACTAATTATATTCCAAAACCCCTAACTAGAGATTTGCAAGAACACTTCCCGCAAATTCCTCCTCCAGGCCCCGTTAATAAGCTACGCAATCTAAGTCCTACAAGCACCAATATATTAAATTGCATTATTAGAGGCGTGGTTCTGTTAGTACACAGCGCTGGACTTCAAATTAGATTATCATGTAATTGATTCCAGCTTGGATTTTTTCAATCATGGTTTAGCCCTTCTTGTGATTACTTTTCAGATAATCCACTATTTTTGCAAACGTGATGCATTCATTTTTTAAGGCATATTCCGGGAAGGCTGAATTTAAACCTGTTACTCATATCTACGTGCTTTTTTTTATCAATCCTACCATCCAAAAGTACCATATAGCACTAAAAACGGTACTTTTGGTACCACTTCTTAAGTGGAAGAGTTCGGAAGCACAAAACGGTACCATGGCAATTAATTATGGTCCAAAGCCCTTAACTGGAGGGTTATAAGAACCCCTCACATATACTTCCCTTCCAGACCCTCTTAGCAAGTTTCATAAATCGCCAACTCATCTTAAAAAAAAAAAGATTATTGCGAAAACAAATTAACTAAAACTAAAAACTACTCAACTAAAAATCTACCAAAGATTAAGCTTGATTGATCAACAGTTTTGAATTGAACCTCCGAACTTCCCTTTGCGATGAAGCCTGTGTGCTAGTTCTAACGGCTGTAATTGAGGGAAAGGGACGTCCATTCCCCCTTTGTTTTATGCTCTTGCCTAGTTTTTGAAAAGAACCTTTTTTTGGTCATTTCAACTGGAAAAGGCACTTGTTTCATTAAAAAAAAAAATGGGAGAAACAACCGAAAGTATACTTTATGGGAATGTGTTATCAAGTCAAATTTATAAAAAAGCGATTAGGTATAAAAATAAGCTTTTAAATAAGGCCTTAAACAGCTCTCTTTTGTTACAGTAGTCTTCTTGTTTCTGCTAGTCAGTAGGTGAATTATAAAGTCCTTTCTTCATTATGGCTTTTTCAGGCGGAGTCGGCCGAGTAAAAAACAGCGTTTTGCTCATCGAATAAAGAGCGAAGTTGAAACTTAAAACGGACAAAAATTATTACTTCACAGCCTATCTAATACATTTCAATAAAACTAGTACAAATAAACCAAACTAATTATGTTTCCCAGTGCTTTTAGAATTATAGAAAAACTAGCGCTTTACTGAAAACACAAAATAATATAGGAGTTTTGGTACAGTAAAATCAAACCAATTAAGGGCGCTTTTTACAGAATATAAATATTATCAATCCCTTTTAAGAGCAATCCCTCTTAAGATAAAGCAACAATCCATTTTTAGGATTCTTGCTTTATTTTTTTTCTTAACGTTTAATTTGGTTTCACTTCTGCACAATGGCTCAGTTCAATGACTGGCTCTTGTTTTGGTTCTGAAAAGGACATGTCATGATTAGTTTGTACACAAGTTCTACGTAAAACCATCTTGATAGTAATAGTACTATAGACTAACTTTAGAATTTGTATCGTAGCTTAAAATTTACTGTCGTATTGACTTACTTGACTTATGTCTCCTGCCCGGGCGCTGCTCGGCGTAGAGAGTGACCTCTGCCTCCTCCATCCACTTCGGTCCATGGCAAGCGTTTGCACATCGCCCAACCTGATATTTTGCCATCGTCAGGAACTCGGACAGGCTGTCAGACCATCGTTTCTTCGGTCGGCCGCGAGGTCACTTCCAACCGGCTTTGACAGGGTCGAAGTCATGGATCGTTTTCGCAGGTGTGTGTGGAGGCATTCGAAGTAGGTGTCCGAACCATTGCAGTGTTCGCTCAGCTGCTTGGGTCGAAAACCGAGACTGCTTGGTGAGCTGCAGCAGCTTCTCATTGCTGACGAAGTCGAACCGTCGTAGACCTTCGATCCTCCTCAGGCTCTTCGACTGAAAGACATCAATTGCCTTGAGGTTGCGGCTGAAGCTTCCCGCCCGCACGTCTCAGCTCCATAGAGTATCACAGAGCCGACGAGGGCGCTGAAAATCCGCAACTTTGTTGTGCGACTGATGTTTGTTTTTCGCCAGAGGTGACGGTTCAGTCTGCCCATGGCAGAAGACGCTTTGGATATTCTCGCTTGTAGTTCAGAAAGAGGCGAGCCATCTGAAAAATTATGGAGCCCAGGTAGGTGAACCTTTGGACAACTTCAATGCTAGTGGTGCTATCCAGGCTAACTGAAGGATTGGCAGCAATGGGAGGATGGGTCTATGGCCATAATTTTCGTTTTAGTCCAGTTTATCTGCAGTCCCATTTTTGGCAGCCTCTTCTCGTAGGATTCGAAGCGCTTCCCAGCAACTGCTCCATAGAGTCCACCAGAATGGCCAAGTCATCGGCAAAATCAGCATCTGTAATGACACGATCTCCAAACTTGAGTCCAAAGCTGAGACGTGAAGTAGTCCTTGTCATAACGTAGTCTATGATGACATTGAAGAGCTCTGGGGCCACTGCACATCCTTGGCGCACTCCTGTCGTGATTTGGAAGAACGGGCTGCGCCGGCCGTCCACTTCAACACAGCTCTTCGTCTCATGGTGTAGAGCCTTGAAGAGTCTGCAGTATTTCTCAGGAGGCCTGTCGATTCTAGAATCCGCAAAGAGCTTCTTTGTCCACTGAGTCAAACGCAGCACGGAAGTCGACGAAGGTAAACAAAACTTTTTTTCGGAACTCCGTGCTTTTTTTCTATGATTTGTCGGATCGTAAAAATCTGCTCGATGGTTGAACGGTCCGACATGAAACCAGCTTGCTCCGTTTGCCGGATTTTACGAATGATGTTTCGACATCGATCTAGCAGGACCATTGAGAAAAGTTTTCCCGGGACAGACAGTAGGGTTATTCCACGGTAGTTCGAGCAGTTGCTTCTAGAGCCTTTCTGCTTCCATAAAGGGATAATGACACCCTTCCGCCAATCTTCTGGAATTATCTCGGTTTGCCAGATTGTAGAGAACAGGGTGTGGAGAAACACAGGAGCATAACAGGACCTGCATATTTTAGCAGCTCCAACTCAGGCCACAGATACCGGCAGCTTTATTGTTCTTGAGCCTTTTTACTGCATTTCCAATTTCTGAGGGGCTGAAAAGGCTCGTCTGGAGGAGCATCTGCTTCGGGTCTTGGACTGCCAGGTTGGCTGGGACTATCAGTAGGAGGCATAGACGGGCTAGTGTGTGTTCAGGATTTAGCAGAAGTGGTCCTTCCACCGCTCGAGACAAGAACCCTCATCAGAGAGAAGTGTCCCATCCCTAGATAGGACGGGTCCCAATGCTGGTGTTTTATTTTCTGTGAGATCACGGAGGTGCTTGAACAGGCTACCAATGTCTTTCTTTTTTCTGATAGTTCGATTTCATTGGCTTTCCTTGCAACAAACTGAGTTCGGTCTCAGTGAATAAGTCTGTTCAGCACTCCATTGAGCCTTTGATAGGTGGCCATGTCCCCAAGAAGTCTTGCCCTCCACCTTTGCTCTATGACCTGCAGTGTTCGTCAGTTAGCCACGATTTCTTCGGGAAACTTCACTCTTCAAGCACCAGCTGTGCTGCTTCGCTGGTCTGCGATTTAAAATACTTCCAGGCGTCTTCGCTGCTGTTGAGTGTGCCAAGGAGCTCAAAGCAATTTGATATCTCAACACTATACTTCTGGCGAGTATCTGGCTCCTTTAGTTTCCCAATATCTGCTGCTATTGTTTGTTTCCGATCGCTGTGCATGGAGGCGAAGCTGGACATCAGCACACACAAGCCTCGGATCTGCATTTCCGAGCTCTGCTGATCTGTAAGTTCTGCAGTTCTTCAGCAATGATCTCCAGCGTTTAGAAATAATGACGTAGTCAATCATCTTCTTTGTGCGACCGTCATTACTATATCACGTGTACTGGTGGATAGTCTTACGTTGAAAGTAGGTGTTTGCGATCACAAGTTCATGGGGTCGGCACAGTTCGAGTAGGCAAAGGCCGTTATCGTTCAGTGGGTCGGGGGATACAGGTCCAATTGTGCCACGCCAAACACCCATATCATCTCGCACTGTAGCATTGAAATCACCGAGAAGAACAGTGACATCGTGGGGGACACTGTTGACAGACATCTGGACAGAGCAGAGTAGAACTCTTCCTTGGTTATGTCGTCGGAATCGTTGGTCGGGGCAAGCATAGCATACGAAAATTGTCATCTTGCCATAATTGTGCCCAAAGCGGGCCTTCATTATTCTGTCCGATACAGCTTCGTGCAAGAATAAGGCCTTTCTTGCATGGCCGTTTAGCGCGAGGCCAACACCATTTCTTCTCATGCTCCCTCCAGACCAGACTAACGAGTGATTATCGCCTATTCACTCTTCTCCACTTCCAGTAAGACGGGTTTCTGTGAGACCTGCAATCGCCACTTTATTCTTACGAAGTTCTTGAGAAAGTAGGTTTTTTGATGCAGGTGCATTCAGGGTCAAAACATTCCAGGTGGCTATTCGAAGCCCCCTTTGGTCTAGAAGGTTTAGTCTGCCAGTCTTTCTTACGTCGTCAGCATGTCCGTTGACGCACGATGGTCGAGATCTTAAAAGGGGGTCCGGATCCGAGGCTATATAGTCACTTTGCGTAGCACTTGATTTTTTCAGGTGGAGGGTCGCTAGTCCAACCGACCCTAGGCCTGGAATCTGATTAGAGCTAGGTTTAACCTAGATACTGAGATTCCCGGGGAGGGCTCCACCCACCACATGAGGTTGCAGCCACCCTGATCGGAGTGTTTTAGTTAGGGGATATACGGTCGTATAGAGAGAAACAATCGGATTTCCAGAGTTCATATTATGTCTTATTTCATCTTCATTTTAAGTAATACTAAAGCATATTTCTTACAATTTAAGACTGTATATTACTCACTATTGGTATTATAGCTGATAAGACCAAAATGCTACTTGATAAATCAATCCAGTATTTCTGTATGCTTTTCAATTACTTCGCGGTTATTAAAAAAATTTTATTTTACGCTTATTATTTTTAAGATAATTTTAATTGTATGCTGAAAGTTACTGATGTCATAACTTGTGTAAGACTTTGCATCAGATCAAAAGCTCACTTTTGACTCTTCTGAGTCAAAAGTGATGCTCACTTTTGCATCAGATCACAAAACATACTTACTTTGACTCTTAAAATACTATTCCTGTTTTTTTATTCTTGACTTATGTGTTTTCAGTAAAGCGCTAGTTTTCTATAATCCTAAAAGCATAGGGAAACATAAATAGGTTTATTTTACTAGTTTTATTGGTATATATTAGATAGGCTGTGAAGTAATACTTTTTGTCCGTTTTAAGTTTCAACTTCACTCTTTACTTCCCTCGGATAAAACTTTGTTTTTTTTAATTAATTGTATTTAAAAATTAAATTGTTTCCGATAGCAGGTGATGTTACTCCAAGCATGAGAGTAAAATGATGGATTTATAAAAACTAATGGAAAAAATGAACTCGGCTGCTGACTTTCATTGTTTCATTTTATCATAGATGAAGAAAATTTATTTGCGAAGGCATCTACGCAACAACATAAGTATATAATGAAAAAGGCTGTTAAGATTGTAAACAAGATGTAACATGATTTAAACAAGATAATAATAGCATAATCATCATTAATGCATCGAATAGAGAATTATGATGATATTCAAGCATTTTCTTCGCGAAATCCATGAAAAATGATCTCGAACTCAATGATAGACAATATTTTTCAAGACTTTTATTCTTAACGACATAATGAATCATTATAATGATTTCAACATATTACTCCCATGAAATTACCATACAGTTTCGAAAATGTGTGAGGAATGGATGGGTTTTCATACCGAAATTTATATAATTTGAAACTGATATAAAAATTTAAAGAAAAACTATTTTTTTTTGTTAAGAAGGGAACGTGTAAAAAAAAAAAAAAAATGTCAGTGTAAGCGATCTAAATATGATCGAAGTTGGATGTTCGTCACTAAAAGTGAATATAAAGTCGATTTCAAAGTTTTAAGGACCATGGCAAAATGTTTAGATTTATATTAAAGTTCCACGATATAGAAGAACATGTTTCAAATTTGCAGTATTTTCAATACCAAAAATTTAAGTTTTAGGTTAAAAAAGATAGGTTTTAAAAAACTGAACATTCTGGACGGAAAAATTCAAGGAATTGCGGAAAGATTTGGAGAAAAAAGATGATAATCAATTCCTCATTATATCAGCGAATTGGGCATCACTTTCTATAAAGTTTCCATCTTTGGAAAAAAATATGTGTGTTTTCATAATAATTAGTATTTTATTAGTTTTGTAATAGTAATTAAATTTTAAAATTATATTGTAATTATTTTCTCAATTACATATATCTCGTAATTTGTATCAAATTAAATGGTTTAAATTGAAAATATAACATACCAAACATTCCTTTAATATTCAAATTGAGCTTGATTTTGACCTGCGGCCAAAAAAGGTTGCCGACCCCTTTTCTACATCGTATATTCTATCTGTATTTTGGAATAGGTATAATATTGCAAAAATTCTTTCTTTTCTTCATTCTTTTTATTTGCCATACTTTTCCTCATACTCTTCTAAGTTTTTACTTATAGAACCAAGGGCATGGTTTGCTCAAAAAGATAGGACTAGAAAGTGGCAAAAACAAAATTCTGAATAGCTCAAACTTGTATCCTTCATTCCTTAGACGAAGAGAATTTCATTACATAAGAAAAATGAGAAATAACAACGTTTCTCTCGCAAAAGGGCTAAAAATAAACTTTTTTCTGCAAACACGTTAAAATTTGCAGCCGTATTTTTATGAGCCAAAGAATCCCTCATGCACAAAAAATTAGGTTGGGTCATGGGCCTCCAAAAAGTGAGGATAGGAAATATTTAGTTCTTGGCTTGATACTTATGTTTGAACGTTTTTGGGTTAAGGAGGCCCCAGTTCACACGAAAAAGAAAGAAATTGGTTCAGCTGAACATGGATCCCAAAATAGAATCAATATTTTTTTTTTTTTTTTTTTTTTTTTTTTTTTTTTTTTTTTTTTTTTTTTTACGAACGGTTAGAAATTTAAAGCTGCGATTCTTAAGTATGAAATGAGTTTCTTAAATATGGCGGCTCTGAGGCTAGAAATAAGTTACTGAAGATTATGAATATGATTTTTGAAAAAGGGGAAGCGATTTTAGGAAAACATTAATTAAACCACTGTGTAAGAAAGGTGAAATGAGTGAGTGTGGTAATTATCGAGGCATTAGTCTGGTCTCTGTAGGTAGCAAATTACTTAGTAGACTAATATGATACTTTTTAGACTGAGAGAGACTGTAGACAAAGGTTTAAGAGAAGAATAGTACTGTTTTAGAAAGGGTAGAGGATGTGTCGACCAAATTTTCACTCTTAGGTTAATAATTGAGAAGTGCCTGAGTTATCAAACACCTTAGGTCCTCAGTTTTATTGATTGTGAGCAAGCGTTCGATTCTATTGATAGAAGAGCTCTAGCAAAGTTTTTATCCTTGTATGGTATTTGGCTGTCTCAATTTTTGCATGTCTATAATCTTCATCATTGTGATAACACATCTTGCTGTTTTGTTTTGCTCTCTCAATTATTACTTCTCGATACACCTGGTAGGTTGAATACCTTTGCTTTTTCTTTTCAAGTTACTATCTCTGTTGTTTGTGTAGTACTATTTTTTCAACTTGCGTATAGATTGCTTTGATCTAACCATTATCTAATCAAGAATGAGAGAATTTACAGTTTTGACTTTTCTTATATACTAATTATGACGTCACGGCGTAATGATTTTATTTCATGACGTCATGGCGCAATGGTATTATTTCATGACGTCTTCAGAAACAACAATATAATTTCGTGTTTTTCTATTCACGTCATAGCTCTAATATAAAAACTATGATGACATTCATTATTTATCTAGTAGGGTTTCAGACAAGGTAATTCTAATGATGTACTTTTGTTTTGATCTGACTCTATTTTTAGGAGTTTTGGGTTTTTATATTTCTTAGCATTGGACTGATCGTCTCTTACTAGGTTGCTAGCTACTGCTGCAACCCAAATTCACATATATATTTATTTATGAGAGGCAGCCTGGCCGAGTCGTCCAAGGCACTGGTGTTAGCCACCAGTCTCTTCGGAGGCGTGGGTTCAAATCTTACCGCTGGTATACGATTATGTTTGAAAGACTTCAGTGTGAAAAGACATCAAAAATGCAGTTTTGGTGGAAAAATTTATTCTCTTTTAGAAATAATTTATTTTAGTTACTATAGATTTTTAACCCAATTAATTTCCTTTAAAATGAGCTATTGAACAACCCTCTACGATGTTCCAGTGCCAAGCTATCTCTGGATACAAAAGGAAAAAGAAGAAAAAAAAATATCCCGTTTAGGCAGAATGTTGTAGTAGCTGCCACTTTTCTTGATTTTCAAGCCAATATATTTCCCTTGCTGTTCAAGCCAAAAGGACAGAAAGTTTCCTATACAGGGGTTTCGGACAAGGCGGTTCTAATGGTGTACTTTTTGTTTTGATCTGACTCCTTTGTTAGGAACTATGGGTTTTTATATTTCTTAACATTGGACGTGATCGTCTCTTACTAGGTTGCTAGCTACCGCTGCAACCCGGAGGTTGCTAGCTACCGCTGCAACCGGATACCAGATAAATACATTAAAGTGACTAGTGCTATGTACGAGAATAAAATTGCTACGGCTATGGTTAAGGTAGGAAATGATGTTAGCAGCTGGTTTCGTATTAAATGGAGTTCACCAGGGTTGTATTCTATCATCGTTTATGTGGATCATTTTGATGGGTGTTTACTTAAGAAGCACAGGAAAGGCAATGAAAAAACACGGAATCAAATGGGGAGAAGTGTTTCCTCCCCATTTGATTCCATGGACTCCCCATTTGAGTCTCTCCTGGACTTAGATTATGCTGATGATTTAAGCATCCTAGATGAAAGTGTAAGCGAAATGAATGAGCTCTTAGAGGTTTTGCGAGTTCAAGGGTGCGAGAATAGGCTTGAAAATAAGTGTTAAGAAGACTAAGTCACTAAGGCTAGGAATAAGTGAAATGAAAAGGTGACGCAAAGAATATTGGAAGCTACAGTAATGACAGTGGTCAAATATGGCTCGGAAGCATGGGCGCTCTGAAAAGCGGATGAAGATTTGCTATATATTTTCCGGAGAATTTGTCTACGGATTGTTCTGGGTACCCGGCTGACTGACCGTATTTCAAACAGTAGGCTGTACGAAAAGTGTAGTTCAATCCTGTTTTCTAGCGCTATAGTGAGAGAAAGGTTGAGATGGCTAGGGCACGTTCTGCGGAGGAGGGATGACAGTTTGCCAAAGATTGTCCTTTTTGGCCAACCATCAATGGCTAAACGGAAAGCAAGTCGTCCGTGGGTTGGGGTGGGATAATGTCATAAAGAAATATTTAAAGGAAATAGGAACTTCCTGGGAGGTTTTAAAGAGGGAGGCTTTGAAACGATTTGACATGGAAGAGGAGCTTGTGTAGCTGTGTTTGGCCTCATTTGGCTTGGTGCTGCGGTGAGTTGTTAGTAGTAGTAGTTGATTCTGTGCTTAGTGGGCCTTAATGTACAAACGAAACAATTAGACTGGGGTTACTGGCCCTCTAAAAATGGGTAAAATTATTTTTTTTTGATTGGTTGGCAACTTCTTCCAAAATTTGTAGAACCAATGAGAACTAAACTTATAAAAAAAAAGGAAAAAAGTTCGATTCATCTGAAAATTGGGCCCAACAAAGGGTCGATAAAATCTTTTCCTTGATAGGATTGAAGCTTGAAACTCTCAGTCCCAGGGCCAAGAGGTCTTTAATATAACACAGAGATAATTTTAGCTTGGAGTCTTGAGCCCTCCGAAAATGAAGCCTTTTTGGGGCGGGGAGGAGGGTGTCCAATGTTTTTTTTCTTCTTTTTTGTAAATTGGTCTCCACTTGGCTTTAGAACTTAAGACTGTATTTTTTTATGCAATCAGAAAAAAGAAGAAGCTCCAACAAAAGAAGGGATTTTCGGAAAGTCGAATGGAAAAAAAGACCCTTTTTGTGGCTCCAGCGTTTGGAAGCCTATGACCCTAAATTGAGAAAAAAATAATTATACATTAGATCCCTTGGCCGAGGGAGTTAGAGTTTTAAGTTTTAAGCCGCTCAGGAAATTTCTCTTAACCCGTTCTTGGGCCGTATTTTTGGGTGGCCACGAGGTTTGGGTCCAATTCTAGGCACATAACACTTTCTTCCTTCAAACCAAAATGTTTAACCCCCATGGTCGAGGCAACAACCCTTGAGAGTTTTAAGCCAATGGGAAAGATATTTTTGGGCAATTTTCGGGGTACAATTTTGATTGGGGCTCTTACCCATAATGTCATATTGTTCTTGTATGTTAGGTTCCTCTTGGCCTAAAGAACTCCGACTGTTGATCAAGGATAGAGAGCTTTTTGTTCCTTAACGCCTTCCCTTTCCAAAAAAAAAAAAAAAAAAAAAAAAAAAAAAAAAAAAAAAAAAAAAAAAAAAAAAAAAAAAAAATGTGAATCTGTCTCAACCTAGAAAACAACTCTTGAAAATTTTGAGTCAGCTGAATATCTAAGATCAAACATGCACCTATTTTCTACTATAAATGTTATATGTAAGCAGTTGGCAATTATCATAATTTATGGACGTGTCTCCAGAGATTTCGAGGATTTGTAATCCCCGGAAGCATATTTATTGGACTGTTGAAAAATTTGAACAAATCGTGGTACTCTTATGATATATCGACCACAGTAACATCATGCAAGTACCCGTGTTAAGATCAAACATGCACCCATTTTCTACTATAAATTTTATATGTAAAAAAATTGACAACTATCATAATTTATGGACGTTACCCCAGAGGTTTTGGAGGATTTGTAATCCTCGGAAGCATATTTATTGTACTGTTGAAAAAAATTTTTCAAATTGGGGTACTTGTATGATATATCGACCAAAGCTAGATCATACAAGTACCCGTTTTAAGATCAAACATGCACCCATTTTCTACTATAGATTTTATATGTAAACAATTGGCAATTATAATAATTTATGGACGTTACACCAGAGGTTTTTGAGGATTTGTAATCCCCGGAAGCATATTATTGGACTGTTGAAAAATTTGAACAAATCGGGGTACCCTTATGATATATCGACCACAGCAACATCATGCAATTACCCGTGTTAAGATCAAACATGCACCCGTTTTCTACTATAAATTTTATATGTAAAAAATTGACAACTATCATAATTTATGGACGTTACCCCAGAGGTTTTGGAGGATTTGTAATCCTCGGAAGCATATTTATTGGACTGTTGAAAAAAATTTTCAAATTGGGGTACTTGTATGATATATCGACCAAGCTAGATCATACAAGTACCCGTTTTAAGATCAAACATGCACTCATTTTCTACTATAAATTTTATATGTAAACAATTGGCAATTATAATAATTTATGGACGTTACAACAGAGATTTTTGAGGATTTGTAATCCCCGGAAGCATATTTATTGGACTGTTGAAAAAATTTGACAAATCGGGGTACTCTTATGATATATCGACCACAGCAACATCATGCAAGTACCCGTGTTAAGATCAAACATGCACCCATTTTCTACTATAAATTTTATATGTAAAAAATTGACAACTATCATAATTTATGGACGTTACCCCAGAGGTATTGGAGGATTTGTAATCCTCGGAAGCATATTTATTGGACTGTTGAAAAATTTGTTGAAATTGGGATACTTGTATGATATATCGACCAAAGCTAGATCATACAAGTACCCGTTTTAAGATCAAACATGCACCCATTTTCTACTATAAATTTTATATGTAAAAAATTGACAACTATCATAATTTATGGACGTTACCCCAGAGGTATTGGAGGATTTGTAATCCTCGGAAGCATATTTATTGGACTGTTGAAAAAATTTTCAAATTGGGGTACTTGTATGATATATCGACCAAAGCTAGATCATACAAGTACCCGTTTTAAGATCAAACATGCACTCATTTTCTACTATAAATTTTATATGTAAACAATTGGCAATTATAATAATTTATGGACGTTACAACAGAGATTTTTGAGGATTTGTAATCCCCGGAAGCATATTTATTGGACTGTTGAAAAATTTGAACAAATCGGGGTACTCTTATGATATATCGACCACAGCAACATCATGCAAGTACCCGTGTTAAGATCAAACATGCACCCATTTTCTACTATAAATTTTATATGTAAAAAATTGACAACTATCATAATTTATGGACGTTACCCCAGAGGTTTTGGAGGATTTGTAATCCTCGGAAGCATTTTATTGGACTGTTAAAATTTGTTTCAAATTGGGGTACTTGTATGATATATCGACCAAAGCTAGATCATACAAGTGCCCGTTTTAAGATCAAACATGCACCCATTTTCTACTATAAATTTTATATGTAAAAAATTGGCAATTATAATAATTTATGGACGTTACACCAGAGGTTTTTGAGGATTTGTAATCCCCGGAAGCATATTTATTGGACCGTTGATAACTTTGAACAAATTGAGGTACTTGTATGATATATCGACCACAACTACATCATACAAGTACCCACGTTTGGCTTTGGTAGTAGTATCCCCTCAATTACTTCTGTGACATCCTTAGGGACAACTCCTTTCTTCCATTGGTTTGACGGCACAAGAGGAAGATTTAACAGTGTATCCCTCTTTTGGCGACCAGGTGCCGCAATTCTGTTTCTATGCAAATTCCCACCCCTGGCAAGATTCCCATCCTTACCAAGAGTCCTGGGATGTTTCAATTACTTGGAATTTGGTCGGTATAATACACAAGTTCAATTAACATGGGGAGCTCTTAGCCACTCGACCGTGTTTTAGCTGGTAAGATTCGCGTCCCGGCAAGATTTGATATGTCCAGGCAAGATTTGGAAAGTCTAGGCAAGATTCCCGCCCTGGCAAGATTTGGCATGCTCAGACAAGATTCCCAGGTGTTTTTCCTCCTATACATGTCCAAACATGCCTCCCCAGGTGGTAGAAGACATTTTGTTTTTACCCCTATATATGTCTTATACAAAACATGTCCAAACATGCCTCCCCAGGTGACAACACTCCCCACGATGTTTTTCTAGACGCTTATACATGTCCAAACATGCCCTCCCCAGGTGGTAGAAGCCAAAATGTTTTTCTAAACGTTTATACATAATCATGTCCAAACATGCCTCCCACCAAAACTCCCCCGCATTGCTTTTCTATTAAAAGCCTTAGAGAGCTTTCCATCGGAGATCCCTGTGTGTTCTAGGAACTCTATAAAATCCCAGGATGGGGACAATTTCTCGTCAGTCTCATATAACCAGTTGAAGACATCACAAGTATCTGAAATAATGGATAATTCCTACAATGAAGTAAGTGTCTTTCTATCTAGTATAATCCCCCTCCCCCACCAATTTTTTTTTTTTATGTAACTCAGTCATATATTTCTGTATATAATTTATATAGGCCTATTCAGTGAGTTACACATATTTATAAGTAGTAGGTTAAGTATGTCACTGAGTTATATATTTCTGTATATAACTTATATAAGCCTAGTCAGTGAGCTATGTATATTTATAAGTAGTAGGTTAAATATGTCACTGAGTTATGGCCTTTGCAAAACAAAAGTGATCCGTTTATCTGGCCTCCCCCAGGCAATTCAGCGTGTCCCCAGGTGGCGATAGGGGAATGATCTACAGATATGTAGGGTACCTCCATAGGAGGCACGGACCAAGGGGGGACCTTGTCCCTGGAGGTCCATAATAGAATCTGGGGCACCCTTGCCCGGGGTCATAAATACAGGCGGAGAAGGAAGAAGGCCCCTCAAATGTACACTCAAAAGGGTCCACTGGTTTGTCCACAAGTTCCATGAGTTGCAAACCTTCTCCCATCAATGGGTTAAATTGCATGGTGATGCAGAACACCATCGCGGGAGGATCCTCTATAGGAGGACAACATTGGCAGGGCATAAGATCCAGATCTATGGACAACAGCCTCTGCAAAGGGCTGCCTCGACCTTTTCGGGGTACCTGCAAGACTGGGGACCTTGCGGTCAACTCTATTCCCACTTGAGGAGTGGTGCCCCTCGAGGAAATTATAGCCTAGTAAACGACACAGCATTCGCACGGGATTCTGACTAATGGACAATTCTTCTGGGATTGGTATGTCTTGATGGGCGTCTTTGGGCTGAAACACCTCTTCCTAGCTGATTTATCTATTACGGGTTGCCTCCCCGTAGTAGCATAATATTTGTAGGCATGAATATATAATGAGTCGGAGGTAATAGGCTTGAGATTGTCTGTGCAGGATTTCGACTCTTATTGATAGAAGAGCATCGCCAAGTGCTGAAAACCATGTTGTGACCAAGATGGGCCCAGGGTTGCACAAAGCCTCCATTAATGGAGGTCCCAGGGACTTCTTGCTGTCCGGTTCTAAGCCGGCTTAAGCACTTCGGTGTAGACTTAAGAAGATATGTGATCCCCGTCCTGCACTGGTATCCGGGATCATTGCTTTTCCTGAGGCGAAAAAAATTTCAATGATTTAAAGAACATGAAAATTGGAACTTGGAATGTTACGACATTAAAAAATGACTATCGTATCGACATTTTGACTGACGAATTCAGACGATTCGAACTGGATTTATGAGGAGTTTCAGAAACTCATATCCCAGGGGTAGGAAGCATGAAATTAGGTGATATAGAATTTGTTTACTCAGGCAGGAAGGATGGGGTACATAGACAGGGAGTAGGGCTCATGATGAATAAGGAAGCTGCTAAGTCTTGTTTAGGCTGGGAAGGTATTAATAATAGAATACTAATTGCTCATTTTATGACTAGAAAGTTCAGGGTATCAGTTATAGTAGTATACGCCCCTGTGGAACCGACTGATGGAGATACTAGTGACTCAGAGGAGTTTTACTTACAGTTACAGGAGCAAATAGACAAGGTCCCAGGTAGAAATATGATGTTATTACTGGGAAATTTTAACGCACAGGTTGGTAGAAATAAGGATAGATGGTATCCCAGCTTAGGTAAATTTGGTGTAGGAAAAGAAAACAGTAATGGATACAGACTTTTGCAATTTTGTAGGTATAACAATCTAGTTATAACCAATACGGTGTTTGGTCATAAAATGGCTCATAAGCTAACATGGTATTCACGTGATGGTAAGACAGCAAACCTTATTGATTATGTTATAGTAAACCGAAGACTGGCAGGATCAATACAAGATACTAGGGTATATAGGAGTGCTGTTATTGATGTTAAAAGTAAAGATCACCATCTAGTAGTGTCAAGGGTTAATTTAAAGCTGAAATATCGGAAGGGTAATTACCTCCCGGGAAGTTATGATGTTAGTAGACTCCAGGATGAAAATTTGAGAGAAACTTTCCAGGAACAGTTAAATACTAAACTTGAGAGTTTAAAGTTTGATAATGTGGAAGATGGTTGGAATAATTTTAGAAAAATAATTTGTGAAGTTGCTGAAGGTGTATTAGGGAAGAAAGCTAGAACTGCAGCTAAGAATATTAGTGAAAAAGCTTTATGTTTAATAGAAAGGAGAAAGGACTTGTACAAGAATTATCTGAGTGATAGATCGCATGAAAACAAAAGAAATGTAAAGAAAGTGGAGAAAGCATTGAAATATGAACTAAGGAGCTATGAAGTGGAGGCCATGGATAAAATTGCCGAGGATTTAGAAGATGCAGCTAGACGGCATAATAGTAAAATATTGTACTGGCACGTTAACAAATTGAGAGGTAGTAGTCAATCCGGACTTGTCCCAGTTAAAGATAGGAATGGGGTGGCAATTAGCGATAAGGAAAAAGCTAAAGCGAAATGGGCCGAACATTTTGAGAACTTGCTTAACCGAGATAGAGTTGCAGGAAAAAATATAGAGGAAAATGAAAAAGTTGTGACACCTTGGATGTGAAGGAAGATTTGTTTTGTGAGGAGAAATTAGCAACAGTACTAAAAGGATTAAAGAATAATAAGGCTCCAGGTGCTGATAGGGTAGTAAATGAGTTTCTTAAATATGGTGGCTCTGAGGTTAGAAATAAGTTATTGAAGATTATGAATATGATTTTTGAAAAAGGGGAAGTACCTAACGATTTTAGGAAAACCTTAATTAAGCCACTTTAGAAAAAAGGTGGTAAAAGTGAGTGTGGTAATTATCGAGGCATTAGTCTGGTCTCTGTAGGTAGCAAATTGCTTAGTAATATGATACTTTTTAGACTGAGAGATGTTGTAGACAAAGTTTTAAGAGAAGAGCAGTGCGGTTTTAGAAAAGGTAGAGGATGTGTTGACCAAATTTTCAAGGTTAATAATTGAGAAGTGCCTAAGTGTTCAAACACCTTTGGTCCTCAGTTTTATAGATTATGAGCAAGCGTTCGATTCTGTTGATAGAGGAGCTTTAGTAAAGGTTTTATCCTTGTATGGTATACCAGACAAATACATTAAAGTGATTAGTGCTATGTACGAGAATAACACTGCTGCGGTTAAGGTAGGAAATGAGGTTAGCAGCTGGTTTTGTATTAAATCAGGAGTTAAGCAGGGTTGTGTTCTATCCCCCTTTATATGGATTATTTTGGTGGACTTTGTTTTAAGGAGCACAGGAAAGGCAATGGGAGACCACGGAATCAAATGGGGAGGAAAAAAAGTCTCCTAGACTTGGATTATGCTGATGATTTAAGCATCCTAGATGAAAGTGTGAGCAAAATGAATGAAGTTTTAGAGGTTTTTGCGAGTTCAGGGTGCTAGTATTGGTTTGAAAATTAATGTTAGGAAGACTAAATCACTAAGGCTAGGAATAAGTGAAGATGAAAAGGTGACGTTGGGTAATGAAAAGATTGATCAGGTGGGCAGCTTCACTTACCTTGGTAGTTTTATTAGTAAAGATGGTGGGAGCAGTGAAGATGTTAAAAATAGAATAGCCAAGGCTCAGGGTGTTTTTTTCACAGTTAAAAAAAGTCTGGAAGAATAGGAAGATAAGTCTGCAAACCAAGATTAGAATCTTAGAAGCTACAGTGATGACAGTGGTCAAATATGGCTCTGAAGCATGGACGCTCCGAAAAGCGGATGAAGATTTGCTAGATGTTTTCCAGAGAAATTGCTTAAGGATTGTTCTGGGTACCCGGCTGACTGACCGTATTTCAAACAATAGGCTATACGAAAAATGTGGTTCAATACCGCTTTCTAGGTCTATAATGAAAGAAAGGTTGAGGTGGTTAGGGCATGTTGTGCGGATGAAGGATGACAGGTTGCCGAAGATTGTTCTTTTCGGCCAACCATCTAGGGCTAAACGGAAAGCAGGTCGTCCCCGTCTGGGGTGGGGGGACAGTAGAGATGCCTCAGAAGGTCCCACGAGTACACCAAATATGGGCATAGAACCACGTGGTTTATGGTTTTTGTCAGTGATAATGAAAAAACAGTATTTTTCTCACTTGAAAAACAGGAATTTTCTCACTTTTATGTCTGTTTTTATGGTTTTTGTCAGTGAGAATGAAAAAACAGGAACTTTCTCACATTTATGTCTGTTTTATGGATTTTGTCAGTGAGAATGGAAAAACAGGAACTTTCTCACTTTCATGGATTATTGAGTCATTAATCAAATTGTTTCCGGGGAATGTCTGACAGATGACGTCAAGTTAATTAATGTCTTTGATGTATTTCCAAAGAGAATTGTCTCCGGGGCAAAGTTTAGATCACACATGACAGATGATGTCATGATTGATTGATTGACACGAAAGGGGAATTAATTTGTTGTTTCTAAAGAGAATAGATTCACGAAAGGGAAATTAATTTCTTGTTTCTAAAGAGAACTGTCTCAGAGCGAATGTTTAGATCTTAGCGATGAATTGTTTTAGCGCGGGAATCAGGTTTCTAAATAATTTGCAATATACCAGCGCAGAGATGCCAAACAAAAGTAACATGCTGAAATTACGTTTAAGGATTATTTGGGCGAAACCGTTTTAGCCATTTTATGGAATTATTTCGGCGAAACAGTTAGAGACATTTTAAAAGATGATTTAAAAGATGATTTTAGAAGAGAATTTGAGGGTGAAACTCTGTGGTCGTTATAATACACAAGTTGTATTTTAACATTGTTGTGAGGTCCTCTACCCCAACCCCAAAGGGTTCGAATCACCCTACCCCGACCCCGAAGGAAGTCCCCGATACTCAAAGGTCCCCAAGCTCCCAAGAGCCCCCCGACCCCCAAAGACCATCACCCGGTTCCCAAAGGACCAATCGGTGCTCAAGGGCCCCCCAGACCCTCAAAGACCCTCCACCGGTCCTCAAAGGTCCCCCAGGCTCCCAAAGGGCCCCCCGGACCCCCAAAGACCCTCCCCCGGTCCCCAAAGGTCCACCGGGCTCCCAAAGGACCAATCGGTCCTCAAGGACCCCCTCAGACCCTCAAAGACCCTCCCCAGCCCCCAAAGGCCCACCCCGGTCCCCAAAGGTCCCCCGGGCTCCCATATGACCACCCCAGCCCTCAAGGGCCCCTGGATCCCCAACGCCCTCCCCGGGCCCCTCCAAAGAGCTCCCTCTCCATTTTTAACACTTTTTATGGCTTTATTATATCTTTTCAGAACAAGTTCCTTTCATAATGTCATTCCTAAACCCATTTTCCAACTTGAAGTACCAATCCCTTCACTCACAACTATACTTTACAGCTTTTTGGATACCTCAACATCAAGAAATACTTTTCAAAGACCATTTCAGAGCAAGTTAATTTCTTAATGTTCATTCTAAACCCATTTTCCAACTTGAAGTACTTATCTTTTTCACTCACAACTATACTCTACAGCTTTTTGGATACCTCAACATCAAGAAATACTTTTCAAAGACCATTTCAGAGCAAGTTAATTTCTTAATGTCCTTCCTAAACCCATTTTCCCACTTGAAGTACTTATCTTTTTCACCCACAGCTATACTCTACAGCTTTTTGGATACCTCAACACCAAGAAATACTTTTCAAAGACCATTTCAGAGCAAGTTACTTTCTTATTGTCCCTCCTAAACCCATTTTCCAACTTGAAGTACTTATCTTTTTCACCCACAACTATACTTTACAGCTTTTTGGATACCTCAACACCAAGAAATACTTTTCAAAGACCATT
The DNA here is from genome assembly GCA_027921565.1 of Artemia sinica. Taxonomy (NCBI): domain Eukaryota; kingdom Metazoa; phylum Arthropoda; class Branchiopoda; order Anostraca; family Artemiidae; genus Artemia; species Artemia sinica. Next base: position 33,126,983 of record CM051261.1, on the reverse strand, counting down.
TCAGAGCAAGTTACTTTCTTAATGTCCTTCCTAAACCCATTTTCCAACTTGAAGTACTTATCTTTTTCACCCACAACTATACTTTACAGATTTTTGGATATCTCAACACCAAGAAATACTTTTCAAAGACCATTTCAGAGCAAGTTAATTTCTTAATGTCCCTTCTAAACCCATTTTCCCACTTGAAGTACTTATCTTTTTCATCACAACTATACTTTACAGCTTTTTGGATACCTCAACACCAAGAAATACTTTTCAAAGACCATTTCAGAGCAAGTTACTTTCTTAATGTCCCTCCTAAACCCATTTTCCAACTTGAAGTACTTATCTTTTTCACCACAACTAGACCTTACAGCTTTTTGGATACCTCAACACCAAGAAATACTTTTCAAAGACCATTTCAGAGCAAGTTACTTTCTTAATGTCCCTTCTAAACCCATTTTCCGACTTGAAATTTTGACTTGACTTGACTTGCTTTATTTACTACTAATTACAAAATAAACTATATACAAGCAACCGCCCGGAGAAGGCTCAAAAAGCCTGATGAAAGACGGCTGCAATCCTCTAATTCTCAACCTCTCAAAATTCCAATTCTCAAAAAAAAAAGACATGAAAAAAAAAAAAAAACTTGAACACTCTCTCTCTCAAAATAAACAATAATACCAAAAACTATGAAGAAAAGAAAAAAAACATTAATGATGACAATAATAATAAATTACCTCCCCTCTCCCAATAAATGTTTTTTTATTTTTACTTTAAACGACCAAATGTGTTCAGCTTCCCGAACGCCAACTGGGATATCATTCCAAATAGCCGGAGCCAAATACCGAATCCCGAAACCTGCACGTGTGGTGTCTCGATACTCAACAGTAAAATTTTTCCGCCTCTCTAGTCGCATACCTGTGGAGTGTGAACTATTTACGCGAAAAAAATTTGTAAAAACTGGAGGACATACATCATTCCAATATCTATAGGCAAAAATAGCAGCTTGGTAATCGCGAATCTGACCAATGTTAAGCACTCTTAATTTTTTAAAACATGACGCGGTATCATTCACATTTTCTATATAATTCCCAAGAAGACGTACTGTTTTATTTTGTGAAATCTGCACTCTTTTGAAATTTGCATAAAAAATTGCTAGACCAAATGACACAGCCATAAGACATATAAGGCGCAACAATACTATGATACAATAATAAAAGAACCGACAATGGTAAAAAATGCTTCAAACGACGCAAAATTCCCAGACCTCTAGCAACTTTAGCTGCAACAAGATCACTATGGTGCTTCCAAGACAAATTACAATCAAGCTGGAAGCCCAAATAACGCACCTCATGCACCTGTGAAAAAGGCTTACCATTAAAAAATATCTCTCCATCAACACTCGGAGGCTTACCAACTCTCCTAAAAATCATAAAATTAGTTTTTTTAACATTCACTGACAAAAGGCTTAAACTTGTAAATACATAAAATGACTTTAAAACCCTATTTACTTTCAACAATAGATCATCAATCATTCCACTAGACATAGTTAAAGCAGTATCATCCGCGAAAGTCGTGATAAAACACTCCGGTAAGTAAAAACGCATTGAATCAACATACACAAGGTACAGAAGTGGTCCCAAGACAGATCCCTGAGGTACACCACACTTCACTTGATAGGGAGAAGAAAATGCATCATTTAAAACAACTTGAATAGATCTTCCACTTAAAAAACTATCAAACCATTTCAGATAATTACCACGAACTCCAAGGGACTGTAGACGTTTGAGTAAAATTTTAAAATCCACTGTATCAAACGCCTTTCTAAAATCAATAAAAACAGTCAAAGGGATTTCACCACGTTCAAAGCATCTATTTACAATATCACAGAGAGAATGCACGGCGTCCGACGTCGAGTGACCTTTCCTAAAGCCGAACTGAGTTTCACTTAACATCCCTGTTTTCGTAAGGTAATCATACAGCCTTTATGTACAATTTTTTCAAATATTTTGGAAAACAGGGGAAGGATTGATATAGGTCTATAATTTTCGATATCTAGTTTTAGACCCACCTTTATGGAGAGGGATAACTTTTGCCCTTTAAGCGCATCGGGGAATACCCCAGTTTCCAGGGAAAGATTGGTTATGTGGACAAGACATGGTATTAAATAACACATCACTGATTTAAAAGCCTTCAAATTAATTCCATCTGTCCCTGCTGAATTAGATTTGATTGTTTTCACAACCTTCAGAATTTCATCTCCAGTACACGGTTGAAATTCAATTTCATTTCCAATTCCTCTTTCATCCAAAAATTCGTCCTCCAAGGAATCATTATTAAAATTCACTAACCCTTCCGCCTGCACATTTTGACCAATACTTGAGAAGAACTCAGCAAATTTATTAGTAATAATCGTTTCATCACTCACTGCTTCTCCTTGAATCAGCAGCGAATTGGGTGGAGCTTCTTTCTTCTTTCCCAATAGGTCATTTATAACCTTCCAAGTTCCTCTCGCATTATCCTTATTTAAACTCAGTTGGTTAGCAAAATATTCTTTTTTAGCTTTCCTTCTCATTGAGTTCACTTTATTGCGTATTATTTTAAACTCTTCCAATTCTTGACACACCTACTATTTAAATAATCTACATACACTTGATTTCTTAAATGTGACGCTTCAAGAATTTCTGTAGTTATCCAAGGCTTCCTGGGTTGATCCTTATGCGGTTTCACAAATTTAACTGGGCAAGTCTTGTCATAAATTGGCTGTATGATCCCCATCATGCAATCAAATGCCCCAGAAGCGTCATCTTTTATCTCCAAAATCTCGCTAAGATCAGTGCTGCTTAACTCATCACCAAACCTCTGTAAGTTCTCTTTTTTTAACGATCGAGTCTTCACTTTTTTTCTTTCATTTCTTTTTATGCGGACACAAGGTACCGTTCCGAGAACTGGAAAATGGTCAGAACAAGGGTACAGAACCACATCAGCATCAAGAAATACTTTTCAAAGACCATTTCAGAGCAAATTACTTTCTTAATGTCCCACCTAAACCCATTTTCCAACTTGAAGTACTTATCTTTTTCACCCACAACTATACTTTACAGCTTTTTGGATACCTCAACACCAAGAAATACTTTTCAAAGACCATTTCAGAGCAAGTTACTTTCTTAATGTCATTCCTAAACCCATTTTCCAACTTGAAGTACTTATCTTTTTCACCCACAACTATACTTTACAGATTTTTGGATATCTCAACACCAAGAAATACTTTTCAAAGACCATTTCAGAGCAAGTTAATTTCTTAATGTCCCTTCTAAACCCATTTTCCCACTTGAAGTACTTATCTTTTTCATCACAACTATACTTTACAGCTTTTTGGATACCTCAACACCAAGAAATACTTTTCAAAGACCATTTCAGGGCAAGTTAATTTCTTAATGTCCCTCCTAAACCCATTTTCCGACTTGAAGTACTTATCTTTTTCACCCTCAACTATACTTTACAGCTTTTTGGATATTTCAACACACAATAAATACTTTTCAAAGACCATTTCAGAGCAAGTTAATTTCTTAATGTCCCTTCTAAACCCATTTTCCCACTTGAAGTACTTATCTTTTTCATCGCAACTATACTTTACAGCTTTTTGGATACCTCAACACCAAGAAATACTTTTCAAAGACCATTTCAGAGCAAGTTAATTTCTTAATGTCCCTCCTAAACCCATTTTCCGACTTGAAGTACTTATCTTTTTCACCACAACTATACTTTTCAGCTTTTTGGATACATCAACATCAAGAAATACTTTTCAAAGACCATTTCGGAGCAAGTTAATTTCTTAATGTTCCTCCTAAACCCATTTTCCAACTTGAAGTACTTATCTTTTTCACCACAACTATACTTTACAGCTTTTTGGATACCTCAACACCAAGAAATACTTTTCAAAAGTCATTTCAGAGCAACTTCATTTCTTAATGTCACTCCTAAACCCATTCTCCGACTTGAAGTACTTATCTTTTTAACCCACAACTATACTCTACAGATTTTTGGATACCTCAACATCAAGAAATACTTTTCAAAGACCATTTCAGAGCAAATTACTTTCTTAATGTCCCTCCTAAACCCATTTTCCAACTTGAAGTACTTATCTTTTTCACCCACAACTATGCTTTACAGCTTTTTGGATACCTCAACACCAAGAAATACTTTTCAAATACCATTTCAGAGCAAGTTACTTTCTTAATGTCCTTCCTAAACCCATTTTCCAACTTGAAGTACTTATCTTTTTCACCCACAACTATACTTTACAGAATTTTGGATATCTCAACACCAAGAAATACTTTTCAAAGACCATTTCAGAGCAAGTTAATTTCTTAATGTCCCTTCTAAACCCATTTTTCCACTGAAGTACTTATCTTTTTCATCACAACTATACTTTACAGCTTTTTGGATACCTCAACACCAAGAAATACTTTTCAAAGACCATTTCAGAGCAAGTTAATTTCTTAATGTCCCTCCTAAACCCATTTTCCGACTTGAAGTACTTATCTTTTTCACCCTCAACTATACTTTACAGCTTTTTGGATATCTCAACATCAAGAAATACTTTTCAAAGACCATTTCAGAGCAAGTTAATTTCTTAATGTCCCTCCTAAACCCATTTTCCAACTTGAAGTACTTATCTTTTTCACCACAACTATACTTTACAGCTTTTTGGATACCTCAACACCAAGAAATACTTTTCAAAGACCATTTCAGAGCAAGTTACTTTCTTAATGTCCCTCCTAAACCCATTTTCCAACTTGAAGTACTTATCTTTTTCACCCACTTTCTCAATGAAAAAAGAAATTAGTTTTTAATCAATTCTAATTTTCCAAATAATATAAAAATTTTCCACTTCGCTTCAGATTTTTCTCAAAGGGGTGAAAAAATTTAAAATAATGTTCCAAATTTTTCATAGAAGATAGAAAAGTTCAAGTTCTCTTCTGAATTTTATCAAAGAACACGCTTCAATTCTAATTTCTCCAGAGAAAATAAAAATCTTCCACTTCAGTTCTTTATTTCACAAAGACATAAAGAAATTTAAAGTTCAATTCTAAATTTTTGGTGGAAGATAGAAAAAGTAGTACCATACTTGTGAATATTTTCATGGAAGATAAAAAGTTCTAGTTCAATTTACAATTTCCTCAACGAAGTGAAGAAAAGTTCAAGTTCTCTTCTGAATTTTACTAAAGAACACAATTCAATTCTAATTTCACCAGAGAAAATAAAAATCTTCCACTTCAGTTCTTTATTTCACACAAGACATAAAGAAATTTAAAGTTCAATTCTAAATTTTTCGGAGGAAGATAGAAAAAGTAATACCATACTTGTGAATATTTTCCCGGAAGATAAAAAGTTCTAGTTCAATTTACAATTTCCTCAACGAAGTGAAGAAAAATTCGAGTTCTCTTCTGAATTTTACCAAAGAACAAGCTTCAATTCTAATTTCTCCAGAGAAAATAAAAATCTTCCACTTCAGTTCTTTATTTCACAAAGACATAAAGAAATTTAAAGTTCAATTCTAAATTTTCGGAGGAAGATAGAAAAAGTAATACCATACTTGTGAATATTTTCCCGGAAGATAAAAAGTTCTAGTTCAATTTAAAATTTTCTCAACGAAGCGAAGAAAAATTCAAGTTCTCTTCTGAATTTTACCAAAGAACACACTTCAATTCTAATTTCTCCAGAGAAAACAAAAATCTTCCACTTCAGTTCTTTATTTCACAAAGACATAAAGAAATTTAAAGTTCAATTCTAAGTTTTTCGGTGGAAGATAGAAAAAGTAATACCATACTTGTGAATATTTTCCCGGAAGATAAAAAGTTTTAGTTCAATTTAAAATTTTCTCAACGAAGTGAAGAAAAAGTTCAAGTTCTCTTCTGAATTTTACCAAAGAACACGCTTCAATTCTAATTTCTCCATAGAAAACAAAAATCTTCCACTTAAGTTCTTTATTTCACAAAGACATAAAGAAATTTAAAGTTCAATTCTAAATTTTTCGGTGAAAGATAGAAAAAGTAATACCATACTTGTGAATATTTTCCCGGAAGATAAAAAGTTCTAGTTTAATTTAAAATTTTCTCAACGAAGCGAAGAAAAGTTCAAGTTCTCTTCTGAATTTTACCAAAGAACACGCTTCAATTCTAATTTCACCAGAGAAAACAAAAATCTTCCACTTCAGTTCTTTATTTCACAAAGACATAAAGAAATTTAAAGTTCAATTCTAAATTTTTGGTGGAAGATAGAAAAAGTAATACCATACTTGTGAATATTTTCCCGAAAATAAAAAGTTCTAGTTCAATTTACAATTTCCTCAACGAAGTGAAGAAAAGTTCAAGTTCTCTTCCTGAATTTTACTAAAGAACACAATTCAATTCTAATTTCACCAGAGAAAATAAAAATCTTCCACTTAAGTTCTTTATTTCACAATGACATAAAGAAATTTAAAGTTTAATTCTAAATTTTTCGGTGGAAGATAGAAAAAGCAATACCATACTTGTGAGTATTTTCCCGGAAAATAAAAATTTCTAGTTCAATTTAAAATTTTCTCAACGAAGTCAAGGAAAGTTCAAGTTCTCTTCTGAATTTTCTCAATGAAAAAGAAATTAGTCATTGATCATTTCTATTTTTACAAATAATATAAAAATTTTCCACTTTAGTTCAGATCTGTCTCGAAGAGATGAAAAATTTAAAATACTGTTCCAAATTTTTCACAGAAGATAAAAAAGTTCAAGTTCTCTTCGGAATTTTACCAAAGAATACAATTCAATTCTAATTCTCTCCAGAGAAAACAAAAATCTTCCACTTCAGTTCTTTATTTCACAAAGCCATAAAGAAATTTAAAGTTCAATTCTAAATTTTTCCGTGAAAGATAGAAAAAGTAATACCATGCTTGTGAATATTTTCACGGAAGATAAAAAGTTCCAGTTCAATTGAAAATTTTCTCAACGAAGTGAAGAAAAGTTCAAGTTCTCTACTGAATTTTACCAAAGAACACAATTCAATTCTAATTTACCTAGAGTAAAATAAAAATCTTCCACATAAGTTCTTATTTCACAAAGACATAAAGAAATTTAAAGTTCAATTCTAAATTTTTCGGTGGAAGATAGAAAAAGTAATACCACAATTGTGAATATTTTCCCAGAAGATAAAAAGTTCTAGTTCAATTTAAAATTTTCTCAACGAAGTGAAGAAAAATTCAAGTTCTCTTCTGAATTTTACCAAAGAACACAATTCAATTCTAATTTCACCAGAGAAAATAAAAATCTTCCACTTCAGTTCTTTATTTCTCAAAGACATAAAGAAATTTAAAGTTCAATTCTAAATTTTTCGGTGGAAGATAGAAAAAGTAATACCATACTTGTGAATATTTTCCCGGAAGATAAAAAGTTCTAGTTCAATTTTAAATTTTCTCAACGAAGTGAAGAAAAGTTCAAGTTCTCCTCTGAACTCTACCAAAGAACACACTTCAATTCTAATTTCTCCAGAGAAAACAAAATCTTCCACTTCAGTTCTTTATTTCACAAAGACATAAATAAATTTAAAGTTCAATTCTAAATTTTCGGTGAGAGATAGAAAAATTAATACCATACTTGTGAATATTTTCAAAGAAGATAAATACCATACATGTGAATATTTTCCCGGAAGATAAAAAGTTCTAGTTCAATTTAAAATTTTCACAACGAAGTGAAGAAAAGTTCAAGTTCTCTTCTGAATTTTCTTAAAGAAGTGAAAAAAGTTAGCTCAGTTCTGAATTTTCCCAGTGAAAATGAAAAAAAAGCTCCCACTTCAGTTCTTAATTTCTCAAAGACATAAAACAATCAAAGTTCTCTTCTAATTTTTCCAAGAAAATAAAAAGGTTCCATTTCAGTTCAGGTTTTTTCTCAAAGAGATGAAAAATTTAAAGTTCTATTCTAATTTTAAATTAAATTTTAGCTCCTTTGTCTTATGGATTTACCCCTTAAATTTCTAACTTAGAAAATGGGACTCGTTCTATTATTAAAGACAATCGTTCAAACTCGTTCATCTAACCTCCAAAACAATAGGTTAGGTTAGGTACAAATAAATATTAATAAATAAATAGAAACATTTCTACATGTTTAAGTTAGGTTAGGTTAACTTGTCAAGAGCGCTCATGATAAGTTAACCTAACCTTTCCCGGCGAGTATGGTTAGGTTAGGTTAGGCTAGATTAAGTTAGGTTAGATTAAGGTTAGGTTAGGTTAGGTTAGCCCACGTACGCGTCACTTAGGTTAGCTTAGGTTAGGTGAGAGACAGGCAAAACGTTAGGTGTATGATTAGGTTAGGTTAGATTAAGTTAGGTTAGGTTAAGTTAGGTTAGGCTAGGTTAGCCTACGTACGCGCGCGTACGTAGGCTAACCTAGCCTAACCTAACTTAACCTAACCTAACTTAATCTAACCTAACCTAACCTAATCATACACCTAACGTTTTGCCTGTCTCTCACCTAACCTAAGCTAACCTAAGTGACGCGTACGTGGGCTAACCTAACCTAACCTAATCTAACCTAACTTAATCTAGCCTAACCTAACCTAACCACACTCGCCGGGAAAGGTTAGGTTAACTTATCATGAGCGCTCATGACAAGTTAACCTAACCTAACTTAAACATGTAGAAATGTTTCTATTTATTTATTAATATTTATTTATACCTAACCTAACCTATTGTTTTGGAGGTTAGATGAACGAGTTTGAACGATTGTCTTTAATAATAGAACGAGTCCCTCATTTTCTAATTTAGAAATTTGAGGGGTAAATCCATAAGACAAAGGAGCTAAAATTTAATTTAAAATTAGAATAGAACTTTAAATTTTTCATCTCTTTGAGAAAAAACCTGAACTGAAATGGAACCTTTTTATTTTCTTGGAAAAATTAGAATTGAACTTTAAATTTCTTTATGTCTTTGTGAAATAAAGAACTGAATTGGAAGATTTTTATTTTCTCTGGTGAAATTAGAATTGAATTGTGTTCTTTGGTAAAATTCAGAAGAGAACTTGAATTTTTCTTCACTTCGTTGAGAAAATTTTAAATTGAACTAGAACTTTTTATCTTCTGGGAAAATATTCACAAGTTTACTTTTTCTATCTTCCACCGAAAAATTTAGAATTGAACTTTAATTTCTTTATGTCTTTGTGAAATAAGAACTTATGTGGAAGATTTTTATTTTACTCTAGGTAAATTAGAATTGAATTGTGTTCTTTGGTAAAATTCAGTAGAGAACTTGAAACTTTTCTTCACTTCGTTGAGAAAATTTTCAATTGAACTGGAACTTTTTATCTTCCGTGAAAATATTCACAAGCATGGTATTACTTTTTCTATCTTTCACGGAAAAATTTAGAATTGAACTTTAAATTTCTTTATGGCTTTGTGAAATAAAGAACTGAAGTGGAAGATTTTTGTTTTCTCTGGAGAAATTAGAATTGAATTGTATTCTTTGGTAAAATTCCGAAGAGAACTTGAACTTTTTTATATTCTGTGAAAAATTTGGAACAGTATTTTAAATTTTTCATCTCTTCGAGACAGATCTGAACTAAAGTGGAAAATTTTTATATTATTTGGAAAAATAGAAATGATCAATGACTAATTTCTTTTTCATTGAGAAAATTCAGAAGAGAACTTGAACTTTCCTTGACTTCGTTGAGAAAATTTTAAATTGAACTAGAAATTTTTATTTTCCGAGAAAATATTCACAAGTATGGTATTGCTTTTTCTATCTTCCACCGAAAAATTTAGAATTGAACTTTAAATTTCTTTATGTCATTGTGAAATAAAGAACATAAGTGAAAGATTTTTATTTTCTCTGGTGAAATTAGAATTGAATTGTGTTCTTTAGTAAAATTCAGAAGAGAAACTTGAACTTTTCTTCACTTCGTTGAGGAAATTGTAAATTGAACTAGAACTTTTTATTTTCCGGGAAAATATTCACAAGTATGGTATTACTTTTTCTATCTTCCACCCAAAATTTAGAATTGAACTTTAAATTTCTTTATGTCTTTGTGAAATAAAGAACTGAAGTGGAAGATTTTTGTTTTCTCTGGTGAAATTAGAATTGAAGCGTGTTCTTTGGTAAAATTCAGAAGAGAACTTGAACTTTTCTTCGCTTCGTTGAGAAAATTTTAAATTGAACTAGAACTTTTTATCTTCCAGGAAAATATTCACAAGTATGGTATTACTTTTTCTATCTTCCACCGAAAAATTTAGAATTGAACTTTAAATTTCTTTATGTCTTTGTGAAATAAAGAACTTAAGTGGAAGATTTTTGTTTTCTATGGAGAAATTAGAATTGAAGCGTGTTCTTTGGTAAAATTCAGAAGAGAACTTGAACTTTTCTTCACTTCGTTGAGAAAATTTTAAATTGAGCAAAATGAATGAAGTTTGAGAGGTTTTGCGAGTTCAGGATGCTAGAATTGGTTTGAAAATAAATGTTAGGAAGACTAAGTCACTAAGGCTAGGGCAAGTGAAGATGAAAAGGTGACGTTGGGTAATGAAAAGATTGATCAGGTGGATAGCTTCACTTACTTTGGTAGTATTATTAGTAAAGATGGTTGGAGCAGTGAAGATGTTAAAAGTAGAATAGCCAAGGCTCAGGGTGTTTTTCACAGTTAAAAAAAAGTTTGGAAGAATAGGAAGATAAGTCTTCAAACTAAGATTAGAATATTATAAGCTACAGTGATGATAGCATTCAAATATGGCTCTGAAGAATGGACACTCCGAAAAGCGGATGAAGATTTGCTAGATAATTTCCAGAGAAATTGCTTAAGGATTGTTCTGGGTACCTGGCTGACTGACTGTTTTTCAAACAATAGGCTATACGAAAAATATGGTCCAATACCCCTCTCTAGGACTATAATGAAAGAAAGGTTGAGGTGGCTATGGCACGTTGTGCGGTTGAAGGATGACAGATTGTCGAAGATTGTTCTTTTTGGCCAACCGTCTAGGGCTAAACGGAAAGCAGGTCTTCCCCGTCTTGGGTGGGAGGACGTCATAAAGAAATATTTAAAGAAAATGGGAACTTTATGGGCGGGTGTAAAAGGGAGGCTTTGAATAGATCGGGGTGGAGGAGGAGTTTGCGTAGCTGTGTTGGCCTCAGACGGCTTGGTGCTGCGGTGAGTTGTTAGTAGTAGTAGTAGTAGTAATACTTTTTACCGGTTAACATGCACAATTCCAACTACGATTTGAAATTCATATTACCAGTGTTTTCACGATTGCAGAAAGGTGAATTTGTAGATGGCGCATGGGTCGATGGTTTTTTTTTCATATAATATCATATCGAAATCATCTGAAAAGTTGCTAGTCTTAGAATCTAAGTGGCAAGCAATTGATGATGGTCAGGCGTACTTGAATAAAATCCTTTTCCTTGATTCCTTTAGTTTTTTTCCCTAAATCTTTAAGTCAGCTCATTCAAGTACAGAAAAGCGACGATTTTAATAGTTTCCAACTCCTCAAACAGCACTTTTCAGATGAGGAACTGTATGGTATATTAACGTGTAAGAGTATATACCCGTACGAGTACTACAGCACCGCCTGGAAGCTAAGTGAGGAAAAATTACCGTCCATCGCAGAGTTTTATGATTTACTTCGCGATCGTCACCACTGTCGACTCTGAATTTACCAAGAGGGTTGGGGCAAATAGAGAGTGTAAAAATCGGTGGGATTATTGTAAAATGTACCTGGCAAGTGATGTTTTGACGTTGTTGTATATTGTCTGTAAAAATACGGACAAAATTCATGAAAAAATTTGGGTTGGATTTGGGTTATTATTTTTCCTCTCCTCATCTGGTGATGGATTTAATTCTTAAAATCTGTGAAGCAGAAATAAGTCTGATCACTGACGTGGATAATCACCTGTTTGTAGAGAGATCCATGAGGGAAGAGTATGTTTTCCACGGGGATCGTATCCTTGAAACTGACCCGACTGAACAACGCACCGGTGAAAATTCTGACGCCCTTTTCTTGGATATGAATTCCTTTTATCCCGTCGGCAATGAGTCACTTTTATTTGCCTTGTGGAATTACCAATGGCTTGACAATCCTTCTGCTCCAGATTTCCCCAACATTCACACTGTTGAGGAGAATGGACCACAAGGATGGTTTCTCGAAGTTAACGGGGATATACCTCTGGAACTTCATTACTCGGTAAAAGACTTTGTTCTCCCCTGCATAAATAGACCGGTGCCTACACAGAAAAAAGAATTTTGTATTAAATAAAAACATTGCCGCCGGCAGTCCATTATAAAAATTTCAAAGAAACTCATGTTGAAGTTTTATTAAAATGTGTGTAAGCGCCAATGGCCGGGGATGGGATAAGTTCAGGTGTATTATGAAGACACCGATTCACTCATGTTGAAAGTTAAAACAGATAATCTGTTACACGATTTGGGAAATGGAGAGTACATTAGCTCGCGGATGGATTATGCAAACTAGGATGAGTCCCTCTATCAGGAGCTGGTGAAACGCCAGGCCACAAATCAATTGCTTAAATTAAAATCCGAGACGGGGAGCGACTTAGTATTGCATATTGTATTTCCCGGTCTGAAGGTGTACTGTATAGAAACGCACAATGAGACTACCAAAACAGTCTGCAAGGAGGTGCCCTCGCACTATTTAAAGAAAATTTCACCATGAGTGTTTGTAGGAACTGTATAGAACATAATCTAGTTCCAAGAGCGAGTGTCATGGCCGTTCGTTCTTTAAAATATTAAAACTATACAGTTCGGGTAAAAAAATGCAATGTCCACCATATCGGAAAAATTCTATGCATTTGAGGGTGGTGTGAAAATACTACCACATGGTCACTACCTCAATTCAAATCGCGTTGAGTGTGTAAATTATAGAAAGCAACTCAGTCTGGAGAAAGCTCTATAGTTGAAGGAGGGGGGCCGTCTGTTTGGGAGAATATGGCCATTTTTTCTGTCACCAGCTCACCACTGCCCTTTTTTATTTAGTGATTTATATTTATATCTATTTCTGTTTATCTATTTTTATATTTTTTTGTTGCACGAAGCGGTAATTTTCAAGTGTGTAATAAATGTTTATTTATTTTTACTCCGCCTTGGGGGACCTTCTGGGACGCTACGGACTCCGGTCTAGTCGTTGCTATCGCTGGTCGCTGCATTTGTCGGTCCGGCCTTCACTTTCGCTGGCCGCTACTGGTGCTGGCCCGATCGCTGTATCTCCCAGTTCCTATTTAAATATATTCAAGTGTTTATTTCTTAAGTTTTCATTGTAAATATATATTTTATGATGTTGTACATATTTTTGAATTAAAGAAACCATGTATTCTATTTCCTTTGAGTATTTATTCAACAGATTGAGGTTAGGTTAGCTGTATTTTTTACATTGTAGGAGTTTAAATTTAAAACGCCATTCAGATTATTTCTTTGTTGAAAATCCATGTCTGGTCAAACAACACATTTAGCGAAGATCATTCAAAATCGCGATAAAATTTTTTAGAGAATCCGAAAAATATCCATTATTGCTATAGTGTAGGGTAAAAATTTTATGATCAAAGAAAGAAGATTGATCCACGCATAAAATTCATGCAAGAACTAGACGTGTTTACTAGTATTATGCCAAACTCGTGGTTGATTATTGACGATTTAGCTCAATTTATTGAAGAATAGTCGCAAGAAATGTTACAATTATTCACGGTCCGGTCCCATCACGAAAAAATTTCTGTAACTATTTTGCTTCATATTCCTTTTCATCAGAGTAAATGTAGGAGGACACTTGCTTGGAATTGTACTTACTATATAATCTGTAGAGTTGTCCACGATTCAAGTTCTCTTATAACTCTAAACAAACAAATCTACCCTGGTGAACCCAAATTTTTAATTTCGGCGTACAATCAAGCAACTAATAAATCCTATGGTTACATTTTTATTGGACCTGAAACAAAAAACGTCCAAAGAATTGCGTGTAGTCACTGATATTTTCGATTATGAAACTAGTATTATGCCAAACTCGTGGTTGATTATTGACGATATAGCTAAATCTATTGAAGAATAGTCGCAGGATTTGTTACAATTATTTACGGTCCCGTCCCATCACGAATAAATTTCTGTAACTATTGTGCATCATAATCTTTTTCATCAGAGTAAATGTATGAGAACACTTCCTTTGAATTGCACCTACTATACTATCTACAGAGTTGTTCGCGACTCAGATTCTCTTATAACTCTAAACTAACAAATCTACCCTGGCAAACCCGAATTTTTACTTTCGGCGTACAATCAAGCAACTAATAAATTATATGGTTACATTTTATTGGACCTGAATCAAAACAAGTCCGAAGAGTTGCGTGTAGCCACTGATATTTACGATAATGAAATTACTGTATATCTACCCGTGAATAGTAAAAAGGGTCATTAGTCGTTATCATGACGCTGAAGAATCTACATGAACATCGACATTTATTGTCTGTACTAGCCAATTCAAAACCACGGTTTAGGAAAGCAATAGTCAAACTTGGTATTGACAATGAATTTATTAATCTCTTGTCGGAACTTTGTTTAAATTAAACGGAAGGTAATGTTCAACTGTCATATGGTGTTAGACAACAGACAAATCAACATTGATCACTTGTACGCGCTCTAGCTTGCAAAAAAAGCAAATTGTAAGAGAAAACGTCTTGTTCAAGCAGGTGGTAATTTATTTTCATTGTTATTACCGATAATGGCCGGAACTGTAAACATTATTCTCTAGAAATGGCTCAACCCTATAAATTGACGTCATTTGAACTTGCTCTTTCACTGAAAGAACACTTTGAAGATAATCTTGATACATTTATTAACAATGAAACAATTGCCGATGATGAAAAATTAATTTTGATTCAAAATGCCCTTTGACATGTAAACCAAACATAAAACTTAGAGTGAAAAACCGCTCAAAGCCAATGTCATTGATCAACCTTCTGAAAATAGTCAAACACCAAAAAAAGAAGATTTATTAACAAGTAAAGTCGACTTGTTGCCTCCATCCTATCGTGAACAAAGTAAAAGGCTCTTCACGTATTTCGCTGAAAATGAACAAATTGACGAGAAAAAGAATGAAGTTATAATTCAGGGCAAGCTCTACGATTTAATTGATTTGTTATCGGACCTGCTTGCAAATCGTAGAAGAACCAAATCATTTGATAGTCATCTATATAATTTTTTAAAGTCATCAAATTTTCCAAAAAGTTCTATTAGCAATAAGCAAATTCTAAAGAAATTAAAAAAACATAGTCCGTCAACAACATGAAAGGTAGAAGATGATGATTCTAAATCTGCATTAGAAAATACTAGTACACCTAGTAGAAACAATAATTTGATAACAGTGGTAGCTAGACAAAAGCGAAGACTTATTAACTCACCCTGTAGTACGCAAAAGGGTAGTGGACGATTCACACCAGTTTTACGTTCAAAATGGATCAAGTTTTGAAAGGTGTTTATGAAAATATTGGAAAACCAGGAAGTTTAAGTTCTCTCACTGCACTTGCTAAAGTTACCGGAATAAAAAAGAAGCTAGCAAAAGAGTATTTACAAAAGGAATCCAGTTATGCTCTTCGTCGAAATCATAGGGTTTATGGTAATCACTATCGAAAAACTAAAGCTTCTTTCCCCATCTGCATATATTACAAGCATATATTTTGACTCTAGATGCGATTCAAAGACGTCATAATAAATCCTACAAGTATATTTTACTTTCTATAAGTGTTTTTAGTCGCTATGAATATGCAGTTCCATTGCAGTCAAAGAGAGGAATGAAGTTGCTAAAGCCCCTTGAATCCATCTTTGAACAAGGTTCATATAAAAAATTCAAACAGACCGTGGAAGTGAATTTGTTAATTTACATGCAAAAAGGGCTTTAGTGAAATATCGTGCAATACTCTATAATAGTCATAGTCCGATAAAGGCGGCATTGGCTGAACGTTTGCTACAAACAATTCGACTTTTAATTTCAAGGTACATTGAAAAATACAGCTGCATTTATTCATGATTTAGATAAAATTATGTTGATTGATAATCAACGTCTTCATCAATTCTTGTTCAATGCTAGCCCTCAGGAAGTTCGTCATAGTGACAATACAAATTTCCTTAAACAATATTCTAACGAAAAGCAGGGAAGAAAAAATTTAATGTTGATGATACTGTTCGAATCAATCGTACCAGAAATATTTTTGAAAAAGGGAATTACTTGTGGAGCGCTGAACTTTTAAAGTTTCAAAAGTCTTGGACACTAAACCTATAACGTATCGGCTTCGTGATATGAAAGGTGAATAGATTTCTGGCGTTTTTATGACTATGAATTGCAAAAACTTGGAAATAGTGAAATCTATCAAATTGAAAAGGTATTAATGATTTGTACCCGCAAGGGTAAGCGACAGTTGCATGTTCGCTGGCTAGGATACAACCCTGGTTTTGATTCGTGGATAACCGTTGAAGACGTTAATAATGGCTGAAATTTTTATGTGACATCATGTCCAATGTTTCCGATCCTCTTTATGACGATTTGAATAAAACGAGCGATTTTTGGACAAAACTCTCCCCTGCCATTAAATTTGAGGGAAGGTATAAAGTTGCTCTTGTAGATTGTATTATTAAAAATACATATTAATCCTAAGAAAGGATCGTATATGTGATATAAAAATTAGACCACTTGATTGGCCAATCGTTAACGATAAATATGTAATTGAAAATATGAAATTCTTTTGAATCCCCCTTTGTCACATTAGCATATAAGGAGTATCGGATTATGACCGAACTGTGTCGGGCTATCAACAAGAAAATTTCATATCGTAAAAAATGGTGCCTTTCAATTCAATTATTCAAAGAAAGAGGGTAAAATCTACATTAGTTCACCCGTTGACAATGAAAAGGTTATTCTCAATGATAATTTAAGAGAAGTTTTTGGTTTTAAACATAATGCAATCAACGGTAAAAGTGCAGGAAGTTCTAGTGGCATGAATTATGTCGTTTTCGCAGAGTATTCACCCGTCTTCTCCTCGGACAGTTGCATATTTCTTTACGCATCCTTTGTCGAGAGATCAAGAGTTGGTAATACCAATGTCCCCCTCCTACGTGTTCTTGATCGAAAAACATCTAATGACCACATTCATCACCACAATATAAAGCACCTTCAATACTTTCTATTCAGCGATTCGTATTTGGAATTCTGTCAGTTAACATTAAGAAGTAAATTGGTGATCCTCTAGCACTAACAAAAGGTTTGGCTGTAATTATTGTCATTTTCGGCCCATTCAGCGAAATAGCTAATAGAACTCAGTTTTTATGTCCTGATATTAACTGTTCTGTTGCTATTCTTGGACCACGGCAGCTGGGCCATTGAATGGACTATTATAGCGGTCGTTCTTCAGTGTCCTGTTACGGTCTCTGCAATTGGTTTGCTAAACTGTTTCGTTCTGCACTACCCTTTGCTAAACAATATATTGCACCGGTTGCAGCGGATTTTGCGCCCTCTACATTACATGACTGGGACTCTCGGAAGGATATTCAAGAAAGTGTTTCACAAAATCTCATGTCGAGCGCGCGATCCCTTTGCGAGCGATTGAGACAACGTGCAGAAGGTTCATGAAGGGCAAAAAAGACCTCATCACTCATCAGTGTCAAATCAGCCCGGAAGCGTAAATCATCAAAGAAAATAAAAAGATCCAAAAAGGATTTCTTTTCCTAGAAAAAATTGTATATCTGCCATATAAAGATTCTCACCCTTCAGTCACCTCATTATTAAATCTTTTCAATGTGGAAAATGTAGATGTCAGTGTAAAGCTGTCAGTGATACTATGAACAGTTTTACCCGCAACAATCGCTCTCTGAAAATGTTCATTTTAAGTTTATTCCAACGAAGATCACTTCATTGATTTGAATTCGACATTTATAGATTTAAATGTCATTGTTAAAAAATCTAACAATGAAAAAACCAGGTGCATCCAAGGGGTTATCCTACGAAAATTGTGTACTACACAATTGAAGCTATTTATACCTCAATGGCTGCCTCCTAATGTAAAGATTGATATAAAACTACAACTTGCACCGTCCAATTATATTATGCGAAAAGCACTGGACGCTGCACACGATGTAACAGTCTCTCTCATGTCGGCAATATTCCATGTACGAAAACAACAAGTTATGAGTTCTGTTGCTTTTGGCATTTGAAAAATTAAGAGCTGCTGGAAATAATGTCAAATTGCTCGTGCCTCATCGAATCACGAATCAACGCCATATTGCTACAGGTACGCATACCTATATCGATTCTTCATTTATTATTAGCAAAATTCCTTCAAAATTGGCATTGGCTTTTGTAAAAAGTGCTAGCACTGTTGGATCATGGATAGATCCCCGCATAAATTTGAACTGTTTGGACTTTCATCGCTTGTATGTAAAGTGAATGGAATCCCACTCTACAATTTATCCATTGATAAATCCTATTGGACCCTCTATGAATAGGCAATGCAATCCCTAGATCGAGATTCTCAATTATTTGAAAATGGTATAAGTGAAGAAATGTTCGCGAAAACTCATGGCATTATTGTATTGGATTTGTCCGGTACTCAAGATATGAGTATCGTCCTTTCAGGTAATGTGCGGTTAGATTGTAACTTTGCCAAACAATTGGAGAAAAGTATTGCATTAATCTCGCTAAATCAATTTGAATCCTATTGGGAAATTAGCCCTGACGGCAGTGTTTTATTAGACTTTGCGCCATGAACGCGAATCAAATAATCAGCGTTTTCAATATGGACCCGTACATGTCCAAATATAAATCCTATTGTATGCCTTCAGAGTTCCTGGAGCATATTGAACATGTTGACAATGCCATTATTATTGTTAATAGCAGTCAATCAACGGTAAAGACGGGGCATTGGTTATGTATCTTTCAAAGAAGAAGCAATATAGAATTTTTTGATCCGGTTGGCCTACCGTATACATTCTACACACCTCACATTAAAAATTTTCAGAAGCAGAGCGCAAAATCTATTATTCAAAATCGGAAGCGGGTACAAAATCTATAATCGAAAATCTGTGGTTTTCATGCCCTATTATATTTTTCTTCGAAGTCGTGGACATACGTACATGGAATTCCTCAAGATTTATTGCGACAATCCTCGATTTACCGACCATCTAGTTGAAAATACTATTTCCTACCTCTATAATATAAATTTCGGTGCCTTAAAAGTGAAATGCTTCAAAAATGTATGTAAATTTATTTATTGTATAAATTTGTATATATAAAAAACACTTTAGGTTTCTTCTTTTACGTATAGGTAATCATCAGAAATGATAAGTGGTAACAGCTCATCAGGATTCAACTTGTATTCATCTTGACGTGCAAAGTCAGGGTCACATTTTCTACAATGTAGTGTAACTTCATTTTTATTAAATCTCTTTGTAAAGCCAATAATACTGCTGTGATTCATATTATAAAATTCCATTGTTTCAATTTACTTATTTGAAGCAATGTTACATACAAAATTCTCATTTGGAGAATCACTTTCGGTGACAGCCAAATAAAAGCCTTTAGGTTTATAATCAAAGTAGCCAGTATCTTCACAGCGATGTCGTCAAAATCAGACTCTTTTATTATTCCAACAATTGAAGCGTACCAGTCTCTGAAAAATAAACTGAACTCACGCTTAGGATCTTTCGCAATCATGCCAGGGTAAGTATTTTACCATTGATCACACTTATCAAAATGACAATTGGAGCATAGATATCCTTTAGGATGAGAATCACTAATCTCTTCAAGACAGGAATTACAGTCTTTAATTTGCATTGTATATCCTCTATGCAATTTACGTGGATTGCATAATTTACACTTTTTATTATAGTCATCAGCAAAAGTACAATTCTCACAGGATGACCAACTGCCCAATGTATACAAGCATAACGGTCATGTGTAAAACATTTTTCGATGTTGACTGTCTCACTTCCAAAAAGAAACTGACTCGGGATCAATAAAAATGTCTCTTAGGAGCGTTGCAAAATGGCCGTCTAAGTAGTGGTTAAGAGCAAAACCACAATATCAATTTGTTTTGTCTCAATTAATATATATATAAATTTAGTAAAAGCTTAGGGACCGCGACGAGAAAGTTTTATATAATTGTCCAAAGATGGGGAATCAGTTCTCATTACATCGTTAAGCATTCCTCGAGAAAATATTTTCCGTTGAAGAGCTAATTCCAGAAATTCATCATCTAAAACTAACCATTTTTCGAAATGTACTAGTCTACGTAAGATTTTCTGATTCTCAAATCTATCCATTTTAACAGTCTCACTACCAGATGCAGACTAACCGTTTTCTATAAATTGTTTCTCTTCAATATATTCCGCCAGCGCATTTAATCCATCTTGTAGTCTCTGTATATGCACTTTATTCATCTTAGCCGCAAAGCACAATTGTTCTTCCGACTTGAATTTGTTTAATGTTATAACATATCCGGCATACGTATTGTCCCATTCTAGGGTTAGCCGGTAACCCCTTGTAATTTCCAGCACCACCTTAGGGACGCTAGGTCTCGCTTCATCTGTAATATTCAATAATGTATCAGCATCCATTTTGATGTTGACTGTCCCACTTCTAGAAAGAAACTGACTCTCGATAAAAAAAATAGCTTCTACCACCTGAGGAGGCATGTTTAAACACGATTTTGTATAAGCGTCTAGACATGTATAGGAGGAAAAACACCTGGTAATCTTGCCTGGGCATGCCAAATCTTGCCAGGGCGGGAATCTTGCCTTGACATGCCAAATCTTGCCTGGACATGTCAAATCTTGCCTGGGCGGGAATCTTGAAGGCTAGAAACACGTGCCAGGGGCTAGGAGCTCCCCATGTTAATTGAACTTGTGTATTATACCAACCACATTCTAAGTAATTGAAAAATCCCAGGGCTCTTGCTAACGATGGGAATCTTGCCAGGGGTGGGAATTTGTATAGAAACAAAATTGCGGCACCTGGTCACCAAAAGAGGGATACGCTGATAAATCTTCTTCTTGCGCCGTCGAACCAATGGAAGAAAGGAGTAGTCCCTAGGGATGTCACAGAAGTAATTGAGGGGATACTACTTTTGATGTGAACAGATATATCTATCTACCTATCTATCTATCTATGCAGAATAATCATCGTTAACACATTTTGCGTGCATCCCCGCTATATTTTACCCCACCCCCTAATGTGTAAATATGTAGCCAAAATTATATATTTCCTATATATTCTCCCAATGCGTCTCAGTTGTTTTAACCCGTATATCTGTAAATATAATCAACCTTGACGAAAAAAAAAAACAATTTTAACGGAAAATACAAGTTACGGGTGGCAGAATGAATTCAAAATATACAATTTGGACTATATATTTTCATATGAGGGGGAGGGGCAAAGTGTAGCGAGGCTGCATGCAAAATGTATTAACTATGATTATTCTGCATATTATAAAGTGAAAATTGTTTTCTTAACATGGGTACTTGCTGTGGTTGATATACCATAAAAGTACCCAAACTGCGTATCTCGAAATTTTGATGTGATACCACGGGGGTTAAGGGGGTCTAGATAGCGAAATCAGCATGGGACTGGTTTTCGTTGGTCCTCAAATCACTTTCAACCCTTCAAAAGAGCACTAGAATTTTCAGTTTGAATTCAAATGAGCCTCCTTCCAAGTTTCTCCGACCACGTCTTCCACATGAAGTAGTGAAGAAAACAACAAATAAATAATAGCAATAGAGAGGAGGCAAATGGCTTTTTACTAGGGTAACTCTAAAGTGCTGCCTATTTAGAACGTTAGATTTCATCAGTTTGTGTTTTTTTTTTCCAACTTCAGTTTTAAAAACAGTTTTAAAATTAAATAAAAAATTTGCTATATTCGCTCGCAAAATCAAAGCTTCAGACAAATTTCAGTTCATTTCATATAAGTTTTTCTTTAAAAAAAAGAAATTAATGTATACATTCTCTTACAAAGTCTTTATTTTATTACTTAAAAAATCTTCCCACAACGTTTCAACGTTTGCGACAGACCAATTTGATATTAACAGTGTTGTGCTTTTTCTGTTACCTTACGTGTTAGCCGGTTCATGTCTGAAGAAAAACGGTGGTATTTAAACCCTGGCGTTACAGTTCAAGGATATATTTTCTGCTTTTTTTATCTGATGTTTGCAGCTTCATTGTTGCATCTGTCTTCTTTATCTTTTCATCCGTTTCTGTATGAGGCCAGACGGTAATAATGGATGTACCAGAGTAGAAAAGAAGAGGGGACTGCAGTATTCTATCAGTTACTGTTACAAGTTGACGGACAAGGTCCATTAAAGATTCACTGGACCATATCG
The DNA here is from genome assembly GCA_027921565.1 of Artemia sinica. Lineage (NCBI taxonomy): Eukaryota > Metazoa > Arthropoda > Branchiopoda > Anostraca > Artemiidae > Artemia > Artemia sinica. The sequence continues at coordinate 33,104,632 of CM051261.1, read as the reverse complement.
CTTCGCTGTTAGCCCTGTATGTGGTCATACACATGCTCTTTGGTTGACAGAAAACAATCTTTTTCTTCAAGATTGTAGAGGTTTAAAAAAAATTCCAGAATTAGAGGCTCTCAAAGACATAATTGACTCTATATCATTACTAATTTAAAAAAAAAATCTGATGAAAGTAAATAGCAAAGTTGAAACTGAAAAGGAATATAAATTACTGCTTCAAAGTTTATACAACTTGCTCGTTATTTCCCTATATTTAGAAAATTCTTGAAAACTTGTGCTTTGCTCAAAACACAAAACCGACACAAGACAGGATTAGAAAAAAATCCTCAAGTAACCGGCAGAAATTAATAGACTTATTCATAAGGCTCTAAATAGTCTTTTACTGGCCATGACATCAGTAAATTTTATTGTACAATTTTAATCCTCTAAAAAAATCAAGAAAGCTTGGTTTTCAGTAAAGAACTAGCTTTTCTAGATTTTACTATTGATTTTCGTTCGTTTCAAGTTTCAACTTCGCTCTCCACTTAAATTAGAAAAACTTAGTCTTGTAAATTATATTTTTTGCGTTTTTTTTTTTTTTTTATTTTAAAAATATAGACAATAAGCCTTACAAAAACATCCTTTCCTATTTTAGGCAAAGAAACTATCCAAATCAACATGAGTTTTAGCTAAAACAGGGCATTAAATATGGGTTTAACTTCACATCTTTCTTAAACTTTCTCTTGAAAAATTTGAAATTTGCCATATAAAGAGTCCATGGGGTATGTTGTTCTTGGTATCTTTTAGGAGTTGTAAAAAAATGCAATTATGTATGAAACCTTATCCTATATAAAATATAGGCATCTTTTAGAAACCTGAAGTATATTAAAAGAACTTAAATTGTGCTTTCTATATACTTTATGGAAATTCATGTTATCATTAATGTAATATTTCTGCCGCAATGCTGCAAAGAAACAGAGCTGCTCACCATAAAGTATACTTTCATTATTTTTTTCTTCTTTGACTCTAAATTTTTAGGACACTTGATCATTAGAACTGAATGTGCACTTCAGAGAGAATACGTATTTGAAAAAAAAGATATCTTTTTCCAAGATTCGAACCTAGGCGTGTATAAAAAAATTTGTTTAATACTTTGGCTCTTTTCAATCACCTGTTTAGTGCGTTTAAGGCGATAAATAACCTAGACCTTAAGGTTCTATCACCCCACCACTCGATGTGGGTTTTTTATGTTCTTTTCAACCGTAGATCTATAAAAAGTACGTTGAAATGATCAATTGCTTTGAATTGAGCTTCTGTACGATGTTGCAATTACCTGCTAGTTCCAGTGGCGTCGATCAGTGGATTGGCGAGGGTTCCCTGAAAAACGGTACGAGACCACAAATGGAGTAAATATATAAAGTAAAAAGGAAACAAACAAAAGAAGAAAAACTTAGATACTAATTACTTACACAAAGATACTTAAGGACGAATCACAGCTGCAAGGCTTCTGGTCCTGACTGACTAAAAACTCTATCCGACTCTCAATGAGAGCTGCAATGAGGTCGGTAATGCCAAACTGATGTGACATCGACGTATTCTTTATCCACGGTCGTAAATTATAAGCAGAAATATTACATATCAAACGCAGCGCAATAGCGCTGCATAAGTAAAGAATGATGTTGGCACAATGTATTATTTATTTTTTTTTTTCGATACCCGGGCACTTCGTATCGAAGGAGTTGTCGTAGAAACTTCGAAAATTGCTCATTCGATTGGAAATTGGAGTGGCTAGTGCCCTTTTTAATAGTGAAAAGTGATTGGAGGGCAACGAGCCCCCCTTCCCCAAGCCCATCATTCCCCAAACATATCCAATCAAAATTTTGAGATAGCCATTTTGTTCAGCGTAGTTGATTTCCAGATAGCAAATATTTTTTTGAGGAAGACACTCCCCCACAATCCTCAGTGCAAGGGTTTTAAGCTATGCCCTGAGGGTATATAAGAACGATGTTGGCACGATGTATTATTTTTTTTTTTCTTTAGAGCAGGGCACTTCGTATCGAAGAAGTTGTTGTAAAAACTTCAAAAAGGGCATATTCAATTGGAAATTGGAGTGGCTTGTGCCCTTTTTAATAGTCGAAAGTGATTGGAAGGCAACTAACACCCCTTCATCGCCCACCATTTCTCGACACCCATCCAATCAAAATTTTGAGATAGCCTTTTTGTTCAGCGTAGTTAATTTCCAGATAGAAATTATGTTTTTGAGGAGGACAATCCCCACAGCCTTCAGGGCAAGGGTTGTAAGTTATGCCCTGGGGGCATATAAGGTTTATATAGAAGGCAGTGTCGTAGAAACTTCAAAAAAGGCTCATTCAACTGGAATTGAAATGGCTTCTGCCCTTTTTAATAGTCGAAAGTGATTGGAGGCAACTACTACTCCCCTGTCACGCTCACCGTTTCCCCAAACACATCCAATCAAAATTTTGAGATAGCCATTTTATTCAACGTAGTTTTAAGTTCTGGAAATTAGGTCTTTGAGGATGACAACCCCCCAACTGCCCTCAGCGCAAGGTTGTAAGTTATGCCCTGGGGGCATATAAGGTTTGTATAGAACACGTTGTGGTAGGAACTTCAAAAATGGCTTACTCGATTGGAAATTGAAATGGCTAGTTCCCTGTTTAATAGTCGAAAGTAGTTGGAAGGCAACTAACACCCCTTCCACGCCCACCATTTCCCGAAACACATCCAATCAAAATTTTGAGATAGCAATTTTCTTCAACTTAGTTGAAAGTTCTGGAAATTAAGTCTTTGAAGATGACAACCCCCCCCCCCCCTCCCCTCCCCCAGACCTCAGGGCAAGGATTGTAAGTTATACCCTGGGGGAATATAAGGTTTTTATTGAAAGCGTTGTCGTAGAAACTTCAAAAGGACTCATTCGATTGGAAATTGAAAGGGCTAGTGCCTTTTTTTAATAGTTGAAAGCGATTGGAGAGCCACTAACGCCCCTCTCACGCCCACCATTTCCCCAAACACATCCAATCAAAATTTTTAGATAGCCATTTTGTTAAGCATACTTGATTTCCAGATAGAAATTATGTTTTTGAGGAGGGAAATCCCCCACAGCCCTCAGGGCAAGGGTTGTAAGTTATGCCCTGGGGGCATATAAGGTTTTTATAGAACGCTTTGTCGTAGAAATTTCAAGCTCATTCGATTGGAAATTGAAATGGATAGTACCGTTTTTAATAGTGGAAAGTGATTGGAAACACCCCGTTTTTAACAGTCGATTTGAGGGTAACCAACCCCCCTCTCACTCCCACCTTTTCTTCAAACACATCCAATCAAAATTTTAGATAACCATTTTATTCAACGTAGTTGAAGTTTTGGAAATTAGATCTTTAAGGATGACAACCCCTTCCCCCACAACCCTCAGGGCAAGGGTTGTAAGCTATGTCCTGGGGGCATGTAAGGTTTTTATAGAAAGCGATGTTGTAAAAACATCAAAAAGGGCTCATTCAATTGGAAATTGAAGGGGCTAGTTCCCTTTTAATAGTCGAAAAGTGATTGAAGGATAACTAACCTCCCTCTCACGCCCACCATTTCCCGAAACACATCCAATCAAAATTTTGAGATATCCATTTTGTTCAACGTAGTCGAAGGTTCTGGAAATTAGGTATTTTAGTATAATATCCCCCTTAGAGCCCTCAGTGCATGGGTTGCAAGTTATGCCCTGGGGGTATATAAGGTTTATATAGAAAGTTGTTGTAGAAAATTTCAAAAATGGCTCAGTTGTTTGGAAATTGTAATTGCCCTTTTTAATAGTCGAAAGTGAGTGGAGAGTAATTGACCCCCCTCCCACGCCCACCGTTTCCCCAAACACATTTAATCAAAGTTTAAAGATAGCCATTTTTTCAACGTAATTGAAAGTACTGGAAATTATGTATTTAAGAATGACAAACCCCCCAAAGCCCCCAGGGCAAAGGTTGTAAGTTATGCCCTGGGGACATATAAGGTTTTTATAGTTAGAGTTGTCGTAAAAACTTCGTAAGGGGCTCATTCAACTGGGAATTGAGAGGGCTGGTGCCCTTTTTAATAGTCAAAAGTTATTGGAGGGTAACTAACCACCCTCTCACGCGCACCATTCCCCTAAACACATCCAATGAAAATTTTCAGATAGCCATTGTGTTCAACGTAGTAGAGAGTTCTGGAAATTAGGTATTTTAGGGATGACACTCCTCCTCCCCCACAACCCTCAGGGAAAGGGTTGTAAGTTATAGAAGAAGAAACTTCATGAAGTAGATTTATGAAGTAGAAACTTCAAAAGGGCTCATTTGATTGGAAATCGAAAGGGCTAGTGCCTTTTTAATAGTTGAAGGTGATGGGAGAGCGACAAAACATTTTCTCAAACACATCCAATCAAAATTTTGAGATAACCATTTTGTTTAACGTAGTTGAAAGTTCTGGAAATTATGTCTTAGAGGATGACAACCACCCTCACAGCCCTTATGGTAAGGGTTGTAATTAATGCCTGGGGCATAAAGGCTAAGGTGTTTATAGAAAGCGTTGTCGTAGAAACTCAAAAAGGGCTCATTCGATTTAAAATCGAAAGGCCTAGCGCCCTTTTTAATAGTCGAAAGTGATTGGAAGGCTTGAAATTTTTATAGTAAAGATCGATGTGGGTATAATGTATGATTTTTTGCTGTTGTTGCTGTTGTTTGGACCAGGGCAGTTCTTGTCGAAGTTGTTTTCGTAGGAACTTTGAAAAGGGTTTATTTTATTGAAAATAGAGAGGGCTAATGCCATTTTGAATAGTCAAAAGTGATTGGAGGGCAACTAATCCCCCTCTCACGCCCACCCTCTCATTTGCCTTTATGTTTAGAAACAAAATCTTGCCTTAAGATTAAATCAAAATGCACTGTGTTAATGCTATAGCGCTGCCTAAGTAAAGAATGATGTTGGCACAACGTATTATTTATTTTTTGTTTCCATACCCGGGCACTTTGTATCGAAGGAGTTGTTGTAGAAATTTCGAAAAGGGTTCATTCAATTGGAAATTGGAGTGGCTAGTGCTTTTTTCAATAGTCGAAAGTGATTGGAGGGCAACTAGCAACCCCCCCCCCCATGCCCATCATTCCCCCAAACACATCCAATCAAAATTTTGAGATAGACATTTTGTTCAGTATAGTTGATATCCAGATAGAAAATATGTTTTTGAGGAGGACACTCCCCCAAAACCCTCAGGGCAAGGGTTTTAAGTTATGCCTGGAGGGCATATAAGAACGATGTTGGCACAATGTATTATTTTTTTTTTTTTTTTTCTTTAGAGCAGGACACTTTGTATCGAAGAAGTAGTTGTAGAAACTTCAAAAAGGGCTCATTCAATTGGAAATTGGAGTGGCTTGTGCCTTTTTTAATAGTCGAAAGTGACTGGAAGGCAACTAACACCCCTTTCACGCCCACCATTTCCCGAAACACATCCAATCAAAATTTTGAGATAGTCATTTTGTTCAGCGTAGTTGATTTCCAGATAGACATTCCAGATAGAATAAATGAATGTGCATTGTCAGTTTAATATACATATACTGATACTTAGTAATCAAAATGTTAATATTATTTGATTTATTAAAGTTATAAAAGTAAGAACATTTATATTTTTTTCAGTGAAGTGCAAATTATGTTCTGGCCTTGGGAAGGCATAGGGGTTTTGAGCCCAACTTAAGTTAATTCCTGCTCATTTTGAGTTTGACTCGGTTATTTATTGTGATTTCTGTTCGTTTTGGGTTTCATTTATTTATCATTGCTGATTTTCGGTAGTTTCACGCTTCGTAGATTATTTGATTTTATTGCTCATTTTTTGTTTAATGGAGTTCTTTACTTTTCTTTGAAAAACTTATTTTGTGGAAATTTTTTTTTTAATTAATTTATAAAAAACTGAACTCAGCTGCCTTATGAGTTTCGTAAAAAATATTCCAAAATGGAAACATTGCTAATAACGTTGGTATGACTAAGGCATTGTACAGCCGGGTTCGAATCTGTCGATTATATAAATATATATATATATATATATATATATATATATATATATATATATATATATATATATATATATATATATATATATATATATATATATATATATATATATATATATATATATATATATATATATATATATATATATATATATATATATATATATATATATATATATATATATATATATATATAAATATCATTGCTATAAATATCATATATATATTTATCATTGCTGATTTTCAGTAGTTTCACGCTTCGTAGATTATTTGATTTTATTGCTCATTTTTTTGTTTAATGAAGTTCTTTACTTTTCTTTGAAAAACTTATTTTGTGGAATTTTTTTTTTAATTAATTTATAAAAACTGAACTCAGCTGCCTTATGAGTTTCGAAAAAAATATTCCAAAATGGAAGCATTGCTAATAACGGTGGTATGACTAAGGCATTCTACAGCCGGGTTCGAATCTGTCAATTATATAAATATATATATAATATATATATGTATATATATATATATATATATATATATATATATATATATATATATATATATATATATATATATATATATATATATATATATATATATATATATATATATATATATATATCTATATATATATATATATATATATATATATATATATATATATATATATATATATATATATATATATATATATATATATATATATATATTTTTTTGTTAGTTAACGAGCACCATACGCTTTTTTCGCCTTTTCGCCAAAGTGTTTTTATCTTTAGGGCACGTGTGAAAACCATGATCGACCCAATATGCATTCTATATAAACAATAGAATCTGACAATACAACATTATAATCACCAAAATTAACAAGGCCATCCCTAAAATTCGCTACTCTTGTACAAAACGCAACAACTTCACTTTTGTTAGGATTAAATGCAAGACCGATCTGTTTATGCGCTGTGCAAAGTATGTCAAAATTTTATTCGGTTTGAGAAAGACAAAAATTCCTGTTTAAGATATCATCCGTGAGAGATCTATTCAAAAGTGAGAGATCAGATCCACGAAAAATAAAAATCATTTTGACCTATTTTTGTCTCTTAATGACGCTATTATTATACAACGGTGGTGACGAAATAACACCCTGTTGGATCTGTTTCTTCACCGGTACTGAATTATGCAGGATAATTGCCCATTTTTATAATGTAATTTAACTCGGACAGAAAGTTTTCCATACATATTCCAAAAGGTAAAATAACTGACCGGTTCACGCCACGTTTATGTGCTGCAAGTAATAGCTGAGCATGTATTTCGGAGTCAAATGTCCTAGCTTACGGATGGCAACAATAATATTTTTATTGTTATTATGTAACCAACGTCAGAGCCAGGCAACTTCAGACCTTTTTCTAGTTCTTCTCTGAACTTATATTCAAATTCTTGATCGGGAGGGGAAACTGAGAGGTAAAATAGGACATCCACTCCGTCTCCGGGATCGCAGATTCAGAAACACTGCAATTTCCCCTGCGGTTACGAAATCTCCACATTATGTTTGGTTCATTAGCGCTGCAGGATGACCTTGAGGAGTGGTGCTGCAGGAGAAAATTATAGCCTAGGAAACAACACAGCTTTTGCACTGGCTTCTGGTTAATGGATAATTCATCTGGGTTTATTCTGTTTGGGTAGGCTTCTTTTGGCCGAAAAACTTCTCCCTAGCCTAGTTATCTTTTATGGGTTGCCTCCCCGTAGTAGCATAATATTTGTATACATGAATATATATATGAGTCGGAGGCAATAGGCTTAAGATTGTCTGTGCAGGATTTCAACTCTTGTTGATAGAAGAGCTTTGTCAAGCGTGGGAAACCATGTTGTGACCGAGATGGGCTCAGGATTGCAGAAAGCCTCCAATCAACAGGAGATCCCAGGGACTTCTTGCTGTTTTTTTTTCTAAGTAGACTTAGGCGCTTCGTTTAGACTTTTAAAATGTGCTAGTTACCATCCTGCACTGTTTCAGAGACCATTGCTTTTCCTGAGGCCATAATATTTTCTGTGATGTAAGAAATATGAAATTGTAAGTTGAAATATGACAACGTTAAAAAACAACTACCGTATTGACATCTTGACTGACCAATTCAGATGCTTCGAATTTGACTTTAAGGTTTGACTTTAGGAATCTCAGAAACTCATATCCCAGGGGTAGGAGATTTTTAGGAGTCTCAGATTAGGAGATATGAGATAGGTGATATAGAATTTATTTATTTGGGCAGGAAAACTGAGGTACCTAGGCAGAGAGTAGGGCTTATAATGAATAAGAAAGCTGCTAAGCCTTGTTTAGGTTGGGGAAGTTTTTGACAGCAGAATGCTAATGGCTCATTTTAGACTAAAAAGTGCAGGGCCATATGTATATATGCCCCTGTAGGACAGACTAATGGAGATAGTAGTGACTCGGATGAATTTTACTTACAACTACAGGAACAAATAGACAGGATTCTAGGCAGAAATATGATATTTTTATTTGAAAATTTTAATGCCCTGGCCAGAAGAAATAGGGATGGATATTATCATAGCCTAGGTAAATTTGGTGCAGGAAAAGAAAACAGTAATGGTTACAAACTACTGAAATCTTGTAGGCACAACAATCTGGTTATAACCAATTTTGTACTTGATAAATAGATGGCTCATAAGTTAACATGGTGTTCGCGTGATGGTAAGATAGCTTACCTTATTGATTATGTTATTGTAAACTGAAGACTGGCAGGATCGATACAAGATACTAAGGTATATAGTATTGCTGTTACTGATGTTAAAAGTAAAGATCACAATCTAGTAATGTCTATGGTTAATTTAAAGCTGAAATTTCGGAAAAGTAACCACAGTCCGGGAAACTGTCACGTTGATAGACTCCAGGATGAAAATCTGAGAGAAACTTTCCAGGAACGGTTGAATACTAAGTTGGAGAGTGTTAGGTTTCACAATGTAGAAGCTAAATGGAATAATTTTAGGAAAACAGTTTGATAAGTCGCTGATGGTGTCTTAGGAAAGAAAGTTAGAAACGCAGCTAGGATTATTATTGAAAATGCTTTGTGCTTAATAGAGAGGAGGAGGAGCTTGTACAAGAATTATTCGAGTGATAGATCACACGAAAGTAAGAGGAAGCATTAAAATATGTATTATGGAGGTGTGAAATGGAGGCTATGGATAAAATTACTGAAGATTGCTGTGATGGAAGAGGAGCATGCGTAGTTGTGTTGGCCTCAGACGCCATGGTTTTGTAATGAGTCGCTGTTAGTAGTAGTATTAGTAGTTATTGCGAAGACAAAAGCTTTTTTTTTTGACAGTTAAACTTTATTTCGAAAACGAAATACACTAAAAGAGTTCTTTTCCGAAAAGTTGCTCTGTAAATGCTAAACTTGGAATTAAAGAGTCGGTTTTGAGGTGTAGTAACCCTCTTTACATTTATGACAACTCGGGTATGGTATTAAAATGAACGGAAAATTATTTAGGCTAAAAGAGCATTTTTTTTTCAAATGAAAGTAAAAAGTAACATTAAACTTTAAACGAACAAATTTATTCCGTATGTGAGAGGAACTACCCCCTCTTTGATCTCCCGCTCTTTACGCTAAAGTTTGAATGTTTGTCCCCAACGCTTAAAGGACGACTGCTCAAGCCCAAAAACAATTGGAATGGATTAAAAGGTATTTCTTACAACATCTCATTTTGGAAGAGTGCATTGATGTACCTTTGCTGTAAACAATACGACTTTCAGTTGATGTTCTTGTGTCGCTCTTTACTTTTATTTGAAAAAACTTGTTGTTTTTATTATTTAATGTATACTTCTATCTATCTATCTATCTTCATACAAGAATATCGCTTACATTAATACTACAGACATTGGCTGACCAGTAGAAATATGTTGTAACTATGATGGATAGATGTTTCTCTTAAAAAGGAAAATAAGGTAAACATTGGACAGTAAAGAACAAGGTAAACAACACGCTAAAGTTCGACTTTTTGTCTCCATTGCTTTAAGAATGACAAGCCCAAGCGCAATTGGAACGGATTAAAAAGTATTTCTTATGACACCTCATTTTGGAAGATCCTATCGATGTGCCTTTGCTTTAAACAGTACGAGTTTGAGTTGAAGTATTATGTCGCTCTTTATTTTTATTTAAAAAAGTTAAATTAAATCCATTATTATTTTAAAAATTAAATCCAACTATCTTCATGCAAGAATATCGCTTACATTAATACAACAAACATTGCGTGACTAGCAGAAATATTTTGTAACTATGACGGATAGATGTTTCCCTTAAAAAAGGAAAACAAGGTAAACATTGGAAATTATTGACATTTCTAATAAACTTTTTTAAACTATATGTGCCATATGAAATGATTTTCCATCAGACTTTTTCAAAAGAAGAGGTTTTTCGTAACAACCTTTTAAGGAAATTAAGTTCGTTTTTAATGACGAAATGCATCAGTGATACTTTCCTTTCATTATTGGAAAACAAATTAAAAAGGAGAAAAATGTTTTCGCACCACTGGCAAAAGTTAAATATTATTGCTTTTAATTAAATAAAGCTTTTCTGAAATTTTCTCCTAAAAAACTCTTAGCTTTGAAATATATTTTGTTCAATTAAATAAACCCTTATAGACCTTGTCCTAGAACAAAATTTTTATTTCTAAAACTTCTTAGATATATCAGAGACAGTGCTGTACCGCTGCCTAAGTAAAAAGTCAACTGCCTTCAATGTATTATTAAATATTGTTTAGCTGACTCTGTTCGTATGAAAGGAACGATCATAGAAACTTCGAAGGGGGCTTGTTCCGTCAAATTGAAAGTTATTGTGGCCTTTACAATAGACAAAAGTGATTGGAAGGTAACCAGTCCCCTTTCTTTGCTATCCCACAAGAAATCTGAACAATAATTTTGAATAAGCAATTTCATCGAAAGGTCCAATAGATATGCCTCCTTGGAGGGCATAACCGACCATCTATATGGCAGCTTGTCCCATCTTGAAAATTTCAGAGAATGTTTTCTGGGTAAAAGGATCAGGCTTTTTTTTTGAAAAAAGAACCAGGTAGGTAAAGAGCCCAGCAACAGGCCCCAAATACTGTTTGTCCCTGGTCAATCTAAAACCTCTAGCCGTAAGTCTTTCAGCCAAGAGGAACGTAATGCTGGGAACATTAGTTCATTATGCCATGGCATGCATTCACCCTTCCCCCTAAATAAACAGGCCCAAAAATCAAAGCCAAAGCAAAAAATAATTGTTTGCTGAAATGGAAAAAAGTGAAAAAATATGGAGGCTCATTTGATTGGAAACTCAAAATTCTAGTGCCATTTTGAAAATTTGAAATTGATTGGAGGGCAACCAACCTCCCTCTCGTACTGTCATTTTTTCCCTTGGGCACCGGTAACCCCATGATGTCAGCTCAAAATTTTGAGATAGCCATTGTATTCAAAAATTTTAATTTTGTTCTTAAGTTTTTTAAGACTAAATCCCAAATAGATGATAACTGTCCAGGCAACAGGCATAAAAATTAAATATGCTCTAAAGTTTCCAATGAAATGAGCCCCTTCGTAATTGTTTACAACGTTTGACTCAGTAAGCTCATCTCATGGGAAGAAAAGAAAATAGGACACATAGATAAAGATATTAACCATGCTAAAAATGGATTTTCCTTGATTTTTAAGATAGAAAACTGTTAACCCCAAGGTTCTATTATTACTAGTACTGCTAACAACTCATTGCAGTATCAAGCCAGCCAGAGGCCAACAAAGCTACGCACACTCCTCCTCGATCCCAACCTATTCGAAGATTCCCTCTTTACACTCCTACAAGAAGTTCCAATTTCCCTTAAATCTTTTCTTACGACATCCTTTGCCCCATTTCGGAATGACCTGATTTTCGTGTGGCCCTAGACGGTTGGTCGACAAGAACCTATCTTAGGCGATGTGTCATCCTTCATCCGCAGAACTTGTCCTATCCATCTCGAGTTTTCTCTTACTATAGCCATGGAAAGTGAGATTGAACCACATGTTTCGTACAGCTTACTGTTTGGAATACGGTTAGTCAGTCGGGTCCCCATAATAATCCATAAGCAATTCTCTTAAAAACTTTTTCCAAATCCTCCTCTATCTTTTTCGGAGCACTTACGTTTCAGAACCATACTTGACCACTGGCATCACTATAGCTTCCAGTATTCTAATCTTGTTTCGCAAACTTATCTTCATATTCTTCCAAACTTTTTTCAACTGTAAAAAAAAAATACCTTAGGTCTTGGCTATTCCACTTTTAACATACAAAAAGGATTTTAACTGAATGTAAGGAGTAACATGAAAACTTAAAACGAACGAAAAATATTATGACTATGAAGGGGGTTGCCCCTTCCCCAATACCTCGCTCTTTACGCTAAATTTTGACTGTTTGTCCCAATGCTGAATGAACGTAAGTGCTCCTCTACCTTTTTCAGAGCACTTACGTTTCAGAACCATACTTGACCACTGACATCACTGTAGCTTCCAGTATTCTAATCCTGTTTCGCAAACTTATCGTCATATTCTTCCAAACTTTTTTCAACTGTAAAAAAAAAAACACCTTAGGTCTTGGCTATTCCACTTTTAACATACAAAAAGGATTTTACCTGAAAGTAAGGAGTAACGTGAAAACTTAAAACGAACGAAAAATATTACGAATATAAAGGGGGTTGGCCCTTCCCCAATACCTCGCTCTTTACGCTAAATTTTGACTTTTTGTCCCAATGCTGAATGACTCATGAAACAAAGGACCGTTTGAATAGAACAATATAAAGCTTTTTTTTAACAATAAGAAAATAAGAACAATAAGAAGCTTGTTTAAAAATACTAAAAACAATTGCGCGAAGGGCGAGGTATTGAGGAGAAGGCAACTTTCCTCATGTATGAAATAATTTCTTTTCGTTTTAAGCTTCGATATTGCTCCTTACTTTCAGTTAAAATAAACTTGTATTTGTCTTATTTAATGTAAGTCTAGAATAGTTTTACTTCCTCTATCGATTCCGTGTTCTCTCATTGTCTTTGCCGTATTCCTTAGGGCAAAGTCCATCAAAATGATCCATATAAATAGGGATAGGACTGAACCCTGCTTAACTCATGATTTAATGCGAAACCGGCTACTAGTCTCACTTCCTATATTAGCACTGCAGCAATGTTATTCTCGTACCTAGCACTAATCACTTTAATGTATTTATCTGGTATACCATACAAGGATAGTACCTTCGCCAAAGCTCTTCCATCAGCTAAATCAAATACTTGCTTATAATTTATAAAAATCAGGGCTAAAGGGGTTCGATGCCTCAGACATTTCTCAATTTTTAATCTGAGAGTGAAAAGTTGATTTATGTGTAACCTCTTTCCTTCCTATACTACACTGTTCATCTCTTAGCTAGCTTCAATAAATTACAAGTGCTTAATATAGGAGAGTTGTGTAACTACCAGTTAGGAATTTTTGCATGCCAATGGTGGAATTCTGTAAGTCCTTGTCCTGAGGTTTTTCATGACTGTTTTAGTGACAATAGGGCACTACATAGTTATGAGACTCGTCATGCTGATAATTTTGTTGTGTCACATAGAACTGGAACCAGGGTTAGTTTCCCTACTAGATTTTCAGGGCCCAGTGTATGAAACTCCATTCCAGAGAGCATTCAAGTGGCTGAGCACCACGAGTTATTTAAAAGTAATCTGAAAAAAATATTTATTAGGAAAAGGTTAGTAGTTTTATTTATTTATTTATTATTATTATCCTTGTTCCTATTATTATTAATATGGTAGAATGATTGATGAGAGATTGGCTATAGTTTTAGTTCGTTAATGTAATTTATTAATTTTTTTATTTATTTAACTTGATTTTTTATGTTAGTTTTATTAATTTATTTGTTTGAGAAAATATAAGTAGCTGCAAGGGCTTTTTTTTTATCTTTTTTAGGGTGGTTATTAGTAATTTAGGTGTTATGTTTGTGTTTGTAAATAGCAAAATTGAATTGAAAATCTTAAAACTTTATCTATAACATCTCTAAGTCTAAAAAGTATCATCATACTACGTAATTTGTTTCCTACAGAAACTAAGCTTTTGCCTCTATAATTGCCACACTCACTCTTATCAGCTTTCCTATAGAGAGATTTAATTAGAGCTTTCCTAAAATCGCTATGTAGGCCTACTTCTCCTTTTTCCAAAAAGTGTATTACTAATCTTCAGTAATTTATCTCTAAGTTTATAACCACCATATTAAAAAAAAAAAACTCATTTACCACACTGTCAGTACCTTGGGCATTAATATTTTAATCCTTTTGAAACTCGCTAATTCTTCCTCACAAAACAAATCTTCCTTCACATCCAAAGTGATCACGGTTGTCACGGTTTAGCACATTATCAAAATATTTTACCCATCTCCTTTTAACTCTTTCTTTATTACTAATTGTAGCCCCGTTCCTATTTTAACTGGGACAAGGCCAGATTGTCTATTCCGCTCAATTTGTTAACATGCCAGTGCAATATTTTACTATTATGCCCTCTGTCTGTATCTTCGGGTTCTAAAATCGCTTTCAAACTTTCGGTAACTATGACCCGTGTTTTACTCTTTTGTTTGTTGCAGCTACTGGTGCAACCCTGACTACCAAATAGCTATTTAAATAGCCTATCAATTTCAGAGGAAATACTGCCTTGCGTGGGTTTAGTCATCTCAACACATACTTAAATAAAAAAACAAGTTTTTTTTTAACTGAAAGTAAGGAGCGACATTAGAACTTAAAACGAACAGAAATTATTCCATTTATGAAAGGGGATGTCCCCTCCTCAACGCATCGCTCTTTACGCTAAAGTTAGACTCTTTCTCAAAACTTTATTTTTTAAACAATAAAAAACTTTAGCCTAAAGAGGGAGGCGTTGAGGAAGGGACAGCCCTTTCATATACGGAATAATTTCTGATCGTTTTAAGTTTTAATGTCGCTCCTTACTTTCAGTTAAAAAACTTGTTTTTTTTTATTTAATTTTGAAAGTTTTTGAATTAATGCAGGCTTTAATTTTGGCTCACTGTACGTGAATAATTAAACCAAAATTTGCATATTCATTTTACTTTTATCTGGTTAAATGGCTTTCTCGAAAGTTGTTTAATTTTATTTTACGAACGTTTTTATTAGTGACAAATATTCGTAAATTACGAATTAACTTACGTAACCAACTTTTATACTCATATATTTTTAATACGTATATTAGGGGGTTCGCCCCCTAGTCAATACCTCGCTCTTTACGCTAAAGTTCTAATTTTGTTCCAATTCTTTAAAAATGACCCCTTAATCACAAAGGCCGTTAATTAGAATAAATAGCTCTTATGTAAGTACTAAAAAATCTTTGGCTTAAAGAGCGAGGTACTGACTATATGATTGGGGGTGGACCCAATCATATAGGTAATAATTTCTGTTCGTTTTCAGTTTTGATGTTGCTCCTTACTTTCAGTTGAAAACTTTTTTTTATATTTAATTTCTGATCTTTTTTTAAATAATGCTGGGAAATCCCAGCGCCCCCTTCATAGCAATGTCACTTCCCCCATGAAAACTTCCTCCGTGGAAAGATCCTCCCATTTAACCTTGACCCCCCCCCCCCCACAACCAGAAAAAATCCCCCTGAAAACGTCTGTATACTTCCCAATAACCAAAACTATGTGTAAAATTGGGTACAGTTCATAACTTTCAGCCCTTCCCTTGAGGACTGTGAGGGATTAAGTCATCCTAAAAGAGGATAGTTATTATATTTTCGATCATTCTGAGCAAAATGGCTATCTCAAAATTTTGATCGGGTGACTTTGGGAAAAAATGAGCGTGGGAGGGGGCCTAGTTGCCCTCCATTTTTTTGTGACTTAAAAAGGGCACTAGAACTTTTATTTTCCGTTTGAATGAGCCCTCCCACGATATTCTAATACCACTGGGTCGATACGATCACCCCTGGGAAAAAAAAAAACAACAGACAACAAAAAAAAAATAAACACGCATCCGTGATCTTTCTTCAGGCAAAAAGTACAAAATTACACATTTTTGCAGGTAGGAGCTTGAAACCTCTACGGTAGGGTTCTCTGATACGCTGAATCTGACGGTGTGATTTTCATTAAGGCTCTATAACTTTTAGGGGGTATTTCCCCTTTTTTGAAAATTAGGCAAATTTTCTCAGGTCCGTAACTTTTGACGGGTAGGACTAAACATGATGAAACTTTATATTTGAAATCAGCAATTAAATCTAATTGTTTTGATGTATCTATTGGTATCAAAATTCCTTTTTTTAGAGTTTCGGTTACTTTTGAGCCGGGTCACTCCTTACTTACAGTTCCTTACCACGAACTGTTTAAAGATCAATACAAAACGAACCATTATTACAAACTGTTTGTACAGTAACACTAACAGTTATAGAGTATCTCATACTTGAACATAAAATATTGGCCGGCCGGGGCGACTAATGAGTTTTCTTGTAATGGAAGGGTGCGTGAACCCCCAATAACTCATTTTGGGCCTTTAATATCTAATTCTTCATGTGAAGTCCGTTTGCTGAAAATGTAGGGGAATTTCCCCCTAACCTGCATTTGTTCAGTAGAAAACGTTTAGATAATTCGGACAATACAGATTCTGAGGGCATGACAGCTCGTCTGTTGTTGAAGAAATATTTTTAAGGGCAAAAAAGAAAAACTATTTTCATATTTTTACCTGCTCAGAGGTAGATAGAGTGGGAAGGGTCTTCCAGGAGCAAGATCTGGATGAACCATTTGCAGTAAATCGTGATGAAACTGTTCATTTTAATGTATACAAAGTTAAGATTAGGCACTTGCTTCAAGGGTGATTATCACTCTCGAAATGTTGTTATAAAAAAGTTGAACTTCACTGTAACTGAAGGGCGATGCGGCGAAAGGTAGTCCCCTCATATTTATGATAGCCCTTTGTATTGCATGAAACTACGAAAAAAAGAAGTTTTTTTCTCAAAATCAACTTTATTCAAACCATTCATGGGAATGAACGGTAAGTAAAGAGTTGGCACTTTTTCCACAAGGATGAAGTTTAGTCCTACCCATCAAAAGTTACTCGCCTGAGAAAATTTGGCTGATTTTCGAAAAAAAAGGGAGAAAGACCCCCTAAAAGTTATAGAAACTTAATGAAAGTCACGCCATCATATTCAGCATATCAGGGAACCCTACTGTAGAGGTTTCAAGCTCCTATCTACAAAAATGTGGAATTTTGCATTTTTTGCCAGAAGAAAGATCACGGATGCGTGCTTATTGGTTTATTTACGCTAAAGTTTGACTTTCTCACAACTCTATTTTTTTAGACAATAAAAATCTTTAGCGTGAAGAGCGAGACGTTGAGGAGGGGACAGCCCCCCTCATATACGGAAGAATATCTGTTCGTTTTAAGTTTTAACGTCGTTCCTTACTTTCAGTTCAAAAAACTTGTTTTTTTTATTCAATAGTATTTTAGTGTTCAATCAATTTTGCTAGTTGGTGCTTGTAAGTATTTTATTTACCAGTTGAGTTTGAAAATGTTTTTAAATCGAAAATTATATTGTTTCAGCAAATGCGAAGTACACAAGCACTTTCATTCTTGAGGTATTATATATAAAAAAAAACTTTCTTATCAAATTATTCTTGCGTTAGAGTAATTTCTCTTAAAGAACCGGGAGGGGGCGTTCAATTTTATTCTAAGAGGGATATATATTGAGGGTATGCGGCTTTTTTGTATACAAGACAATTCCAAGTGTTTTATTTACTGATTGTCTTTCAAAACATTAGAATTAAATATTGTGCTGCTCAATTCATATGAGAACAAAGAAGAAGCTCTTTGATTTTTGAGGCACTGTGATAAAATAGAAAAAAAATCATCCCTTACTTTGTGTAAGTGATGTGATACAATAGAAAAAAAAATAATCACTTACTTGTGTTAGAGAATTCTTGAAGTATTTAAAAAAAATTCAAACTTTAGCTTAAAGTGTGGGAGCAGTGGCTTCAATTTTAGTGTGAGACAGGTTTCTTCTGCCCCTCCCCTTTTAGATATTTCAAAATACCTTCTTTGGAATTTCCATCGAAAAAAAATCTTTTTTTGGTAGTGTCAGAAAACCGAAAACCCCTTTGATTGAAAAATATATTTTGCACTTCTTCCATAATTTTGTTTGGGATACTACTGGGGAGGGTTGATAAGAGTGGAAAATGGCAGTCCTGCTAGCTCACATACAGGATCTTTTGCGTTTATTTCAAGTTCTATCACTGTTCTTTGCTTTCATTTGAAAAGCTGCATGGGTGAAGAAATGAATAGGTCAAGGGCAAAGTCCGTGTTCTTTAATCTACTTCAATATTGATTCTCCCAAATATGAAAAGGAGCTTAAAATTATCAAATAGGGTTTAAAAAGAAAATCATTCGATGTGGACTTCATTTTATCCAAGCTTACTAACCTTTACTTAAAATGTAAGAGCAGCAATAATAATCTCTCTTGAAAGTACATAAAAAAAGCCACATTCAGAAAAAAAAAACATAAATACACTTGTACTAAGTAAAATAAATCCTTTTAACCTTTTTTAACTCTATTTTTTAATACGAAGTTCCCTACTGCTACTTTGTTAAGAGAAGACCTAGATCCCATCATCTCATGATGCCATCAATATCCCTTATCACCAAAATTGAACCTCTTAAATGAGAAAGCTGCCTACACCAGAGTAAAAAATTGTATAGTCTATATACCATTTATTTACTATTGCTATTCTTTTTGCACAATTTTTTTTTCATAGGAGAGGCTTGCGAGCTAAAGTCGCTGTTACACTGTCCTACGTCGTCTTTCAGTGACTTGTATACAGATTTGAAGTCAAAGCCACTTTGTATTTGGGATGGTCTTCAGTGTGACTCTCATCTTAATTGTCCCTTTAGTGCCTATGATGAAAAAGGATTAAAGTGCCCAAAATCAAGCTTGTTACGACAAAAACAGTATACAGATTTTCGAGGTGGACAATGTAAGTCCAAACAACTATTTTTTTTCTTAATTGCTGAAAAAAACAAATTGTGATGCGATAGAAAGTAGCATTTAAGATATTTTCTTGTGTCATTATTGATCTGCAGTTTGCTTCTGCAGGAACATACTGATGGGTGGTTATTTCCCAGTAACCAGCAACAGTTTCCCACTGCATTACTAGCATGCAGTCATGCAGTACTATGGGACTTAAAAATTACAAACGTACGGCTTACCTCTTTGTGCCAAAGCAGTACAGTTACTGTAGCATCTAAAAACAAATAAAAGCTAATGGTGATATCAATATTGATAATTCCTAATAAAAAAAAAAACATTTCTGGCGCATAAGTGCCAAAATTGAAAAAATTCACGCAAAATATAGCTGTTTATTTTTTAGACTTAGCAAATAAAAAAAGAGAAAAAAACATATACATTTTGTGTTTTAAAAGGAACTGAATGCATTTTGGAATTGAAGACTTCAGCAATAAAGCTTTCATTTCTTAAATAATAAGTTTTAAACATTCTAATTTACGTATCTAACTTAATGGGACATCGGGACGGAATTTTCAATGGCAGGACATTCATAGATGTTCTTTTTAGATTGGTGGCCACTGTAGATTTCTTTGCTATTAAGCTGTCACAGATACTTTCAACCTTCACAAGCTGGCAGGAGATTGAGACAGGAGCTTCGAAACACCCTCACGCGCCTAAATCGTACTTATAATTATATTTAGTGGTGTTGATGTGGTGTGAGATACCACGTCGGATTTTCTGTCTCAGAAACTAATGCAAAATGATACTTTTAAATCTTTTTCATAGAGGATATCTCTGAAGCTTTTGGATACTTTACTTAAAGATGTTCGACCGTTGCACTTGGTTGTAGATAAATAAATAACTGCGGATTTTTTGGTAAAAAGACCCCTTGGGCTCTGTTGTCTGCCTGAAAGACAGTAGCTGACACCATGAAAGAAGAGGCAATACGTTGTTGGCAAAGAACACGTTTGTGACAGAAATCATGACACTTCAGAACTTGATGCTCTTCACCCAGCTTCTAAATGTAAAGTAAAGATGATCAAATAGGTATTTCAAGAGTGGAAGAACCAGCCCATTCTAGAAGTGGTTTCAGCATTTTTTTCTGGGGGAGGGCGGAGGATTTACGGAGAGAAAGAGGGCGGTAAAGCTTCAAGAGGACGAACATCCTGCCATTATTAAAGGGCTAGAAAGCACCCAGGAGGCTGACACTCGCATAGTGCTTCATGTCACATCTTGCTTACAAAATTACTGTCCGAAAGTTATTTTTTGTGCAAATGACACAGAAATAGATCGAGATAATAATACGGTAGTAACTAGGTAATAATAGATCAATGTTACTGTGATTTTCTTCAGAATTACCAACAGCTGGTTGTACTATCTCAGCACCGAAGTCCCGTGCTGCATGCACGGTCTCTAAAAAAAAAAAAATATTCCAGTTCACTGTGTGGTAAAATCGAGACAAACCTCATTGTTTAACTTTTTGGCTTTGTTACATTGTTTGATTGGCAGCTATGCGACAATTTTTTTTTTTTTTTTTTTTTTTTATTCAACGGAAATAAACATTTCTGAGAGTAAGCATGAAGTGTGGTTTACTGGATGGTATGCTAATTTAACGAAGAGAATTGGGTGATATTCCAAACTTAGCTTGAATCCAACAAGGAATGACACAGGTCTGTAGAAAGTTGATTGTGACCGCGCATAGTAAAAGGCTGGTGACTTTAAGTCACTCAATAATCTTTTGGTCGTACCTTCCAAAGGTGAAAGCCCTAAAGAATATTACACCAACCGAGAGCACCTTTCAGTTTCATACAAATAGTATCCTGTACCAAGTTCACCTGTGCTTCAGGCTCTTGAATCTGTTTCGATTAACCGAATCTACGCTAATTTCCCTCCCCTAAAAAATTCTCCATACAGAAAATTCACCACCCTCCCCGAAAAAGTCCTCCTGTGGAAAATTCCCCCAAGGTCCAAAATTGAGTAGCCAAAGGGAAAGTAAGACAAATAGAATGAAGAAAAGAAAGGATCTTGGAATATTCTACTAACTTTCTAAAACCTTAGTAGAGTATATGACGTAAACTATCCTATATTATTTATTTTTGTTCTTTTATTTTTTTAGTTCTTCTTTTCGTATTGAGGGCTAAGCTTTGATTATTATCATAGTATGGGAAGTTAAAGGTTAAAGAAAATACTTTGAAAATATGAAATAAATGGCAACTATGGAAGGGGGTGTCCTATGATGGAAGTGCCCAGAGATATGGGCAATTACTTTCTCTTTGACTTGCTTTGGGATTGACATCTATATATTACGTAATACCAGTTCACCCCTTGCGATCAAGAATGCGTCCATTAGGTGTACAAGAAAAGGTTTACCAGAAAAAGGTTGAAGTACCTCTAAGGGGGTCTTTTTTTATAATGGTGTTTCTTTTGCGTGTGTAATTTAAATGAAATGATGACAAACTCCAAGTCAGAATTAAGCAAATTTAGAATAGACAGAACTTCTTATTTCAAATTTACAATCAACTTATTTTCTTTAACCTTTATCTTACCTTGCCGTAATAACTCAACCCTCCAAAACATGAAAAACAAATTAAAAGAAATTAAAAACACAAAAATAAATACTACTGGATATCCTACTCATATCTTTAAATATAGATGGAATATTCTAAATCCCTTCTTTTCTTCATTCTTTTAATTTGTATTGCTTTCCATTTGGCTGCTCAATTTTACATGTAAGGGGTGATTTTCGGGGGTTGATTGTCTGTGTGGGTTTTTTCCGTGTGAATAAGCCGGACACCAATCTACATCCCCTTTAACTTTGAATAAATATTCGGTGAAGCCTGAGGTGTAATACCATTGACTAGCTCCTTGCCTTGGTGGCCACTTTCTATACAGAGAATCTTGCCATATTGCTTTTACATGTTTCTTTGTGTGTGTGATGAAGTAAAAAATGTAGCTTGCTTTGTAGTTGGGGAGGTGCGTATTTGTTAGATTCTGACGATTATAACTACTTTTGCCCTAATTATCTATCAATTTTGTTTTGTTGTGCATATCAGATGTTACGCGGTCCTTTGACTGGATAGCCTTTTGTAATATATGTACCAGACAGAAGAAGTTGCACTGCAATTTCTTTCCTTTCTTTTTATTGAGGTCTCTCCACGCTAAGTTTTCGTTATCTGCTTCTCTTGAAGGCTATAAATGATTCCTTAATCAACTATCTCCATAAATTAAGTTTCAAATTCTATTCGCCGAATATAAATAACATTTACTCGGCAAAAGTGATGATCACTTTTGCAGCTTTGAAATCACTAACTTGCTTGTGTTTTTGCTTGGTTAGGTTGAGTTTCAGTATGGGAAAAAATTTAATGGCTGAAAATAAAATTCCCCTGGCAGCACTTTGTAATTTTTAGCACCCCCTAGAGGAAGCCTATTCCCTGCTATAATCGTAATCAGTAGGTTTAATATGGCTAGAAAGGGGTTTCAGATCGCGTGAAAAAGATCCGTCATCTAGTTGTCACATCTTTAGGGCCTGGTGCCTGGACCATCAGGTTGTTGGCTTTCATTAGTTCTCTTAAAATGAGATTATCAAAAAATTATGATATTTACCCCACAAATAAGACTTCTTTGAAACTTCCATTTTCTGGTTACTCAATAGCGTGTCTTTTTATTTTATTTTTTTAACAGCTTAGTTGTAATGTTTTAAAGCGATTTTTTGTGACGCAAGTGATAACAACAAAAGTAATCGACAAAATATGAAGCTTATACCTAATGTCTTGCTAAAAACAAAATTTTTCATTCCAGATCCAGAAATGGTGAACACTACCAAGTTTATTCTAGGAACCCTCGTGTTTTTTGTCTGTGGAATGTGCTTTCTTTGTTTTCATTTCGGGACCATGCGTAAAAACCCTATAAATACCCCTGGCAGTATGTTCTCACATGGGACAACGCCTATTGCAGCGACTGGAATCGCATTGTCGACTGCTCCTTCTCGAGGCAGAAATACATTTATGCCTGGGCCACCCCCAAGCTATTCGGACATAATGAGCCAGCCACCCTCATATGAGTCTGTTGTCCATGATGAAAGTGATCAAGCTTCTTCAACTCAAAAATTTAGTGAATTAGCCGGACGAAATGAGGCAGGTCGTTCAAGCAATATTTTGTAAAGTGGTACTTTTATTGTAGATTTAGTTTTTAGCACAACATTTGAGTATATTTTATAGATATATGTACAGTTTGCATATGATTATATGTTGCTAAGTAAGTCACCTTAAGCACGTTATTTCAACTAACTTCTAATAAAAATAAAATACACCTCGCTAGATTAGGCAAACATAAGAGCATTTAAAGGCAACTTACTTAGAGGTTTCCGTAAACTCGCTCCTATATACTACCTTGAATGATGTCCACGGCTCAAACCGATTGTGATGGAGGCAGAAAAGAAATTAAGTAAAAAAAAAAAAAATTGTTATTAAACAAACTACGAAAATCATGACAAGATAAACATGGAGGAGTTTTGTTTACGTTTTCAGGTTCAAAAGAAAAATTTACATTTAAGCTATTTACTGTAGTTTCTAGGCCAAAAAAAATAGTTTCATTTTATACATCTGGGAAATTTCTATTGTAGTCGCATTTTCAATTTTTCGCCATCATAAAACCAGAGAGTGTTTATTTTATAAAATCTGAAGAGAGTGAGAGGGCGGAGAGGCAGAGTATCTAGGGACAAGAAAATCATCACTATTGCCTTTTATTTCTATTCAATCCTGAAAAAAAGGTATTTAAACAATGACGTAACTTCAGCGTATACTTTGCTGATCCCCCCACCATCTTTATTAAAATAACATTTCTGGAGAAGTATACCCCGGAGTAGTGCAAAAACCAGATTTAGTATGACTTTTCCTGGCGAAATTAACCTTTTCCAGCCTTTATTCATCTCCTTGTAAATTGTACAATAACAAATAAAATAACAAATTACATAATAGCTGTCAAGAATATCTAAGAAAAACATTCTAAGCTTAAGTATTTATCCTTCAAGAAATATGCAAATTTATAAATTGGTAGTTTTAAATAATGAATACTCTTCTTTAAGAACAAAGAAAAACTAAGTAAAGTTTGAAACGTTTTTTTTTTTAAATAAATTTGAAAGGATTAAAACAATTTTTGTAAGTTATAATTTGAAAAGATTTGTATAATTTTTTATAAATTTGAAAATATATCAGATTGAAAAGATTGAAACATTGTTAACTACTGAACAAGGATGGAGTCACTAGATAATGTTGACGGTGGGGCTCCTCAATCTTAGTTATCGATATCAGAACATAAGTTATCAATAATGATACTTACCTTAAATGTCTTGCCCTAGTGTAGAAGAATCGAACAAGAATTTAGAACTATGTATTTTACTATTGATAGTGTTTTTTTTTTAAGAAAAAAAAACACACACACAAAAAATCAAATGCGTGATATCCAAGACCCATAAACAAATAATTTTCTATTTTGTTATTATCCAGAAACTTCTTACATTTAAGAATAAATGTTCTCCTATTTTCTTTTTTTTTATCCTGATTTTTTTTTTAAATACTAGAGTGGAAACACTTGATCTAAACAAGCTTTGAGGAATCTCTCACCGGGACCCTAAACGTACATAGTAGTTTCCAAGCCCGTCCTTGTTGAAAAGCCGAGAATAAACATCTTATATGTTTCAGAAAAAAAACTCCAGACTCTAAAAAATTAAATAATAAACCTTGGTTTCATCTTAAAATTACTGTAAAATTCTACTACCACTGCTTGCACGAGGCGGTACAAAGTCACAATGCTAGTACAGTTGCGTACGCTCCTCCTCCACCACACTATTCAGAGCTTTGCTTTTTTCAATTGTTTTTGCCCTTTTATGCAACACAATGTTTACTGTGTTTTGCTGCTGCTCTTGAGCAATCATAATTACCGCATTTTACCGGAAAGCTTGTGCTTTACGGTAAAATTAGTACAAGGCTCAAAATATTTAATTATGCATTTATTAAAGTTAGCTTATGCATTTAAAATTCTATTTTTAGACTAATCAAGATCGGAAGTCTCAGCCTGATGCAGCCTGCAGGACACTACTCCCTTGTGATTAGCATAATAGTTAAACTATGAAATGTTTTTTGTATCTGAATTAATCTGATTTTTTTTTAATTTTGGTTTCATTTTTTTTGATAAGGTGGCTTTTTTTTAAATTGTGTTATTTTTATTCTGTGAATGAACCTTAGTTGAATAGGATGTGCCTTTTATACGTTCACAGACATCATGTGTGTTTGCCAATGCAATATTTCTCGCTTTTGCATTTTGAGAAAATGATTTTGTAGATTATATTTTTAGTAAATGGTGGCGTGGATTTGTGCTTCTTGACTTTATTTTTAGTTCATCTGAGTTGCCGTCATTACAATATTGAAGACTCATTTTAGGACTGCATCTTAATATACTAAAGATTCTTCTTATCTTGATCTTTTCCAATATAAATATGACGATGGCGCATCCCCTTTATTCCGCGGCAATCACGTATACTCCTTAATTAAGCAGTATTTGACTCTATGCGGGTCTTGTAGACAGTGTTTCAACCACTGTATAAAGATAATTAATTAAGATAACTATAACTATAAGATAACGTATACAGATAATAGTTCAGATAACTATTATTTATATACTGTAATTTCAACTATCTGTTTTCAGGTTTTTCTGAAATGTCTCCAGAAGCTAAGGTTCGTAATTACACGAGCTTTAACTTGAAATACAAATCGGTAATTCTTCTTAATGTTTATTTTGGGGTAGATTTCGGAGGATCCAATTTCTTTTGCGGAAATTAAAAAAAAAATTGGAAAATTCAGGTTTAGTGGAACCACTAATTTCTGCAAAATTTATACTCCTATTCCAATTACTCCTTTTAAATGTCAAATTTACTAGATAATAGACCACTTAGGTAAAATTTTACATTTATCAGGAAATCTCAAGTCTCAAATCACTTATTTAAACGTCAAATTGTCAAATCTTTCAAATAGACCCTTTTGAGGTCAATATGATGGAACCTACGTTTGACTTTCTTCATGGTTTAGCATTTTCTTAGGGTTAGATACCCTTTAACAAAGGAGACTCTTTCCAAAATGAAGAATAAACTTTGCTTTTGCTTTTTATTGTGATAAGATTCTATTTCTACTAGTATTGCCACTGCTAGCATGAGGTGTCACAAAGCCACCTCATGCCAACAGAGTTCGGTCGCTCCTCCTCCACCATACTCTTTTCAGACTTCCCTTTTTTCTTTTCTTTTTGATGTGTTTCACAGTGGAAACAATACTTATGACATACCGCTACTCCTGGCAATCTTTAACACCACATTTGTACTGTAGCCACTAAAGCATTCTTTATTATTACAAAGTTCAAAATATCTAACTTGTATTTCTAAAATAACGGAAAAAAAAACGCAAAGAAACAAACAATTAAAAAAATATATAGTCAAACCCCAAAAACACTACTTTGCTTTCGATAAAAAACCTTTCACTTTCAATCCGGTGAACTTAGATTTTGAAGATATTCGTATTACCTTCGTAATTTCACAATTTTATTTCCTTACCATAATAAAATTTTTTAATCATAATTTCGACTTATAGTCTTTATTTACGGCCATAGCCGTGGTACCATAAGGGATGCAGTATTGAATGGATGTATCCTTCCCTCTCTACTGCCTAAAATATAGCACTGCTTTGACATGAAGGCCACAAGTCCATTCTCTACTTTAAATAGAATTCCAGCTGTTTGGGATTAAGAGACCTCCTATACATCCCGTGTTTAAAAAATGTTCTTTGTTTCAATTTACTTATCTATGCGAAGTAGTGTCAAAAGCCAATCAAATCATTCCTTATTTCTGGAAACACATATAAACCTGCCTTTTCAAAAACCATACCTACATCCACCATATGGCTTAATGGTGAAGTCGAGCACTATTTTAAGAAAGTAGATAGAAAGTAAAACCGGATTAAAAGAAAGACGGATTGTTTTTTTTTTTTTGAGAAAAAAAAACAGACTTTTTTATAAACCGGAAGTAAAACCGACTTTTTTTCTTATGAAATTTAAAGCCAGTAAAATGAACGAAGTTTTTTTTTTAAGTGCAAGTTTACATATAAACTCTGTTTCTATTTGGCTCAATCCTAAGCTGCCTGCCTACATCAAATGGTGATATACTACCAAAAAACCTGCTTCATACGAATGAGCTCCTCAATGCACTCGGAAGCTCTCATAGGATGTGCATTTGTTTATTTCGTTTCTTTCAACGGGTGCTAGCTTTTTCATAGTTTATTCACAACTCCAGTTGGATTCACTACTTTTATCTCCTTTTGTCGATAGATGACATCTCAAGAACCCCCCCCCCCGATACACTATTTCCTTTTTCAATCATCTTAAGCCAAACTGCTATGGATACTTTTATCTAAAAACAAAACTTACGTGGTTTTATATTGTATCGCCTTAAGAGTTTAACAGTGAAAAGACAAACCATATATGCCATGAAGCCTGCAAAAAAATATTTTTGAGACTTTTACGATTATCAATATAATCAATTGTATTTTCATATATAGAATATACCTGTGCTTTTTCGGAAACTACCCCCCCCCCCCGCACCTGAAAAAATCCTGCGTACAAGCTTCTCCTTCGTTTAAGAGTGAGTAGTCCGTAAATATAATTCTGCATGACAGCCTTTGCAGGTGCCTGTACAGGAATACGATAAAAAGATAACAAGAAAGAAAAGAAAAGTGGCATTATTCCTGATTTGTTTTTACCTTGGCTATATTCCAAAAGTACGTGTCTTTCGTAAATGATGCTTGTTTACATTCAATGATGTCTCCAGAAACCAAAAAAGCGTGACTATTTTATGACAGGCGAAATGATTAGGAAATGTTGTATGTGGGGAGAGGTACATGTCCCACGTAATGAAAGCATAGATAAATAGACCCTCCAAAATGACTTTTTTTTATATATATATTTCTTTTCTTGACTTTCGTTAGGATAATCGTGCCAAAAGCCACAGAAAACTAAAATAGAAGACAATGAAGTTAGTATATTCGTAGTGAAGGTAAGAAAGTTGAAGTTTCACGAATGATTTACTAATGATCATGTTTATCCACGGCTATTTGCGATGTCCGTAAGCAAAAACTAATGGTTTTCCTACAGACTAAAGCATGCTATATCTAAGTAAAGTAAACATTCCACTTCAACTGACAAACTGATGACTATGGCGAAACCCATTATTTGTTGTTTTTTCTGTACCAGTCAAAATTATGCGCTGCTTTCCGAGACGTGATGTCATATTCACCAATCTTACTCTGTTGTCACAACGAAGGTTAGACCCATACCACTTTCTCACAACAAAACGAAATTGGTGGCATAGGAAAAACAGGTTTTTTATTTTCTCGCAATAATATAAGATTCCATACATACTTATCTAGATAGGAAGTCGAAATATTTGCTACAGAGTTCCTAGAACTGTTGAATTTGATAGTGTATTTTCAGCGAGACCCGCCTCTTTTT
This sequence comes from Artemia sinica, assembly GCA_027921565.1. Taxonomy (NCBI): domain Eukaryota; kingdom Metazoa; phylum Arthropoda; class Branchiopoda; order Anostraca; family Artemiidae; genus Artemia; species Artemia sinica. The sequence goes on along the minus strand of CM051261.1, from coordinate 33,076,065 downwards.
TTGGGTGTGCCTTTATTACTGATCCCTAATCTACTGGAAACATTTTATGCAGAATTATTTTCTTGAGTTTGGTTAAAGCCCAGTCATTGATGCTGTAGTCATCCCGATGGTTCAGCCAACACAATCGACAGAAAAGATTTTCAGTTTGTAATATGGATATCAAAATTCAACCCTCTTCGCAGCTTGTGATTAATTTAGTTGCTATTCCATAAACCAGAGGGTTGCAGTCAGTCAGAAAAAAAAAAACATTCTCCAGTGCAAAAGAATCGGAAATTTCTTACAGAAAACTTGGAAGAATGAAACGAGATTCGTCACTTAATAGCTGATAAGAAAGGTTAGTAGATAGTACATATGGAATTTACGTACGGCACTAGGAATCTCCATGCTATTTGCGTACGGCACTAGGACTATGCTATTTGCGTACGGCCATAGGACCATGCTATTTGCGTACGGCTCTAGGAATCTCTATGTTATTTGCGTACGCCTCTACACATATTCAAAGAGATTCAGAACTCCCTCACATGGCCTTATACTTTGCGTACGGCCCTAGGAATCTCTATGTTATTTGTGTACGCCTCTACACCTTTTCAAAGAGATTCAGAACTCCCTCACATGGCCTTATACTTTGGGTAGACTATGTTCCTCCATGCTATTTGGGTTATTGACTTACCAAGGCCAACCAGACAGGTTTCTGGTGGGTATAGTCTGGTTTGGTGGGTATAGTCTGGTTTGGTGGGTATAGTCTGGTTTTGTGGGTATAGTCTGGTTTGGTGAGTATAATCTGGTTTGGTGGGTATAATCTGGTTTGGTGGGTATAGTCTGGTTTGGTGAGTATAGTCTGGTTTGATGGGTATAGTCTGGTTTGGTGGGTATAGTCTGGTTCGGTTTTTCAAAGAGAGTGAGTATTACACTTTACTCTTTTGCTTTTGTTTGTTTTTGTTTTGTTTTTTAAATCGAAAAACTGGAGATTGTCAAATTGCGTATTTAGGAATTGTTTTGATTGACATTTTTGCAAAAAGGGGATAAGGAATTCGCAAATTGGACACTATGAACGATATTAATTAATATTTTGAATAATAGGAGTGTCAATGATTCAGTGATGATTCTAATTAGTGATTGGATTGTATGAAGGTGGAGGAGAAAAAAAAAGGAAAAAAAAGGATTAAACTGATTAGCAGTTAACGTAATCCCGAAGGGGTTGTTAACTCAGGTAATTTGTTATAAATTTGAAACAACATCAGTCTATGAAAATGGCTAACGACGATAGAATGACATTGTGAGTTGACCTAGCTTTACCTCTCCGATGTGGTCTGTATAATACACTAGTGATGTTTGAACAGTATTGTCAATTTGAAATAGGGTCTAACGTTTTAGTATACTAAAAAGTTGATACTAAGAGAGATGTAGATGGTAAGAAAAGAATTTTAATAATGAAATTCAGAACAAACCTTAGAAATCCTTGCAAATCAAGTAGTAAGGTGTATGTGAGTACGAACCATCAAGGATCATAAGCACCAACGACTCTAACCAGCAGAGACATCAAATCCCCAAAGGTCCCTTATCCCCAAACTCGAAGGGCGCTCCCTCCCTCCAACTTGTTGCCCCCCCCTTTTTTTTAACATGATATATTTTTTTCAACTTTTTTTTTTACATATCTTCGAATCAGATGAAACAAACTTAAATTCAGTAGTGTTTTGTCGTGGTTTACCTTGTCACAGTTACATTCTCTTAATTTTTCAAAGTTCATTTTGAATTTCTTTCATTGAAATGCAAGAGTTGGAATATTTCAGTAGTGTCTTGTTATGCTTTACCTTGTCACTGTCTTGTTGTGCTTTACCTTGTCACAGTTACATTCTCTGGATTTTTCAAAGTTCATTTTGGATTTCTTTCGTTGAAATGCAAGAGTTGGAATATTTCAGAAGTGTTTTGTTGTGCTTTACTTTGTCACAGTTACATTCTCTTAATTTTTCAAAGTTCATTATGAATTTCTTTCGTTGAAATGCAAGAGTTGGAATATTTCAGTATTGTCTTGTTATGCTCTACCTTGTCACAGTTACATTCTCTTGATTTTTCAAAGTTCATTTTAGATTTCTTTGTTGAAATGCAAGAGTTGGAATATTTCAGTAATGTTTTGTTGTGCTTTACCTTGTCACAGTTACATTCTCTTGATTTTTAAAGTTCATTTTGAATTTCTTTCGTGAAATGCAAAGGTTTGGAATATTTCAGTAGTGTTTTTATCGTGGTTTACCATGTTACAGTTACATTCTTTTTTGATTTTTCAAAGTTCATTTTGAATTTCTTTCGTGAAATGCAAGAGTTGGAATATTTCAGTAGTGTTTTGTCGTGGTTTACCTTGTCACAGTTACATTCTCTTGATTTTTCAAAGTTCATTTTGGATTTCTTTTGCTGAAATGCAGAGTTGGAATATTTCAGTAGTGTTTTGTTGTGCTTTACCTTGTCACAGTTACATTCTCTTGATTTTTCAAAGTTCATTTTGAATTTATTTCGTGAAATGCAAGAGTCAGAATATTTCAGTAGTGTTTTGTCGTGCTTTACCTTGTCACAGTTACATTCTCTTCATTTTTCAAAGTTCATTTTGAATTTCTTTCGTGAAATGCAAGAGTTGGAATATTTCAGTAGTGTTTTGTCGTGGTTTACCTTGTCACAGTTACATTCTCTTGATTTTTCAAAGTTCATTTTGTATTTCTTTTGTTGAAATGCAGGAGTTGGAATATATCAGTAGTGTTTTTGTTGTGCTTTACCTTGTCACAGTTACCTTCTCTTGATTTTTCAAAGTTCATTTTGAATTTCTTTCGTGAAATGCAAGAGTTGGAATATTTCAGAAATGTTTTGTCGTGGTTTACCTTGTCACATTTACATTCTCTTGATTTTTCAAAGTTCATTTTGGATTTTTTCCCTTGAAATGCAAGAGTAGGAATATTTCAGTAGTGTTTTGTAGTGGTTTACCTTGTCACAGTTACATTCTCTTGATTTTTCAAAGTTCATTTTGGATTTCTTTCCTTGAAATGCAAGATTTGGAATATTTCAGTAGTGTCTTGTTGTGCTTTACCTTGTCACAGTTACATTCTCTTGATGTTTCAAAGTTCATTTTGGATTTCTTCCGTTGAAATGCAAGAGTTGGAATATTTCAGTAGTGTTTTGTCGTGGTTTACCATATAACAGTTACATTCTCTTGATTTTTCAAAGTTCATTTTGAATTTCTTTCATGAAATGCAAGAGTTGGAATATTTCAGTAGTGTCTTGTTGTGCTTTACCTTGTCACAGTTACATTCTCTTGATTTTTCAAAGTTCATTTTGGATTTCTTTCCTTGAAATGCAAGAGTTGGAATATTTCAGTAGTGTTTTGTCGTGGTTTACCTTGTCACAGTTACATTCTCTTGATTTTTCAAAGTTCATTTTGAATTTCTTTCATTGAAATGCAAGAGTTGGAATATTTCAGTAGTGTCTTGTTATGCTTTACCTTGTCACTATCTTGTTGTGCTTTACCTTGTCAGAGTTACATTCTCTTGATTTTTCAAAGTTCATTTTGGATTTCTTTCGTTGAAATGCAAGAGTTGGAATATTTCATAAGTGTTTTGTTGTGCTTTACCTTGTCACAGTTACATTCTCTTGATTTTTCAAAGTTCATTTTGAATTTCTTTCGTGAAATGCAAGATTTGGAATATTTCAGTAGTGTTTTGTCGTGGTTTACCTTGTCACAGTTACATTCTCTTAATTTTTCAAAGTTCATTATGAATTTCTTTCGTTGAAATGCAAGAGTTGGAATATTTCAGTATTGTTTTGTTATGCTCTACCTTGTCACAGTTACATTCTCTTGATTTTTCAAAGTTCATTTTGGATTTCTTTTGTTGAAATGCAAGAGTTGAAATATTTCAGTAATGTTTTGTTGTGCTTTACCTTGTCACAGTTACATTCTCTTGATTTTTAAAGTTCATTTTGAATTTCTTTCGTGAAATGCAAGAGTTGGAATATTTCAGTAGTGTTTTGTCGTGGTTTACCATGTCACAGTTAAATTCTCTTGATTTTTCAAAGTTCATTTTGAATTTCTTTCGTGAAATGCAAGAGTTGGAATATTTCAGTAGTTTTTGTCGTGGTTTACCTTGTCATAGTTACATTCTCTTGATTTTTCAAAGTTCATTTTGGATTTCTTTTGTTGAAATGCAGGAGTTGGAATATTTCAGTAGTGTTTTGTTGTGCTTTACCTTGTCACAGTTACATTCTCTTGATTTTTCAAAGTTCATTTTGAATCTATTTCGTGAAATGCAAGAGTTAGAATATTTCAGTAGTGTTTTGTCGTGCTTTACCTTGTCACAGTTACATTCTCTTCATTTTTCAAAGTTCATTTTGAATTTCTTTCGTGAAATGCAAGAGTTGGAATATTTCAGTAGTGTTTTGTCGTGGTTTACCTTGTCACAGTTACATTTTCTTGATTTTTTCAAAGTTTTTATTTTGGGTTTCATTTGTTGAAATGCAAGAGTTGGAATATTTCAGTAGTGTTTTGTTATGCTTTACCTTGTCACAGTTACATTCTCTTGATTTTTCAAAGTTCATTTTGTATTTCTTTTGTTGAAATGCAGGAGTTGGAATATATCAGTAGTGTTTTGTTGTGCTTTACCTTGTCACAGTTACCTTCTCTTCATTTTTCAAAGTTCATTTTGAATTTCTTTCGTGAAATGCAAGAGTTGGAATATTTCAGAAGTGTTTTGTCGTGGTTTACCTTGTCACATTTACATTCTCTTGATTTTTCAAAGTTCATTTTGGATTTCTTTCCTTGAAATGCAAGATTTGGAATATTTCAGTAGTGTCTTGTTGTGCTTTACCTTGTCACAGTTACATTCTCTTGATGTTTCAAAGTTCATTTTGGATTTCTTTCGTTGAAATGCAAGAGTTGGAATATTTCAGTAGTGTTTTGTCGGGGTTTACCATATCACAGTTACATTCTCTTGATTTTTCAAAGTTCATTTTGAATTTCTTTCGTGAAATGCAAGAGTTGGAATATTTCAGTAGTGTCTTGTTGTGCTTTACCTTGTCACAGTTACATTCTCTTGATGTTTCAAAGTTCATTTTGGATTTCTTTCGTTGAAATGCAAGAGTTGGAATATTTCAGTAGTGTTTTGTCGGGGTTTACCATATCACAGTTACATTCTCTTGATTTTTCAAAGTTCATTTTGAATTTCTTTCGTGAAATGCAAGAGTTGGAATATTTCAGTAGTGTCTTGTTGTGCTTTACTTTGTCACAGTTACATTCTCTTGATTTTTCAAAGTTCATTTTGGATTTCTTTCCTTGAAATGCAAGAGTTGGAATATTTCAGTAGTGTTTTGTCGTGGTTTACCTTGTCACAGTTACATTCTCTTGATTTTTCAAAGTTCATTTTTGGATTTCTTTCGTTGAAATGCAAGAGTTGGAATATTTCAGTAGTGTTTTGTTATGGTTTACCTTGTCACAGTTACATTCGCTTGATTTTTCAAAGTTCATTTTGGATTTCTTTCCTTGAAATGCAAGAGTTGGAATACCATTTTTCGTTAAGTGTCAGAGTGAATAAATTCATTAAGAACATCCTTTGTCAGATACATCAAATAAAATTGACAAAATCTAAATTTCAGAATCAATAAATTCTTTATCAACATCCTTTTTCGGATATGTCAGATAAAATTGACAAAATCTAAGTATCGGAGTGAATATTTTTTTTATCAACATCCTTTGCCAGATACATCGAATAAAGTTGATAAAATATAAGTGTAAAAGTGAATAAATATTTCTATCCACATCCTTTTGTCAGATACATCAAATAAAATTGACAAAATCTAAATTTAAGAACGAATAAATGCTTTAACAACATCCTTTATCAGATATGTCGGATAAAATTGACAAAATCTAAGTATCAGAGTGATTAAATTCTATATAAACATCCTTTTCTCGGATACATAGGATAAAATTGACAGAATCTAAGTGTCAGTGTGAATAAATTTTTTTTATCAACATCCTTTGTCAGATACATCAAATAAAATTGACAAAATCTAAATTTCAGAATGAATAAATTCATTATCAACATCATTTTGTCGGATATGTCGGATAAAAATTGACAAAATCTAAGCATCAGAGTGATATAAATTCTATATCAACATCCTTTTCTCAGATACATAGGATAAAATTGACAGAATCTAAGTGTCAGTGTGAATAATTTTTTTTTATCAACATCCTTTGCCAGATACATCGAATAAAATTGATAAAATATAAGTGTCAGAGTGAATAAATTTTTTATCAACATCCTTTGTCAGGTACATCAAATAAAATTGACAAAATCTAAATTTCAGAATGGATAAATTCTATATCAACATCCTTTGTCGGATATGTCGGATAAAATTGACAAAATATAAGTGTCAGAGTGAATAAATTTTTTTTTTATCAACATCCTTTGGCAGATACATAGGATAAAATTGACAAAATCTATGCATCTGAGTGACTAAAATCTATATCAACATCCTTTTCTCGGATACGTAGGATAAAATTGACAAATTCTAAGTGTTAGAGTGAATAATTTTTTTATCAATATCCTTTGGCAGATACATCGGATAAAATTGACAAAATCTAAATTTCAGAATGAATAAATTCATTATCAACATCCTTTGTCGGATATGTCGGATAAAATTGACAAAATCTAAGTATCAGAGTGGCTAAATTCTATATCATCATCCTTTTCTCGGGTACATAGGATAAAATTGTCAAAATCTAAGTGTCAGTGTGAATAAATTTTTTTTATCAGCATCCTTTGTCAGATACATCAAATAAAATTGACAAAATCTAAATTTCAGAATGAATAAATTCATTATCAAAATACTTTGTCGGATATGTCGGATAAAATTGACAAAATATAAGTGTCAGAGTGAATAAATTTTTTTTATTAACATCCTTTTGTCAGACACATCAAATAAAATTGACAAAATCTAAATTTCAGAATAAATAAATGCTTTAACAACATCCTTTATCGGATATGACGGATAAAATTGACAAAATCTAAGTTTCAGAATGAATAAATTCTATATCAACATCCTTTGTCGGATATGTCGGATAAAATTGACAAAATAAAAGTGTCAGAGTGAATAAATTTTTTTTTATCAGCATCCTTTGGCAGATACATCGGATAAAATTGACAAAATATAAGGATCAGAGTGACTAAAATCTATATCAATATCCTTTTCTCGGATACATAGGATAAAATTGACAAATTCTAAGTGTTAGAGCGAATAATTTTTTTTATCAACATCCTTTGGCAGACACATCGGATAAAATTGACAAAATCTGAATTTCAGAATGAATAAATTCATTATCAACATCCTTTGTCAGATACATAGGATAAAATTGACAAAATCTAAGTGTCAGTGTGAATAAATTTTTTTTATCAACATCCTTTTGTCAGACACATCAAATAAAATTTACAAAATCTAAATTTCAGAATGAATGAATTCTATATCAATATCCTTTGTCGGATATTTCGGATAAAATTGACAAAATATAAGTATCAGAGTGAATAATTTTTTTTTTATTAACATCCTTTGGCAGATACATTGGATAAAATTGACGAAATGTAAGCATCAGAGTGACTAAATTCTATATGATTATCCTTTTCTCGGATACATAGGACAAAATTGACAAATTCTAAGTGTTTAGAGTGAATAATTTTTTTTTTTATCAACATCCTTTGGCAGACACATCGGATAAAAGTGACAAAATCTACATTTCAGAATGAATAAATTTATTATCAACATTCTTTGTCGAATATGTCGGATAAAATTGACAAAATATAAATGTCAGAGTGAATAACTTTTTTTATCAACATCATTTGTCAGATACATCAAACAAAATTGACAAAATCTAAATTTCAGAATGAATAAATGCTTTAACAACAATCTTTTATCGGATATGTCGGATAAAATTGACATAATCTAAGTATCAGAGTGACTAAATTCTATATCAACATCCTTTTCTCAGATACATAGGATAAAATTGACAAATTCTAAGTGTTAGAGTGAATAAACTTTTTTATCAACATCCTTTGGCAGATACGTCGGATAAAATTGACAAAATCTAAATTTCAGAATGAATAAATTCATTATCAACATCCTTTGTCGGATATGTCGGATAAAATTGACAAAATCTAAGTATCAGAGTGATTATTTTTTTAACAACATCCTTTGCCAGATACATCGAATAAAATTGATAAAATATAAGTGGCAGAGTGAATAATTTTTTTTTTATCAACATCTTTTGTCAGATACATCAAATAAAATTGACAAAATCTAAATTTCAGAATAAATAAATGCTTTAACAACATCCTTTATCGGATATGTCGGATAAAATTAACAAAATCTAAGTATCAGAGTGACTAAATTCTATATCAACATCCTTTTCTCGGATACATAGGATAAAATTGACAGAGTCTAAGTGTCAGAGTGAATAAATTTTTTTTATCAACATCCTTTTCTCGGATACATAGAATAAAATTGACAAAATCTGAATTTCAGAATGAATAAATTCATTATCAACATCCTTTGTCGGGTATGTCGGATAAAATTGACAAAATCTAAATTTCAGAATGAATAAATGCTATAACAATATCCTTTATCGGATATGTCGGATAAAATTGACAAAATCTAAGTATCAGAGTGACTAAATTCTATATCAACATCCTTTTCTCGGATACATAGAATAAAATTGACAGAATCTAACTGCCAGAGTGAATAATTTTTTTTTTATCAACATCATTTGTCAGATACATCAAATAAAATTGACAAAATCTAAATTTCAGACTAAATAAATGCTTTAACAACATCCTTTATCGGATATGTCGGATAAAATTGACAAAATCTAAGTATCAGAGTGACTAAATTCTATATCAACATCCTTTTCTCTGATACATAGGATAACAATTGACAAATTCTAAGTGTTAGAGTGAATAATTTTTCTTTATCAACATCCTTTGCCAGATACATCGGATAAAATTGACAAAATCTAAGTATCATAGGGAATAAATTCATTATCAACATCCTTTGTCGGATATGTCAGATAAAATTGACAAAATATAAGTATCAGAGTGAATATTTTTTTTTATTAACAGCCTTTGCCAGATACATCGAATAAAATTGACAGAATCTAAGTTTCAGATTGAATAAATTTTTTTTTATCAACATCCTTTGTCAGATGCATCGAATAAAAATTGACAAAATTTAAATATCAGAATGAATAAATGCTTTAACAACATCCTTCATCGGATTTTTCGAATAAAATTGACAAAATCTAACTATCAGAGTGATTAAATTCTACATCAACATCCTTTTCTCGGATACATAGATTAAAATTGACTAAATCCAAGTGTGTTAGAGTGAATATATTTTTTTTTATATCAACATCCTTTGCCAGTTACATCGGATAAAATTGACAAAATCTAAGTGTCAGAGTGACTAAATTCATTATCAACATCCTTTGTCGGATATCTCGGATAAAATCGATAAAATCTAAGTATCAGAGTGATTAAATTCCATATCAATATCATTTTCTTGGATGCATGGGGTAAAATTGACAAAATCTAAGTATCAGAGTGAATAAATGCTTTATCAACATCCTTTAAATGCATTATCAACATCATTTGTCGGCTAAATCAGGTAAAATTGACAAGAAAGACATGGAGTGTACACCGCGACAGCGCATACATAGTGAGAGAGACATGCAAAATCTACATAGCTTTATTTCATTTTTTAAGGTTAATTTAGACGAGGTTACGTGCGCGCACGTAACCTCGTCTAAATTAACCTTAAAAAAAGGAAATAAAGCTATGTCGACTTTGCATGTCTCTCTCACTATGTATGCGCCGTCGCGGTGTACACTCCATGTCTTTCTTGTCAATTTTACCTGATTTAGCCGACAAATGATGTTGATAATGCATTTAAAGGATGTTGATAAAGCATTTATTCACTCTGATACTTAGATTTTGTCAATTTTACCCCATGCATCCAAGAAAATGATATTGATATGGAATTTATCACTCTGATACTTAGATTTTATCGATTTTATCCGAGATATCCGACAAAGGATGTTGATAATGAATTTAGTCACTCTGACACTTAGATTTTGTCAATTTTATCGATGTAACTGGCAAAGGATGTTGATATAAAAAAAATATATTTCACTCTAACACTTGGATTTAGTCAATTTTAATCTATGTATCCGAGAAAAGGATGTTGATGTAGAATTTAATCACTCTGATAGTTAGATTTTGTCAATTTTATTCGAAAAATCCGATGAAGGATGTTGTTAAAGCATTTATTCATTCTGATATTTAAATTTGTCAATTTTTATTCGATGCATCTGACAAAGGATGTTGATAAAAAAAAATTTATTCAATCTGAAACTTAGATTCTGTCAATTTTATTCGATGTATCTGGCAAAGGCTGTTAATAAAAAAAAATATTCACTCTGATACTTATATTTTGTCAATTTTATCTGACATATCCGACAAAGGATGTTGATAATGAATTTATTCCCTATGATACTTAGATTTTGTCAATTTTATCCGATGTATCTGGCAAAGGATGTTGATAAAAAAAAAATTTATTCACTCTAACACTTAGAATTTGTCAATTGTTATCCTATGTATCAGAGAAAAGGATGTTGATATAGAATTTAGTCACTCTGATACTTAGATTTTGTCAATTTTATCCGACATATCCGATAAAGGATGTTGTTAAAGCATTTATTTAGTCTGAAATTTAGATTTTGTCAATTTTATTTGATGTATCTGACAAAAGATGTTGATAAAAAAAATTATTCACTCTGGCACTTATATTTTATCAATTTTATTCAATGTATCTAGCAAAGGATGTTGTTAAAAAAAAAATATCACTCTGATACTTTAGATTTTGTCAATTTTATCCGACATATCCGACAAAGGATGTTGATAATGAATTTATTCATTCTTAAATTTAAATTTTGTCAATTTTATCCGACGTATCTGCCAAAGGATGTTGATAAAAAAAAATTTATTCACTCTAACACTTAGAATTTGTCAATTTTATCCTATGTATCTGAGAAAAGGATGTTGATATAGAATTTAGTGACTCTGATACTTAGATTATGTCAATTTTATCCGACATATCCGATAAAAGATTGTTGTTAAAGCATTTATTCATTCTGAAATTTAGGTTTTGTCAATTTTGTTTGATGTATCTGACAAATGATGTTGATAACAAAAAATTTATTCACTCTGACATTTATATTTTGTCAATTTTATCCGACATATTCGACAAAGGATGTTGATAATAAATTTATTCATTCTGAAATGCAGATTTTGTCAATTTTATCCGATGTGTCTGCCAAAGGATGTTGATAAAAAAAAAAAATTTATTCACTCTAACACTTAGAATTTGTCATTTTTTCCTATGTATCCGAGAAAAGTATGTTGATATAGAATTTAGTCACTCTGATGCTTACATTTCGTTAATTTTATCCAATGTATCTGCCAAAGGATGTTAATAAAAAAATTATTCACTCTGATACTTATATTTTGTCAATTTTATCCGAAATATCTGACAAAGGATATTGATATAGGATTCATTCATTCTGAAATTTAGATTTTGTAAATTTTATTTGATGTGTCTGACAAAAGGATGTTGATAAAAAAAAATTATTCATACTGGCACTTAGATTTTGTCAATTTTATCCTATGTATCTGACAGAGGATGTTGATAATGGATTTATTCATTCTGAAATTTAGATTTTGTCAATTTTATCCGATGTATCTGCTAAAGGATGTTGATAAAAAAATTTATTCGCTCTAACACTTAGAATTTGTCTATTTTATCCTATGTATCCGACAAAAGGATATGATATAGATTTTAGTCACTCTGATCCTTAGATTTTGTCAATTTTATCCTATGTATCTGCCAAAGGATGTTGATAAAAAAAAAAATTATTCACTCTGACACTTTTATTTTGTAAATTTTATCCGACATATCCGACAAAGGATGTTGATATAGAATTTATTCATTCTGAAATTTAGATTTTGTCAATTTTATCCGCCATATCCGATAAAGGATGTTGTTAAAGCATTTTTTTCATTCTGAAATTTAGATTTTGTCAATTTTATTTGATGTATCTGACAAAAGGATGTTGATAAAAAAATTATTCACTCTGACACTTATATTTTGTCAATTTTATCCGACGTATCCGACAAAGGATGTTGATAATGAATTCATTCATTCTGAAATTTAGATTTTGTCAATTTTATTTGATGTATCTGACAAAGGATGCTGATAAAAAAAACTTTATTCACACTGACACTTAGATTTTGACAATTTTATCCTATGTACCCGAGAAAAGGATGATGATATAGAATTTAGCCACTCTGATACTTAGATTTTGTCAATTTTATCCGACATATCCGACAAAGGATGTTGATAATGAATTTATTCATTCTGAAATTTAGATTTTGTCAATTTTATCCGATGTATCTGCCAAAGGATTTTGATAAAAAAAAATTATTCACTCTAACACTTAGAATTTGTCAATTTTATCCTACGTATCCGAGAAAAGGATGTTGATTTAGATTTTAGTCACTCTGATACTTAGATTTTGTCAATTTTATTCGATGTATCTGCCAAGGATGTTGATAAAAAAAAATTTATTCACTCTGACACTTATGTTTTGTCAATTTTATCCGACATATCCGACAAAGGATGTTGATATAGAATTTATTCATTCTGAAATTTAGATTTTGTCAATTTTATTTGATGTATCTGACAAAGGATGTTGATAAAAAAATTTATTCACTCTGACACTTATATTTTATCAATTTTATTCGATGTATCTGGCAAAGGATGTTGATAAAAAAAAAATTTATTCAACTGACACTTAGATTCTGTCAATTTTGTCCTATGTATCCGAGAAAAGGATGTTGATATAGAATTTATATCACTCGGATGCTTAGATTTTGTCAATTTTATCGGACATATCCGACAAAATGATGTTGATAATGAATTTATTCATTCTGAAATTTAGATTTTGTCAATTTTATTTGATGTATCTGACAAAGGATGTTGATAAAAAAAATTATTCACACTGACACTTAGATTCTGTCAATTTTATCCTATATATCCGAGAAAAGGATGTTTATATAGAATTTAATCACTCTGATACTTAGATTTTGTCAATTTTATCCGACATATCTGATAAAGGATGTTGTTAAAGCATTTATTCGTTCTTAAATTTAGATCTTGTCAATTTTATTTGATGTATCTGACAAAGGATGTTGATAGAAATATTTATTCACTTTTACACTTATATTTTATAATTTTATTCGATATATCTGGCAAAGGATGTTGATAAAAAAAAAATATTCACTCCGATACTTAGATTTTGTCAATTTTATCTGACATATCCGACAAAGGATGTTGATAAAGAATTTATTCATTCTGAAATTTAGATTTTGTCAATTTTATTTGATGTATCTGACAAAGGATGTTGATAATGAATTTATTCACTCTGACACTTAACGAAAAATGGTATTCCAACTCTTGCATTTCAAGGAAAGAAATTCAAAATGAACTTTGAAAAATCAAGCGAATGTAACTGTGACAAGGTAAACCATAAAAAACACTACTGAAATATTCCAACTCTTGCATTTCAACGAAAGAAATCCAAAAATGAACTTTGAAAAATCAAGAGAATGTAACTGTGACAAGGTAAACCACGACAAAACACTACTGAAATATTCCAACTCTTGCATTTCAAGGAAAGAAATCCAAAATGAACTTTGAAAAATCAAGAGAATGTAACTGTGACAAGGTAAAGCACAACAAGACACTACTGAAATATTCCAAATCTTGCATTTCAAGGAAAGAAAATCCCAAATGAACTTTGAAAAATCAAGAGAATGTAACTGTGACAAGGTAAACCACGACAAAACACTACTGAAATATTTCAACTCTTGCATTTCACGAAAGAAATTCAAAATGAACTTTGAAAAATCAAGAGAATGTAACTGTGACATGGTAAACCACGACAAAACACTACTGAAATATTCCAACTCTTGCATTTCACGAAAGAAATTCAAAATGAACTTTGAAAAATCAAGAGAATGTAACTGTGACAAGGTAAAGCATAACAAAACACTACTGAAATATTCCAACTCTTGCATTTCAACAAATGAAACCCAAAATAAAAACTTTGAAAAAATCAAGAGAATGTAACTGTGACAAGGTAAACCACGACAAAACACTACTGAAATATTCCAACTCTTGCATTTCACGAAAGAAATTCAAAATGAACTTTGAAAAATGAAGAGAATGTAACTGTGACAAGGTAAAACACGACAAAACACTACTGAAATATTCCAACTCCTGCATTTCAACAAAAAAATCCAAAATGAACTTTGAAAAATCAAGAGAATGTAACTGTGACAAGGCAAACCACGACAAAACACTACTGAAATATTCCAACTCTTGCATTTCCCGAAATAAATTCAAAATGAACTTTGAAAAATCAAGAAAATGTAACTGTGACAAGGTAAAGCACAACAAAACACTACTGAAATATTCCAACTCCTGCATTTCAACAAAAGAAATCCAAAATGAACTTTGAAAAATCAAGAGAATGTAACTGTGACAAGGCAAACCACGACAAAACACTACTGAAATATTCCAACTCTTGCATTTCACGAAAGAAATTCAAAATGAACTTTGAAAAATCAAGAGAATGTAACTGTGACATGGTAAACCACGACAAAACACTACTGAAATATTCCAACTCTTGCATTTCACGAAAGAAATTCAAAATGAACTTTAAAAATCAAGAGAATGTAACTGTGACAAGGTAAAGCACAACAAAACATTACTGAAATATTCCAACTCTTGCATTTCAACAAAAGAAAATCCAAAATGAACTTTGAAAAATCAAGAGAATGTAACTGTGACAAGGTAGAGCATAACAAGACAATACTGAAATATTCCAACTCTTGCATTTCAACGAAAGAAATCCAAAATGAACTTTGAAAAATTAAGAGAATGTAACCGTGACAAGGTAAACCACGACAAAATACTACTGAAATATTCCAACTCTTGCATTTCACGAAAGAAATTCAAAATGAACTTTGAAAAATCAAGAGAATGTAACTGTGACAAGGTAAAGCACAACAAAACACTTCTGAAATATCCAACTCTTGCATTTCAACGAAAGAAATCCAAAATGAACTTTGAAAAATCAAGAGAATGTAACTGTGACAAGGTAAAGCACAACAAGACAGTGACAAGGTAAAGCATAACAAGACACTACTGAAATATTCCAACTCTTGCATTTCAATGAAAGAAACTCAAAATGAACTTTGACAAATTAAGAGAATGTAACTGTGACAAGGTAAACCACGACAAAACACTACTGAATTTAAGTTTGTTTCATCTGATTCGAAGATATGTAAAAAAAAAAAGTTGAACAAAAATATATCATTTTAAAAAAAGGGGGGGCCAAAAAGTTGGAGGGAGGGGGCGCCCTTCAAGTTTTGGGATAAGGGACCTTTGGGGAGTTGATGTCTCTGCTGGTTAGAGTCGTTGGTGCTTATGATCCTTGATGGTTCGTACTCACATACACCTTACTACTTGATTTGCAAGGATTTCTAAGGTTTGTTCTGAACTTCATTATTAAAATTCTTTTCTTAACCATCTACATCTCTCTTAGTATCAACTTTTTAGTATACTAAAACGTTAGACCCTATTTTAAATTGATAATACTGTTCAAACATCACTTGTGTATTATACAGACCACATCGGAGAGGTAAAGCTAGGTCAACTCACAATGTCATTCTATCGTCGTTAGCCATTTTCATAGACTGATGTTGTTTCAAATTTATAACAAATTACCTGAGTTAACAACCCCTTCGGGATTACCTTAACTGCTTCAGTTTAATCCTTTTTTTCTCCACCTTCATACAATCCAATCACTAATTAGAATCATTCACACTCCTATTATTCAAAACATTAATTAATATCGTTCATAGTGTCCAATTTGCGAATTCCTTATCCCTTTTTGCAAAAATGTCAATCAAAACAATTCCTAAATACGCAATTTGACAATCTCCAGTTTTTCGATTTAAAAAAAAAAAACAAAAAAAACAAAAAAGTAAAGTGTAATACTCACTCTCTTTGAAAAACCAAACCAGACTATACCCACCAAACCAGACTATACCCATCAAACCAGACTATACTCACCAAACCAGACTATACCCACCAAACCAGATTATAACCACCAAACCAGATTATACTCACCAAACCAGACTATACCCACAAAACCAGACTATACCCACCAAACCAGACTATACCCACCAGAAACCTGTCTGGTTGGCCTTGGTAAGTCAATAACCCAAATAGCATGGAGGAACATAGTCTACCCAAAGTATAAGGCCATGTGAGGGAGTTCTGAATCTCTTTGAAAAGGTGTAGAGGCGTACGCAATATAACATAGAGATTCCTAGGGCCGTACGCAAAGTATAAGGCCATGTGAGGGAGTTGTGAATCTCTTTGAATATGTGTATAGGCGTACGCAAATAACATAGATATTCCTAGAGCCGTACGCAAATAGCATGGTCCTATGGCCGTACGCAAATAGCATAGTCCTAGTGCCGTACGCAAATAGCATGGAGATTCCTAGCGCCGTACGTAAATTCCATATGTACTATCTACTAAGGTTCTACCAATAAAAGAGGAAGTCTGGCTTAAAATATTACTTTCTAAAAGAAAAATGTTATGTGCCAGATTTAATTTGATCTGTTTTGAAGGTTGTGTCACTAAGAAGGCCTGCTCTAGAAATTTAGGAAGCTCCCCAGCCGCAAGAAATAGCCTATTGATTGTTGTCCACTTTACGATAATCGAAACTAGCGGAATCAATGTAACAAAAAAGAGTTCAATAGAAAAATAATAAAACTTGAGGAAAAGGAATAGATCGTACGATTTGAGCCAAGGCAATCCTCAGCCATCCTGAATACTTTGAGTGGGGAAATGGGTGTGTCTGTGCGCTCTTCTTTTGCTTCTTTTTTAGAGATCCAAACGACACTTGGATGTCTCACTCGATTGAAGTCAGGTCTCACTAAATATCACATTTTAAGCAGGTGCAAGCAGAGAACACTGTTTATCTTAATTTGGAAAAAGTGTACACGAATCTACAAAGCAGTAAAAAGAACATTCGACAGAAAAGCTGGTAAAAGTGTAGATGAGCAGAATCCAGCTCCCGCGGGTATTTCTGCGCTGGGTAAACGTACTTCTAAGAATTCTGAGGCAAACATCTATAGCCCAATTTTGTGTCAGAATAGTTGTTTTGTAGTCCCTTAATCCACTCCAGCGTTATCTATAATGCTTGAACGAGTCTGTTTGGACAGGTTGCAATATACCTATCTTTAGTTCTATTTTATTTTTTAAGTTAGGCATGAAGTCTTCTTTTTTGAAGTGTAAGCTCACAGATATGCGCCACCAGAATTTTGAGTTGAATTATTGTATCAGTTAAACCTGTTTTCATAAAATCTTTCATGCCTTACAAGTAAAGACGATCACACGTCATACTCACTCATTCCTTACAATTAGGGGCCGATGTGTGAGCTGGAAAATACATTAAAATATTCTAGTCTTGGCTAGGTAAGAACGATGTTTGCACAATGAATTTTTTTTTTTTTTTTTTTTCTTTTTTGTGTCTCGGTCTTAGACCAGCGCACTTCGTATCGAAGGAGTTGTCGCAGAAACTTCGAAAATGGATCATTCGATTTTAAATTGGAGTGGCTTGTGCCCTTTTTAATTGTCGAAAGTGATTGGAAGGCAACTAACACCCCTTTCACGCCCACCATTTCCCCAAACACATCCAATCAAAATTTTGAGATAGGTATTTTGTTCAGCGTAGTTGATTTCCAGATTCAAATTATGTTTTTGAGGAGGACACTTCCCCACAGCCCTCAGGGCAAGGGTTGTAAGTTATGCCCTGGGGGCATATGAGGTTTTATAGAAAGCGTTGTTGTAGAGACTTCAAAAAAGGCTTGTTCGATTCTAAATTCAAAGGGCTAGTGCCCTTTTTAATAGTCGAAAGTGATTGGAGGGCAACTAACATTCTCACATCCATCTTTTCCTCAAACCCATCCAATCAAAGTTTTGAGATAAACATTTTGTTCAACGTAGTTGAAAGTTCTGGAAATTAGGTCTTTGAGGATGACAGCCCCCCCCCCTCCCCCACAGCCCTCAGGGCAAGGGTTGTAAGTTTTGCCCTGGGGGCATATAAGGTTTTTATAGAAAGTGTTCTGGTAGAAACTTCAAAAAGGGATCATTTGATTGGAAATTGAAATGGCTAGTGCCCTTTTTAATAGTCTAAAGTGATTGGAAGGCAACTAACACCCCTTCCACGCCCACCATTTATCCAAACACATCCAATCAACATTTTGAGATAGTCATTTTGTTCTAAGTAGTTGAAAGGTCTGGAAATTATATCTAAGAGGATGACACTCCCCCACAGCCCTCAGGGTAAGGGTTGTGAGTTATGCCCTGTGGGCATATAAGGCTTTTATCGAAAGCTTTGTCGTAAAAACTGGAAAAAGTGCTTATTTGATTGGAAATTCCAAGGACTAGTGCCCCTTTTAATAGTCGAGAGTGATTTGAGGGCAACTGACCCCCCTCTCACGCCCACCTTTCCCCCAAACACATCCAATCAAAATTTTTAGATAGTCATTTCGCTCAATGTAGTTAAAAGTTTTAGAAATTAAGTATTTGAGGATGATAACCCCCTCAGATCACTCGGGACAAGGTATGTAAGTTATGCCCTGGGGACATATAAGGTTTTTATAGATAGTGATGTTCTAGAAACTTCAAAAAGAGCTCATTCGAATGAAAATTAGAAGGGTTTGTGCCCTTTTTAATGGTTGAAAGTGATTGGAGGATAACTAACACCCCTCTCACACCCACCACTTCCCCAAACACATCCAATCAAAATTTTGAGATATCCATTTTGTTTGACGTAGTTAAAAAGTTTGGAAATTATGTTTTTGAGGATGACACTCCCCCAACAGCCCTCAGGGCAAGGGTGGTAAGTTATGCCCTGGGGCCATATACTGTTTTTTTTATAGAAAGCGTTGTCGTAGAAACTTCAAAATGGAAAAATTCGATTGGAAATTGAAACGGCTAGCGCCCTTTTTAATAGTCGAAAGTGATTGGATGGCAAGTAACCCCCCCCCTCACGCCCACCATTTCTCCAAACACATCCGATCAAAATTTTGAGACAGCCATTTTGTTCAACGTAGTTGAAAGGTCCGGAAATTATGTCTTTGAGGATGACAACCCTCTCACAGCCCTCAGTTCAAGGGTTGTACGCTATACCCTGGGGCCTAGAAGGTTTTATAGAAAGTGTTGTCGTGGAAACTTCAAAAAGGGCTCATTCGATTGGAAATTCAAAGGGCTAGTGCACTTTTTAATTGTCGGAAGTGATTGGAGGGCAGCTAACCCCCCTCTCATGCCACCATTTCCCCAAACACATCCAATCAAAATTTTGAGATAGCAATTTTCTTCAACATAGTTGAAATAGTTCTGGAAATTAAGTCTTTGAGGAAGA
Source organism: Artemia sinica (assembly GCA_027921565.1). NCBI lineage: Eukaryota > Metazoa > Arthropoda > Branchiopoda > Anostraca > Artemiidae > Artemia > Artemia sinica. Next base: position 33,056,426 of record CM051261.1, on the reverse strand, counting down.
CAACCCCCCTCCTCAGACCTCAGGGCAAGGGTTGTAAGTTATACCCTGGGGGCATATAAAATTTTTATTGAAAGCGTTGTCGTAGAAACTTCAAAAGGGCTCAATCGATTGGAAATTGAAAGGGCTAGTGCCTTTTTTTAATAGTTGAAACTGATTGGAGAGCAGCTAACGCCCCTCTCACGCCCACCATTTCCCCAAACACATCTAATCAAAATCTTGAAATAGCCATTTTGTTTAACGTAGTAGAAAGTTCTGGAAATTTGGTCTTTGAGGATGACAACCCCCTCATAGCCCTCAGGGCAAGGGTTGTAATTTATTCCCCGGGGTCATATAAAGTGTTTATAGAAAGCGTTGTCGTAGAAACTCAAAAACGGCTCATTCGATTGGAAATAGAAAGGGCTAATTCCCGTTTTAAGAGTCGAAAGTGATTGGAAGGCTTAACATTCTTATAGTAAAGATCGATGTGGGTACAATGTATTATTATTTTTTTTTCTTTTTTGTCTTTTTTTTTTAGACCAGGGTACTTCGTATCGAAGGAGTTGTCTTAGGAGCTTCGAAAAGGGCTCAATCGATTGAAAATAAAAAAGGGCCAATGCCCTTTTTAATAGTCGAAAGTAATTGGAGGGGAACTATTCCCCCTCCCATGCCCACCCTCCCATTTTCCCAGTAAGGCATCTCAGCAGTATCCCAAGAACGACTGAAGGTATTTTTGTCAAACCTTCGAGGCTACTTCTGCTCTTAAAATTTAACCAAATAAAAATAGCGTAAGAAAGTAACTCCATGCTATCAAAGAAAGTAAACAGATATATTTTTTTTTGTTTTTGCGAATGGTATCAAGTTTTCTATTTCAGGTCAACTAGAGGAGGTATGAAAATAAATTAAACACTGCTATTTGTGTCCAGATTTTGAAAAGGGTGTATGTTGTTAAAAATTGCGAAAAACAAATTCTCCAGCATACGAATAGCAGGCCAAGCTATAAAGTCTTAAAGAAAACGAAAAGATTGAAAGAATTATTTTCTTTTTCCCTGAAAAGACTATGTCAATATAAAACGAACAGAAATTAATTAAAAAAATTTCCACAAAATAAATTTTTCAAAGAAAAGTAAAGAACTCCATTAAACCAAAAATGAGCAAAAATAAAATAATCTACCAAGCGTGAAACTATCACAAATCAGCATCCATACATAAATGAAACCCAAAACGAACAGAAATTACAATATATAATCGAGTAAAACTCAAAAAGAGCAAAAATTAACATGAGTAGGGCTCAAAACCCTATGTCTTCCCAAGGCCAGAACATAATTTGCACTTCACTGAAAAAAGTACAAATGAATGTGTATTGTTAGTTTAATATACATATACTGATATTTAGTAATCAATATATTAATATTATTTTATTTATTAAAGTTATAAAAGCAAAAACATTTATGTTTTTTCAGTAAAGTTATTTTTTCAGCAAATTATGCAAATACAGTGGGCCCTTGACGATTGCTTGAGTTCGCTTAAAGCACAAAATTGTAAAGCATAAAATATGAAAAATCTTTCAGAACAATAAATTGCTATAAAAAATATTTTAGTATTTAAGAGGGAGATGGGGATTAGTCATTGTTTTATTAGAAGTGTTGGTAAGTGGTAGGAGTAGTGGTTGTGGTAAGTGGTATGGGTACTTATTTTATTCTTCGTCGAAATTTTCGCTTGCAGTCATCCAAATTGTCTTATACATTGCACTTAACGGGGACAGCTCCAAAAGTGATAAGGGCGATGGCAGAGTCAGGACGAAAAATTAAATTTCGTAATATGTCACCAGCGGAACCTCTTATCAGATTTGTGTTCCAAATTGCTCCGGAGTGTGGAAACACTGCGAAATTAAACGGAAACATTAAGCATTATTAGAGCTTATGTCCAAGTCACACCTATCATAGGCAGCGCAATAGCGCTGCCTAAGTAAAGAGTGATGTGGCTAAAATGTATTATTTATTTCTTTTTTTTAGACAAGGGCATTTGGTAACGAAGGAGTTGTCGTAGAAACTTCGAAACTTCGAAAGGACCTCATTTTATTGGAAATTGGAAGGACTTGTGCCCTTTTTAATAGTCAAAAGTGATTGGAGGGCAACTAACACCCCCTTCCACGCCCCTTTTCCCAAAACACATCCAATCAAAACTTTGAGATAGCCATTCTGTTCAACGTAGTTGAAAGGTCCGGAAATTTTGTCTTTGAGGATGACAAACTCACCCAGAGCCCTCAGGACAAGGGTTGTAAGTTATGCCCTGGGGGCATATAAGGTTTATATAGAAAGGGTGATCGTATAAACTTCGGAAGGGGCTCATTGAATTGCTAATCAGAAGTTTTAGTGCCCTCTTTGAGATTCATAGTGATCGAAGGGTGGCTACCCCACCCCCCATACCTCGTATTTTCCCAAAATACATCTGATAGAAATTTTGAGATGGTTATTTGTTGTCGTAGAAACTTAGGTGATTAGAGGGTAATTAACCCCCTCCCACGCCCACGATTTTCCCAAACACATCCAATCAAAATTTTGAGATAGCCATTTTGTTCAGCGTAAATGAAAGGTCCAAAAAATTATGTCTTTGAGGATGAACCCCCCCCCCCCCCCACCACCAGAGCCCTCAGGGCAAGGGTCCCCAAAATGCATCTGATTAAAATTTTGAGATGGCCATTTTTTGTCGTAGAAACTTCTAAAAAGGCTCATTCAATTGGAAATTGAAAGGGCTAGAATTATAAGTTATGTCCTGGGGGCATATAAGGTATATATAGAAAGAGTGATCGTAAAAAACTCCGGAATGGATTTATTTTATAGGAAATCAGATGTTATAGTGCTTTTTTAGATTCAGAGTGAACGAGGGGTGGATACCTCCCCCCCCCCCCCCAAACACCGTGTTTGCCTGAAATGCATCTGATAGAAATTTAGAGATATCCATTTGTTGTCGTAGAAACTTCGAAAAGAGCTCATTCGATTGGAAATTGAAAAGGGCTAGCGCTCTTTTTAATAGTCGAAAGTAACTGGGGGCAATTAACCCCCCTCCAAAGCCCATATTTCTCCAAACAATCCAATAAAAATTTTGAGACAGCCATTTTCTTCAACGTAATTGAAAGGTCAGGAAATTATGTCTTTGAGGATGACAACCCCCACATAGCTCTCCGGGCAAGAGTTGTGAGTTATACCCTGGGGGCATATAAGGTATATATATAGAAAGGACAATCGTATTAACTTCGGAGGGGCTCATTGGATTGGTAATTAGAAGTTCTAGTGCCCTTTATAAGATTCAGTGTGATCGGAGGGTGGATATCCCCCCCCCACATCTTGCATTTTCCCGAGATGCATCTAATGGAAATTTTGAAATGGCCATTTGCTGTCGGAGAAACTTCGAAAACAGCTCATTCAATTGGAAACTGATATCGCCCTTTTTAATAGTCAAAAGTGATTAGAGGGTAACTAACCCCCCTACCACGCCAACCATTTCCCCAACGCCACCCAATCAAAATTTTGAGATAGCCATTTTGTTCAACGTAATTGAAAGGACGGGAAATTATGTCTTTGAGGATGACAACACCCCCCCCCCAGAACCCGAAGGGCAAGGTAAGTAATGCCCTAGGGGAAAGGTAAGTAATGCCCTAGGGAAAAGGTAACAAAATATGTTTGAAATGTTTTCACCTTTCTTACTTTCATAAATGAAAAATTATCAAAACTTAAAGAAGAAATGCCAGTATATGTCAATAAAACTGACATTCCACGGTCATTTCTTTGTTGTTGTTTTTTTTTTCAGTATAGCACAAATTGTATTCTGGTCTTGAGACAGCATAGGGGTTATCAGCCATACTCATGTTAATTTTTGCTCGTTTTGAGTTTGACTCGGCTATTTATTTTAATTTCTGTTCGTTCTGAGTTTCATTTATTTATTGATAGTGATTTGTGATAGTTTTACGTTTGGAAGATTATTTGACATTATTTTTGCTCATTCTTGGCTTGATGGAGCTCTTTACTTTTCTTTGAAAAACTTGTGGAAAAAATTATTTAAACAATTGATAAAAAAAAAATCAAAGATTTATTAACGATATGTCTTCTTCGTTGAGTTTGCCATCACATTTTTAAGCACACGGTGAAAATTTCTGCTGTTTGGAATGATACTACTACACAAAGAACACTGAAAGGGCAAAATATTGGTTTGGGTAACGTATATCAGCAATACATTATTCTCGAGCATTCTCTGCTAATACTAGGATTGGCTCTTAGATCGATTAGGCTCTTAGACAACACAAAATTTGGAGGGGTCCAATAACAAGTGACGTATGGTCCCTATCACAGTCATTTTTGGAACAACGAAAGTATCTCAAAGCTGTCTATATATAACCTGAGGCATTTTTCACGAAATAAGAACAGATACGAGATTTATGCACCAAATTAATGATACATTCTCAAAATCCTCTCAATTCATAGATTTTGCTCGTTATCAACTGGGCACATAATCTCTGCTACCCTCTCCTATAAAATACCTTATAGCTAATTACAGCTAGGTCAAAACTTACGTAATTAAAAAAAAATATGGTATAAGATACTAATTGAAATTGAAATTTTGTTATATACTTCAATTGAAATTATGATTTAACTATAATCATAATTTGAAGTACCCATTACACTACCCATACTATTGACAACAATTAAGCAGTTTTCGTACACCAAGTTTGAATGCAACTAAGATTTGAGTGGGATTCATACCGAGAAACATTAATGCTGAATTTACTGTGAGACTTTACTAATACCAAATTTTAGCTAGTGCTTCTTAAGGCCAATCAGAATCTTTAATAGAATTTTTCAACCTATCAAAATCCTTTAAAAAGTATGATTGGCTCAAATTAACGGTAACTAAATCTTGTTTTACTAAACTCTCTTTGTGAATGGGCTCAAAGTTTACCCGTTGAAAACGTTGTGACTCAAAACTTTTCGTTTATTTTCTTTAGTTCTTACAAAAGAAACAAACAATTTTTAAAAAGGCGGATTCATTGCGGTAATTGCTTAATTGCGCAATTACCGGTAATTGCGTAATTGCGGTAACTCCGGTAATTGCGCCCCCTTGTCATCCCCTTTGTCAGTCAGTGAGCCCCCCTGTAGAGTTGTCCTTCATTATTAGTTGTAGGCACAACCATCAAATAATGGGGTTAATCCCACAAAAACAAATTCACAAAATTCACAAAAAACAAATTAATTCACAAAATCAAAGTTTTTCCGAGGGAAGTAAACAGCGAAGTTGAAACTTAAATCGAACAAAAATATTTACTTCACAGCCTATCTAACACATATTTATAAAACTACTGCAAATGAATCAATTGGTGATATTTCCCTATGTTTGTAGGATTACAGAAAACTAGCGCTTTACTGAAAACACAAAACAATATAAGAGTTTGGTACGGTAAAAATAAACCATTTAAGGATACTTTTAGCAGCATAAAAGAAAAGCATTTATAGATTGTTGCTTTATTTATTTTTTACGTTACTTATTTTACATTACTTCTGCACAATGAGCCCAGTTCAATGATTGACTGTCGTTTTGGATCTGAAAAGGACATTTCATGATTAGTTTGCAGACAAGTCCGGAGTGAAGGCATCTTGATTGTATTAGGAATATAGACTAGCCTTAGAGATTTGTATCATAATTTGAAATATTCTGTTGTATACAGAGAAATAGCCGTATTTCCAGAGTTCATTTTATGGTCGATATGTTCTTCATTTCGAGTAATACTAGGTAAGACCAAGATGTTACCAGACAAATCAATCCATTATTTTGTATGCTGTTTAATGACTTTAAACTTATTGTTTTTATGGCTAAGTTTATAAGATAATTTAATTGTATACTGAAAGTTACAGATATCACAGCTCCTGTAAGACTATGAGAAGCGTTATAGATTAGTTTATTGTTGTGAGGCTACGTACTTACTTTTGACTTTTAAGTCAATATTTCTGTTTTTTATACTTGTCTTTTGTGTTTTCAGTAAAGCGCTAGCGTTTTTTAATCCTACAGACATAGGAAAATATCACCAGTTGATTTATTTGCCTAGTGTTATTGATGTATAAACACACTAAAAATTATAAAGTAATAATTTTTGCTCGTTTTATGTTTCAACTTCGCGCTTTACTTCCCTCGGAAAAACTTTGTTTTGTTTAAAATTAATATTTGCTCGTTTTTTATTAAATTTAATGTAGAAACTACACTGCCATGATATTTTTACTTCTACAGGCGTAATTTATTTTTGTTTTAAGTTTTAGTGTTGCTCCTTCGTTTCAGTTGAAAACTTATTTTTTCTATATAATTTCCAATTTCCTCCAATGGGAGAGAAAAAACACCTCAACCCTTATTAAGGAGCTAAGAAGCCTAACAAGAACTGAAGGAAAAAATAAGTTTAGAGTGAAAAAAAAAAATCAAAACACAGTGCCGTTTGCTTTGTAAAAAGATATTAAAAAAGAAGAACTAGATCTTTAATTCTTTGTTTTAAAAAAATTAATTTTAGTAGCATATAAAAAAGTAGCTCCAGGCGAGTAGCTTCGACACAAAAAGTCAACTAAGCAGACATGTTTACATATCGATATGCTTGTGGAAAATTTTCCTAGCTCGACTGAAGTGTGCCTTTGGGCTTAAGGAGTTATTTGACTTGTCCCTAAATAGAAAAACCACTCATTACTTATAAATGAATCGAAATTTCAAAAAAGATCATTTCTCGTTGTAGGTACATTAAATGGTATTATAAACCGAGTTTTTATTCATTTCAAATATATTGAAAAAAATTACCTGAATTCTCCAAGAGAACTGTTTTCATATGCCTTTTGTCCTCTTTGGATACACAATCTTACATATGGAGAGAATATTACGGTGGAAATGTTTAAGATAAATTTTCAGCGGGGATCAAATTGTCTGGCAAGTTTTTTCCGTGGAAAAATATGGGTAATGTCCACAAGAGTGCTAAAGGTGAGACTTCCCTTCTCATTGCACAAAGACCTTTCTGGTGTTTATTTTAGTCCTTTATTTAACTGAAGTGATTTTCTTCAGAATTCAGTGGTCTATTATCAAGGAGGGTCGGTAGATCTTTGTGTAAGGAGGAGCGGATTTACAAGGAGGAGGACGGTCTATCTGGTCTATTGCACTATAGACTAGATAGCACCATCATGAAGGGCTATATGACACTAAAAATTGTACTTTAGGTGTCATTTCCGGACTAGAAAGGCTGGGAATAATGAAATGGGTGCTATTATAATCGCAATGGTTCAAAATCCTAATTCTGAGGTTTACAAATTTTCCCCGCTTCATATTCCCTCTCCCAGTCCCCTTGATATTAATTAGGCATTGTCTTCATTATGGCTTTTCCAGGCAATGTCAGCCGTGCTTTTTTAGTTTTTCAGGCAACCCTTGTCTTCTTTGGTACTTGCTAAGGCTAAAAAAAGGCGAATCCGGCGCAGTTGAAAAGGCTTTTTTCAGGAACTTTTGTTTTCGATGTACAAAAATCTGTTTTCACACAGCCCGCTACGCCTGAAAATGCCATGATGAAGACAGGGCTTTATAAACCGTCTACTTCCTAGCAGAAACTAGAAGGCTACTGTAATAAAGAGAGTCCGCGGAAAAAATATGGGTAATGTCCACAAGGGTGCTGCAAGGTGACATCTCCCTTCTTATCTTATTGCACAAAAATATTTCTGATGTTTGTTTTAATGTCTTATTTAACTATAGTGATGCGCTTCATAATGCAGTGGTCTATTGTTAAGGAGGAGTGGTATATCTTTTTTGTAGGGAGGGGGGGGGGGATTCCTAAAAAAAATTTAGAATGTAACCTGAAAACTAAAAAAAAATCACAGAAAGAAAAATGCAAATATATTTTTAGTACTATGCTTTCTCTATAGGCTATAAATTACAAATAGTTTTTTCCTGCCAATTAAATAGTGAAAATAAGTAAATAATTTGAATAAGTAAGTATAACAATAAGTAATGCTTCTTTTAATATACAACTTTGAGTGGTTCCAGAACCACATGCCTACACCTTTCCAACCCCTAAGTGGCAAGAAGTTGGGGCCAGGCCGTAATTTGCTGCGGGGAAGAGGAGGCAATCGCCCCTCCACTGAAACAGGTCAGTTTTCTTTAGTACATCTTTACCTTTTAATTACTAAATGGATCGTTTTTTTTTCCGTTTTCTCTGTCATTTTCACTTGATTTAGAAAAAATTGGCTCCAACTCTGACCCCTCTTCACCACAGGATTTTGACAAAATTATGCCATTCGTTGGGGTATGGATTTAGTTATCTACAAAGAATGTCGTTGCAAACCATGAACTGGATGACCTCTATTCCCTTTTGAATCAAAATGCTAGACAAAATACTTTCCCAGGACATGCTTTAAAAAATCAGCGCATCACATTTACAAAAACTGTGAAATTATCTAAAAAATAATCATATAAGGGACAAAACCGTGACTGAAAAAAAAAAAAAAAAAACAAGCGAGAATCAAACACAAGACACTAATTTGTGCTCCAACACTCTACTAACAGAACCACACCTCTAATAATTCAATTTGATATTTTGGTGTTTGTACCTTAATTGCGTAGCTTATTAAGGGGGCTTAGAGGAGGGACATATGGGAGGTGTTCTTGCAAACCTCCAATCAATGGTTTTGGACCATAAGTATTACAATGATATCATTTTGTACGTCCAAGCTTTTCTACTTAAGAAGTGAAGTGATACCGAAAGCTTTGTTTTAAGGGCTATATTACACTTACGGATGGTAGTATATGTACAAGTCACCTAGATATGAGAATGAGTCTTTAAACGTCACTCCAAAAAGTTCTTGTGGCCCACTGGCCAAAGCTTTTCCACTTGAGATACGGCATCGAAAGTGCCGTTTTAGTGCCATTTGGAACTTGCTAATGGTGGAATTTATACGAAGAATGTAGATATGAGCAATATCTTTTATATGACCTATTAAAAATCTGCCTAAGATGTTCTGGTAGCCTACTAGCCACGCCTCTTGAGAAATGGCCCTTTAATGCCATATGGCACTTGCAGATGGCATAATTTACAAAAAGAACGTACATAGGAGACATAGCTTGTGAATAAGCTATTAATTATCAATCTCTGATGCTCTGGTAAACCACTATCCTTGAAAAAAAAAAAAAACAGAGACAGATCAGTGCTACCCATGCAAAAAAGGGATTTTCCTTGTTCTTCAATGCGGGGGATTTTAAATTCCCTGCATAATGTTTTCGACTATATTGATTCCAATGGTACACTTTTCACTTTGATCTGACGCCCTTTTTGAGGGGTTTCAGACTTTTATCGAAATCACCGTAAATTTCTTTTAACAGTAAAGACGAACAGTAAAGATCTTTTAAGACGAACCGAGATAATAGTTACCATTCCACAATCAGTGGCAACTTTTTTCACTAGTCAGTTTTTATTCTAGACACATTTTTAACTTTTGTTTACTATGGGCAGTGGTTCGCTCTTTACTAGGTTGCAGCTACTGCAACCATGATACAGTTAAAGAACACACCCTGATGTGATTGAAATGCAAAAATATATCATAAAAGTAGACCTAAGGAAATATGGAAACCTATGGGGCTAATTCGAAAATGTCTCCTCCTCCCTTTTCTAGTATACAAGGTTTTCATGATCAAATCTTGAATATTAAGAATAGGTCTTTTTTTTTTACTCTCCATCATCTCTTTCTCCCTCTATATAATCCTGTCTGAAAATACAGTTGAATAATCATGACAAATTTTCGCAAGGACAAGCAATGGTAACGAATAGAGAAGATAATGTCACAATGTCAGTACTGTGAATGCGTTCAGAAACAAAGAATGATGTTTCTATTGGAAGAGCTTAGAATAAAGAATCTCGGCTGCATCTGAAGCATTTTCCAGTCAAATCATCGAAGACAATGGGAAAGAATTTGTAGAGTGTGCATAACATTATATTCGCCCTCAGCTTGATTTAATTATGCTTCATTTCAGTCCAATAGAGAAACATATTTGAATGACTCCGAACAGCTCTGATGAATAATTTATAGATATTATCTATTAGTCGAGCATGACTAGTCAACTGAATAGTCAGAGCAACTGGCTGCCCTATTGAAAAGTGCTGAGTAGTAGTCAAAACTATGAAAAAAGTCGTCTAGTCTATTGGTGAATTTAGATGAACATTGCTATAGGATCAGTCTTAAAACAGATATATAGTATTTGCAAACTGTTTACACTGTTTAGCCTATTTATTTTCCTTCATGGTTACAGCGGTAGCTGCAACCTAGTAAAGAGCGAACAATAGCCCATAGTGAGCAAAAATTAAAAAAAACGCGTTTAGAAATAAATTTCCTTATGAAAAAATTGCGATTCGACACTGATTTAGGAATGGTAACTATTATTTCGGTTTGTCTTAAAAGTAAAAGTTTAATTCGAAAAAAAAGATTATGGAGATTTTGAAAAAAGCCTGAAACCACGCGAAAATGGCGTTAGATCAAAATAAAAGGTTTATCATTGGAACCAGCCTGGTCGCAAACCTTATACAGGGAAATTACAGTCCCCACAACCTTGAACAACAAGGAAAGTCAGTTTTTTGCATGGGAAGCACTGATCTGTCTCCTGATTTTTTTTTTTCCAGGGCTAGCAGTTTACCAGAACATCATAGAGAGATGCCTAACGGCTCATTCAAAAGCTGTTTCTCACATGTACGTGCTTTTTATAAATTCCACCATCTGGAAGTGCCATATGGCAAAAAATGGTACTTTCTGTGCCATTTCTCAAAGAGTGGGGCTAGCAGGCTATCAAAACATCTTAGGCAGATGTTTAGTAGCTCACACAAAATCTATTTGTCATATCTACGTTATCCCTATAAATTCCACCACCTGCAAGTGCCAAATGGCACTTGTACTATTGCTGCCATGTCTCATGTGGACAAGCTGAGGCTAATGGGCTACCAGAACTTCTTAGAGATATGTCTAATGGCTCATTGTTCATATCTACGTGCTTTTTTATCAGTTTTACTATCCGTAGGTGCCATATAGCACTAAAAACGGCAGTTTGGGTGCTACTTCTTAAATGGAAAAGCTTGGAAATATAAAACGGTACCATTGTAATAATTATGGCCCAAAACCCTTGACTGGATATTACAAGAACTCCTCCCGTATAATCCCCTCCCAGCCCCCTTATCTCGCATAATCTCCCTCACAGCCCCTTATAAGTCTTATTAGTCTGTTGAGAGAATTCACTATGAACTCTTTAACACGGTCAGCCAATGTTGAGGCTCGCAAAAGTATTTTTGAAACATCGAATGTTCTTAAGAGGAAGACATTTATAGAAAAACAAATAATTGAATCTCGAAATTCCAAATTCCTAATCCTTGAAGTACCCCCTCCCCTCCTTCTGTTTGCAAAAGCTCAGCTTCACCAAATAAAGCAAAAAAAAAAAACGTAAAACAAAGGAACAATCCTAAAATGGATTGTTGCTTAATCTTAAAAGGGATTGATCCTAAAAGGGATGATAATAGTTTTATTCTATAAAAAGTGTCCTTAATTGGTTTGCTTTTACTGTACCAAAATTCCTATATTATTTTTGCGTTTTCAGTAAAGCGCTAGTTTTCTATAATTCTAAAAGCATAGGGAAACATAATTAGTTGGTTTATTTGTACTGGTTTCATAGATATATATTAGATAGGCCGTGAAGTAATAATTTTTGTCCGTTTTAAGTTCCAACTTCACTTGGAAAAACTTTGTTTTTTTCATTTAAATCTTAGTTCATGGTTGACTAAAATTTAAGTTAGAAACAACGCTGTCATGATCTTTTTTTATAAGGAATAATATATGTTGGGTTTAAGTTTTAATATCATCCCTTAGTTTCAGTTGAAAACTTACTCTTAATATAATTTCTAATTATTACCGATCCAGGGGAGATAAGATACCTCTGGAAAATACTGCCAACAACACACCAAATTGCCGTTTTAGTGCCATTTGAAACTTGCAGATGGCGGAATTTATAAGAAGAACTATGATATGAGCAATATTTATTATGTGAGATATCAAAAATCTATCTAAGATGTTCTGGTAGCCCGATAGCCCACCCTTCAAGAAATAACATAAAAAAGTACCTTCTTCGTGCCACAAGAGTTGATTGCAAATTCTCCCCAGAAACTAGTTAATATTGAAATCTGTGAAATCGAAAAGATGGTATAAATTTTAAAAACCTAATAAATATAAGCAATAGCTTCTAATTGAGCCATTAAACATATATCTACGATGGTGTGGTAGCCTGCTAATGTTTCAGTAGCTTACTGACGAGCAGACGATTTATGAAACTTGCTAAGGGGGCTGGGAGGGGAGTATACGGGAGGGGTTCTTGTAAACCTCCAGTTAAGGGTTCTGGAACGTAACTGTTACAATAGGACCTGTTTGGTACTTTAGAGCTTTTCCCCTTAAGAAGTGGCACCAAAAGGGTTTTTTTTCAGTGCTATATCGCACTTACGAATGGTAAAATTGAAAAAAAAAATGTATATATGAGCAATAACTTTCAAACGAGCCATTAAACATCAGTCTTATAAGTTCTGCAAGCCCAATATCTCCAGCTTTTCCACTTGAGACACGGCACCAAAAGTGCCATTTTAGTGCTATTTGGAACTTGCTGATGGTGGAATTTATATTAATGACGTAGATATGAGCAATGTCTTTTATATGAGCTATAAAAGATCTGTCTACGATCTTCTGGTAGCCTGCTAGTGCCACACCTTAAGAAATAGCACAAAAAGTGCCATTTTAGTGCCATATAGCGCTTTGCAGATGGCAAAATTTACAAAAATCGCGTAGGCATGAGAAATAGCTTTTGAATTAGCCATTAAGCATCTCTCTATGATGTTGGAAAATAAAGAAAAAAAGGGAGACAGATCTCTGCTACCCATGCAAAATAAGTGATTTTCCTTGTTGTTCAAGGAGAATGTTGTAATTTCCCATTACAAGGTTTTTTCAACCGTGCTGATTCAAAGGGGACATCTTTCATTTTGATATGATGCCATTTTCGAGGGGTTTGAGGCTTTTTTTTCAAAATCACCATAATTTTTTTTCGCAATAAACTTTTTAAGGCGAACCGGAATGATAGTTACCATTTCTGAGTCAGTGTCAGACGAGAATTTTATTTATTTTTTTTTCACAAGGCAGCTTTTTTTCAATCGTGTTTTTGAACTTTTACTTACTACGCACCGTGGTTCGCTCTTTACTAGGTTGCAGCTACCGATGCAACCATTATTTATTGTTATTTCTTTCTTAGTGAGACAATTTTTCTAGCTTAGTCAGGTTTTGGCGAGCGTTTCAAGTTTTTCCAATCCAATATTACTTTAGATTTTGCATAACTGGAATTCAACTTTTACTTCTAAGCCATTGGTTCCCAACCTTTAGGCGTACTTTATACTTTTTACAAGATATTGTATGAAATCAAGGCCTTTCATGGGTTTACACCGTGTAAAGTTTTGTAATACTAACATGCATCTTTATGGCTCTTTACATGTATTTGAATGTCGAGTCATTTACATAATTGTTTTTAATTCAATTTTTCTCCTTCTGTTTGGCTAAAGTCTCCTGTTTTCTGTTTTTAAATCTTTTTTACTCTTTGTTTTCTTCCCAGCGCGCTTTTTGAAAATTTGTTTTTTTAAACTTTATCTTGATTTTGTTTAAAAATTGTCTCGCTTTTTATCTTTTAATGCCATTATAGTTTTGAATTTGCTTTTTGAAATTAATTAAAACTGGAAAAAGCTGCTCTGTATTACGCATCATGGTTTTTCACCTGTAAATGCAACATGGAACACGCAGTTTAGCTTTATACTTTACTGAAAACGACTTGCTTTTCAAGTAATGAGTTTTCTTTAGTTGCAATGACCCAATTGGGGTGCAAATCACAATTCATATGATTAAAAAAAAATAAATAAATAAATGGTTTTGAGACCTTACAATACAATTTGAGTTATTTATTAACAGTTTTTTTTTTCACTTTCAGGCCAGGGAAATCTCTGAGGACCCAACCCTTATTAAGGAGCTAGACGGCAAAACAGCCCAAACACTCAAAGAAAAATAGCTTCTGAGAAGACAAGAAGCCCATCTCTTATTTTTGTATTCTTTTTTTAAACAGATATAGATTTTTAATTCCTTGTTTTAATATCGAAATAGATCCCCTTTGTTTTTAAAAATTAAATTTAGTAGCAATTAAAAAAGTTACTCCTGGCGACTGTCTCCAACTTTGACTCCTACCCCTCCCACACCTTCACAGGATTTTGACAAAATTATACCATTCGCTGGGCTTACCGGCGTTTACCTCCCCCCCCCCCCCCGCCGATTACTCCCCGTGGAAAATGCCCCCCCAGAAAATTCCCCCTGCAAAAAATACCCCCCCCACGAAAAATATCCCCGGATAATATCCCCTCGGAAAACAACCCCCTCACCCCCTTTGGAAAATACCCCCCGCGAAAATCCCCCCCCCCTATTAAATAACACAAATGAAAGGCAAAAAGAACATAAACTTTGATCTGCGATCATCATAAAACACTTAAATGAAACACTGCATTAACCTAATAATAGTACTTAATACTTAGAATAACGGTCACTGAAAAAGAAACCTTAACACAAGGAAAAAACACTTATATGAAACAATACTTTACTTTATATTAGGGTTTTTTTTTTAGTTAACAAAATTTCCTGATTCCCGCTGTTCTTCTGTAATTTTTTAGTGGCCATAAACCTAGAAAAAATTGTTTTCTGACTTCAAACTGTCCAAATACTTTACCCCCCCCCCTCCTTAGGTGCAAATATATAGCCCAAATTATATATTTCCCATATATTCTGTCCCTTGTCTTTGCCTTGTCTCGCGCTAAGCTGAAAAAAAGCTAAAGAAGAAACCGGTTAGTTCTCACGTTTTACACAGCGTAAACTTGAGTGAGTGGCGCAAGATACACAAGTACCAAAATACCTTCCCCTACGAAAATTAAAAAAATAAAATTCAAATAAAATTCTCAACTTTGAAAAGCTTTATTTTCCACGGGGGTGGGGGGCATTTTCCGGGGGTTATTTACCGGGGGGGTATTTTACGCGGGGGTATTTTATAAGGGGTATTTTCCTGGGGGGGAGGGTAAGCGCCAGCCACCCTTGTATAGGTCCTGTCAGTCTTCGGTTCACAATAACATAAGCAATAAGGTTTGCTGTCTTACCATCACGTGAATGCCATTTTATGACCATATGCCGTATTGGTTATAACTAAACTGTTATACCTACAAAATTGCAACCGTCTGTAGCCATTGCTGTTATCTTTTCCTAAACCAAATGTACCTAGGCTACGATAGTATCCCTCTTTTTCATATTAGTCTCCTTATGGGTTTTTCTATTCATTCTTTACTTTAAACATAACGATCTTTTATGTAAATTCTTTACTATAATGCATCTTCACACACAAAATGATGAATGACGTCACAATAGTGTGTTACAACGATAAATGACTTTATAGTAAAACTTTATGATAATATCAGTTGAAACGGCTGTTCGTTTTATACTATATGATTACAAACAGGAAAAAAGCCGTGGCTTTTTCTTCTTTGAAAAAGTAAGAGACGAACCTCAAACAATTAAGTAGCTAACTAAGTCTGATGTATGCAAGGTTTTGTCGAAAGGTTGGTGGTTCAAGGCCACCTGGGGTCGATTTCTTTTAGTTTGTAATTCAGCTATAAATAAAACCATGATAACGATGATGCTTAGAACATTCCAATTTACAGTATCGATCCTTAATGTAACATTGGACTGATCGTCTCTTACTAGGTTGCTAGCTACTGCTGGAACCCAAATTCACATATATATAGTTATGAGAGGCAGCCTGGCCGAGTGGTCCAAGGCACTGGTGTTAGCCACCAGTCTCTTCGGAGGCGTGGATTCAAATCTTACCGCTGGTATACGATTATGTTTAAAAGACTGCAGTGTGAAAAGACATCAAAAATGCAGTTTTGGTGAAAAAAATTTATTCTCTCTTAGAAATAATTTATTTTAGTTACTATAGATTTGTAACCCAATTAAATTCCTTTAAATGAGCTATTGAACAACTCTCTACGATGTTCCAGTGCTAAGCTATCTCTGGAAAACAAGAAAAAAAAATATCCCGTTTAGGCAGAATGTTGTAGTAGCTGCCACTTTTCTTGATTTTCAAGCCAATATATTTCCCTTGCTGTTCAAGCCAAGGGACAGAAAGTTTACTATACAGGGGTTTCGGACAAGGTGGTTCTAATGGTGTACTTTTTGTTTTGATCTGACTCCTTTGTTAGGAACTATGGGTTTTTATATTTCTTAACATTGGACGTGATCGTCTCTTACTAGGTTGCTAGCTACCGCTGCAAACCGGATCAGTTACTAGGGGCTACAGTTCGTGCCTTAATGTAACTAGCTACTGCTGCATCCCGGATATGTTAAAATTATCATATTTTATATGTCACTTTGTTTCATAAGTCTTCGATAGTCTAATGGTAAGCATGCCAACTTGATACGTGGGAGAATGGGGTTCGATTCGCTGTTGGGGAGAACTTTTAATGTGTTGAATTAAAAGCACTATCTTTTAAATTTAAAATGTAAAAAAGAAACTTGTTTATTTATATCCTAGCTAAAATGATGAAGATAATATGAATGAACCACAGGGTTCAGTTTCTTTGGGTATGAGTTTGTTTTTTAACAATAAATAAAAACAGGAAAAAGCCTACGGCTTTTTCTTCTTTTAAATAGTAAGAGACGAAACTCAAAAAGCAAGTAGCTAAGTCCAATGTATGGAATGGTTTGTTATTTCAGTGATCGTCTTTTAATGTAACATTATTTATCTAGTAGGGTTTCAGACAAGGTAGTTCTAATGATGTACTTTTGTTTTGATCTGACTCTATTTTTAGGAGTTTTGGGTTTTTATATTTCTTAGCATTGGACTGATCGTCTCTTAATAGGTTGCTAGCTACTGCTGCAACCCGGATTCACATATATATTTATGAGAGGCAGCCTGGCCGAGTGGTCCAAGGCACTGGTGTTAGCCACCAGTCTCTTCGGAGGCGTGGGTTCAAATCTTACCGCTGGTGTACGATTATGTTTGAAAGACTCCAGTGTGAAAAGACATCAAAATGCAGTTTTTTTGTGGAAAAATTTATTCTCTTTTAGAAATAATTTATTTTAGTTACTATAGATTTTTACCTAATTAATTTCCTTTAAAATGAGCCATTGAACAACTATCTACGATGTTCCAGTGCCAAGCTATCTCTGGATACAAAAGAAAAAAAGAGAAAAAAAAATATCCCGTTTAGGCAGAATGTTGTAGTAGCTGCCACTTTTCTTGATTTTCAAGCCAATATATTTCCCTTGCTGTTCAAGCACTGATTTGTGGTAGTTGTATGCTTGGTAAATAATTTGATTCTATTTTTGTTCAATTTTGGACAAAAAGGTTTTTTTGATTAATCAATATAAACAGACGAATAACACTTTATATTAAGTCCTTAATTAATTTTTAGCTAATTTTACAGCTAAAAGTTTTTCACCTCCACATAATATTGCAAGAAGTCAAGTATATCCAATAATGGGGACACCTAGGGGTCACAGACAGTTGCGAAATAGCCGAAGATAGAGATAGCAGAAACTTGTAGCACCGATTTTGGTGGACGCTAAGTCTGAAGTCCTTATCATCCAGATAAACTCATAAAACTGAGAGGCTTCTGTGTATGAAACTACTCATATTTTCTGTGAATGATTGCCCACCAACCTTCTAACTTTTTAGAACCAAAATGGTATCTACTGTAAAATTTTGGTACTTGTATGATATACCCTCAAACTAGTATCTTTACTAAAGATACTAGTATCTAGTATCTAGTATCTAGTAACTCAAACCCTCAAACTAGAGCTTTACTAAAGCTCTTCTATCAACAGCATCGAACGCTTGCTCATAATCTATAAAACTGAGGACCAAAGGTATTTGAAAACTCAGGCACTTCTCAATTATCTCAAGTAGAACATGTTTTTCTGACGTTAAACCGTAATGAAATATACCTAATGAAGTATGAAAAAAATAGTATATTTTAGAAACAAATTTGGACTATATATTTGCACATTAGGGGAGCGAGGTAAATTATGGCGAGTCTGAATTCCTAATGTCTTAGGTACAATTATTCTGCATATTATGTAGTAAGAATTGTTTTCTAACTTCACAATGACGAAGTACTTTAACCCCACCCCGTAATGTGCACATATATAAGTAGTGGGGCCCTGAGGTTTCAAGGACAGCCCACCCCCTTCGAATCCCGACCCGGACACTTTTTTTTAATTTGTAACATAGGGAAATTAACATATGTTTAATGGTTATGTTGTTTGATGTTTCTTGGTTATGTTGTTTGATGTTGTTTCTTGGTTATGTTGTTTGACGTTTGTTGATGTTTCTTTATGGCTATCTTGGTTATGTTATGTTGATGTTTTTTGGTTGTTGGTTATGAGTGTTGGTTATGTTGTTTGATGGTTATGTTATGTTGATGATGTTTGATGGCTATATTTTTGATGTTGTTTGATGTTTGTTGGTTTTGTTGTTATGTTATGTTGAGTCTGTTTAATGGTTGTGTTGGTCATGTTGTTATGTTATGTTTGTTTGATGTTTGTTGGTTACGTTGTTTGATGTTGTTTGATGGTTATGTTTTTGCTGGTTATGTTATTCTATGTTGTATCTTGGTCATGTTGGCTATCTTATGTTATATTATGTTTGTTGGTTATGTTGATCTTATGTTGTGTAGTTATGTTATTTTATGTTTGTTGGTTATGATGATGTTTTTTTGAAAGTTATGTTGTTGTGTTAATGGTTATGTGGTTTGATGTTATGTTATGTTGATGTTATGTTATGTTTGTTATGTTATTTTTATGTTGTTTCTTGGTTATGTTATGTTTGATGATTGTTGGTTATGTTGTTTTGATGTTTCATGGTTTTGTTGATATTGTTTCATGGTTATGTTGTTTCTTGGTTATGTTATGTTTGATTGTTATGATTTTTTATGTTGATGGTTGTTATGTTGATGGTTATGTGGTTTGATGTTAATGGTTGTGTTGGTCATGTTGTTATGTTATGTTGTTTGATGTTTGTTGGTTACGTTGTTTGATGTTGTTTGATGGTTATGTTTTTTGCTGGTTATGTTATTTTATGTTGTATCTTGGTCATGTTGGTTATCTTATGTTATATTATGTTTGTTGGTTATGTTGATCTTATGTTGTGTTGTTATGTTATTTTATGTTTTGTTGGTTATGATGATGTTTTTTGAAAGTTATGTTGTTATGTTTAATGGTTTATGTGGTTTGATGTTATGTTATGTTGATGTTATGTTATGTTGTTATGTTATTTTTATGTTGTTTCTTGGTTATTTTATGTTTGATGATTGTTGGTTATGTTGTTTGATGTTTCATGGTTCTGTTGATATTGTTTCATGGTTATGTTGTTTTCTTGGTTATGTTATGTTTGATTGTTATGTTTTTTTATGTTGATGGTTGTTATGTTGATGGTTATGTGGTTTGATGTTATGTTATGTTGATGCTGTTCTATGGTTATGTTGTTTCTTGGTTATGTTTGTGGCTATGTTTTTATGTTGATGGTTATGTTATGTTGTTATGTTATGTTGATGTTGTTTGATGGTTATGTGGTTTGATGTTATGCTATGTTTATGTTGTTCTATGGTTATGTTGTTTCTTGGTTAAGTTTGTTGGCTATGTTTTTATGTTGATAGTTATGTTATTTTGTTATGTTATGTTGATGTTGTCTGATGATTATTGTTGGCTATGTTATGGTGATGTTGTTTCATGGTTATGTTGTTTCTTGGTTATGTTATGTTTGATGGTTATGTTTTTATGTTGATAGTTATGATGTTATGTTGATGGTCATCTGGTTCGATGTTATGTTATGTTGATGTTATGTTATGTTGTTATGTTATGTTGATATTATGTTTTTTTGGTTATGTTATGAAGATGTTGTCCCATGGTTATTTTGTTTCTTGGTTATATTTGTTGTTATGTTTTTATGTTGATTGTTATGTTTTTACATGTTTATGGTATATTGATGTTATGTTAAGTTGTTATGTTATGTTTATGTTGTTTCATGGTTATGTTGTTTCTTGGTTATGTTATGTATGTTGGTTATGTTGTTTGATGTTTCTTTGTTTTGTTGATGTTTGTTATGTTTGCAGGACATATTTGAAATAAATTATGTTTCTAGACAAAATTCCCAGCTAGCAAGACTCCTCCGCAATGTCTTTTCTAGACACGCCCCAGCTAGCAAAACCTCCCTGTGATGTTTTTCTAGGCAAAATTCCCAGGTGGCTGAA
This sequence comes from Artemia sinica, assembly GCA_027921565.1. Taxonomy (NCBI): domain Eukaryota; kingdom Metazoa; phylum Arthropoda; class Branchiopoda; order Anostraca; family Artemiidae; genus Artemia; species Artemia sinica. The sequence goes on along the minus strand of CM051261.1, from coordinate 33,036,052 downwards.
ATCTCCGATGATGTCTTTCTAGACATAAACCCCAGCTAGCAAAACTCTTCCGCGTTGTTTCTAGACAAAATTCCCATGTGCTAGAAATCCCCTACGATGTTTTTCCAGACACAACCCCAACCAGCAAAACTCCCCCACGTGTGCTAAAGACTACTTCTTAAAAAACACAGACAATGTAACAGTCTTGATCTAGAGCTTGTGGTGTAAAGAACTCTTTTTTGGATAAAACCCTGTTTTACATTGTGAGTAATTTCCCAGTGAACACTTATTTGAAGACTATTTATAATCGGCTTATCTATGGTTTGGTTATTTTGACCGCTGTGATTTCCCCTGGGAACAATTATTTTAGCTCAGTGTTGCCGATTGGAGGTTGCCAATAGAAGATTTTAATACGCAAATCTTATAAGCAATATTCAACCTTTCTTAAGGTGCGTCGACAGTACCATGTTGTTTTCGGGATGTCGACGGAAATGGAGGACAAATTGTTCTTGAATGCTGTGTTGAACTTCGTGAGTCGTAGTATGGAAAGAGGAGAAAAACTGGAGGGAATAAATTGATAAGGCGTCGGATTTTTCACATCAGAAGAAATTCTGAAATCCAAAGAATCGCTCCATAAACTAATGCAGTTTTTAACACGCTGTAAAATTCACGCAAAAGATGAAGAGAATTTTACGGAAATTTGCAGATGGATTCACCAAGCTCACGCCAAGAAGAGCAAATTGCCGACCTTTGTTATTGATTCTCCCTGCTCAGTCCCAACTACTAGTGAAGCTACTGCAGCAACAGTTGCTATTAAGGTGAATGAATTGTCTCGAGTTATTAAGAACCATTTTGCTATTAATGCCAATAAACCCATCGAATGGCCAAGCGCTTCAAACCAGCCTGATAAGCCCTCCTATACAATCGTACTGAAAAATCTGCCCGAGTCGCTTGATACCCCGAGTGCTAGGAAGAGATTCATAAATTCGGTATGTGCGGATACTAGTGACATATCTGAATTACGAAGAGTAGAATCGGACTGGAAACTAGTGGTTCGCTCGAAAAACACAGCTGAAACCATTGTTGAGTCAATCAAGACCAACCAACCGCAGATCTCTGCTGCATAAAGAGCCCTAACTATATTGGTGTAGTTAAACGAGTCCCCTCTGACGTATTGCGGATGAGCTAACTGTACTGATCCCCAGAGCTACGAAGTCTGAAGAGATTGGCAGTTCCCGTACGTTCAAAGTATTTTTCAGCTGTCGATCGGATTTGGATAAATTTCTTAAGGACTCTGTGAACATCTATTACGAAAAACTGCCCACTGAAGAATTCCTTTTCTTACCCCGTCGTTGCTACTCATGCCACAACCAAGGTCACCTAGCTGCCGAGTGCTCCAATAGCCCTGTCTGCTCCAGATGTGAAGTGTCTGACCACGTCTCCAAAAAGAACGATGCAGAAAAGTGTACTCGTGCTGTGCTTTGCGTTTCCTGCAAGAAAGCGGGTCATACCTGCTATATCGTAAAGTGTCCGAAAAACCAGCAAAAGGCAACTCATTAACATGATGAATAACGAAATCTCTAACATTTCACTAATTTCTTTGAATATAAACGGAAATTTTTCCGAGCGGTCTCTTGTGGTTGACCAGTTTGTGAATAAATATAATGTGATATGCCTGCAAGAACATTTCATCACAGAAGCTAGCCTAAACCTACTAAATCTCTGGCCGTCCTACTCTGTGTTCTCCATGCCTGCAAAACGTTCATCTCCGCGGGGCCGTCCGTCTGGCGGTATTGCCACGTTGGTTAGCAATCGTCTCGCATGCGAAGTATACGAGAACAGTGACAATTTTCTTGCAACTAGACTAGATAACCTGCTAGTTATAAATGTGTACCTTCCAACTGATTACCGTGACGACAAATCTGATAGTGCTTTTGCTATAAGTGCTGCTAAACTAGCCCGCTGCCTTAAAAAAAAGCCAAACGCGAGTCCCTTGAGTGCATAATAGTGGGTGACTTTAACTGTAATTTAGAAGTTGATATTAGTGCCCAAAATAGTCGTTGTTGCATTCTAATAGGGATACTTGAGAACTGTTTTACTATTCACGGGAAGATCCAGAACTTTTCGTATATCCACCAATCTGGTTCTACGTCCAATCTAGACCATATTGTTAGCTCTGTAGCGATAAAAAATTTAGAGTGGGTTTTAATTGTGGTAATAAAGATTGACCGCGTCAAATGTAATATTATTCTTTAGAGCTGTGAACTTACACCTTCTAGGTTCTTCGATAGCCCCACTTATAGCGCTAAAGATTGTGCCATCGAGGCCTGCGCCAGAGCAATGGGGAGTAATGTTAAGGGTTGAACGAGCCACCCGCTGAAAGCGAGAAAATAAAATATGTAATTATATAAATGTAACCTCCTTTCCTTGGGTTATCTAGAAATCAATTACCTGTTATATTATGTAGAAATCAGATCCCTGGGAGCGCTACCTTGGAGGCATGCGAACTAATTATCTGTCGTGCGACTAGATACAGACATATAAAATAAAATAAACACAAGTAGAAAAGCAATAGTTTTATTGTGACTTACATATTAGCTGTACAGCAGTAGTTTACTTCAACTGGCAACAATGGTGACTGAGATAACAATAATGACTGAATTGCAATGCCTGAGCGCCGAAATAATTCTGATCATAATAATGAGAGCACGAAAAACACTTTTCTTCACTATATATCCTAAGTCCTGATCATGTGCCGTGAGAGCTACCCCTCGATTGGCCCAAGTCCTGTTGTCCTGTGGAGGGGACCGCTATTTTGTAATTATGTTCGCAAACACATTACATTATGCGAACTCCTCGTCCAATAATTTGTTTTAAAATATTTCTGATGATTTGAACGTTCACACCGCTCTTATAATTTAAACTTCCTGAGAAACATTGTGTCTAGCATCTTTTTTTATTACCATCTATCTTAGTGAAATTCAAAACTGAATAGCGTTGTTCTTTGGCTGAGGCTAAAATGCAATCTCTTTTTTGCTGATTAAGAACTTTTCTTTTTTGAAACTATATTTAACTTAATTAGAGGAAGTCGGAATTATCTTTAGAAAGAAAAAGATTTAATTTTTTTGTATTTAAATATATCACATTTTACTCACGGTACATATTACCCTTCCCATTATTTAATGACGTCCCGTCATTAGGACTTCCTTGCCCTTGGGTTTTTGAAATATTCGCTATTTATTAACTATTTATTCTATATAATTTTTACTGACATCGTATTATTTTATATTTTTATTTTAGCTTAATCAGGAGTGCTAAAAATTCTTTCTATTACTTTTCTTATTTTATTATACATCCCTATCTAAAGTTCATCTACTGGACTAAGATTATTTATGGTTCTAGCGTAACTGCTATACTAAAGATTTTTTTCTACATCTAACACTGATGACTTTTACATTTCCAACAAGGTTAGTCTATTGTACTTTTTTATAAGCTTTATGCTTCCTATCTACGCTAAATTAATGGGGAAATACATTGACTTTACACTAACTCTATCTAAGTAAATAACAATATATATATATATATATATATATATATATATATATATATATATATATATATATATATATATATATATATATATATATATATATATATATATATATATATATATATATATATATATATATATATATATATATATATATATATTATATATATATATATATATATATATATATATATATATATATATATATATATATATATATATATATATATATATATATATATATATATATATATATATATATTTATATATATATATATATATATATATTTATATATATATATATATATATATATATATATTTTATATATATATATATATATATATATATATATATATATATATATATATATATATATATATATATATATATATATAAACGATTTAAAGGGTTCACTACATTCATTAGTAATCATTAAAATATTTTCACTTGTTTGTTCGTTGCATAATTCTGATAATAAGTCATCGAAGTTGTTTTCCGAAACTATTTTTGTCAAAACTATTAAAATGTGACATGTTTAACTTCACACCTATCTCACCACCCACGTGTCTCTTAGCGTACTCACTCCTTCTGTTATAAATTATGGTCCTTCACTCCTTTCGTCTTGGCAAAAATTTAAAACACTTACAATAGCTTCTTCACCGAACAGTTCGAGCATGGTTATGTTCATCTTGCTTCTCCAATTGTCAAACGGGAAATGATACTTCCAACTACAGGTGTGTGGGAATATGCTATCAAAGTTCATTCTCACCTGCTTTTTTTTATAGCTCGTAGGGTGCCTTATCATTAAGGGGTTGAACACTGGGACTGCGTTTATTTTCTTCTCAGCATATCATTTTTTGGATATTTTAAAGCACATAGAGAAAGTATTCTCGTATAAAATTGTTCATTCGTGCACTTAGAGATAATAATTCTCTTATAAAATTGTTCGTGTCTGGCTTGCGTCTATTAACTTTTGCGGTGATTCCTTGGTTAATCACAGGGGTATTGATGTTTGGATTTGGAATGGGTCGACATCAAACTATAGTGACTCCTTCAACATATTGTCTTTAACTTGTGGAAGGGGTGTATTGTCACTGAGGGGTTTGTCACTGGGGTTAAATTTTGGTTTCTGTTAATTCAATGGTTGGTTTCCAGTCCATTTTTTCAGAAATTATCTCTTGACATTTATGGGAAAACAGAGATATTAACTTTTCGCATTTTATAGAAGTGATAGTATGGATTCCGAGAAATGGTAGAAAGGGATTCAACGCGTGAATCTGCGACACATAAATGATTTTTGGGGTCATCAAATGTCATAAATATACAGTCGTATGGTACATGGGTCCATAATGATTATCAAGGGTGATATTTATGTACTTATATCTTGTACTGGTCGATGGGGCTCTCAGGATTTATGGGATTATATAGTTCGATAATGCACTGGATACTAAGATTCAAATATAGTGTTACCTGATACGCGATATAGCTTGTGGTCGAGGAAAAAACGATCAAAGGTAACTATAATTCTCATAAACGAAGCTGGGATGAAAATTGCCTGGAGCCTAAAACAAGTCGACATCCTTGTTTTATGGTTATCGTACCCACATTTTGTAACAGTAATTTTGTTTTGTAACTTGGGTCTATTCTTTCTGTATTATTGGAACAAGACAAAGTTCCAACAGTTTCTCTTGGAACAGAAAATAACCAAAGATTATTTCTAAGGTGTATGAATATTTCTCGCTTAGTACTTCCTATCATGGCTTCTTTCAGTTGGACTGGATACATCGTACTGGAATGGTACGGGTAGACTTTTTATATTAAAGGAAATTATTCGAATTAAATATATGCAATGTGACTTTTTAATTAGAATTTGTTTTCGGGAGTGATATATGTTAAACAGACGGTATCAGACGGTTTTGATTCATGCGAAGCCATGATATAATATATCATATTCTATCATCATTATGTTGAACAAAATTTTTCTATAGCGTTTTTATATTGTATGATTTTTTACTTGTGAGCTAAAAGTTTTACATTATTATTCCTTTATGATGCCTATCCATAAAATCTTTTAATCCTATACTAATTAAGTGTAATTCCATCTATCAGGTTTTTTAACCGTTCTACCCGATTGTGTCGTTACTTTCTCCTCGACTTCCTGCGTGTTTTTCTTTTTTCGGTTTCTCTGGCGAAATGAGATCAAACTTTTTGTATTGTTTTTACAAAAATTCTTGCCCTTTTAATTTTGTTTCTTTCGCGTGTGCGGCTGCTGAAGTCGGTTTTGATTTCCCTATTTCTTTAACTACTATATGGTCTGACTCGCCGTCAGACTCTTCGGAACTGGTTTCCGATGATTCTTTGTTATAAGTTTTAGAAGTTGTACCTCGCATTTTTGAGGTATCACCTCCCCTTCCTTCGTAATTTTCTACTCCTCTGGAAGTAGAAGGTTTATTCTCTAAGTCCTCACTTGGAGTTTTCAACTCGGGAGATTTGAAGGATTCTTGAGAGCTTTGAGAGGAATCCAAAGTTTTTGCGGGGTTCCTCCACTGTTTAAATGCCATGTCTTCAGGGGGATGGGGCATTCTTTGCACTAGTGTTTCCCTCCATGAAGTCCATTGATTAGGCTTTACCTTGGACACAGTTATATCATGATATTGTCCTTGCTGGTCATCCTTGGGAGTTTTTTCTTAGGCAAAGTCCTTTGACTCGTTTTTATTGGAAATTTATTAAATCCATAGATTCACGCAGATTTGTTTTAGTTGAATCTTTGGGAGGAATTTTCTTTACGGTAATACCCGGGGTTTCTACAGCTCTGTTCAATTCTTCCTGCAATGACAGGGGCCTTTCTATTGGTGTTGCAGGGGAAACCATGTCGTCTGGAAATCTTTTGGGGGACAAGGGGTCAAAATTCTATCAGGGAGAAATGGGTTTTCCGGACATATTGTATAATCTAATTCTCCTGCGCTCTCTGATGATGAACTTTTTGGATCTTTTGGAACTTTGGACTCTCTCTGGTATTAGGGATTTTCTCTTGGGAATAACTAGATTTTTCATAGCTAAAAATTCTTCAAAAATTTTTCTTCATCACTCTCCTTTTCAAAATAATCTTGTTTAAAATTAAAGGTTTTAGCTCTGCAAATCTTGATTTAGGGGGCTCATTTTCTGCATCTGACGACCCAATAGACGAGGGACGCGATACCCATCCTTCTGGAAATTTGGCTCTTTTTATTCGGCTAACATACGCCTTGTAAGTTCTTCCACTATCGAGGTTTTCCATTTTAAAAGTTTAATCGTTATCGTACTTTTTGACTATTCTGTACGGTCCAGAATATTTGTTGGAAAGTTTCTTGCCTTCCGCTTTTGCCTCGTTCTCTAGGTAAACGCAATCTCCTATTTTGAAATCTATGCTCCCCTTGACTTTGGGTTGGTTTCTTAGCTCTTGACTTATCTTGCATTTTCCAACTCTTGTTTTACTATTTTATAAGTTTTCCTCATCCTATTTATAAATTCTTGTTTGTAATCCTCCGAGTTATTGTAATATTGCCGGGACTCAATAATCTCTTCATACGGGATTCTAAAATCACGACCAAAAATTAAATAAGAAGGGTTGTCTTTGGTTGTTTCTGAATAAGCAGTATTGATTATGTTAGTTAAATAAGGTAAGAATTGATCCAATCGTTCCTGTTGTCTTTTTTATAAATGCTTAATACATTCGAAAATATTTTATGCCTATTTTCTATTTTACCATTAGCTTGGGGATACCTCTATGTTAAGTAAACTCATTAAGTCTTTTGTTTTATTTTGAAACAAAATTGCTTCCGCTGTCACTTAAAACCTTATTTGAAATGCCAAATTTTAAAAATAATTTCGCTAACGCCTTACTTGTGGCGTAAGCGCCTTTATTTTTTAATGCTTTTGCAAAAGTAAATCCGGAAAAGTGATCTATAACTGAAAGAATACAAGTGTGGCCTCTGTTGGAAACAGGTAATCCTCCACTGGTTGCATATAAATCAAGTGTGACAATATCAAAGGGGAGTCTCGCTACCGGGACTCTTCCCATAGGAGGATTAGGATAAGCTTGGGTTTTTTTTTTTCTTAAGTTACACGCTTCGCATGTACTTACAAATTCCTTAAGTTTTGTTACTGCCGACGGCAGGTAAAAATATTGTTTTAATTTTTGGAAAGTTTTCGTTACTCCTAATTGTCCACCTATATCTGAATGAAAATATACGAAGGCAGGTATTATTAAGTTTTGGGGTAATACAGATATTATTGATGTTTGGTTTCTATTTGCTTCAGCAGTCACGATTCTACATAGTATTTCTTCATCAAGATCATAGTAAAAATTATCTATCTCTTTTCTAACAGTTTTGAATTTATCTGGTAACGCATCATCATTCACAAAATAATTAATAAGCGCTACACACGTTTCGTCCTTTTTTTGATTTCTTTTTATATTTTCTAAAGACAAGGGACAATAGTTTATCCTTATTTTCTTTTACTCTGTCTTTGACTTTGTGTTTCTTACATTTATGTTTGCTCTTAGTATCGATAGCGTTAACTTCATTTTCTTCAGTTCCCCGACGGCATATTTTCTGGGTATCTACTCAAAAAGTCACAAACTGCATTTTGTTTACTTTTTAAATATTCAAACTCGTAATCTAGGTCTTGGATTTTCATAATCCATCTAGCTAGAATTCCCGTGGGGTTTTTAAAATGTGCGCAGGTATTGCAAGCTTTATTGGTCTGATCGTAGTATAAATTTTCTACCAATTAAATAGTGTCTAAATTTGTCCAAGTGGTGGATTATAGATAATAATTCTAAGTTTGTGGTGGAATAACTACTTTCGCCTTTTGATAAAGTTCTACTCGAATAGCATATAACTTTTTCTAGTTTTTTTGATTAGAAGGTCCTTGTAAAGGATCAGGGTTTTCTACCGGGACTATTTGCGAAAGAATAGTGCTAATGCCCTTTGAACTAGCATCGGTTGTGACCACAAATTGTCCGTTTTTGAAATCAGGCAGTGATAATATTGGTTCAGAAGTGAGTGCCTTTTTGAGACGGTCTAGGGAAGTTTGAGCTTCCTGGGACCAGGTAATATTTTGGGAATTCCCTTTAGTTAATTCCATGAGTGGTTTCGCAATTTGGGCGTAATTGCGCACGAATTTTCTAAAGTAGCCAGTAAGACCTAAAATTCCTTTTAATTCTTTCATAGTTCTAGGGGTTTTAAGGTTTTCAACACATTTTATTTTATCAGGGTCTGGAGATATCTCTCCTTGCGTCACCACTACTCCTAAAAATTTAACTTTAGGTTGAATTAAATTTACTTTTTCAGGCCGGCATTTTAAATTGCCCTGTCTGAATTTCTCGAACACCTTAGCTAATGTTGCTAAGTGTTGTTCAGCGTTTTTCTCCCACGCATATGCTATCATCAACAAAATGAATGATATTCTTTAATCCTCTTAATAGATGTAATAAGGGTCTACATAGCGCGCTTGAACTTCTTTTAAGTCCAAAAGGCACTCTTAAATATTCGTATGAACCACATTTGGCCGTAGAAAATGCAGTTTTATGGACATCTTTTTCGGCTATTTTCACTTGGTGGTAACCTTGGGTAAGATCCAAAGAAGTAAAGATTTTATTTTTGCTTGAAATAGAGTCAAGAATTTCATCTATTCTTGGTAAAGGAAATTTATCGCTAACTACTTGTTTGTTAAGGGCTCTATAATCTACAACAAGTCTAAGATCACCATTCTTTTTTGGTACCAAGACCACTGGTGCCGAATATGGACTTATACTGGGGCTTATAATTTCATTTTTTTTCTAATTCGTGAATTTTATTTTTTTAACCATTCTTTGTGCTTATATGGCACTCGATATGGCTGTTTTTGCTACAGGATTACCAGTCGTTAAAATTGAATGTTCATAAAATGGTATCAGTCCGATGTCATCTTCAGATGTGGAAAATACATCTTTAAAATTCCATAATAATTCACATAAATTTTTCTTAAGTTCTAAGTCCGTAATATGATCCATATTAAATTTGTTTAAGAATTGCGATTTAGTTAGATGGTATTTGTTATTGAGGTTTTAATTCCGTTAACATGGTTTCTTTTAGAATTTTCCCATCTATTTCAATCATTTTCTGAAATAACTTGGATTTGCACTAAACGTGTCCCCTTTTTTTATTGTAATTGTATCATTTTCATGGTTATTAGTTACCCAAATAAAACCTTCTCCTT